>CP125976.1:518901044-519624896 GCA_030063025.1 Avena longiglumis
TGCTGGGACTTCAAATTAAGTTTACAAATCACACAAGTATTAATGTTTCCTTATTAGCCTATTGTTATATCAGATCTCCTAGAGTCATCTAATCTAGATTACATGGTAATATACGAACACCCATGGCGGTTTGGTCTTTGGTCATGTTTGCCCTCGGAGAGGTTTAGTCAGCGGATACGCCACATTCAGATCTGTGTGTACTTTGCAAATCTTTATATCCCCATCTTGGATATGTTCTCGAATACCAGAAAACGTAGCTTGATGTGCTTGACTTCTTGTGTGACCTTGGTTCTTGCGCATTGGCTATGGCGCTCATGTTATCACAGTAGATAGACATTGGGTCGGCACTAGGAACCACACCACTCTGTAATGAACTCTTTCATCCATATCGCTTCTTGTGAAGCCTTGAAGCTTGACCATGTATTCCGATTCAGTTGAAGATTTCTCCACAACGCTTTGCTTTGCACTCCTCCAACTAACTGCTGCACCATTCAAAACAAATACGTATCCAGATTGTGATTTAGAATCATCCGGATCGGTGTTCCAACTAGCATCGGTTTAACCATTAACAACGAGTTATTCATCACCTCCATAAGAAAGAACCATATCCTTAGTTCTTCTCAAGTACTAGGATGTTTTTGATCATTTGTCCAATGATCCACTCTGGATCACTTTGATATCTGCTAGTTAAACTAATAGCATATGCAATGTCGGGTCTAGTACATAGCATGGCATACATTAGAATCCTATGGGGCATAGAGTCTTACTCATCCTTTCTCTATCTTACATAGATGTCGGACTTTGAGTTTTACTCAAGGTCGTATTAGCAACATGGGCAAGAACCCTTTCTTGCTATCTTCCATTCCAAACCTCTTTAGAACTTTGTCCAAATATGTACTCTGTGACAATGATATTTGGCGTTTCGATCTATCTCTATAAATCTTTATGCCTAATATGTAAGCTGCTTCGCCAAGATCCTTCATTGAAAAACTATTATTCAAATATTCCTTGACACTATTAAGAAGGTCTACATCATTCCCAATCAACAATATGTCATCCACATATAGTATTAAGAATGCTACAGAGCTCCCACTCACTTTCTTGCAAATACAAGCTTCTCCATAAGTTTGTATAAAACCAAAACTTTTGATCACCTTATCAAAACGTTGATTCCAACTTCGGGATGCTTGCTTCAATCCAAAGATGGACCGTTGAAGTTTGCATACCTTGTTAGCATCTTTAGGATCGACAAAACCTTTGGGTTGCATCATATACAACTCTTCATCAATGTCTCCATTGAGGAACGCTGTTTTGACATCCATCTGGCATATCTCATAATCATAATATGCAGCGATTGCTAACATAATCCTCACAGACTTTAGCTTCGCTACTGGTGAGAAAGTCTCATCGTAGTCAACTCCTTGAATTTGTCGAAACCCTTTTGCGACAAGTCGAGCTTTATAGACAGTTACATTACCATCAGCATCTGTTTTCTTCTTGAAGATCCATTTTTTCTCGACAGCCTTCCGGCCATCCGGTAAGTCCACCAAGGTCCATACTTGGTTTTCGTACATGGATCCAATCTCGGATTTCATGGCTTCTTGCCATTTATAGGAATCTGGGCTCATCATCGCTTCCTCATATGTCTCAGGGTCATCGGTGTTGTCCACCAACATGACACTCATAACGGGATCATACCAATCTGGAGTGGTACGAGTTCTTGTTGACCTCCGAGGCTCACAGTAGCAACTTCAAAGTTTCATGATCATCATCATTAGCTTCCTCTCTAATTGGTGCAGCACCACAGAACTTCTTACGGTGCTACGCTACTTGCAATTCGAGAGAAGGTTCGACAACCTCGAGTTCTACTTTCCTTCCAGTCACTTCTTCGAGAGAAATTCCTTCTCTAGAAAGTATCCATTCTTAACGAAGATTTTGCCTTGGATCTATGATAGAAGGTATACCCAATAGTTTCCTTGGTATCCTATGAAGACGATTTTTCCGCTTTGGGTTCAAGATTGTCAATTTGTAACTTCTTTACATACACCCCAAACTTTAAGGAACGACAATCTAGGTTTCTTCCCAAACCATAATTCATACAGTGTCGTTTCAACGGATTTAGACGGTGCCCTATTTAAAGTGAATGCGGCTGTTTCTAATGCATAACCCCAAAATGATAGCGGTAAATCTGTAAGTGACATCATAGAACGAACCATATCTAAGAGAGTTCGATTACGATGTTCGGACACACCATTACGTTGTGGTGTTCCCGGCGGTGTCAACTGTGAAAGTATTCCGCATTTCTTCAAATGCTCGCCAAACTCGTAACTTAGATATTCACCTCCACGATCAGAACGTAGAAATTTAATCTTCTTGTTACGTTGATTCTCTACCTCACTTTGAAACTCCTTAAACTTCTCGAAAGTCTCGGACTTATGTTTCATGAAATAGATATACCCATATCTACTCAAGTCATCCATGAAGGTAAGAACATAACGATAACCACCGCGCGATGCTACACTCATTGGACCACATACATCGGTATGTATGATTTCTAATAAGTCCGTAGCTCGCTCCATCATACCAGAAAATGGAGTCTTAGTCATTTTACCCATCAGACATGCTTCGCATCTTTCAAGTGATTCGAAATCAAGTGATTCAAGAAGTCCATCGGAATGGAGTTTCTTCATACGCTTCACTCCAATGTGACCAAGACGACAGTGCCACATATAGGTCGAATTATCGCTTGATTTCAAACGTTTAGCCTCAATATTGTTGATATGTGTATTTCCACTATCGAGATTCAATAAGAATAGACCATCTATCAAAGGTGCATGTTCATAAAACATATTACTCATATAAATCGAACAACCATTATTCTCGGACTTAAACAAGTAATCGTCTACTTAATAAACAAGATCCCGATATAATGTTCATGCTCAACGCAGCACCA
This sequence comes from Avena longiglumis, assembly GCA_030063025.1. Classification (NCBI taxonomy): domain Eukaryota; kingdom Viridiplantae; phylum Streptophyta; class Magnoliopsida; order Poales; family Poaceae; genus Avena; species Avena longiglumis. Next base: position 518,903,998 of record CP125976.1, read on the forward strand.
AATAACAATTATTTAAGTATAAAACTAATCCGGTGGTAGATGAAGGGTAGCGTGCGACGCGATCACATCAACCTTTGATCCGTTTCCAGCGCGCCGTCACCTCGTTCTTCGCTAGCTTCCGCTTATTCTACCGACTTTTGTTTGAGTTACAAATATGAGCAGCGAACCGATTATCAAATACCGTGCAATACTCAGTACTAGTGAGATACACATGAATAACATGTATATCGGATATACCTTTCTTCTTGATGTTGCCGTTCTTCAAATCCGCCAAGTACTTTGGGCAATTCCGCTTCCAGGACCTTCTCCCTTGCGGTAAAAGCACTCGATGACGCTTAGGTCCAGCCTTGGTCTTCTTCGGCGTGGTAGCTTTCTTACCACCCTTCTTGAAGTGTCCTTTTGCTTAGACTTGCCTTTCTTGAATTTGGTGGTCTTATTGACCAACAACACTTGGTGCTCTTTCTTGATCTCCACTGCAGACTTTAACATAGCAAACAGTTCGCAGCGCTTGTTCATGTTGCATGTTGTAGTTCATCACAAAGTTCTTGTAACTTGTTGGTAGTGATTGGAGGACACGGTAAATCCCCAAAGCATTAGGAATCACTATACCCAAGCTTTGAAGTTTGTTTGCGTGCCCAAACATCTTAAGCACATGCTCACTGACGGAGCTGCCCTCTTCCATCTTGCAGTTAAAGAACTTTTCAGAAGCTTCATAACTTTCAATTACGCATGAGTCTCAAAGATCAATTTGAGATCCTCGACAATATCATATGGGTCTGAATTCTCAAACCTTTTCAAGCTCGATTCCAAACCATACAAGATAGCACCTTGAACTATGGAGTACGATTCTTACGGCGAGGTAAACATTCTTTACTTCATCAGGCATCACCGGTGTAGGTCACCAGTGCATCCAGCACATAGGTCAAATTACCAGCTGTGAGGACAATTATCAAATTGCGGAACCAATCCGCGAAGTTGCTTCCATTGTTTTTCAACTTTTCTTTCTCTAGGAACGCATTAAAATTGATGGTAGGGGCTGCCATTGATCTACAACATATTTGCAATAGTTTAGACTAAGTTTAAGACAAATTGAGTTCAAATTAATAAAATTAAACTAGGTGAACTCCCACTCAAAACAACATCCCTCACATTGTTTTAGTGATCACACGATCCAAATCCACAACATCAACACCGATCATCACGAGAGTTGACATAGTTTCAATGGCGAACAATCGACATGTTCATCATATCTACTATATGATTCATGCTTTACCTTTCGGTGATCCGTCTTCCGAGACCATGTCTGTACATGCTAGGCTCGTCAAGATCAAACCTTAGTTTCCGCATGAGCAAATCTGGCTTGCTCACGTTGTATACACTTGAAGAATCTAACACACCCGATCATCACGCGGTGCTTGAAACAACAAGCTTTTAGCGGTGCTAACTAAGGGTGAACACTTTATGACTTGAAATTCATGTGCATGAGGGATCATCTTATAATGATATCGTCGTCTACTAAGCAATACAAGATGCATAAAGGATTAACATCACATGCAATTCATAATATGTGATATGATATGGCCTTTCTTCTTTGTGCTTCCGATCTCCATCTTCAAGCTAACATGATCTCCATCATCACGCATTGCATCAAGGTCAATGACGCTTCTCCATGGTTGTCGTCCACCGGCTTCAACTATTACAACTACTTTGAATAGACACGCGGGTCTTAACATAAATTAAAGACAACCATATGGCTCCTGCCGGTTGCCAACTTACAATAAGGAACATTGCATACATCAAATATAATCACAATGATGGCCATATCACATCACTGCACACCCCTGCAAAACAAAGTTAGACGCCTATACTTCCTTTGCATGTTTTACGTGGCTTGAGGCTTTCAATAAGTGTCGTTCTAACTTACGAACATGAACCACAACATTGATACTAGTATTGTTAATCACCCGTTGTAAATTGGATCTTAACTATGCTAGGAGAAACAGGCACCCGCAAAGCCACTTATGCAATACAAGTTGCATGTCAAGCGTGGAGCAAGTCTCATGAACGATGTCATGTAAGGTTAGCCCGGGCCTCTTCATCCCAACATACCGCAAGATTCAAAGTACACAAGAAGCAATCGACAATAAAAGCATCAACGCCCACAATGACCATTGTGTTCTACTCGTCTGTGATCAACATATATACATGGCTCGATACCATTGTAGGGTTTCGTAGCATGGAAAACAAAAATTTCTATCGCATACAAACAAACAAGCCAAGATCTATCTACTAGATTGTAGCAACGAGTCGATGGAATAACTTACCCTCGAAGATTCCAAAGCGTTTAACGAGGCGGATTCTCGTGGGTGATGTAGTCGTACTCTTCGATCTCTAGATTGCGTGACGATCCTTCCGGGCTGCGTTCCTAGCGCTCCATGATCGTCACACGTTAGGTACTCGACGAAGACCTTCCTCTCCCTTGTTCGAGTGGGCAGCGAGGTTGTAGCACTCTCCTCGTGATTCCGAAGACAACGTCTGCAGGAAGTAGAGGGAGATCTGTGAGCCGCCTTAAGCCGGAGCGAGTATGGTGGAGTATGAGAGAGCTCCTCGGCGATCTAGGGTTTAGACACACCAAGGAGGGGATGATAGAGCTGGATTCTAGGGTTCCGGGGACCCCCAAGTCGGCGGCTAGGGCAAAACCCTAAGGGGACGGCGGCGACTATGGTGGGCTGTAGCTTCTAGGGTTTGAGGTGAGGGACTTGTGTGCTCTAGGAAGGGTCCCTGCCCCTCCTTATATAGGTGGAGGGGGTCCGGCGGCCAAGGGGAGGGAGAGGAGTCCCTCCCCGGAGGGAGAGGAGTCCCTCCCCAACTCGGCTTGGAGGGTTTCCGCCGGTTGGAGGAGGGAACTCCTCCCCAACTCGGATTCCCCCCCTCCTCCTCTTTTTCCACTTTCCAATTTTAGCTATTTGACTTTTCAATTTAGCTATTTGACTTTTCAAACTAGGATTCAATTTAATCCTTTATTTGGAACAGCGAGGACACTTAGTACATGATGCAATCATACCAACTTGATACAACACATTCATGTACCCTTCCTCCTGAGTGCGGACATTCCGAACATTCTAGAATATTCCGATGAAAACATGGAATCATTCCCCAACTCAAAGCAGGACTTTCCTTATATGAATCTTATTCTCCGGACCATTCCGGATCACCTCGTGATATCCGGATCCCATCCGAGACTCAACAACATTCGGTCTCTTTCATCATACCATAACTACTCAAACAACGTCAATCCTTAAGTGTGTCTCCCTACGGTTCGTGAATTATGCGGACATGATCGAGACACTTCTCGAACAATAACCAATAGAGGAATCTGTAAATTCATATGGCTCCCACATATTTCTCGATTACTTAGCGATCGAATGAACCACTTACATACGATACCAATTTCCCTTTGTCTCACGATGGTTTACTTATCCGAGGTTATGATCGTGGTATCTACGCATACCTAGTTCAACCTCGTTCGCAAATAAGTACTCTTTTCTCGTTCCCGTGATATGTGATCCCTTGTGAGCAAGTCACATGCTTGCAAGCTAATTGGATGACATTTCACCGAGAGGGCCCAGAGTATATCTATCCGTCATATGGATGGACAAATCCCACTCTTGATCCATGTGTTTCAACCAATACTTTCCGAACACTCAATGCCAACTTTATAGCCACCCAGTTACGGTGTGGTGTTTGATGTCATCAAAGCATCCATCCGGCAAAGGTGATATGCATGATCTTATGGTCGAAGGAATTATGTTACTATGTATCAGAAAGCATATAGCAATTGAAATATTGAAATGACTTGATCTTTATGCTACGCTTATCTATAGGAGTATGTCCATCATATCATTCTCCTAATGATATGATCTTGTTGTTGATAACATCTCAATGTTCATGATAGGGAAACCACAATCATTTATCAACCAACAAGCTAGTGATGTATAGAGGCTATACTAGGGACTTCAAATTAAGTTTACAAATCACACAAGTATTAATGTTTCCTTGTTAATACTATTATAGCATGAATGTAAACATTTATCATAAACACAAAGATATAATAATAACTACATTTATTATTGCCTCTAGGGCATATCTCCAACAGCGGCAGCCCTAGCGTTACTCGTCTGCTTGAGAAGAAGCTCTTGCACATAAGGGTCCCGCACCCATCCTGACATTGTTCCGTCGTCGTCTGCTCCTCCGGCATCTAGATCATCATCATCCCGGTCTGCTTCCACACCTTCACCATCTCCAGGAGACTCTTCATCATCTCGCCCGTTCTCGCCGTGATGATGATCATCGTCATCTTGCCCACCTTCACCGTCTCCATCGTCGTCATCGCCGCTTATCCAACGAGTGTATCCATCCATGAAACCATGGCGGGCAGTGCGCTAAGATTAGAATCCGGGTTCGATCACCCAGTTGAGTTGGCATCTTCTACACGGACATCTTATCTCCGTCTTGTTATCGTAATATCATGTCGTCGCACATTTAAAAAATCTAGCCACAATGTCTTCACTCATTATGAGCACCATTTTTGCCTACACTGTGTACACTGTACAATTAGAAGTCTATTAGAACCACATAATCAATGCATGCATACAATGGTCGATAGAAAATTTTGGCATGACCTATCCTAAAATTAGGACCTTTGCGAAATGCCAAAGTCTTGCCAAAATGGAAATGAATCAACATTTTGGCAAAACAAATGGAAACTTGTTCACATACAAACACAAGAGAGAGAGACCGATCCATACATACATGAACATATCATTATCCTCTCCATACACACATGCATGAGCATCATCGATACTCTCCATATACACACACATATGACCATCGATCCTCTCATACACACATCATGAACATCGATCATCTACATACATATGAGCATATCATCCATATACACATGAACACATCCTTACATGGACAACTTACCGAGATGAGATACCAATCGCGAGAAAGATGGAAAGGATAGGTTCGCGCGAGACCGGAGAAGGAGATGAGAGACCGGAGAGCTTCCTCTATTACTTATGTAACATCCAAGGCAAAGTTCTACATGCTAAAAATGGTGAATGAGTGGAGAAATTGAGGTGGGAAGGAGAAGGATCCCGACTAGATCTAAGGAGGAAGAAGAAGGGGAAAGTGAAGTGTGGGGTGGTGGATGATCACACATGTGCACAAGTGGAGCTACCAAAAAAAAGGTCGCCACATCTGTGGCGCACTCGGCCCTAGTGCGCCACAGGGATTAGTAACATCCATGGCGCACATGCCATAGTGCGCCACGGATGTGCCTGACCGTTTTACAGAGTAGAGGGGCATGCTCTTAGGCGTAGCGCACCCCCCAACGTGCGCTATGGATAACACCAACATGCGTAGTGCACCTACCCTATGTGCGCTATGGATATCTGGCGTGCGGCCAACAGGGCCCTGACCCACATATATCTGTGGCGCACTATGCTCATGTGCGCCACGGTTGTTCTAGTTACTAGTAGGGTACTGCCCATAGGCGAGCCACGCCTGTTTTATCCGTGGGGCACTTCAACCATGTGAGCCACGGATGTGCTGATTACCTATAGCCATTTTCCTAGTAGTGAGGGAAGGAGGTTTTCCAGCGCAAGGAGGAACGGTGGGCTGAAGAAATAGCGAAAGAAGGAAGAACAAGGAAGAGAAGTGAAAAAGAAAATATGAAAGGGAAATTTACCAGGGCCCCTGGCAGTATAAAACAAGGAAGAAGACGACACACAGTCATTGATCTGCTGAAACCTAACACATATCACGCATCCTAGTGTACACATGATGGCTATCGCCCAAACTGGCGCGAGCACGCTCTCCACTATGTGCGGAAATCGAGGAGACGTAGTTAAATTCGCGTAAACTATGCATGAGTGGTCAAATCCCAGTCAGAATTTGGGACCCATGACCATATCGTTCCATTAACGCTACCGCCGTAGATGGTTGAGCTCACCAATCGTTAGCAATGACGCCATCAATAGCAAATGCAGAGGCCTCACAACGGCTCCAAAAATTCGAGTCAGAACAAAGTACTTACTCGATTCTACGACTCAACCAAATACTTGGGAGCTACTCCTATTAGGAGCGCTGGCCGCGCACCTGAAGAATTTGCAGGTCCTTGAAGAACATTTGACAATGATTTTTAGCTTCATTCTACGCCTCGACCCCTTATTCGAGTCAAGACCTCGATTTCAGACTCGGGGGCTACTCCCATAGGGAGCACCAGTTAATATGGGTCATTGAAGGAATTCACAAGATTAAAATCTCCTCTTGAGTCTACGACTCGAACAAACACTCGGGGGATACTCCCATTGGAAGCGTTGGTCGCACACACTATGAATCAGTTGATTAATATCCTTCGGATTGTCACATCCCAAATTTTAGATTTGGTCTTGCATATCATTCATATCATTGCATCATATCTTTCCAGGAAAAACCGTCGAGTAGAAAGGTTCGGCGAAATGCTACTTGCAAAACCCTATTTTGTTTCGATACGAGTTTCCTGCGAGAGGCTTTAGAAGGACTTGCGACAACCACCCCTGTAGGTTCGAGTTTTCGCGCAAACCTTGACGAAAGGTTGTTCCCCTTGACGATACGAACCCGTAGGCGCGAGAATCGCTCCAAAATGAGTTCGTATGCAAAAGCCTCGGACGTTTTAGTAAACCGCCGGAAAACGGTCCGAAAATCTGGACCGGTTTCCGAATCGGAGTCCAACTGCGGACCGTTTCAGTTTAGAACTCGCGCGCATGACTGTTTAAAGAGGCCCCACCGGGACCTCGTTTTTCGTTCCCAACTCCTGCCCCACGTCGCCACCCAGTCGCCGCTTTCCTCTGCCTTCGCGACTCCGTGGAAACGCGCTGCCGCCGCCTCGGCCACCTCGCCGTCGTCGGCCACCCGCCGCGCCATCGCCGCCACCACCGCGGGTTCGCTTCCTCCTCTCTCTATTCCAGCTCCGCCGCCGCCACTCCGCGCCGCCATCGCCCGCCATCACCGCCGCCGTCGCCGCCTTCCACGCCGCCACCCGCCCGCCGCACCATGCCCGCCGCCCGCTGCCGGCAGCGCCGCGCCATCGCGCCAGCGCAGCGCGCGCCTACCGCCGCTTTGCCGCGCCCATGGCCGCCCGCTGCCGCAGCCGCGACGCGCCGCCGCCTTCTTGCCGCTAACGCTGCGCCGCGTGCGCTCGCCCGCATTATCGCGCGTGCATGCCCGCTCTGTACGCACGCGCTGTTATTCGCGCGATGTTATTTTTCCGGACCGTTAGTTGACCATGTGTGTACGCGCAGGAAAAACCTCATCGCCGGAAGAGATCGTCGCCGCCGTCCGGAGCTCGCCGGAGTCCGTTTCGCCATCCGTTTCCGGTAAGACAGCAGCCACCGTCAGATCTTAGATCAGCAGTTTAGATCGTTAGTTGACCGGTCAGACTCAGACGTTGACTAGTCAGACGCCTTGTCGGTGACGCTTGACTAGTCAAGAACACGATTGGTGGGTCAATTTCGTTAATCCTTTTAGTTGGCAGATTTTGGTAGAATCTTGTAAATTGCGTAGAAATTAAACCGCTTGGCCAAAAATTGCAAATAAAATATGTACAGGTTCAGTGAGTCGTGTAGAATCTCGCTGTACCTTTGGTTCAGACTTTTACTGCAAGGTTTAGTACAGTTTAATCAAACTAGTTAGTGGCCTTTTTGGAGTAATAAATTCGTAGAAAAAGATCCGTAGCTCCAATAAGGGGAATCTCGTGTGAATGAGGGGAATCTCATCCTGAATTAAAAAGATAGGCTTACAATAAAAACTTCTGCAATATTTGTCTAATGGCTTTCTGCAGTGTTTTAATTACTCGGGATGTTTTATAACTCCTTTTTGAGTAATTCCAATTGGTACTGTTTCTAATCAGCGATGCCCCTACTGTAGAATTTTCCCAAGATTTTAAAAACAGTATACTACCGGTAGTGAATTATTTAAGTTCTAGCTCTAGTGGTGAGCATTACTTTTGTCTAGTAGTTTCCCTAGCGCTAAAACTATTTTCCATGCATGCAATCGGTAGTGTTATGTTATAGTATGTTGTGGTGCAGCTGTAGCACCAATTCACTTGTCGTTCTTGCATTCATGCATCATATTTGTTGCATATGCTTGTGCATTGTTTGTTTATGATTGCAATTGTATCGTGTAGATTGTGTTGAGTGCAACGCTTTCTCGTGTGAGGATTGTGCTCCAGACCGCTACAACCAAGGCAAGTAGATGCTACTTTGTTCATGATACCGTCCTACTATTTTCAATGCATTGTCGTGTATTTTGTAGTTGCATGTGTAGGATGATACTATCGCTATGCTATGTCCTATTATGTGGTAGGACCCTCTTCGTAGATGAACCACCGTTGGTAGATGTGCTTAGCCATGCTTGTTGAATGAGGGCAGGGTTACATCATTGATACTTGTTTTCTCAAAGTATTGGTTTGTGAAAACTCAAAACAACTTAATCAATGAATCCCCTGGGTGTGATGGTGTTGATAAATTTTGGTGGTTTCATTGCGGAAAGGCACCCAGGTATCAAGAGAGAATGATTGGCTTCTTTATTGTGTAGCTTACGTGTACAACTATGTGCCAATAATAAAATGGGCAGTTGGTTGGACTTAGTAGGTTGTGGTAAATCGAACCCGCGTATCCAGAGATGTAGAATTTTGGTAGGTTGGACCGGTGCGCGTCGGGATTGAGGAGTTACTTCCCGAACAGTCTCTTCTTGGTCTTCTCCCTATCATCACCCAAAATGAGAGTGGTGGTACGAGCTGGGCTGGCCAAGTCACATGGGTAAAGTGTACTAACCTTTGCAGAGTGTATAATCTAATCGATTAGCCGTGTCCCCGGTTATGGACATCTGAGTTGCTAGATATTGATCCCATGAATAATTTGAAAGAAAATTGAAAACTGTTTATGAAAGTAGGACAAATGTATTTGCAAATGCAAGCCAGACACAGCTCCACTTGCCAAATATGCATGTAGATGTTAGTACTATTGTCTCCATTACTAGCTCTACTTGCCATACATTCCATGTATTGACCCTTCGGGGCTGCTACGTTTCATGTTGCAGGTTATTCCGATTCTGATTGATCGTTATAGGCCACGGTACTCCACTCGGCACTTGTTCACTAGTGGGCAATTTGAAGAATGGAGGATTTACATGTTTATGTTGCTACCTGAATAATTTGAGCTAGCTTTATGCTAAGCTTTTATTGTAATAACGGTACTCTGGATCTTTGTAGTACATGATACACGGTTATTTTGCTATGTTATCTATCTTACTCTATTGTGGGCCAATGAACCGATCCAGGGATTGGCATGTCACATAGAGGCCACGGTCTTTTCAGAACCGGGGTGTTACAGGATAGTATCAGAGCCCGTGTGTCGACTGTAGGATCGTGACCTAGGATTGGATTAGGAAGCCATAGATATATTAAGCCTATATTAACTTTGTCTTCCTCTTATGCCTTTCACCCTCGTAAATTCTTACCATATGCTATTCTCACACTTTCCTCTTTTACTTGATAGATGGGAGACGTCAGGACTGAGTATGTCACCATGGAGTCACCAAGGCCCTTTGCAAGGCAGTTAGCTCAGCTCTCTCAGTCATTGGGATTGCCACTGCCTATGTTCAAGGGAAGAAGGCTGTACACCTATGGATATGGAGAGGATGCATGGGAGATCACTACCTTCATATCCAGAGATGCCGCCTTGCCAAACCCCGTGCACTTGATCTACACCAAGACATATTGCAACTGGGGACTTGGAATCAACTTGGCCATACATGAAGCCCTGTCTCGCCAGTGCCACTATGTCCGACACCTACTGCCTGAAGATTCACCCTACCGTGACTATGGAAGGCGTGATGAGGATGGGAACGTTGTGGTTACCCCGGGCGACAGGAACAACATGCCGCCCCGTCGGAGGCACATAGAGGACACGGAAAGGGAGAATGGAGCTCTAGCAGAGAAGGTGAGGATGATAAAGGAGATTGCAGATTTCACAAGCAATGGTATGGTGGTCCAAGGACAGGAGATTGACACTCTGCATGAAGCTGTGGGAGTTCTGGAGAATGCCCTGATAGCCAGAGATGCAACCATAGCACATCTTCATGGTCTTGCAGAGAACACCCAGAACATACAGCAATTGCAAGGGACAGTCCAGGAAAGGGACCAAACCATTGAAGCTATGACAGCCCAGATTGCCGCTCTCCAAGCACAGCTGAATCCACCCTCTGATGATGACAATGGAGATGATGGCAACAATGGTGATGATGATGACAGTGGAGATGATGATGATGATGAGGACGAGGATGATGATGATGGAGACGATGATGGTGGAGGAGATGAAGCTGTTGCAGTTGCAGCTGAGAATGAAGAAGAAGAGGAGGATCCAGAAGAGGTGGAGTTTGAAGTTTCAAGTGATGGTTCAGGAGAGGTGTACACTCCGCCGCCATGGTTGTACCGCGAGCCGAAGCGCCAACGCATGACCGCAAGGACCTACCTCAACCTCTTCAAGAAATAGATAGAAGTCCACCAATTAGTCCACGTTAGGCGAATTCGTTAGGATTAGTCTCGATCGTTGTGAAGCTTAGTTCGTGTTAGTTTGAGAGTGTTTAGTTGCTTATTTGTGTACTCCAATATCCCAGAAATTATTTGTGCGAATTTTAATGAAAGAGTTATGGCAATTTGGTTACTATCTGTGTTATTTTCGCTGCAGTTTTTCTGCTGATACAGCAGTACTGCGCGATTTTTCATATTTTTCTGGTAACTCGGAAAAATCTGAAAAAAATTGGGCTGATGCTAAAATCTCTGTTCTATATGCACAAAAATCAGCTAAATTTTCTGACGAGCTTAAGTCAGGAGGAAAAATTCGTGAACGCTGATGGACAGTTCTGGCAGAATTGCTGTTTTGGTTGTGTAGTTGATCTATTGTTTAGTTAACCACTGCCAGCTCTTGCAAAACTATTTCAGTAGGTATATGCTGCTAGGATAACACCTGGGATGTTGCTGGATCACTTGTTTGTTGATGTGTTGCTTGCTTATGATTGTCTGCTATTGTTTGTTGTTGTTTGATCATATGCATGGGTAGAATCCTATTATCGTAGTTGATTCTTTCTAAACTTACCTATGCTGAACCGCAGATGCCTCCCCGCCGCCAACCCACTGAGATGGAGCAGCTCATGGCAGCTCAGGCACAGCTGACCCAAGTGATGACCCAGTTCATGGCAAACCAGAACAACAACAATGGAAACAATCAGCCTCAGGGAGATGCTCTCACCAGATTTCTGAGGTTAAGGCCAGCCAAGTTCTCTACTGCAACGGAACCAATGGTTGCTCTCGACTGGTTGCGTTCAGTCAACAAGGATCTAGTAACTGTCGGATGCACTGACGCTGAGAAGGTGAGGTTTGCCGCTCACCTACTGGAGGGACCAGCCGCTTCTTGGTGGGACACTTTTCAGATCACCCACCCGCTGGATACCGTGACTTGGGCAATGTTTGAGGAAGGTTTCAGGACCAACCACGTGTCTTCAGGAGTTCTGAGCCTGAAGAGGAAGGAGTTCCGCAACTTGCGCCAAACCAATCGCACCGTGGCCGAGTACATTGAGGAGTTCAACAACTTTTCCCGTTATGCACCTGAGGATGTTGACACTGATGCAAAAAAGGAGGGAGAGATTCCTGGATGGCCTCAGTGATGAGCTTTCAGTACAGCTACTTGTGGTTTATTGCCCCACTTTCCAGGAGCTTATGGACAAGGCCAGGATCTTGGAAGGGAAGCACAAGAAGGTGGAGAACCGCAAGAGAAAGAACAACAATCACCACTCTGGTTCACACCACAAGTCTCGCACTTCATATGATGGATACTCCAAGCATGGAGGAAGTGACCATGGGAGCCATGACCGCCGCGATGGACATCATCATGACAACCATAGGAGCAGCCACCACAACCACAAGGGAGGACACTCTCACCACTTTGGAGGACACGGTGGATATGACCGCAACCGTGATCGCAACTTCGTGAAGAAGGATCTGAGTGAGGTGACGTGCTTCAAGTGCAAGCAGAAGGGACACTATGCTGACAACTGTCCGGAGAGGAAAGGACTGAAGCCAACCAACAATGAGAAGGCCACAGTGAACCACATGAATGTGGAGGAGATTCCAGATGAGCCTGACCTTGTGATTGGTAAGTTCCCAATCAACACTTACCCTGCACTTATACTTTTCGATACTGGTGCATCGCATTCATTCATATCAAGGGCATTTGTGGATAAGTATAAGTTACCTACTGAGTCTATGAAAAGGTCTATTAGAGTGAGTTCACCTGGAGGAGATATGATAGCTAGCGCGGGATGCCGTGATTTAACTGTGAGGATTGGAACACACAACTTCATTGCACATTTGGTAGTGTTGGATTCACAGGGATTAGATGTCATTCTGGGTATGGATTGGATGTCTATGCATGGGGGACACATAGATTGTGCAATGAGCTGTTTCACTCAAAACCTCGGATGGTAAGAGGATTAGATTCAAGTCACCGCACGACCGTGGAAGGTGTAAGTTGAATTCTCTTAAGGGGTTAGCATGGATCTTGTGCGATGATTAGGGATTACCACAGCGTGTTTCGGAAGAACTGCCAGGAATGCCACCTGACAGGGAAGTAGAGTTTCTTATCGACCTGATGCCGGGAACAGGACCTATAGCAAAGAAACCATATAAGATGGATGTGGATGAGCTGAAGGAACTGAAGAAGCAATTGAAGGAGCAGCTGTAAAAAGGGTTCATTCAGCCTAGTGCGTCGTCATGGGAGCACTGCTCATTTGTGGAGAAGAAAGACAGCACCAAGAGATTAGTGGTAGACTATCGCTCGCTGAATGAAGTAACCATCAAGAACAAGTACCCTCTGCCGAACATAAATGATTTGTTTGACCAACTGGAAGGAGCAAAGGTGTTCAGCAAGATTGATCTGCGATCAGGATCCTTCCAATTGAAGATCCGAGAGGAGGATGTACCAAAAACCGCCTTCACCACTAGGTATGGTTTATATGCGTATACAGTTATGTCTTTTGGACTAACGAATGCCCCAACATACTTCATGACCATGATGAACAAGGTATTTATGGAGTACTTGGACAAGTTCGTGGTGGTGTTTATTGATGACATACTGATATATTCCAAGGATGATGCGAGCATGAGAAACATCTAAGGATGATTATGGAGAAGCTGGGGGAACACAAGCTGTATGCCAAATTCAGCAAGTGTGAATTCTGGCTTAACGCCGTTGGGTTTCTTGGACACGTAGTGTCAGGAGAAGGAATTGCTGTTGATCCAAACAAAGTGACCGATGGCAGTGGGAAGCCCAAGAATGCAGGAGAGATTCGAAGCTTTGTAGGACTTGCTGGATATTACAGAAGGTTCATTGAAAACTTTTCCAAGATTGCTAAGCCTATGACTGAACTTCTGAAGAAGGAGAGGAAGTTTGAGTGGTCAGATGTATGTGAAGCTAGCTTTCAGGAACTGAAGCGTCGACTAGTGACTGCACCTGTTCTGTGTTTACCAGATCTACAGAAGGATTTCCAAGTGTACTGTGATGCTTCTCGACAGGGACTTGGGAGTGTGCTGATGCAAGATGGGAGAGTAGTGTCATATGACTCGCGACAACTCAAGCACCATGAGCGGAATTACCCCACACACGACTTGGAGTTAGCGTCAGTGGTTCATGCGCTCAAGGTATGGAGGCATTACTTAATGGGAAAACACTGTGATGTGTACAACGACCACAAGAGCCTGAAGTACATATTTACACAGAAGGAATTGAATATGAGACAAAGGAGATGGTTGGAGCTTATCAAGGATTATGATATGAATCTACAATACCACCCAGGAAAGGCCAATGTAGTAGCAGATGCTCTGAGCCGGAAGGTTTATGCCAATGGATTGACGATTGGTGAATTGCCTGAGGACTTGTGCAAGCAATTCAAGGACCTTAGACTGGAGGTAGTGTCTGAAGGATACCTAGCAACAATGGAAGTCCAACCAACGCTACAGGATAGAATCAGGAAAGCTCAGATAGGAGACAAAGAGATAGATGAAGTTAAGGAAAAGATGAAGGAGGGTCGAGCAAGGGAATTCCGCGAGGATGAGCAACGAACCCTGTGGTACGGAGATCGATTGTGCGTCCCCAACGATCCCGAGATAAGGAAGTTGATTCTGCAGGAAGCTCATGACTCGCCATATTCCATCATCCGGGCAATACGAAGATGTATATGGACCTAAAGGACAGATTCTGGTGGAACAACATGAAGGGAGACATCGCGGAGCATATTGCCCTATGTGATGTATGTAGCCGAGTGAAGGCAGAACACCAGAAGCCAGCAGGACTTCTACAGCCATTGCCTGTGCCGGAAAGGAAGTGGGATAGAGTGGGGATGGACTTTATCACAGGACTGCCCAGGACCAGGTCAGGATATGACTCCATTTGGGTAGTGGTCGACCATTTGACCAAGGTAGCCCACCTCATACCGGTAAAGACGACCTATACAAGTGCAAAGTTGGCCAAGATCTACATGGACAGGATTGTGTGCCTACACGGAGTTCCCAAGAGCATCGTATCTGATAGAGGCACCCAATTTACCTCACACTTCTGGCGCCAGCTGCACGAGTCACTTGGTACTAGATTGGAGTTTAGCACAGCGTTTCACCCATGCATGATGGATGGGACGAGAGGGTGAATCAGATTTTGGAGGACATGCTGAGAGCTTGCGCTTTGGCTCATGGATCTAGTTGGGATGAGAATTTTCCGTATGCGGAGTTTTCCTACAACAACAGCTATCAAACCAGCATCAAGACGTCACCGTTCGATGTGCTATATAGGAAACGGTGCCGAACACCCTTGCTATGGGATGGAGTAGGAGAACGTCAGTTGTTTGGACCCGATTTGATCAAGGACGCTGAGGAGAACGTCGCCTTGATTAGGGACAGGCTGAAGGTAGCCCAATCAAGGCAGAAAAGCTACGCTGACACCAAGTGCAAGGAAGTGGTGTATGAGATAGGTGATAGAGCATACCTCAGAGTATCGCCACTTTGTGGAATCAAGAGATTTGGAATTAAGGATAAGCTGGCACCTCGATTTATTGGACCGTATCGAGTCTTAGAACGCAAAGGAGAAGTTGCTTATCAGTTGGAGTTGCCAGAGGCTCTGTCTGCTGTTCACAACGTGTTCCACGTATCCCAGCTGAAGAAGTGCCATCCGGAGATGGTGGACACACCATTGAGAGACACTGTACCGCTAGAGGAGGTTCAGCTTGAGAATGATTTGACCTACGAGGAGAAAGCGGTCAAGATTCTAGAGACAGCAGAAAGGACTACCCGTACCAAGACAATCAAGTTTTGCAAAGTACAGTGGAGCCACCACACCTAAGAGGAAGCCACCTGGGAGCGTGAGGATGACATCCGAGAGGACTAATCACACCTACTTGCTAGCCGCGCCGAATCTCGAGGACGAGATTCATCTTAAGGGGGTTAGTCTTGTCACATCCCAAATTTTAGATTTGGTCTTGCATATCATTCATATCATTGCATCATATCTTTCCAGGAAAAACCGTCTAGTAGAAAGGTTCGGCGACACGCTACTTGCAAAACCCTATTTTGTTTCGATACGAGTTTCGTGCGGGAGGATTTAGAAGGACTTGTGACAACCACCCCTGTAGGTTCGAGTTTTCGCGCAAACCTTGACGAAAGGTTGTTACCCTCGATGATACGAACCCGTAGGCGCGAGAATCGCTCCAATCGGAGTTCGTATGCAAAAGCCTCGAACGTTTTAGTAAACCGCCGGAAAACGGTCCGAAAATCTGGACCGATTTCCTAATCGGAGTCCAACTGCGGACCGTTTCAGTTTAGAACTCACGCGCAGGACTGTTTAAAGAGGCCCCACCGGGACCTCGTTTTTCGTGCCCAACTCCTGCCCCACATCGCCACCCAACCGCCGCCTCTCCTCCTGTCGCGCGTGACTCCTGAGGAGCCGCGCCAGCCGCCGCCATCTGCGCCGCCTCCCGGCCACCTCGCCGCCGCCGGCCATCGCCTCCACCACCGCCGGGTTCGCTTCCTCCTCCTCTCTCTATTCCCGCCGTCTACGCCACCTTCCGCGCCACTCCTCCGCCGCCATCTACCGCCGCCATCACCGCCGCCGTCGCCGCCTTCCACCGCGGGCACGCCGCCACCGCCCGCATCGCCGCCTTCGCGCCATGCCTCGCCGCCGCTGCAGCCGCCATCGCGCCACCGCCCGCGCGCCGCTGGCTGCGCCACGCCCTCGCCCGCTGCCCGCCGCTACCCAAGCCGCTGCCGCCAGCGTCGCGCGCATTATCGCATCCGTGCATGCTCGCATATGTGCACGTACGCGCGCCGTTGTTGCGCGCGATGTTATTTTTCCGGACCGTTAGATGACCATGTGTGTACGCGCAGGAAAAACCTCGTCGCCGGAAGAGATCGTCGCCGCCGTCCGGAGCTCGCCGGAGTCCGTTTCGCCATCCGTTTCCGGTAAGACAGCAGCCACCGTCAGATCTCAGATCAGCGGCTTAGATCGTTAGTTGTCCGGTCAGACTCAGGCGTTGACTAGTCATACGCCCAATCAGCGCCCAGTCAGCAGACGCTTGACCAGTCAACAGACACAGTTGACTGGGTCAATTTCGCTAATCCTTTTAGTTGGCAGATTTCGGTAGAATCTTGTAAATTGCGTAGAAATTAAACCGCTTGGTCAAAAATTGCAAATAAAATATGTACGTGTTCAGTGAGTCGTATAGAATCTCGCTGTACCTTTGGTTCAGACTTTTACTGCAAGGTTTAGTACAGTTTAATCAAACTAGTTAGTGGCCTTTTTGGAGTAATAAATTCGTAGAAAAAGATCCGTAGCTCCAAAAATCGCGTGTGATATGTCCCTGAACTCGTGTGAACGAGGGGAATCTCATAGTGAATTAAAAAGATAGGCTTACAGTAAAAACTTCTGCAGTATTTGTCTAATGGCTTTCTGTAGTGTTTTAATTACTCAGGAAGTTTTATAACTCCTTTTTGAGTAATCCCAGTTGGTACTGTTTCTAATCAGCGATTCCCATACTGTAGAATTTTCCCAAGATTTTACAAACAGTATACTACCGGTAGTGAATTATTTAAGTTCTAGCTCTAGTGGTGAGCATTACTTTTGTCTAGTAGTTTCCCTAGCGCTAAAACTATTTTCCATGCATGCAATCGGTAGTGTTATGTTATAGTATGTTGTGGTGCAGCTGTAGCACCAATTCACTTGTCGTTCTTGCATTCATGCATCATATTTGTTGCATATGCTTGTGCATTGTTTGTTTATGATTGCAATTGTATCGTGTAGATTGTGTTGAGTGCAAAGCTTGCTCGTGTGAGGATTGTGCTCCAGACCGCTACAACCAAGGCAAGTAGATGCTACTTTGTTCATGATACCGTCCTACTATTTTCAATGCATTGTCGTGTATTTTGTAGTTGCATGTGTAGGATGATACTATCGCTATGCTATGTCCTATTATGTGGTAGGACCCTCTTCGTAGATGAACCACCGTTGGTAGATGTGCTTAGCCATGCTTGTTGAACGAGGGCTGAGTTACATCATTGATACTTGTTTTCTCAAAGTATTGGTTTGTGAAAACTAAAAACAACTTAATCAATGAATCCCCTGGGTGTGATGGTGTTGATAAATTTTGGTGGTTTCATTGCGGAAAGGCACCCAGGTATCAAGAGAGAATGATTGGCTTCTTTATTGTGTAGCTTACGTGTACAACCATGTGCCAATAATGAAATGGGCGGTTGGTTGGACTTAGTAGGTTGTGGTAACTCGAACCCGCATATCCAGAGATGTGGAATTTTGGTAGGTTGGACCGGTGCGCGTCGGGATTGAGGAGCTACTTCCCGAACAGTCTCTTCTTGGTCTTCTCCCTATCATCACCCAAAATGAGAGTGGTGGTACGAGCTGGGCTGGCCAAGTCACATGGGTAAAGTGTACTAACCTCTGTAGAGTGTATAATCTAATCGATTAGCCGTGTCCCCGGTTATGGACATCTGAGTTGCTAGATATTGATCCCATGGCATGTTTCTCGCTCATTCTAATTTCGTAATTGTTTTAATCTTGTTGGGTTAACTTAATTGGGATCTTTTCAAAGAAAATTGAAAACTGTTTATGAAAATAGGACAAATGTATTTGTAAATGCAAGCGGACTCCACTTGCCAAATATGCATGTAGATGTTAGTACTATTGTCTCCATTACTACCTCTACTTGCCATACATTCCATGTATTGACCCTTCGGGGCTGCTACGTTTCATGTTGCAGGTTATTCCGATTCTGATTGATCGTTATAGGCCACGGTACTCCACTCGACACTTGTTCACTTGTGGGCAATTTGAAGAATGGAGGATTTACATGTTTATGTTGCTACCTGAATAATTTGAGCTAGCTTTATGCTAAGCTTTTATTGTAATAACGGTACTCTGGATCTTTGTAGTACATGATACATGGTTATTTTGCTATGTTATCTATCTTACTCTATTGTGGGCCAATGAACCGATCCAGGGATTGGCATGTCACATAGAGGCCACGGTCTTTTCAGAACCGGGGTGTTACACGGATCATCTACAACTATTACATCACAAAAAACATATGCACAAAAGACCACATCGGCAACTTTGCCCAAAATTTATGTTAAGAGATATAACGTATCCTTGGTCACCCAAAACTTCTTTGCGATGATAAACATTTGGATGTTGTGTTCATGACGCAAAGATAAGACCTATAGACACAACCTGATGGCCTGGTAACACACCCGACTGCGCTCTGCCAGTAGTTTTCCATGTCAACAGGCACAATGATAAATTCTGACGGACGCTTCGGGTACATAACTTGAAACACTAGAATTCGACTCCAATAAGACCTCTGTGGCCTGAGTCGAATTACACCAGCAATTTTCCGGATTCGAGTCCGAGGACTCGAGTTTGAGTATATGGTGTTGTTTTGACCAAAGGCAGTTAACTGACCCTGATATGTCGGGCGAGTCAGGCACGAGCATAAACTATCCCTATGAACTAATGTCATGACCCGAAAACTTGTTTGGATGAAGGAACTCGAAGACTTCAGAGTCTTCAGTCGAATCTTTAATTCGTTTGAACACTCGGGGGCTACTAATATGGGTATGCCCTACGGGTGCCTAATGGTGGCCTACCGGTTTGGCCTAGCAGAAGCCCATGGAATGATGTACCCCTGATGGTGAAGCCCAGGAGGATTTCGGGTGGTCCAAGCCCAAGAAGGAAGCGATTACTTGAAGAACATGGCTAGATTTAGATAGAAACTCAAAGGGAAAACTCTAAACTTGTAACTGACTCGACCAACCCAGGACCTGGACTACCTATATAAAGGCCAGGAGGGCACGACGAGGAGGATCACGAACAAACCTAGCATACACACCGATAGATCTCATCTGCGCACCCCCTGTAACCTTCAGCTTTACCATCAATCAAGACAAGAAAAGCAGGAGTAAGGTTTCCCTTTGGGGGTCGGAACCTAGGTAAATCTCGTGTCCCGTGTTGCTTTTTTTGCTAGCCATTTCGTGATCTCCAGCATCCCCTTCTTCTCCAAAACCCAAGCCCATAAAATGGGCATTGATGTAACACCCTCAGAATCGAACCTATGCAAGTTTGAGCAAAATTCGCCAAACCCGCATAGAAACGATTCAAAGGTGCCCACCAGGCACTTTCGTGCGGGTGGAAAACGAAGTAATAACATTACACAACAGACCTCGATGGGACCCACAACAGATATATAACAGCGACTACAGGAGCCAAGAATACGAATATAATATACAAAGATCCAAAACACCTTGAACGATATAGCCCAGCTACGGACAAGATGCAAATGGGGCTAAGAGCCTGAAGAATAACCAATGGCGTCCATAACCCTGCCAGCCAAGCGGAAGGGTAACCACGCTAACGGGCGTCGATCTCAAAACCTGCTTCACAAAGGTGCCGACAAAGGCAAAGCAGAAAGAAAGAAGGAGCGTCGATCGAGGCCAAGACAGCGAGGCTAGAATTCGGCGGTCCTCGCCTACAAAGGTATGGTGGACTGAGCGGCAGCGGCAACATGCACTAAACAACCTATAGAGACTCGATACCACTGGCGGTTATCAGAGAAGGGTAAGAAAGACCTATTCGGATCCAACCTGAAGCTAACACCAAACAAACCCATCCTGGTGTTTCCCCCTCGAGACCAAACGAGGAAGTCAACCGAGGAACTCACACCGTTGGCAGTTTTACTTATCCAGTTATCGTTGCAGCAATTACTAGTCAGGTTTAGATAATCGTCCTGATAAAGTAAACAGTGGGCACTTTTAGTTAACCATTCCGTGATAGTTGCAACAATTACTAATCAGGTACAGATAGCATGAGATAAACCCAAACCCAGCAGTTGTTGGTACTTTTATTCAGCCAATTCGTTGTAGTTGCAATACTTACTAGTCAGATACATTTGTCGCAAGCGACAACCAAACAAGCAATTGTGGGCAGTATTAATTAGCCATTCCATTATAGTGAAGCTGATTACTAGTCATTATAAGTCAAATTTAGAGCAGTAAACTTTAGTTATGCTTGTCTATGATCGAGATACTGTGCTCCAAGTCGTCCATATCCGCGGACACGGCTTTCAGAAAGTTTTACCCGGGGTGCACCAATAGCAACACACGCCGATCAACCTCGGAAAAACCAAATCAAAACCAACGAGGCTTTCACGATGAACAATCACAGGATTCAGAAATATTTGGGGCCACCTTAAGTAGAACCATAACGGAGTAAGCAAGCTCGAGACGGCCTCAAGGTTTGCGGGACGTTTGTGAACGACGGGAACCCCAAACGGGCTTGTCGACACCGCGAAATCGTGGTCCGATCCTAAACAGTACAGTGTGCAGTACCTCGCACAATCGTAATTAAAGCGGTAAAACATGGCATAAGTACAGGATCGTAAATAAAACCTCAAACTAGTTTGTGGCCCCAAGAAATAAGACTGAATCAAGCTCGCTCGGGGGTCCCATATACCTCCGGATGTGGATAGCGGCAAAAAATCAAGAACAATGTATCAAGTACTCGGGGTCTTACGGGACACAAGTGGGCGTTCGGAAAACCAAATATTATCTATCACCCACCGATGCCTCTACTTATTCAATTTTAGTTGTTAAACAGAAAGTAAAGTGACGATAAGTAAAACTAGAATCATCTCCAACATCAACATGCGGCAATACATCAACAACCGTGGCATTGACAACACGCGGCAACACTTGAGCAAGCGACTATGACACGCAAGTCCAACTAGCTACCAAACAACAGGTAATAGGATGTGTCCAAGGCAATATACGGCTGCAGGGGATATCAAAGGGTACGAAGACTAGAGCATCGCAACACAGATAGCAATAGATCAACAGAAGGGAATAAAGACTATAAAATTAAGATAGGTAGAAAGGGGGAGATGCTCGCCTGAAAACATTGACGAAGGGTTTTATTCGAAGATCGGGGCGAAGCTCACATCAACTCAACGGCCTTATCCGCGAAGAACCAAAACACTAGAAGAAACATCGGATGCAATATTTAATAAAACGGCAGAAGATCGGCATGATGCCTGTATGATGTATGGCATGGCAAAGGTGCGGTGCAATTAGGTCATATTAAGCGGAACCGGGGTCCCGACAATATTTAGGTTCATGTTGTTTAGCTACCCCGCAAATTAAATGTTGTTTTAGCATGGTAAAAGATGGCACCGGTTCGTTACACAAGTTTAAATGAGGCCAATATAAGGCTAGATTTGCCCGCATATGGGCCCCATATTTAATTATTAGGTGAATCGGCATAAGGCCCCCAAACCATATGTTTATGCATGCAAGTATGGCAATTGAATATGCATCAAGTTGATATCATTTATAAAATAGGGTTTTGAGGAAAAGGGGTCACACATTAGGGTTCGGCAGATCTTGGGGTTCCGGGGTTCGGGGTTCGTCTCGGGGTTCGACGGGGGTCCAGGGTTCGGCGAGGTCGCTTCCGGCGGGTTCGTTCTCTCGTTCTCGGTACGGGGGTAGTTCTTGGCGTTCCGGATCCGGACTTGGTTCGGTGTCGGGGTTCATCGGACCTTCCGGGTCGGTGCCGTTCTTGTCGTCGCGCAGATCTTGTCGGGTCCCACGGTTGATCTTGCCGTCACGGGGGTCTTGTCGGGACCGTGTACCGGGTCGGTCTTGGCGTCCGGGCCTCGACGTCGCATCCTGGGGAGAAGATCTTGTGGCATCCGGGGGCATCGGATCATGTTGTCGGTCTTGTCGTCTCTCGCGGGGTCCTTGGCGTTTCGAGAGGGCGTACTTGTTAAGCCGGTGGAGTTCTTGGCGGTCATCGAGTCCTGACTTCGCCGGGATCGGTCTTCGGTCTTCCATGTTGGTGCACCCGAGGTTCTCGGCGGTCTTGTCGATGGACAACAGGTTTAGGGTCTCGGCGGGTAGGTCCAACAGGGACTGCACAAAGATACACAGAGCTTCGGGCATGCCAAGGGTCTGGTCCAACAACACACAACAGTGGGAGACACTGGCGTGGTGGGGCCCAAGGGGAAACATGGCGTGACGCAGGACGACGCCCGCAGGACGGGGCGAACAACCGGGAGCCAGGCAGCGGCGCCAACGCAGGTAGAGGCGAGCGGGGCTTGCAGGCGGACGGAGGCAGGTCGCTGCAGGGCTCTGGCGGCGATGAGCAGAGGCGGCGTGCACGGCGGAGGTGGGTGGCGAGCCTGGGTGGCGTCGGAGGAAGAAGCGGCGGCGTGGTCAGCGTGTGGCGGTCGGCCGGCGGAGGAGCGAGAGGAAGAAGCGGCGTGGCGTCGCCAGCGTGGCGGGAGGCGTCGCGGAGACCGGAGGCGGAGCTCGGCGGGGCTAGTGAGGCAGCGGCGGAGAAGGGAAACGGCGGGCGGCTCGCTTGCAAGCGCGACGGCGAGCCAGGTGACGTGGAGGCGGGCTCGACGCGATGGGGCGAAGCTTGAGCGGGACCCTGGCGAGGCTCGAGCCAGGCGGGGACTGGTGCAGCGAGGGGCGAGCGGCGCACTGGGCGGCTCGAGGGAGGGACGACGAGGCGGTGAGGGTGAGGGGGCCGTCGCGGCTGGGCTCTGGCGGCAAGGCCAAGGAGGGGAAGTGGCCGGGGCGATGGTGGTGGGTAGGTGGCTGGGGAGCGTGGGGAGAGGTGGGGAGCAGGCGTGGCGCGGGAGGCTGGCTGGCCTTGGAAGAAGAACAGGGGGAGAGAGAGAGAGCGGCACGCGCGCTAGGTGGGACCCAGGGGCAGGGTGGGGCCGGGCCACGCGGGGCAGGGTGGGGGGGTTGGGGTTGCGTGCGCTTGTCGTGTGCGTCGTGGGTTTGGTCTTTGGGTGGGCGAGTTGTGTGGCTGAGAGAGTTTTGAGTGGGGAAGGAGAGGAGAGAAAGAGGGGTGAGGATGATGTGGCGGGTTTTTATTGGTTAGGGGGGAGGGTGAGAGGAGGTGGCATGCTCTGATTGGGGGGAGTGAGGTGGAGGTGTGTGTGGGTAGAGAAGTGGGTGGGTTTAGAATTTAGGGGCGGGACAGGTTGGACCGTTTTAGTTTTCTGGGGCGGTCGTTCGGTCGGTTCGGACCGTTCGACTGCCCCACCCAAAATAATTATAATTTTTATTTAATTTAATTGGGCCGTTTGCAATCCGGCAGCGGACAAAACAAAATATTCCGGGGACCCGGTTTCCGGTGTTTGAATAAGATGGGCGTTTAGAAAACAAAGACGGGTTTTGCAAACATAGTTTTAGCAAACAATGCATGATGATGACGATGCAATGCACAAATTCAACGCGATTTTCTAGTAGTGGTTTTGCGGGATGCCACAATTCGACACCACTAACAATGGATCTCGCCCTCGAGATCCGCCTCATGGTACCGGAAGGAAGGTCGGCGGTCTGATACTTCGCGCTTTGTGTAGATCCTCGCGACACCACTAACGAGGGTTCCTTCTTCATCTTGAAAACGGCGACACCACCAACAAAGGATCGTTGCTCCTGATCGTCGCGAGAGCACTCCGGGAACAAAAGGTCGAAGGTAGAGGTATCGCAAATAAAGCCACCCCTAACTTCCGTGAACGGAGTAAAATCGCTGGATCCACTGATTCGATGTACAAGAGCGAATGATAAGAGTAGTGGTATGGTAGCTACTCCATCCCGCACTCGAACCATTACTCTGCACACAAATAGACGGATTATGCAACCAACTCTCGGAATCAGACTGTAGATCTCGACAAGCGAGGTTCGGAACAACGAAGTGATGCAGACTCTGCATCGGATCTGGCGTAGATGAGGTCGTCGCGTCGGAAAACACCGGAAGACACAAACAAAGGACAAACAATGGTACCCCAGACGAAGGATTCCTCGGATAGCATGAAGACCAGATGTAGCAACACCGTTAGCAGAAGAGGAAGCGAAACCCTGAAGGTACGACGGGAACCCACCCACGAGAAATCCTGGACTTGAAGAAAGATAAGAGAGCAGATTCGAAACACGTCGAGGTAAGAGGAGATTAGCAGAGGGGTAAGGAGTAAAATCAGACCTAACCAGAACTATCCATCCGATTTTGCAAAATAGTTTTGACTCTCTACTTCGGACGTTAGCTAGGTTATCCTACAGGCTGGACTTGTGGGGTATCGCAACTGCTGAGCTCTGATACCACTCTGTAACACCCTCAGAATCGAACCTATGCAAGTTTGAGCAAAATTCGCCAAACCCGCATAGAAACGATTCAAAGGTGCCACCAGCACTTTAAATGCGGGTGGAAAGCAGTAATAACATTACACAACAGTCCTCGATGGGACCTGAGCAGATATATATAACATGACTACAGAGCCAAGAATACAGATATAATATACAAAGATCCAAAACACCTTGAACGATATAGCGCCCAGCTACGGACAAGATGCAAATGGGGCTAAGAGCCTCAAGAATAACCAATGGCGTCCATAACCCTGAGCCAAGCCGGAAGGTAACCACGCTAACGGTCGATCTCAAAACCTGCTTCACAAAGGGGTGCCGACAAAGGCAAAGCAAAAACAAAGAAGGAGCGTCGATCGAGGCCAAGACACGGCGAGGCTAGAATTGGCGGTCCTCGCCTACAAAGGTATGGTGGATCGAAAGCGGCGTGACATGCACTAAACAACCTATAGAGACTCGATACCACTTGGCGGTTATCGAGAGAGGGTAAGAAATACCTATTCGGATCCAACGAAGCTAACACCAAACAAACCCATCTGGCGTTTCCCCTCGAGACCAAACGAGGAAGTCAACCGAGGAACTCACACCGTTGGCGCTTTTACTTATCCGGTTGCAGCAATTACTAGTCAGGTTTAGATAATCGTCCTGATAAAGTAAACAGTGGGCACTTTTAGTTAACCATTCCGTGATAGTTGCAACAATTACTAATCAGGTACAGATAGCATGAGATAAATCCCAAACCCAGCAGTTGTTGGTACTTTTATTCAGCCAATTCGTTGTAGTTGCAATACTTACTAGTCAGATACATTTTTCGCAAGCGGCAACCAAACAAGCAATTGTGGGCAGTATTAATTAGCCATTCCATTATAGTGAAGCTGATTACTAGTCATTATAAGTCAAATTTAGAGCAGTAAACTTTAGTTATGCTTGTCTATGATCGAGATACTGTGCTCCAAGTCGTCCATAACCGCGGACACGGCTTTCAGAAAGTTTTACCCGGTGCACCAATAGCAACACACGCCGATCAACCTCGGAAAAACCAAATCAAAACCCAACGAGGCTTTCACGGTGAACAATCACAGATTCAGAAATATTTCAGGCCACCCTTAAGTAGAACCATAGCAGTAAGCAAGCTCGAGACGGCCTCAAGGTTTGCGGGACGGTGAGCATCGGGAACCCCAAGCGGGGCTTGTCGACACCGCAATCGTCATCAAATAAAGCGATCCTAAGCAGTGCGATACCTCGCAATCGTAAATAAAGCGGTAAAACATGGCATAAGTAGGATCGTAAATAAAACCTCAAACTAGTTTGTGGCCCCAAATAAAATGAATCAAGCTCGCTCTGGGGGTCCCATATACCTCCGGATGTGGATAGCGCAAAATCAAGGAACAGGTATCAAGTACTCGGGGTCTTACGGGACACAAGTGGGCGTTCGGAAACCAAATATTATCTATCACCCACCGATGCCTCTGCTTATTCAATTTTAGTTGTTAAACAGAAAGTAAAGTGACGATAAGTAAAACTAGAATCATCTCCAACATCAACATGCGGCAATACATCAACAACCGTGGCATTGACAACACGCGGCAACACTTGAGCAAGCGACTACGACACGCAAGTCCAACTAGCTACCAAACAACAGGTAATAGGATGTGTCCAAGGCAATATACGGCTGCAGGGGATATCAAAGGGTACGAAAACTAGAGCATCGCAACACAGATAGCAATAGATCAACAGAAGGGAATAAAGACTATAAAATTAAGATAGGTAGAAAGGGGGAGATGCTCGCCTGAAAACATTGACGAAGGGTTTTATCCGAAGATCGGGCGAAGCTCACATCAACTCAACGGCCTTATCCGCGAAGAAGCAAAACACTAGAATAAACACCGGATGCAATATTTAATACACGGCAGAAGATCGGCATGATGCGTGTATGATGGATGACATGGCAAGGTGCGATGCAATTAGGTCATATTACGCGGAACCGGGGTCCCGACAATATTTAGGTTCATGTTGTTTAGCTACCCCGCAAATTAAATGTTGTTTTAGCATGGTAAAAGATGGCACCGGTTCGTTACACAAGTTTAAATGAGGCCAATATAAGGCTAGATTTGCCCGCATATGGGCCCCATATTTAATTATTAGGTGAATCGGCATAAGGCCCCCAAACCATATGTTTATGCATGCAAGTATGGCAATTGAATATGCATCAAGTTGATATCATTTATAAAATAGGGTTTTGAGGAAAAGGGGTCACACATCAGGGTTCGGCAGATCTTGGGGTTCCGGGGTTCGGGGTTCGTCTCGGGGTTCGACGGGGGTCCAGGGTTCGGCGAGGTCGCTTCCGGCGGGTTCGTTCTCTCGTTCTCGGTACGGGGGTAGTTCTTGGCGTTCCGGATCCGGACTTGGTGTGGTGTCGGGGTTCATCGGACCTTCCGGGTCGGTGCCGTTCTTGTCGTCGCGCAGATCTTGTCGGGTCCCACGGTTGATCTTGCCGTCACGGGGGTCTTGTCGGGACCGTGTACCGGGTCGGTCTTGGCGTCCGGGCCTCGACGTCGCATCCTGGGGAGAAGATCTTGTGGCATCCGGGGGCATCGGATCATGTTGTCGGTCTTGTCGTCTCTCGCGGGGTCCTTGGCGTTTCGAGAGGGCGTACTTGTTAAGCTGGTGGAGTTCTTGGCGGTCATCGAGTCCTGACTTCGCCGGGATCGGTCTTCGGTCTTCCATGTTGGTGCACCCGAGGTTCTCGGCGGTCTTGTCGATGGACAACAGGTTTAGGGTCTCGGCGGTAGGTCCAACAGGGACTGCACAAAGATACACAGAGCTTCGGGCATGCCAAGGGTCTGGTCCAACAGCACACAACAGTGGGAGACACTGGCGTGGTGGGGCCCAAGGGGAAAACATGGCGTAGACGAGGACGCCGACGCCGCAGGACGGGCCAACAACCGGGGAGGCCAGCTGGCGCCAACGAGGCCGAGAGGCGGCGGGGCTTGCAGCGGCCGAGGCAGGTCGCGGCGGCTGCGGGCTCTGGCGGCGATGAGCCGACGCAGGCGGCACGGCGGAGGTGGGTGGCGAGCCTGGGGTGGCGTCGGAGGGAAGCGGCAGCGTCGTGGTCACGGCGTGGTGGCGGTCCGGCGGAGAGAGCGAGGAAGCGGTCAGCGGCCGCCGGCGTGGCCGGAGGCGTCGCGGGGAGACCGGGCGGAGCTCGGAGCGGCTGGTGAGAAGCAGCGGAGAAGAAACCGGGCGGCGGGCGGCTCCGTGCGGCGGCGGAGGCGGGCCAGACGCTGGAGGCGGGGCCTGGCAGCAGACGATGGGGCGGCTTGGCGGGACCGGCAGCGAGGCTCGAGCGGCGGGGACCTGGTGCAGCGAGCGGCGGGCAGCGGCGACTGGGCGGCTCGAGGGAGGGACGACGAGGCGGTGAGGTGAGGGCCGTCGCGGCTGGCTCCGGCGGCGCGGCTGGCGGCGCGGAGGCGATGGAGGCCGCGGCGGCGCGGGGTGGTGGGTAGGTGGCTGCGGGAGCGTGGGGGAGAGGGTGGGGAACGGGGCGCGTAGCGGGGAGGCTGGCTGGGGCGCTGCGCGCGGGGAAGAAGAACAGGGGGAGAGAGAGAGAGCGGCACGCGCGCTAGGTGGGACCCAGGGGCAGGGTGGGGCCGGGCCACGCGGGGCAGGGTGGGGACAGCTGGGGGGGTTGGCGCTGGCGTGCAGCGTGCGTCGTGTGCGTGCGTGGGTTTGGTGCTGGGTGGGGCAGGGAGTTGTGTGGCTGAGAGAGTTTTGAGTGGGGAAGGAGAGAGAGAGAAAAGAGGGGGTGAGGATGACGTGGCGGGTTTTTATTGGTTAGGGGGGAGGGTGAGAGGAGGTGGCATGCTCTGATTGGGGGGAGTGAGGTGGAGGTGTGTGTGGGTAGAGTAGTGGGTGGGTTTAGAATTTAGGGGCGGGACAGGTTGGACCGTTTTAGTTTTCTGGGGCGGTCGTTCGGTCGGTTCGGACCGTTCGACTGCCCCACCCAAAATAATTATAATTTTTATTTAATTTAATTGGGCCGTTTGCAATCCGGCAGCTGACAAAACAAAATATTCCGGGGACCCGGTTTCCGGTGTTTGAATAAGATGGGCGTTTAGAAAACAAAGACGGGTTTTGCAAACATAGTTTTAGCAAACAATGCATGATGATGACGATGCAATGCACAAATTCAACGCGATTTTCTAGTAGTGGTTTTGCGGGATGCCACAATTGATGAGTCCAAAACTCGTCAAAGAGGCACCATCAACACAACGTTGCTGCCCGGACCAGTGCGCTGGGCCTAGGGTTTCCCCCGGCACATAGGGTAAAGAGGAAGGGGAATCACCACGGTGCCCTCCAAGAAGGCAAGGTGCCACTCGAAAGTGGCCTCGCCGTGGTGTCGAACGTACCAACATGGATTTCTCCCGATCCCCTCCAAAACCCTGGGCGCAACTAGGAACCACCAGCAACCACACCACCCATGAGCATGCGCCACCATGATCTTAGATACACCATTGCCGTCCCTTCGGGAACCTTGGTGTGCAGCCTGTAAGATAGAGGGACATCAACAACACAGGAATTCGGGAGGGAACAACCTCTACCACCCAGTGCGATGGTGACAATAAGGTAGACAAGGGCACAATAGGCACAGGCTGGCTGAGCTGATCGGTCCCATAAATCCCCTACTTCCCTACTGCAACAAGCATTCCTGCCATGTCTCCATGCTCCGTACCAGCCTCCACCGCCACCATCTCTAGGAGAAGGGCACCCACCAGTTTATCGGCCCGCCCAAGCCCAGATGGAGCCTAGGGCCAGACACAGGCCAGAGCGATCGTCGGTGACAACAACCGAGCCACCACCCCGCCAGTAGGAGAGGCGTTGTCTCACCTCCATCCACCCAGAAGGGCGCTGCGCCGCCATCTTCCAAGGAGCACCGCCGCCTGCATGGGGGAGGTCCCCAACCCACCCTCACAAACGCGGGAAGAGGCATGCCGCCGGCGCCGCCCGGGCTTATCCTGGCGACCCCTGCCATCGACGGTGACGGGTTAGGGGAGGCGGCGCCTCGTTGCCCTCGAGGAGCCAAGTGATGTGAGGGTTCTTTTTCCTGGCACGGTCTCCTTTTTATTTCCATGTCCGTTGCGAACAACTTATTGCAAGAACTATCCTGGTACTTGAAGATAGTCTCACTTACTTTGTAAGATGTTGAGTACAGTCTGATGTTCAGTCCTAACCTCCATTGTGCAATGTCTATCTGAATAGAAAAAGCCATTATAGTTGACTGAATTGCACCTTGGAGGCACATCATTCCAGTCAAGCAATCGAGCAGTGTCACGGATAAACTTCACTCAGTTTCTCCTATATGTGACAAAAAGAAATAGGTATTTCTATTTTCGTGCCCCTGGTTCCTTAGTATTACTCACTTTTCTCGGCCGCTTAACTTTTTATCACGTTTGCCCTTGTCCTTCTCGGAAACTCATCAAAGAGCTCGAACGGCAGCTGTCGTCAGGTTGACCATTGGCTGACCTATGGTGACGCGCGGTGGGTGGACCACGTGGGGCTGGTTGGTCGGGAATGCGTTATGCTGACGTGTGGGGCCGTGCCATGTGAGACTGCATGGGCCGGTTGGTTAGGAATGTGTTATGGGGGATGTAGTGTGGGACCATGTGGTACGTCTTTCGTGGTTACGTGCTCCCTGTCGCCTAAACTGGAAGTTTTATTTTTTGTTATTTTTATGATTGGCCTTTTTAAGAGTGCCTTTTTTATCTCTCTCTCTCTGTCACTAACATTTGTGTTTTTTTCCCAAAAAGGTAGCAAATCTAGAGCATCTTGTCTCTTTATTCATTGTTTCTTTTGACCCTCGTTTTTTCCTAACCTGGTAGCAAATCTAAAGCAACAAATCTAATCATCACCATAAATACATTTATTAGACAGAGCAGAGGTAGATAAAATAGCTAATATAGGATATATAGTAAGGTACTAAACGAGGTTAGACAATTAGGCTGATCAGCTGCAGTAGACAAGTTCAACGCAGCCAATACAAAAGAAGATGCTTTATAGCAGCAGCAGCACAAGGATTAGTGCCCCCATGACCTCTTCCAGGAGGTCCTCCACCTCCTTCCTCTGGCGTTTCCTCCTCTTCTTGTTGTCATGTCCCTTGACCTTACGTGCTGAAAGAGCATTTCCTATCCTTGTGATTTTGATGTTTGATAACAACACACTTATCAGTTTAATCGTGCGCTAAGTGTATCACAAGTTTTATAGATTGTTGCACAAATATTGCCTTGCCCATTTTCCCTTGCCAAAAGTCTCTGTGCCAAACGGTAGTACCGGAAAACGGTAGATTACTAGCCTTAGTACCGGGTGGCACCGGTGCAAGGTGGGAAGGCTAGCCTTTCTCGGTACCACCCGATCATGAGCGCACTACCGCTCCAACCGATAGTACCTCTCAGCTGTCTGCAGCCGAGAAAAGCCATCCTCCTCTCATAGTACCAACCTGTACCATGCGACCGATAGTACCGTAATGCAAAAGTATTACCGCTTGGGATATGTTAAGCAACCCCCGGGATTTGAGGACCCCAACTTCCCAAACCATGTCTACAAACTTGATAAGGCGCTCTATGGGCTCAAGCAAGGCCCACACACGTGGTATGAGCACCTTAGAGAGTTATTGTTTGACCGTGCACTTGAGGTTGGGAAAATCGATCCCACTCTTTTTACTAAGAAAGTCAATGGGGAGCTTTTTGTATGCCAAATATATGTTGATGATATTATCTTTGGCTCATCTAACAAATCTTTTAATGATGAATTCTCAAAGCTTATGACTAGTAGGTTCCAGATGTCTTTGATGGGGGAGTTGAGAGTATTTCTTGGTTTTGAGATCAAACAAGTTAGAGGAGGGACATTCTTCAATATAGCCAAATATACTCAAGATATGCTCAAAAGATTCAAAATGCAAGATTGAAATGGAGCTCCTACTCCCATGGCTACAAAGACTCATCTAGAACAAAATCCAAATGGTAAAGATGTGGATCAAAAGGTATAGCGGTCTATGATTGGTTCTTTGCTTTACCTTTGTGCATATAGACCCTATATTGTGTTGAGTGTAGGTGTGTATGCAAGATATCAAGCGGCTCCTAAAGAAAGCCATTTAATGGCGATCAAGAGAATCTTTCGATATTTAGTTCATACCCCATTTTATGGTCTTTGGTATCCTCGAGGCTCAACATTTGCTCTTTGTGGATACACGGATTCGGATTGGGCGGGTGATAAGGATGATAGAATATCAACATCCAGGGCTTGCCAATTAATTGGTAGGTCCTTGGTATGTTGGTCTTCTAAGAAGCAAAATTGTATATCTCTCTCCACCGCCGAAGCCGAGTATGTGGCAACTCCTTGTGCTTGCACCCAATTGCTATGGATGAGGCAAACTTTAAAGGAATACGGTGTCCATTGTGACAAAGTGCCTCTTCTATGTGACAATGAAAGTGCCATCAAGATTGCCTATAACCCGGTGGATCACACAAGGAGAAAGCATATTGAGATTCGTCATCACTTCATTAGAGATCATGTTGCTCGAGGTGATATTGATCTATCATATGTGTCAACCAAAGATCAACTTGTTGATATCTTCACGAAGCCACTTGATGAAGAAAGGTTTTGCTATTTGAGGAATGAACTAAATATCGTAGATTCAAGGAGCTTGACTTGATTATCTTGCATCCTCACCTATGATTCGACCCATATTTGGTTTAGGTGTAGGCATGGATATAGGGGGAGTGCGGTCCTAATTAATTGGACTATCCCTCCCCCATTATGCCCAAAGAAATCAAAATCATTCCTCTTAATATCTTTGTGATATGTGAGCTTAAATGATGAGTTTCGGTAATGGACCCAAGATATATCTTCGTGGTGCCAAGCCGAGTATACTCAAATATGGTGGCCTAGGCCACCGCCCTCTCACTCGAGAGAGGTTGGTTCTTACTCATGTTTGTCATTCTGAAGTTGTAGTTGGTTCTAAAGTCGTGCACTCTCGGTTGGCTCTTCATATTTATTTGTATTTTAGAGTGCATGTGCTTCACATAGTTTGACTATCTCAACCCAAGCCTATCTACTCCCTCGAAAAACCCGCATCCATTCCGCACAAGAACCCCTCATTTTCCCTGGCTATGGAATCTGGTGGGACCGGTACTACCGGTTTATGTGCGGTACTACCGGACCTGGGTGGTTCTAAGGTCATTTCTGAAGCTGCTCCGTGCGGTATCACTTCCTATGACCGGTACTACGGTCATCGGTCTACCGGTTCTAAACCGATTACTATGAACGGTACTACCGCTTCAGTAACCGGTACTACCGGTAGGCATTTTCGGTATATATTGGTCGCGTGAGTCACCTCAAGGTGCTCTATTCTTCCCACGCCCACACATACTGCGCCATCAGCTGGAGCCCGTGATGCCGCCGGAGCCTTCTCGCGCCCTCCTCTCCCTGGATCCTCCTTGGATTCGGACTCCTTGCGGATCCCACTCCTTCTCCACCGCCACGGATCCCGGTACAACCGCCCCTTCTCTCTCACTTTTAATTTCCTCATTGGATCTAGGTTTTGCTTAGATTTGTGAAGAAATTGACGTGTTGTGAGGTTGTACTGCCATACTTCCCTTGTTACTTAGTAGAATCAATGGTTTACAGATTGTTGAGGCCATTTTTGGATTGTTCTCTACCAGATCTGATGATCCTGTACCGTTCGACCGGTAGTACTGGAATATTTTCTGGTACTACCGCTCACAAGCGGTACTACCGGTTGTCAGGTCCGGTAGTACCGGTCCCAACTGTCCTCAACATTTCTACTAAATCTTGGATTCTTCTTTGTTCTTTTGTGATTCTTGTGCCCTTACCCCCTTGCTGCTCTCTCTCTTGCTTTCACAGATGCAGGTGGTTCTAGGGGTGCGCGTAAGCGCTCCAAAGCAAACCGTGAGATTATTGAGGAAGAGACGGAGTCCGAGGATGAAGTGATGCCACAGCCTAGACGCCATTTGAAGTTGCCTGCTACTCGAGGTGGCCGTGGGGGTCATGAGGGGGTCACCAAGCGATCTGCCGGGCGTGGCAGCGCTCCCCCTTCTCGCCCCTTCCTCGGGGCACACCAAGAGTTACAGCTCAAGGCCATCAGGGCCAAGGAAACTGTCTGACATTTCTGAGTATGAGTTTCGATCTCTGAGGATTGACAATGCGTATGCATGCAACTGTGATGAGGACAGGGAAGACAGTCTGTTTTACAATGATTTCCAAGAGCGTGTCTATCATGAGGTTCTTATGACAAATATTCAGATGGTGGTGCCTCAGCTGTGGATTGACATGGAATACATCAACAAGAACCTTGATTATTTTTCTGAAGCTAAGAAAATCTGCTCTAACCTTGTCTTGTTTCCTATCATGGAGTTCCAGCATGACTACGAGCCTCTCCTCATTGCTCAGTTCTATGCCACTACTCATTTCCACACTGGCAGCACTCGGAAGATCACTTGGATGACTCAAGGTGCAGTCAAGGAAGCCACACTTGCTGAGTTTGCTGCAATTCTGGGGTATGAAGACCGTGGCCGTGACACTCCTTGTGGTTTCCGCTGCCACTTGCAGGATCACCCCTCCAAGAAGGATTTCCTTACACCTCTCTATATCCAAGGCCGCGGGGTTGTTGGCAAGATCAAGGATCTTCTCCCACATATGATATTCTCCACCGCATCTTCCATGAGACTGTTGCTCCTCGTGCAGGCAACAAGGATGAGATACATGGTTTTTCTATTGACTTGTTGTTCAACACCTTCCTCAACCGCGACTCAAGCACCACTCTTGATGTGACAGATTATATATGGAATGATATGGTTGCTACTGCTCACTCTCGGAGGGTTCCGCCATTTGCTCCCTACATCATGGCTCTTATTGTTTCCAAGTGCCCTCCCATTTCTAGGACCCTATCCACTCGTCCTCTCATTGTGCACTGGTACAAGGCACTCAAGACCAAGAAACATGCTAAGCCCCGCATTGTGCATGAGGAGGATGACTCTGAGGATGCTGATAGTGGTCGTGACACAGACTATGTTGTCTCCCGTCGCAAGAATGCCAAGCCCTCTTGGGCCAAGAGGATGCAGACAAGCTCAAGAAGATTTTATGCTTCCAAGTTGACAATCAAAAGCGCATGTATGAGGCTTATGTGTATGCCAAGAAAGCTAGTGCTCGGCAGAAGGACATGATGGCAGCCCAAGGATTGACCGTCTCCGAGGGGTCCGAGACCAACATCACCCCTGAAGACCAGTGGATCTCTCAGCACATCCATTGGGATGATGATGTCTCTTCCTCGCACTACGCTCCACCCCCTATGAGGAGGACTTTGATGATGAGGAGGAGGATTGACTGCCGGGACATTAGTCTTGCACTTGTCCCTTTTTGGCGTCTTGTTGCCAAAGGGGAGAAGTTGCACCTTAGGCACGGGTGTTGCATGGGAAGTCACACGCTCGTTCTTACTTTGATCCTTTTATTGCCTGTGAACTTTGATTTCCTCCTACTTATGTGTGAACTTCTATTTTATGTGTGAACTCTATGTATTGTTGAGACTATGTGGTTTATGTCATGGATCCATCTTGTGATGATATGCGGTATGCGTTATCCATTGTAAATATATTTCTCATCACAAGTTATTGTGCAAAGTTATGGTTTCAAATGCTAGTATCTATATTTGTGCACTTACGTTGGGTTTGTAAAATAGAGGGGGAGGTTTGAATCTACTCATCTAGGGGGAGCCCTGTCTCTATTTTACAAATGCCATGAGTAACTTCATAAAATCATCTTGCAAAGGTGTGTTGTCATCAAACACCAAAAAGGGGGAGATTGAAAGAGCATTTACTATCCTTGTGATTTTGATGTTTGATAATAACACACTTATTAGTTTAATCGTGCGCTAAGTGTATCACAAGTTTTATAGATTGTTGCACAAATATTGCCTTGCCCATTTGCCCTTGCCAAAAGTCTCTATACCAACCGGTAGTACCAGAAAAACGGCCAATACTACCGCTTGGCACCGGTATTACCGCCCCTAGTACCGGTGGCACCAGTGCAAGGTGGGAAGGCCTAGCCTTTTCTCAGTACTACCCGGTATAGCGGAGAGGCACTACCTCTCCAACCGGTAGTACCGCTTGTTTCAAGCGGTGCTACCGCTTGGACACGGTAGTACCGCTCAGCTGTACCGGGCAGCCCTGAGAAAAGGATAGCACTTCCTCTCGATACCAACCGGATTGGGACCAGGAGATACTACCTCCTGACCGGTAGTACCGTCTGTGAATGAGGTACTACCGCTTGGGGTACTACCAGGCGATGCGGGCAATCTGTCTGGCTCGACCAAGTGAAGCTTCTCCGTACCGGTCGATCGACCGTAGTATCACTTGCAACCGGTACTACCGCTTGAGTACCGGTGCATTTATTGCTCCAACGGCCAGATTTCTCCAAGGGGTATAAATACCCCTCCACCAACCCCCGGACAAGTTGCTCATTTGCATTGAATACTACTACCTCCATTAGAGCCACCAAATCGCCAAGATCTCTTCAATCCACCACCCAGAGTCCTTGATCTTTGGGGAATCGAAGGAGGAGGCCTTGATCTACTACTGCACCAAAAGAGATCTTCATTTCCCCCACATTCACTTGAGGTCCCCTTGCTCTAGTGTTTTCTTGAAAACCCTAGTTCTATATTTGGTTCTTACAAGCTTGTCTTTGATTGTCTTGATAGCTTGCTTGTATTTGGGAGACTCCAATTAAGTTGTGGATGTGTGCCCCAAACTTGTAAAGGTGCCGGCTTCCACCTTGAAGGTCGCCGATATAGTGGAAGGTGGATCGGTCCTGTTGGTGTGAGATTCATCAGAGAACAAGGGAGGCCTCTCGTGGCGTTGGTGGTTTGAAACCACCCACTCTCCAAACGTAGACGTACTTCCCCTCAAAAGGAAGGAACTACGGGAAACAAATCCTTGTGTCTCCGCGTCCACTCCTTTGGTTACTTCTATCCTTTACCGCACTTTACTTACTTGTTCTTTCTTAGCATTGTGTTAACTTGTGCTTGTTTGTCATATAGGTAAATTCACCTTAGTTGCATTATCTAGAGAATTTACCTTATTGTCAAACACTAATTTGAAAAATAAGAAATTTTGAAGTAGCACCTATTCATCCCCCCTCTAGGTGCCCATACAATCCTTTCACGCGCCTTGGTATTTATAGGGGGCATGCGACCCTCTTTGATGGCCATATTCTGGAGGTTGCGGAGGTGAAAGCCGAGCGTCTTATGCTTGGCTCTGAAGGCGTTGATGTTCATGGTCATGCTGCAGGTTTTCACGTCCTAGGAATGCTTCATGAGGGAGTTGAAGTTGGTGGAGAGGAACCTCCTTGTGAAAAAGGGGAACCTATAGATGTCGCGAGCGAAGAAGTTTCCATACTGGCCGGACTTCAGCATCCTCAGCACCCGATGATTGTTGGTGTCCTTGGACTCGTCTTCGATGCAGACATTGCTGCTATCCACCTATTGTAAAAAATAATAGCATGCAATAAGTACATGATTGAGATACCTTGATTATCGGGATTGATTATTTTCATAAATTAACCGAGTAAGTTAAATTCCCCAACCCACAAATCTCAAACAAAATCATATACTGATCCCAACTATAGATCAACACTAGTACTAACTAGGGAATCCCTTAACTGCAAATTGGAGGACAAATAAAATAGGATTGAAATACGAATAGGGGATTCATCGAAATACGAGATCTAACACAAGAGGATTAGCTTCTGTAAAAAGACCTAGCATCCAACGATTGAAAATATGAATATCCAAACCTTAATAACACACGATCTAGCATCCAATGATGGGGATGGGGAGAGAACAAGGGAAGGGGAGAAAACCCTAGTTACCTCCGACCATGGGTCAACGATGCTGGTGTCGTAGGGGTTTTTCGGCCTGATGTAGTCCTCCTCGTAGGGGCCCAGGCTGAGCGGGATCTTCCCGAGACCAGCGGTGGCCTCCTCGATGGCGGCTATAGCAAAACCGGGGACAAGGGCCTGGACGGGGACGACGACTGCCTTCGATGCCTCGACGGAGGGCCTGTTCGAGGACAAGAGCCTCCTCGCCGATGGCCTTGGAAGCGACAATTGCCACCGCACCGTTCTTCTCCATCGCCGACACAGTTGGGGTTTTCTTAGGGGGTTTGCAGAAGGCAATGAGACATTGGAGACGGTTGCATGAGTGAGCAAGCGGGCGAGGAGTGAGTGATGAGTGAGAGTGATAGTCCTCTATAAATGCGAAGGGAAGGGACGTTTTGTTGCACCACCATGCACCGCGTAACCATGTACGCTACTGCACTGTGCACGGCCATAAGCGTCTGCTACCGCCCCGTGCACCGCGACACGTGTACCATGTGTCACGTTCTTTCCCTCATGTATAACCCTGGTGACTTAGTGTAACACCCTCAGAATCGGACCTATGCAAGTTTGAGAAAAATTCGCCAAACCCGCATAGAAACGATTCAAAGGTGCCCACCAGACACTTTCGTGCGGGTGGAAAACGAAGTAATAACATTACACAACAGTCCTCGATGGGACCCACAGAACAGATAAATATAACAGCGACTCCATGAGTCAAGAATAAAGATATAATATACAAGATCCAAATCACCTTGAAAACGGTAGAGCGTCCGACTACGGACAAGAAGCAAATGGGGCTAAGAGCCCTGAAGAATAACCAATGGCGTCCATAACCCCTGTGCCAAGCGGAAGGGTAACCACTAACGACGCCGATCTCAAACCTGCTTAAACAAAGGGGTGCCGACAAAGGGCAAAGGAAAAGAAGGAGCGCCAAGATCGAGGCCAAGACAGCGAGTCTAGAATTGCGGTCCTCGCCTACATAGGTATGGTGG
Organism: Avena longiglumis; assembly: GCA_030063025.1. NCBI lineage: Eukaryota > Viridiplantae > Streptophyta > Magnoliopsida > Poales > Poaceae > Avena > Avena longiglumis. The sequence continues at coordinate 518,942,800 of CP125976.1, forward strand.
ATCAAGCGGCGTGGCAGCATGCACTAAACAACCTATAGAGACTCGATACAACTGGCGGATATCAGGGAGGGATAAGAGTGACCTATCCGGATCCAACCTGAAGCTAACACCAAACAAACCCATCCTGATGTTTCCCCCTCGAGACCAAACGAGGAAGTCAACCGAGGAACTCACCCAGTTGGCAGTTTTATTTATTCAGTTATCATTGCAGCGATTACTAGTCCGGTATAGATAATTGTCCTGATAAAAGAAGAAGTGGGCACTTTCAGTTGACCATTACGTATAGTTGCAGCAATTACTAATCAGATACAGATAGCATGATGTAATCCCAAAACCCAGTAGTTGTTGGTACTTTTATTCAGCCAATTCGTTGTAGTTGCAATACTTACTAGTCAGGTACAATGGTCGCAAGCGACACTCCAAACAAGCAGTTGTGGGCAGTATTAATTAGCCATTCCATTATAGTGAAGCTGATTACTAGTCATTATAAAGTCAAATTTACAGCAATAAACTTTATTTATGCTTGTCTATGATCGAGATACTGTGCTCCAAGTCGTCCATATCCGCGGACACGGCTTTGAAAGTTTTACCCGGCGGGGTGCACCACTAGCAACACACGCCGATCAACCTCGGAAAAACCAACTCAAAACCCAACGAGGCTTTCACGATCGAACAATCAGGATTGAAATATTTCGGGGCCACCCATTGAGTAGATCATAACGGAGTAAGCAAGCTCGAGACGGACTCAAGGTTTGCGTCAATGGTCATGGCGGGAACCCGAAAGTGTGGCTGGGCTTGTCGATACCGCGTAATCACTCCGCTTACCTAAACAGTACAGTGTGCTCCTCGCACAATCGTAAATACATAAGTAGAATGGCATAAGTACAGGATCGTAAATAAAACCTCAAACTAGTTTGTGGCCCCAAGAAATAAGACTGAATCAAGCTCTGGCTCAGGGGGGTCCCATATACCTCCCAGATGTGGATAGCGCGATAAATCAAGGAACAGGTATCAATTACTCGGGGTCCTACGGGACACAAGTGGGTGTTCGGAAACCAAATATTATCTATCACCCACCGGTGCCTCTGCTTACTTCAATTTTAGTTGTTAAACAGGAATTAAAGTGAACGATAAGTAAAACTAGAGCCATCTCCAACATCAAGCATGCGGCATTACTCCAACAACTGTGGCACTTGTCGACACTAACAAAGACTTGAGCAAGCGACTACGACGCCGCAGTCCAACTATCTACCAAACAATGGTAATCGGATGTGTCCAAGGCAATATAGGCTGCACGTATATCACAGTGCGAAACTAAAGCATCGCATAACCACGTATAGCAATAGATCAACAGGAGGGGAGTAAATACTATAAAGTAAGATAGGTAGAAAGGGGGGAGATGCTCGCCTGAAAACATTGCCGAAGGTTCAACCGGAGATCGGGCGAAGCTCACATCAACTCAACGACCTTATCCGCGAAGAAGCAAAACACTAGAAGAAACACCGGGTGCAATATTTAATACACGGCAGAAGATCGGCATGATGCATGTATGATGGAGGACATGGCAAAAGTGCGATGCAATTAGGTCATATTAAGCGGAACCGGGGTACCGACGATATTTAGGTTCATGTTGTTTAGCTACCCCGCAATTTACATGTTGTTATAACAAGGCAAGATAAGATACCGGTTCGCTACACAAGTTTAAATGAGGCCAATTTAAGACTAGATTCGCCCGCATATGGGCCTCATATTTAATTATGAGGTGAATCGGCATAAGGCCCCCAAACCACACAAATATGCATGCAAGATGAATGATTAAAGTGCAACAGGTTTTATATTTAGCATTTATAAAATAGGGCTCGGGAAAAAGGGGTCACACATTTAGGGTTCGACAGATCTTGGGGTTCCGGGGTTCGGGGTCGGTCTCAGGGTTCGACGGGAATGAGGTTCGGACTCCGGGGTTAGGGTCTTCGGATCGGGGTAGTAGATCTCGTAGCATGAGCGTCGATGCTTCCAGGACGGAGAACTTGTCGTTCAGGGTCTCGAGGTCCGGGGTGAAGTACTCGGCGTCCTCGAGGGAGTACTTGTCGTATCCGTGAGGGCGATCTTGCTGTTCTACGGGGGTCGGGCTTCAAAGCCAGGAAGGAGCACTCGTCGTTCCGGGGAGAAGACCTAGGCGTCATATATTGAGGTTGTCGGTTGTCGGTGCCGGACTCGGTTGCGGTGGATCTTGGCCATGTCGAAGATCTTGCCGGAGGTTCGTCGAGTGTCATCGGTTCGGTACGGTCTTCGCTTTCTATGATGAAGTTCTTGCGGGTTCGCGGCCTCGAACAAATGTTCCGTGTAGGCGTCCTCGGTGTAGGGGAAGATCTTGTGGTTCGGAGGGGTCGGTATTCGCCTCCGGGAACGGGTCTTGGCGTCCGTGAGGAAGATCTTGTCGCGGTGTGAACAGAGTGCTTGGTTTCCGATCAGGGCGGTCCATCGCGGTTGGGCTAATGTCGATCCTTTCACTAGGAGTGTGGCCCCCTCGTCACATCAACAAGGCACACAAACTTGACATGACCAGAGCTCGGAGGTACTGGCCACGCAGAACGGTGGAGAGGGGCTCCGACGAGCTTGCAGAGGGACGCGCGCCAAACGGAGGGTGGGCCATTGCCGGCCGAGGGCGCCACGGACAGGTCAGCGACCGAACAACGGGACCTTGGCGGCGGAGGCTCGGATGCGGAGGCAGGAGGGTCGACGGGAACGGCGGCGCTGGCGGGTGGCGGCTCGGCGAGCTCGCGATGGAGGAGGCGGGACGGCGGCGCGCAGGGGCAGAGAAGGCTCGCGGCGGAACGGAGGAGAGGCCAGTCGCCATGAGAGGAGGGCGAGGCAGACGGTCGCTTGGCGGCCAGGCGTCGGACCAGGCGGCAGCCAGTTCTCCAGCAGCGGCGGCACGGACGGGGAGGGCGAGGTCGAGGAGGCGCGAGGCGAGGCGGGAGGTCAGCGGTTGGGGTGCAAGGCGGGCGTCGGGGCCTGGGCTAAGCGGTGGAGGCTGGTCAGGGAGGACGAGGGTGCGTCGGTGGGGAGCATGGCGGCGGGCGCGCGGCTGCTTGGGGCCGGAGCGGAGAGGCAGACGGGGCGAGCTGGGCGGTGGAGGCGAGGGAGGCGGAGGCGGCGGTGGCAAGGAGGAGGAGGGGCGGGGGCACGTGTGGCGCCCGGAGAGGAGAGGGAGGGGAAGGTGCGGCCGGCGGCAAGGAAGAAGCAGGGAAGGGAGGAGCACGCAGGAGAACGAGGCAGGGGGAGAGGTGGGAGGAAGGGACGGTGGCGTGGGGATTGGGCGGGAGTGTGGGCAGGCGGTGGGTGGGGAACGTGTGGCCACAATGCGTGCGTGCTGGGTGAGTGTGAGGGATTGGGGAGAGGGGGTTGGACAAGTGGCAGGGTATGGTTGGTGGGGAGTTTGGGGAGGGTGAGATGGCATCTGGTGATTGGTTGGGGTGAGGTGGAGGCTGGGTGTGGGTAGGTTAGTTGGTAGCCTTAGGATTAATAGGGTGGGTTAGGTGGACCGATTTAAAATCCTGGGGGTGGTCGTTCGGGTCAATCGGCCCGTTCGACTGCCCCCACTAAAATAATTTAAATTTTAAGCCGACAACAAAATAATTCCGGAGACCCGGTGTTTGGCGTTTGAATAAAAGACGGGGCATTTTTAGAAAACAAAACAGGCTTTGCGAACATAGTTTTATGCAAACAATGCATGATGATGACGATGCAATGCACAAATTCAACGCGATTTTCTAGTAGTGGTTTTGCGGGATGCCACAATTCGACACCACTAACAATGGATCTCGCCCTCGAGATCCGCCTCATGGTACCGGAAAGAAGGGTCGGCGATCTGCGTCTCTTCACTTCGTGTAGATCCTCGCGACACCACTAACAAGAGGTCGTTGTCCGTAATCGTCGAGAGAACACTCCGGAAACAAAAGGTCGAAGGTAGAGGTATCAACAAATAAAGCCACCTCTAACTTCCGTGGACGGAGTAAAACTGCTGGATCCACTGATTCGATGTACAAGAGCGAATGATAAGAGTAGTCGGATGGTGATCAGTCCATCACGCACCCAAACCATTACTCTGCACACGAATAGGCGGATTATGCAACCAACTCTCGGAATCAGACTGAAGATCTCGACAACCGAGGTTCGGAAACAAAGGAGTGATGCAGCCTCTGCATCGGATCTGGCGTAGATGATGTCGTCGCGTCGGAAAACACCGGAAGGCACAAACAAGACACCCAGAATGATACCACCGTAGACGGATTCATCAGGCAGCTTGAACACCGGATGGTAGAACACCGTTATCAGAGGAGGAAGCGAAACCCTGAAGGTACGACGGAAACCCAACCACGAGAATTCCTGGACTCGAAGAAAGAGAAGAGAGCGGATTCAAAACACGTAGAGGTAAGAGGAGAATAGCAGAGGGGTAAGGAGTAAAATCAGACCTAATCAGAACTATCCAACCGATTTTGAAAAATAGTTTTGACACTCTACTTCGGCCGTTAGCTAGGTTATCCTACAGGCTGGACTTGTGGGGTATCGCAACTGCTGAGCTCTGATACCACTCTGTAACACCCTCAGAATCGGTCCTATGCAAGTTTGAGCAAAATTCGCCAAACCCGCATAGAAACGATTCAAAGGTGCCCACCAGGCACTTTCGTGCGGGTGGAAAACGAAGTAATAACATTACACAACAGTCCTCGATGGGACCCACGAGCAGATATAATATAACACGACTCCATGAGTCAAGAATACGAGATATAATATACAAGATCCAAATCACCTTGCAAGCGGTAGGCGTCCTACTACGGACAAGAAGCAAATGGGGCTAAGAGCCACGAAGAATAACCAATGGCGTCCATAACCCCGCAGCCAAGCGGAAGGGTAACCACTATGACGCCGATCTCAAACCTGCTTAAACAAAAGGGTGCCGACAAAGGGCAAAGGAAAAAGAAGGGCGTCGATCGAGGCCAGTACACGGCGAGTCTAGAATTCGGCGGTCCTCGCCTACATAGGTATGGTGGACTGAAGCGGCAGCATGCACTAAACAACCTATAGAGACTCGATACAACTGGCGGATATCAGGGAGGGATAAGAGTGACCTATCCGGATCTAACCTGAAGCTAACACCAAACAAACCCATCCTGATGTTTCCCCCTCGAGACCAAACGAGGAAGTCAACCGAGGAACTCACCCAGTTGGCAGTTTTATTTATTCAGTTATCATTGCAGCGATTACTAGTCAGGTATAGATAATTGTCCTGATAAAAGAAGCAGTGGGCACTTTTAGTTGACCATTCTGTTATAGTTGCAGCAATTACTAATCAGATACAGATAGCATGATATAATCCCAAAACCCAGCAGTTGTTGGTACTTTTATTCAGCCATTTCGTTGTAGTTGCAATACTTACTAGTCAGGTACAATGGTCGCAAGCGACACTCCAAACAAGCAGTTGTGGGCAGTATTAATTAGCCATTCCATTATAGTGAAGCTGATTACTAGTCATTATAAAGTCAAATTTACAGCAATAAACTTTAGTTATGCTTGTCTATGATCGAGATACTGTGCTCCAAGTCGTCCATATCCATGACACGGCTTTCGAGAAAGTTTTACCGGCGGGTGCACCAATAGCAACACGCTCGATCAACCTCGGAAAAACCAACTCAAAACCCAACGAGGCTTTCACGATTGAACAATCAGGATTGAGAAATATTTCAGGGGCCACCCCATTGAGTAGATCCATAGCGGAGTAAGCAAGTTCGAGACGGACTCAAGGTTTGCGTCAATGGCGAAGGCGGGGAACCGAAAGTGTGGCTGGGCTTGTCGATACCGCGTAATCACTCCGCTTACCTAAGCGAAGCAGTGTGCTCCTCGCACAATCGTAAATACATAAGTAGCATGGCATAAATGCAGGATCGTAAATAAAATCTCAAACTAGTTTGTGTCCCCAAGAAATAAGATGAATCAAGCTCGCTCGGGGGTCCCATATACCTCCCGATGTGGATAGCGCGATAAATCAAGGAACAGTATCAAGTACTCGGGGTCCTACGGGACACAAGTGGGCGTTCGGAAACCAAATATTATCTATCACCCACCGATGCCTCTGCTTACTTCAATTTTAGTTGTTAAACAGGAATTAAAGTGAACGATAAGTAAAACTAGAGCCATCTCCAACATCAAGCATGCGGCATTACTCCAACAACTGTGGCACTTGTCGACACGCAACAGCACTTGAGCAAGCGACTACGACGCGCAGGTCCAACTATCTACCAAACAACAGGTAATCGGATGTGTCCAAGGCAATATAGGCTGCACGGTATATCACAGGTACGGAAACTAAAGCATCGCAACACAGATAGCAATAGATCAACAGGAGGGGAGTAAATACTATAAAGTAAGATAGGTAGAAAGGGGGGAGATGCTCGCCTGAAAACATTGCCGAAGGTTCAACCGGAGATCGGGGCGAAGCTCACATCAACTCAACGACCTTATCCGCGAAGAAGCAAAACACTAGAAGAAACACCGGGTGCAATATTTAATACACGGCAGAAGATCGGCATGATGCATGTATGATGGAGGACATGGCAAAAGTGTGATGCAATTAGGTCATATTAAGCGGAACCGGGGTCCCGACGATATTTAGGTTCATGTTGTTTAGCTACCCCGCAATTTACATGTTGTTATAACAAGGCAAGATAAGATACCGGTTCGCTACACAAGTTTAAATGAGGCCAATTTAAGACTAGATTTGCCCGCATATGGGCCTCATATTTAATTATGAGGTGAATCGGCATAAGGCCCCGAAACCACACAAATATGCATGCAAGATGAATGATTAAAGTGCAACAGGTTTTATATTTAGCATTTATAAAATAGGGCTCGGGAAAAAGGGGTCACACATTTAGGGTTCGGCAGATCTTGGGGTTCCGGGGTTCGGGGTCGGTCTCAGGGTTCGACGGGAACGAGGTTCGGACTCCGGGGTTAGGGTCTTCGGATCGGGGTAGTAGATCTCGTAGCACGAGCGTCGATGCTTCCGGGACGGAGAACTTGTCGTTCAGGGTCTCGAGGTCCGGGGTGAAGTACTCGGCGTCCTCGAGGGAGTACTTGTCGTATCCGTGAGGGCGATCTTGCTGTTCTACGGGGGTCGGGCTTCAAAGCCAGGGAGGAGCACTCGTCGTTCCGGGGAGAAGACCTAGGCGTCATATATTGAGGTTGTCGGTTGTCGGTGCCGGACTCGGTTGCGGTGGATCTTGGCCATGTCGAAGATCTTGCCGGAGGTTCGTCGAGTGTCATCGGTTCGGTACGGTCTTCGCTTTCTATGATGAAGTTCTTGCGGGTTCGCAGCCTCGAACAAATGTTTCGTGTAGGCGTCCTCGGTGTCGGGGAAGATCTTGTGGTTCGGAGGGGTCGGTATTCGCCTCCGGGAACGGGTCTTGGCGTCCGTGAGGAAGATCTTGTCGCGGTGTGAACAGAGTGCTTGGTTTCCGATCAGGGAGGTCCATCGCGGTTGGGCTAATGTCGATCCTTTCACTAGGAGTGTGGCCCCCTCATCACATCAACAAGGCACACAAACTTGACATGACCGAGCTGGTCGGAGGTGCTGAGCCTGGCGCAGAGCGGTGGAGAGGGCTCCGCAGCTTGCGAGGGACGCGCCAAACGGAGGTGGGCCAGCTGCTGCGGCAGGGCGCCACAGACAGTCAGCGACCGAACAACGGTGACGCAGCGAGCGGAGGGCTCGGATGCGGAGGAGGCAGGAGGGTGGGCGGGAACGGCGACGCCTTCAGCGGGCTGGTGGCGGCTCAGCGAGCTCGCCCGGCCGATGGGCGGGGCGTGGCGGCGGGCAGGGCTCGCGGCTCAGGCGGAGGAGGCAGCGGGAGTCGCCATGGAGGAGGGCGGGCAGTCGCTTGGCCTTGGCGTCGGACCAGGCGTGAGCCAGCAGTTCTCAGCGGCAGCGGCAGACGGGAGGAGGGGCGGAGGTCGAGGAGGGGCGCTTGGCGAGGCGTGGCGGTTGGGGGAGTGAGAGGCAGCGTCGGGGCCTGGGCTAGCGCGGTGGAGGCTGGTGCGGGAGGACAGGCGCGTCGTGGGAGCACGGCGGCGCCCTGCACTGGGCGGAGCGGAGAGGCGACGGGCGAGGCGAGGGCGGCGGAGCGGGCGGCGGTGGCGAGGAGGAGAGGAGGGGGGCAAGGACGTGGCGGCGGCCGGAGGAGAGGGAGGAGTGGGCCGGCAAGGAAGAAGCAGGGAAGGGAGGAGCACGCAGGAGAACGAGGCAGGGGGAGAGGTGGGAGGAAGGGGACGGTGACGTGGGGATTGGGCAGGGAGTGTGGGCCAGGGCGGTCAGTGGGGGGGAACGTGTGGCCCTGTGTGCGTGCGTGCGTGCTGGGTGAGTGTGAGGGATTGGGGAGAGGGGGTTGGACAAGTGGCAGGGTATGGTTGGTGGGGAGTTTGGGGAGGGTGAGATGGCATCTGGTGATTGGTTGGGGTGAGGTGGAGGCTGGGTGTGGGTAGGTTAGTTGGTAGCCTTAGGATTAATAGGGTGGGTTAGGTGGACCGATTTAAAATCCTGGGGGTGGTCGTTCGGGTCAATCGGCCCGTTCGACTGCCCCCACTAAAATAATTTAAATTTTAATTATTTTAAAACACGGCTTTCGCAACCCGATAGCCGACAACAAAATAATTCCGGAGACCCGGTGTTTGGCGTTTGAATAAAAGGCAGGCGTTTTAGAAAACAAAACAGGCTTTGCGAACATAGTTTTATGCAAACAATGCATGATGATGACGATGCAATGCACAAATTCAACGGGATTTTCTAGTAGTGGTTTTGCGGGATGCCACACTTAGTTGTGCTCACTTATATCCTCGAGTGTAACACTGGATGTTTGGTTGTACTCAGTTTTGACCTCTAGTACTAACACTGCCGCGTGCAATATACTCTCTTTTGCCCTCCGGTGGCTGGTCAACAGAGAGTCAACGAATGGGTTTTAGCTAGCTAATTGAGTCATTTTATGCACAAAAAATTCAAAAAGATCAAAACATAGTGGCACCTACACAGGGAGTCTTCTTATGTGACCTTCCACTATAAGAAATATATATAGAAAGCAAGTTTTAACCTAAATCACCACTTCTCAAATCATCTGCTATCTATGAAGGTTCATAGTTTTCTACTCAAGCCTCTTCCCAAAATATAGTTTGTCTGAATGAGGAAATAATTGTGACACTCATGTATATTTGAGTTGCAAATAGTTTGATGTATGCCAAGATGTATTTTATTGTATAAAAGATGCATTTTCCATTTTTAAATCTCTTTCTATTTTCTATTTGAACCCCTTTGTCAGTTTTGCCCTTGGTTTTTAAGTTCTACTCAAGTTTTCCCTCTCTTAGTCACAAACTCTCACACATGTGCTCATCTTGGCTGCTACCCTCTGATTGGTCGAGACTGTTGTCACGCGGATCGGGCCCACCAACCATTGATCCTCTATGATCCAGCGGACAGGATAACCCCTATATATGTACATGAAAAATAACGAGTTTCCATAGGTACTTTAACTCCATAAACAAATGATTTTGAATATAATTTGAAGGAAAAGTGTTCAAAGCCGTATAATTTTCATATATGCAAGCTTATGCATTACATTCCACTCTATGAAAATGATAATCTCTCATCTTAGCACAACATTATCATGTATTAAGTCCGATTTCAAAGAGTTTAAAGGTGTATAATTTTCGTATATGCAAGTTTATGCATTACATCTCAATTTATGAAAATGATAATCTCTCAAAAAATTTTAGCACATCATTATCATGTATTAAGTGTAATTTCACATTGTTTAAAGGTGTATAATTTTCATATACACAAGTTTATGCATTATATTTTACTCTATAAAAATGATAAATGATCAATATTTTCTTCACAAAACATTATCATGTGTTACGTGCGATTTCAAAAAGTTCAAAGGTGAATAATTTTTGTATATGCAAGTTTATGCATTATATTTCACTCTATGAAAATGATAATCTATCAATATTTTGTTAGCACATCATTATCATGTATTAAGGGCGATTTTACAGTGTTTAAAGGTGTATAATTTTGTATACGCAAGTTTATGCATTATATTTCACTCTATAAAAATGATAAATGATCAAGATTTTGGTAGCACAACATTATCACGTATTAAGTGCAATTTAAAAGAGTTCAAAGGTGAATAATTTTCGTATATGCAAGTTTATACATTACATTTTATTCTATGAAAATGATAATATCTTAAGATTTTGTTAGCAGATCATTATCACGTATTAAATGCGATTTCACAGTGTTCAAAGGTGTATAAATTTTGTATATGCAAGTATATGCATTATATTTCACTCTATGAAAATGATAAACTCTCAAAATTTTCGTAGAACAACATTATCAATGTGCTAAGTACGATTTCACAACGTTCAAATGTGTATAATTTTTGTATATGCATGAGGCATAAAGATTTTATTTTAGGGATCACTTTTCACGCTCTAAAAAGGTAAAATCTCAAGATTTTTTAGGACAACATTATCATGTCCAAATTGTAATTTGGTAGTGTTCAAGAGTTATGTCAATTATGAACACTCTTTTTTATTAAGAGTTATATATTTTTTTTAATTTGAAAGTATTCAAGAGTTGTGTCATTTTCTTATTTCTTATACTTCCATCTCCGTAAATCTCAAAGTTTGAATTTCACCTCATAGATTCACTTGATTGCAGCCGAGACATTAACTTGATAAGAAAATTAAATCATCGGAATGGCTCCTCTGCTAGTCGCATTCTCCACAGCAAGCGCACACCCAATTGAGCTCCCGAGTTGCGCCAATTGATTGTCCACAGCATGCCCCCGTCTAATCGGAACAATTTGGTGCGAAATCTAACCTAGTTGCCATTGTCATTATTCATACGTGTCAACGAGACGGCACCATACTGCGGCCAAGACGAACGGGAGGCCGAAATAAAGCTAGACAAAGGTCCACCATCACCGGAGAAGGGCCGCCATCGCCACAGAAGTAGGAGAAATGGGAGGCACTGACACAGGCATGGGCGCGGGGCTGGCTCGGGTCTCATCTTGCAACGCCAACCTGGATAAGCTGTGACTCCGGCGCTCACGTGGATAAGCTGTGAGTCCCATGTTGATCAGGATAAGTGAAGAGATGTGTCCATACGGGACTCGGTAGAATGCGGCCCATTTATGAGCATGTGACGGCAAGGGTTCGCTACGGGACCCGACTGAACGCGGCCCACTTATCAGCACGTAAGGAAAAGAAGATAGATAAAAATAAGAAAAAGTTAAGCTGCTGTGAAAAAATAATACAACTAACGAACCAAATACACGAAAATAGAAATCTCAAAGAAATATTAGCAAGGGGTCAGAACAACTGCATAGCGTCAGATAGCTGACCTTGATGACAAGCCACGTCGCGTAGCTGAAACAACCGATGATGCCAAGAAATGCACAACTGTTTGATTTAGCAAGGGGACCAACGTTAATTTTTTGACGAATTAGACTGCTTCTTTTAGTTGAACTGGATGATAATTCTATTACGATGACACAAATGCGTGTGTATTAATAAGATCGAGATGTAAATTTCTTCCTGGAAAGAATGTAACCTTGATCGCAAGAAGGAAGGTTGTTGCAGGAGTGAGGTTGGCGATAGCTGTAACAAAGGTTGTTGAAGTCAACTTTAGTGGTAGTTGCAGCGGTTAGTTTGAAAGTACCTCGATGGGGTATGTGGGCTGCCTGCATCAAGTTGTATTGATCTATGGGCCTCATGTTGGCCATGATCGTTAAAACCTGCACCGACATGCATGTGAAAGCGATGGATGGATGATATTTATACTCTCTCTGGCCTATATTTAGTTGACTCAAATTTGTCTAGATTTAAATAAATCTAAACACTATATATATATTTATTCAAATTTTGATATATTCCATTCAAATAATATGGATCAGACGAAGTATCATTTTTGGTTATGAAAAAAATGAGTGGGATCGAATGCTCCTTTGACCTAAAAAGCGGTGAACACCTGAGCGGCTTAAAAATCATGTAGCACCAGACACCATCTGCAATGGTTAGGCCAGAGGTTCAGAAAGAAATTATCAAGAGAAGACTACACCTTCATCAAAACCATTCGAGAATATAATCTGAGACTAAAGTGATCATCTCCCTGTTTTTCTCTTTACTGAAAATGCAGTGCGGCGCTGCTATTTCATTGATCATCTCCCATTTAGCCATTGAGCTTTAGTCAGATACCGTTTTGTATAAGCGTATGTATCTTGTAAAAGTCGGTATCTAAAACCTCCCCGTATGCTTTGTGCCGCAAAGTACGTTTGATTTTTACAACATCATCGGCTCTATCCAACCAATCGAGTAGAACCTTTTTTTTTCTGAAAATGGGCACATTATTACGTAACAGTATGTTTATATCCGGCTTCTGTATAGATAGGATGCATATAGCCGATCAACCACATAACTTATGACCAAAGCAAAAGTATCAATATTACAAAACATGCTAAAAAATAAGCGGCCTCTAGCTATGGCATATCTATCCGTAGATCATGTTGTCATCCATGTAGGAAGAAAATATCTATCGCTGTGTCTTCCAATTGCATACATCCCTCCACAAATAAGTCGCGGAACTCCATACGTTGGAGAGTAGTCTATGATCAGAGGATAGTCCTGGCTCGGTAGATAACCTGAAGGGTGGAAGACATAATATTATTAATTTTTTATCATTTCTATATAGCCAAAGCGACCAAATAATGACAAGCGCTCTCACCCTAAACAAAGTCCCGTATTTATCCTCAATCCTGTGCAACCAGTTGCCAAATATATTGGCTACCGAATATGGAGGAGATAAACCAGAGACTACTTGGATGATTGACCATGTAGCACGAACAAATTTACATTGGAAAAATAAATGCCGTATTGACAAAAAATCCATTTTGTACTCTCACATCCCAAAATTTTCCAAATTTTGAAATGTGAAAAATAAATAAACAAAATAAATAATTGTTAAAATTTAGGGTGAAAAGAAACTTTTGATTTCAAATGGAAACATCAAAACCCATCTTGAACAAACTTTGAATGAAAAGGGAATCAAACAAAATTTCAATCAAGTGAAATGCATTCATCAATAATGTGTCTTGAAATTTAAACACTTGGAAAGGTTAAACCAAAACCCTAAAACCATAATGGAATAATTCATTTCCAAGACCTCTCTAAGACTATGGATTTGATCCATATAAAATTTAGCAACACACATTTATAAATGATCAAGAATGATAAATAAGAATATTATAAAACATATAAATTGGTTTCACCCAATTTGGAGCCATAGATAAAAACTTATGAATCTAATAAGTTAAAAGGAATTAATTTCAAAGCTCATAAAGCCCTTATCTTAAATCCATGCCAAATCTTGAGCAAATAAATCCTAAAGAGATTTAAAAGTATAAACAAATATTAAATAAAATTATACAAATTGGAATCACCAATTTTGGATCTTTAAATAAAAAGACATGGATTTTATAAGGCAAAGGAAGAAATAAATAAATAAGGAATATTTAAAAGCCAAATTAAATCTTGGCCAAACAAATGAAATGAAAGTTATTGATTAATAAAAGGAGTAAAGGATTATTTAAATAAAATCATAAGGATTGATTAATATCCAATTTTATTTAAATAAAGACAATTCCCAATTTAAATGAAACATTAAAACATATTAAAGGATTTTAAATAATAATTCAAAGTGAATTATTTGCACTAAAGGATAAATAAAACCTACTGAAAAAGGTTTGGTAAAAATTAGAATTCAAATAGAGTTTGAAAACATATTTAAATCTCATTTAAAATAAAGACAAATGTCTATTTTAAATAAATAATAAACACTAAAAGAATAAAAGAAATATTATAAAATTGACTTTAGAGAATATTAATAAACATAATGAAATCCCTACTAAAAGTTGGGAAAGATTTGAATTCAAACAAATGCTTGAACCATTTGAATAAATTCAAAACAGAATAAATCAGAAAAGAAAAAGACAAAGAATTAGGAAAAAAAGGGAAAGGACCAACCCACTAACAAGGCCCAGTCCAGCCCAGCAAGCCCACTTCTTCTCTCCCATGAAAAGCGTTTACTTTTCGAGGCGCCAGCATAAGCACGACTTGGCCCCACGCGTTATCCTCTCTCTCGCAGACAGCGCGATCCCACGCTGACAGTCGTCGTCTTCACCCGCTGCGTTCCCGCCCTAGCCTCGTCCTTTCGCCTCGTTTACTCCTCGTAAATTCCGTGAATAAGCGATTAAACCTCGCCCGATGTGACACTCCTAAACGCCATCTCCCCTCTCTCTTTTTCCCTATAAACCACCTCCTCTCCGCCACTTAATGCCGCATGAGCTCGAGCATACTGCCTCCGACGTGTTTCTCGGCCGAATCCGGCGAAGCCAGACCTCCACAAACCCTCTGGTGCATACTGGGTTGCTCGTCAGCATCTCCTGCATCTCCCAGTACCGCTAGCTTGGCCGCGCACTTCTGACAAGCTCGGCAACGACGAACCCTTCTCGCCATCGTCTCCTGCCTCAACTCCGGCGACCCCTCCCCGTAAGCACAAGCTGCCCCCTCCTCTCTGGTTGCTAGTCACGTGTTCGGCATCCTTGCACGCATCTAACAGCGTCTCCCATTTGCCTTGGCATGACCTGCAAACTTGCCCCTGTCGACGAATAGATATGCCTGGCGCCACCGTGAACTCCGACGAGCAATCGCCGATGTTCCCGTGCGCCCCTCGAGTAGCTGAGACCACCTTGAGCTTCACTACAACCACGCGAGCACGGTAAGAACCTTCGTTTCCTCTCTTGCTTCCTAGTTCGTCGGCAACATCACCTTTGACGCCTGGCCGTCCACCGCCGCCGCCATATCTTGGCTATTTCGCTGTGAGCCGTTGGATCTCGATCGTCTGGCGTAAATAGAATCACTTAAGCGAACCGGTATGCTCAATCTATGTCGTGTGTTGTTAGTTAGATCTAACGGCCAATAATGATCGATCCGCAAAACCGTTACCGACCAATAGAAAGCAGCCACGTTGCCAGAATTAGGATTTAAAAACAGAATTAGATCTATTAGATGTTTAGATTTAAAAAATTCATAACTTTTAATCCACACGTCCAAATTTTGCAAATTTTATATCACTGGAATCAGGAAAACAAAAAATTTCCAACCATGCATTTTGTTTAGTGTTTTGATTCTGTAATATTGGTTGTTTTTGCAGAATCATGTGTAGGCATGTTTTGACTATAAAATTTATTCTAAAAATATTTTTAGGATAAAATCTTTTGTAAATGGATTTTTTTTGAACCTACTGACCCTAAAATATTGTGTAGGTGCTAGTGAATCCAAGAGGGAGTATTTATGCTCGATATTGGGTTCATGCCACTATTGAATCTGGGGAAGTGACATAAATCTCTAAGGTTGTAGATGTGTTGTTTTTACTAGGGACAAAACAATGATCTTTTGTTCATAGAACAATTATATTGTTTACTTTACACACATTGCTTAAAACAGTTATCCGTTGCTTGCAGCTTAATACTGGATGGGGTTCGGATGATTACCTGAAGCTGGATTACTAGTCATAGATGCAGTTGGATGGCGTCTATGTATATTGTTTTAATGCCTAATCAAATCTCATAGGATCATGAATGTCTAGTATCGCATTGTTATGCCTTGATCATCCTGTAATTGCACTGTAATTTGTTTACCTAGCATGTTATGTTATTTATCTTAAGGAGAACACCTCTAGTGAACTGTGGACGCCAGCCCAATCTTTACCATTGATACTTCATCACTGTTACTGTTTACTTTCTTCAAGCAACCATTACCTTCTACACCATACGGTTAATCCTTTGTTTTCGACAAACGGCGCAAGATTGACAACCACACTATTCGTTGGGGAAAAGTCTTGAGTTTGTGTTGTGCAGGATTCCAAGTTGCTAGCAACACCTTTGAGTCGTTTCCTTCCTCCTACTGGTTCGATAACCTTGGTTTCGTACTGAGGAAAGACTTACTGTTGTGCTCATCATACCTTCCTCTTGGGGTTTCCCAAGGAAACTCTATAGTGATCTGAGCTACATCAAGACGTTTTCTAGCGCTGTTGCTGGGGAGTTAAGGACGACTTCATAAGGGGAGTCCTTCGCAACCTTTCTCTTTACTTTTTTTTGTTTTGCTTAGTTTCTTTTGCCTTGTTTTGTTTGCTTCTTTTTATCAAAAATTACAAAAAATTAGTTTCGTTTGGTTTGCCTTTTCTTATAAAAAACACAAAAAAAATTAGTTCTTACTTTAGTTGCTACCATGTCTGGTGTTGCTCCTATCACTGTGCACCTATGGAAAGGATCTTTACTTTCAACCAAGGAAGTGAAGAGAGTTTCAAAGAAGCTTGGTCTAGAATTTCTGATTTACATAGAAAAAATAAGCCTAAAATGAGTCTAGGCCTAGTTATTAGCAGTTTCTACCATGGTCTTGCTCTTTGTTATAGATATGCTTTGGATGCTGTAGCAGGGAGAGATATTTTTCAATGTAATGAGAATGAAGCTTTGGATGCCTTAAAGAAGTTGATTACAATTTATAATTTGCCTAGCAAGTCTGATTCTTCCTGTATAAACATCTATGGTAGGTTGAACACTCTTGAGACCAGTACAGTTGCTTTGAAAGATTGCTATAACATGCTTAGAGAGCACCATGATTATGTTCCAATAAATTTTGAGCCTTCGAAATGGTTTCCCACAATAAAAGTTGCTATAAACAATGAAACTTTTGATGCTCGTTGTGATATTATGTATGGATTTTGTCTTATGCCTAAGTATATCTAGGAGTCTTAGAATCTTTGGGGACTTTCTGAAGGAGGAGAAGAAATATCTCTTACCAATAATGCAACTATATTACCCATTGGAATAGCTGAAGGAGTGTTTATAAAGATCTCAGGTAAAGTGGTGTCTACTGATTATCTTGTTATGGAATGTGTAGGAAAAGGACAAATTACACTTGGAAGATCCCTACTGAAACACCTTGGAGCAATAATAGATGTGGGAAAAGGCATTATGCATTTTTATTCTCCACTAAGCAATCATACATTCCCTAAAGATAAGAAGAAAGGTATGAAAGGTAGGATCAAGAAATTTGATGTTAATGTTTCTTAATTTGAAAATACTTGATTCTTGCTTTTTGTGCCTAACTTAAAGGCGTAAAAGAAAAGTACTTCTCGGGAGATAACCCAATAGTTTTCTTGAGTCTTGAAAGTTATTAATTCTGTAATAAACTCTCCTTATCCTTTTATTTGATTTTTGTGCCAAGAATAACCTCTAATGATAGGGAAGTAAGATTTGGGAAGTCTTCAAAAGCAGATTTTTGTGATTCACTGTGAAAATCCTTGAAAAATCTCTGTATGTCAGATTAACCTGTAATTTTTTAATAAATCCCCTAGGTTGTTAGCTCAATTTCGTTAGTTCAAAACTTTTTGATTTGAGTAATAGAAGGTCTTGGAAATAAATCGGTTTTTACCTGCTGGTCTGTTTTGAGAGATTTCTGACATTATTTGCATTTGCCTCTTTATTGATTTCTTTTTGAGTTCTCTTTGGGAAATTGAGCTTTTTGAAGGAATTGCTACAGTATCTTGTGTTTTTAATGAAAGTTTTGCTGATTTTAAACTAAACCCCAAAGTTCTGTTATCTTTTGAATGCACTAATGTTGCTAATGAAGATTGTGTGAAGTTTTGTATGAAGGACAATTTTCAGGTTAAGGAAAGAATGATGTAATGAGATGAAGAATGGAAAAAATCTCAAGCTTGGGGATGCCACCCCCTGTCACCCCAAGAAATATTCAAGAGGTACAAGCATCAAAGCTTGGGGATGCCGAAGGCATCCCCTTCTTCATCAATAAAAATCTCAGGTCTTTCTAGACACTTCGTTTTTATTGTTTCATGCACTGTTGTGTTGTTTTGGAGTGTCTTAGTTTTCTTTTTTGGGTTTCGTTTGCTTAGTTTGCTTGAATAAAGTATTTGGACCCCCGTTTTCACTGTGTTGTTTCAAATAAGTTGATTGGTGTTGGAAAGGAGTAGGAATTTCTTGCTTTAGTAGTACAAGAAGGAGCTTGCTTTGACTGTGACTTAGACTTTATCATGTATTGCTAGATGTTGTTTTGACCTTATGCTTAGTGATTATTCCTGTATCATGACTTGTTCCAAACAATTGAGATTTCTTAATGTGCCTTGCTAGAATTATGTGTTGTTTTAGCATACAAAAGCATAGTATTGTGGTATTCTCCTTTGATGCTTTGTTTGGGTTGACTTGGCACATGCTCACACCATGTTACGACTATGAACCAGTCACCTTAGCCTCTATGATCATTTAGTTTCTAACTTGTGGTACCACTTTATGCTTTGATTAGTAATGTTTTGTTGCTCTGCATGATTATGGCCATGATTGCTCTCTTAGTTGGTCCCTCCCAGTCTTTTGCTAGCCTCCACTTGTATTGAGTAAGCTCTACTCATGCATCCAACTCCGAAGAAACCAAGTTATTCCAAAGTGTCCACTATAAATTCCTATGCATGGTGTGTTACACCATTTCAAGTAAACTCTTGTTTTATCTACCTTCCAATTAAAAATTCACTTTGTTATGTGAAAAATTAGTGATTAAAGCTCTCACAAACTTGATGACACACTTTATTTTATTTCCCCTAATAAACTTGAACCATTGTGTCATCTATGTTGTATATGCTTGCACTTATAAGTTGGGATTAGCAGAACCATGCTATCACGGGGAACTCTTTCAACACCTGTACATATCTACCCAGTTGATATCATGCTCTTTTGTTTATGGATGTCGTCGGTGTGAAATAAAAGGGAAGCTTGTAAGTCCATGGAGTTATGTATATGTGTTAGAGAAACGCCTGAGCCGCTAGCCTAAGCCATGCCTAATCATGGTGGAAACTTGCAGCATCACCATAGTGAGCAATCCATGAAGCTTTCTTCCTATAAAAAACGAGAGACATAGAAAAGAGGAAAGAAGAGAAAAAAGCACCATTTTCCCTTGGTAAATAAGAAGATTGTTGAGATGCTCATTGTCTACTTGCCTTGTCATTTTGATAAGGGATAGCTCCTGTATCATGGGGAAAGGGGTACCCCATTGGCGGTTCTCTATGATACATATGTACTTACTATGACAAAAACTTACCGGTAACTAAAGTTGAGTACCATGAGGAGCGGCCCTCGTACTCAAGGGACATGATATTGCCAACTTATACTTTGTCAAGCAGATAATCCATACTTTTTTCACTTTAACCTTAATCACTTCAAGATTCTTATGATAGGGGCAATGAGAGCTGAAAGCTAACAAGTACCATAATTTTTGGAAGCTCTTTATAAAACTTGAAATCCCTGCTTCCCTTTGAAGGGCCTTTCTTCCACTTTTATATTGAGTCTCCACCTTCTATCTTAGGCACCAATTAACAAAGCATATTTGCCATTCTTAGTTCTATGTGCATTGTCCCAAAACTTATTGATTGATCCATATTGTTGATATTGCTTATTCTTGAACTATTTGTATCTAGTCACCCTTATGAACTTTGAAGGTGTCCTATGCATTTATGTTTTTATACTCCATGAGGTACAAGCTGAATTCCACTATGATATGTTTTCTATATGTGAAACAAACAAACGTCTTTCAATCCATTGTTATTCATGAATCTTTGTTTGTATCCTTTCATGTTGCAGCATAGTTGCTATGTCTTATTGTTAGAACTTCATCTTTCATGCTCATGTTTAGAGCACTTTGATCCCAACTTCCAATGCTGCAAATGGTTTGATCTTGATTGTGATGGTGCATGTCACCTAAAAAATTATTCTTTTTATCACTTACCTACTCGAGGACGAGCAGGATTTAAGCTTGGGGATGCTTGATACGTCATAAACATATCTATAATTTTTTATGTTTGATGCTTTTTTAGTATCAACTTTTATTTTCTTTGTCTACACTTTGAGGTATTTGTATACGTTTTCCGGAACTAACCTATTAACAAGATGCCACAATGCCAGTTACTGTTTTGTTTTTGGTTCTAGAAAAGCCAAAAAATAAATATTCTCGGAATTGGACGGGACGAAAGACAAAGTCAATATTTCACCAAGGAGAACACAGAGCCAGAACACGATACGGAGGAGGGACACGAGAGGTCCACCCCCTGGCTCACCTGTTCGCCTATAAGAACCCCCTCTATGCCAAAACCCTAAGTACCTAATCATATGTCCACCAACAGTCCGTAGCCACCGCCACCATCGTCCCTAGATCGGGGGGATCTGAAGGTCTTCCCGGCACCCTGCCGGAGGGGAGAGATCATCTCGGAGGCCTTCTTCATCACCATGCTATCCTCCGGTATGATGCGTGAGTAGTTCCACCTTGGACTATGGGTCCATGCAATAGCTAGATGGTTGTTTCTCCTCCTTTGTTCTACCATGTTTAGATCTTTTGAGATCCGTTCATGATCAAGATCATCTATTTGTAATCAAGCATGTTGTCTTTGCGGGGATCCAATGGATATTGAGATTACTAAGTCATATTGATTAGTGATTCTATCTTGTCTTCTTGATTGTTGATTCTATCATGTCTATGTTGTTTGAGATGTTGCATGCTCTCCGTTTCTAGTAGCTATCTTGGCCAAGTAGATGCCAATGACTCCATGAGGGAGTATTTATGCTCGATAGTGGGTTCATGCCTCTATTGAATATGGGGAAGTGACAGAAATATCTAAGGCTGTAGATGTGCTATTGCTACTAGGGAGGAAACAACGATATTTTTTTCATGCAAAAATTGTATTATTTACTTTACACACATTGCTTAAACTAGTTATCCGTTGCTTGCAACTTAATACTGGAGGGGGTTCAGATGATAAACTGAAGGTGGATTACTAGTCATAGATGTAGTTGGATGGCGGTCTATGTATATTGTTGTATTGCCCAATCAAATCTCATAGGATCATGAATGTCTAGTATTGCATTGTTATTCCTTGCTCTAAACTGTCAATTGCCCCGCTGTAATTTGTTTACCTAGCATGTTATGTTATTTACCTTAAGGAGAATACCTCTAGTGAACTGTGGACCCGATCCAATCTTTACCATTGATACTTCATTACTACTACTGTTTACTTTCTACAAGCAACCATTACCTTCTACACCATACGGTTAATCCTTTGTTTTCAGCAAACCGGTGAGATTGACAACCTCACTGTTCGTCGGGGAAAAGTCTTGAGTTTGTGTTGTGTCGGGGGGATAACCCCTGGGTGGGGAAAGCCAGGCATAAGTAGGCCGGCTCCAGAAGATGCAGGCCGCCTGGCCTCTAGGAAAGACAACTCTAGCTGACTGGCAAGCAAGCCTGGCTGGTCTTATAACCTTCCCGGCTGGCCCGTCTAGCCAGTGGCTAGAAGAACCAGCCGGGTGGCCGTTCCCACCTAGATCACCTTGGATTCGATGGAGAGCACGGAAGCACTGATGCTCTATGTAGGGTATGCTTCTGGCTCTCCCTCGTCATCAAGGAAGCTGGCCTGCCGTCATGACCAGCGCTACCTGACGAAGATAAAGCGAGGCGGTCTGGTGGCGGCAGTCGGTGACCATTAAAGCAGGTGACGCCCCAAAGGAAGCCGGTGACCGCTAAAGAGAAGGATGGCGCTAAAGAAGGCGGACTAGGTCCTATCCCGGTGGGACTGCCGGCCCTTCCCTGTAAACCCATATCCAAACAGTAACCTAGGACCAGATCTGTAATCTGCCCCCCCAGACCAGTATATAAGGTAGGGCAGAGCCAGGGTTCTAGGTAGACAACAATATGAGGATAGAAGTGTTAGCATCAAGTTCCCATCTTCCTCTAGCCTCCGATAGTAGCTAAGGAAATAGCTCAAGGAGCATCTGTAGTGAGCATCAAGCTCCCATACATAGTTCCTCTTGCAGGAGTATGGGTGTTACCTCGCCAAGAGGGCCCCAAACCTAGGTATGTCCCTATGTTTGCAGTGCACCGTGCCCAACCTGTTGCGTGAGCCACCGAATGCATCCGCGTGTCCCTTCTTTGCCATCCCCGATGGCTCTGCCGTGTTCCACACCACGATAGTTTGAGCCCACCGTGGGGCACAGCGCTTCGGCTGGGATGATCTTCTTCACGGGACTTCCGCTCGTCTCCGCCGAACGCGTGGCCTCTGGCCTTGTTCTCACGCTCGGTGCCTTCGACTGCATCATCGACAATGCAACATGTTTTGCTGGGAACACCTTCCCCGCCAACGGTTCCATCATGCATTTTGGAGACGTCTGCGTCTACGTCGCGACTGTCGCTGAGTGTTTTCCCAGCGTGGTCACCCCCGTCCTCGACGTCCCCCTCGCCCGCGTCCCAGCCGTAGGGAGGGGTCGCGTCAAAGTCATGATGGTAAACGCTAGCGAAAACCATCGGCAGCCTCAAGAACATCGGGCAGGAGGATAAAACTCCGCGCTCGAGCAAGTGAAAGACCCGCTCACCGCCTCCATCCAACACCTGCATGCTCCGATCGTCGTCGAGACGGATCCAGCGGCTGCGGCGGCAACACTGGAAGCTATACACCAAAAACTCCTGGAGGAAGCCACCAAGGTCACGGCTAACCAGCGTCGGCTGAATGCCATCGTGCACGAGTACAACGCAGCTCACGGCTTTGTAAGGAAGATCCAGCACCGAGGGTGCAACCTGGCGTCGGAACTGTAACGCGCCGCCGAATCACATGCAGGTGTGGCGCCGCCCGTCTACAGCACTCCCGCCAAGAACATGAGGGCAGCCGAGGCAGCGGCCGCGGAGCTAAAGCACCTAGAGGCGAGAACCGTCGCCCGGCGGAGCATGTGCAGCTCCTCGTGGCCACTGATGACAAGCAACAGGCCGAGGGCGTCCCCAGCCAGGTGGGAAACACCCGCGACATCGTCGTCCGCAAAGGCGTAGACCAGACGGCGCATGGAGGAATCAAGCATCAACAAGCCTCTTCTCTAGGAGGGGTTGGGAAAAACAGCCGCCCGCGTGGCGAATCTGGCAGCCGCGGTCGCCACAATCGGGACGCCGCTGCCTCTAGCGTTAGTCACGCATGCGGAACCTCCCAGGGGAAAAAGACGCGAGCACCGGAGGAGGAAGCAGACGCGAACAAGGACCCGCCTGAATCACGTTTGAAGGGCCGGCTCGGTCCCCAAGAACCGGCTGATGCGCGGGAGCGTATCAACCTCCTGGTGCAGTCACGCACCTTGGAGGAGGAAAGTCCGGCTGGCCCAAAGTGTTTCGGCCTGCGCATCCGGAACAAGCCGTTTCCGAAAGGATTTTCGCTCCCAAGAGACACGCCAAAGTACAATGGAACCATCAAGCTTGAGGATTGGATTGTCGATTACACCACCACGGTGGGAATTGCCAATGGCAACCTCTGCCTGGCCGTCCGCTATGTCCCCGTCATGCTCGTCGACTCGGCAAGGACGTGGCTCAACAGCGTCCCCGACAACAGCATCAACGCATGGCTGGACTTCGAAGAGGCGTTCATCCACAACTTCACTGGAACATACAAGCGGCCGAGTTGGCCTCGCGAGCTCGTCCTCTGTGTACAAGGCAAGGACGAGTCGGATCGCGCCTACCTCACCCGGTGGCCCAACATGCACAATTCGTGTGAAGGGGTGCGTGAGCACCAGGCGATAGACTTCTTCACCAATGGCTGCCAAGACGGCACCATGCTGAAGCATAAACTCAGCCGGGCAGACCCGCAAACCATGGCCCAGGTCATGGCCATCACAGACAAGTACGCCACCGCAGACGCAACAATGAAGAAGCCCATCGTGGTGGACGACCAAGGCCAAATCGTCACGGACGAGCATGCGGAGCGACGCCAGCCGGGCGACCATCATCCCAGGCGGCACGGTCACGACAAGAGGAAAGATGACCAGCCGAATAGCTGGTACAGTACCAAACAAGTAGCCACGGTGCATGAGGATCCGGCTGCGAGGCGATCGGGCGAGGCGGATGACGGGGCGCCTCGGCCTAAGTACACCATGGAGTCCATGCTCGATGGCCATGCAAGTTTCACGATGGCGGCAACAAGCCCGCGATCACCACGACGCCAATGCGGTGGACAAAGAAAATGGCGGCGGTGGACTCCACCACCACCTCCACCGTGGGAGGCCCACGGATAATAGGAACGGCGCCGATTGTGAGGATGGCGGACGGTTACCCGCGGCAAGTGGGTAATTACCACATATTCTGGCGGGCGAAACTAAACGCCAAGCGAGGCGTGAGGAGGTGAGCATAATCGTCCCACCGTCCCCGGTGCACCTTTGGTCCGATCGGCGATCACGGAGCAAGGAGGATCGGCCGTCGTTACCAAGCCACAGCAGCTCGTGTTGGTCTTGGACCCCATCATCATCTCCAAGAAGCATTCATGCCGCTTCTCTGGTCTTGATCGATGGAGGAGCAACATTAACCTCCTTTACGGGCAGCCTCGAGAGGCTGGGCATTAGTGAGTACCATTGGAACCCTCAAGAACTTCATTCCACGGGCGATGCAGGCCATCGCACTTCCCAATCGGCAAGATCCGGCTGGACGTCATCTTTGGCAGCGAGAACAAGTTCCACCGCGAGCCAATTTTGTTTGAGGTCGTGAATTTCTCCAGTGCCTACCACACCATACTAGGGCGCCCAGCTCTGACCAAGTTCATGGGAGTACCGCACTACGCATACCTCAAGATGAAGCTGTTGGGCCCAAAGGGAGTGATCACCGTCGATGGATGCTACAAGCATTCGATCCAATGCGCTTCAGACAGCTCTAAGCTGGCCGAAGCAATGGTCATCGCTGAAGAGAAGCGTGTCATAATGCAGAACGTGGCGGCTCTGCAGAAAGACATGCCGGTTGAAGAGCCCAAACCGGCTGGAGAATCGCAGTTCAAGCCCTCGCAGGGGACAAGGAAGATCCTGCTGAACGAGGAGGACCCAAGCAAATTCATCTTGGTCGGAGACGGCCTGGACAGCAAATAGGAAAGCGCGCTCATCGATTTCCTCCGTGAGAATCAGGACATTTTCGCATGGTGCCCCAAAGACATGCCAGGTGTCCCAAGGGAACTCGCCAAGCACTCCCTTCATGTTCGACCGGACGCGAAGCCGGTCAAACAATCTTTACGTCGCTTCGTAGAAGAAAAAAGAAGAAGCAATGGTGAGGAGATCACACGGCTGCTCGCGGCCGGCTTCATCATGGAAGTTTTCCACCCGGAATGGCTCGCCAAACCGGTGCTGGTGCTGAAGAATAACAAGACATGGTCCATGTGCGTCAACTATACCAGTCTCAACAAGGATTTCCCCAAAGATCCTTTCGCCCTGCCGCGAATTGATCAGGTCATCGACTCCACCGTCAGGTGCGATTTGTTGTCTTTTCTGGACGCTTACTCGGGCTACCACCAGATCAAGCTCAATGTAACCGATCAAATAAGGACATCGTTCATAACCCCGTATGGAGCATACTCCTACACCACCATGCCCTTCGGATTGAAGAACGCAGGTGCAACCTATCAGCGCTGCATGCAGAAATGCCTGCAGTCGCAGATTGGAAAGAACGTACACGCCTACGTCGACAACGTCATCATCAAGACCAAGGAACGACACACTCTCCTTGAGGATCTGAAGGAAATGTTCGACAACCTCCGCCGTTTCCAGATCAAGCTGAACCCAGAAAAGTGCGTGTTTGGCGTCCCAGCCGGCAAACTCCTGGGCTTTCTCGTCTCCGAGCGTGGAATCGAGGCAAACCCGGAGAAGATCGGAGCCACCGAGCGCACGGAGCTTCCACAAAACCTGCACGACATACAAAAGTTCACCAGGTGCCTCGCTTCACTCAGCCGGTTCGTTAGACAGCTGGGAGAGAAGGCTCTCCCCTGTACCAGCTGATGAATAAGACATACAAATTTGTCTGGACAGCTCAGGCGGATGAAGCTTTCTGAGACCTCAAGCGCATGCTCACCTTGCCACCCGTCCTGGCAGCGCCAGCCGTAAAGGAGCCCATGCTGATGTACATCGCTTCCACAAACAGGGTGGTCAGCGTGGTACTGGTCGTGGAGCGACCAGAGGAAGGAAGGCTCAGATGGTCCAGCGCCCCATATACTACCTGAGTGAGGTGCTCTCGCTATCCAAGCAGAACTACCCTCACTACCAGAAGCTGGTGTACAGCATGTACATGGCCGCCAAGAAACTCAAGCACTACTTCCAGGAGCATTCCATCCGGGTGGTAGCATTGGCCCCACTCGCGGAGATCATCGGCAACAAAGATGCCACTGGCCGCGTGGCGAAATGGGCCATCGAGCTCGCTGCGCATAACATCCAGTACAAGCCACGCACAACAATCAAGTCGCAAGCATTGGCTGATTTCATCGTCGATTGGCAGAGACACAATACATGCCCCCAGTGCCGGACTCAACTTACTGGAAGCTACACTTCGATGGATCGAAAATGAGGGGAGGACTCGGAGCCAGAATCGTGATAACCTCACCCAAAGGCGACCGGCTGAATCGTTCTCGAGATCCACTTCAAAGCTTCCAACAACATCGATTCTGAAGCACTCATCCATGGGCTCAAAATGGCCAAGCGGATAGGCATTCAGAGGTCGTGCTTCGGAGATTCGGACTTGGTGGTGCAACAAGTCCCCGGTGAATGGGGCCTTGAGGATGTGAACATGGCCCTTTACCACTTCTTCGTCCAGCAGGTATGCGCTTGAAGGATGTGAGTTTCACCATGTACCGAGCCAACAATGAAGCCAGCGCTTTGGCGAGGTCAGGTCAACAAGACAAGCCATACTGCCCGGAGTCTCTCTCGAGCACCTACGCAAGCCCTCCATCACTACCTCACCAGAGTCCGACTCCATCATACTCAGCGCGGACCCACGAATAGAGGGTGTCGCGGCATACCCGGGGACCGCCGCGTCACACCTGGGTACCTACCATGATGTAGCCCGCGGTCGACATAAACACCCTTCCACCTGGCAGGCCTCCCGATGCTCTGGAGTCGGCCGTTCGCGAGGAGATCAAGTTCATCATGCAGACGGTGCACACCATACGAGAGGCGCCCGACTGAGCAAAGCCGTATATGGATTTCCTGGCCAAGGGTAAACTCCCAACAAAAGAGGTAGCAGCACGACAAGTGCGACGAAGGGCAAGCGCCTACACCATCATCAACAATGAGCTGTACAAGCGCAGCGTCGGAAGCATCTACCAGCAATGCGTCAGTCGGGAGGAAGGAGCCAAGCTTCAAATGGACATACACCAGGGCGAGTGTGTGGATACCATGCTTGTCAAGGGAAACAGAAGACAAGGCCCTTCGGCATGGTTTCTATTGGCCGACGGCGCTGAAGGATGCCGAAGAAATAGTCAAGGCATGCAGCAGGTACCAGCGATTCAGCCAGTTGAAGCACACACCGTCTGTGCCGCTCAAGACAATACCGATCACCTGACCGTTCATGGTCTGGGGCCTGGACATGGTTGGGCCATTCAAGATAGCCTGATCCGGTATGACGCACCTACTCGTAGCCGTGGACAAGTTCACCAAGTGGATCGAGGCGAAGCCAATCAAGAAGCTAGATGGAGCAACGGTGATCAAGTTCTTAACAGACATCATCATCCGGTTCGGCTACCGCACAACGCCATCGACAATGGAACCAACTGCGAAAGGTCTTCGCTCGTTCTGCGGGAAAAAGGATCCACTGGATGCGGCGATCGCACACCACGATCCAGCGGACAATGCGTGTGCTGGTTTGGTGCTAGCCGGAATCAAGACGAGGCTCATCGAACTGCTCATCAGGTCACCCAGATGCTGGATAGAGGAGCTGCCAGCAGTGCTCTGGAGCCTACGCACCACACCCAATCGCACAACCGGTTTCACGCCGTTCTTCCTCGTCTATGGGGAAGAAGCCATTCTCCCCAAACATCGATTCGGCGCACCTAAAGCAGCTCTACGGGCGAGGAAGCCAAGGAGGCAAGGGAGGACAGCGTGGACTTGCTCGAGGAGGCACGGCGAGTTGGCTTTGTCCAGATTAGCAATTTACCAACAAGATTTGGCCGATACCACGCCAGCCGGATCCGGCCCACCTCTTTCCGCGAGGGAGACCTGGTGATGCGCCTGGTCCAGAGCAGCAAAGGAATGCACAAGCTGTCCCTGCCATGGGAGGGACCATTCATCGTCAGGCAAGCACTCCACAACAATTCATACTATCTGATCGACGCACAGCAGCCGACGAAGAACAAGGAAGGTCGCTCAGACGAGGAGACGGAGCGCCCATGGAATGCCAGCCTGCTCCGCCCATTTTTCACTTAGAAAAGTGTATGTATCTTCCCTTTTTATGTAACAAGTGAACAAGATTGAGAGCCTTGGTGCAGCGCTAAGGACTTTGTCCCAATTCCGCACACCATCTTCATTTTCGTACTGGCTGGCCTAGGCCCCACGATTTCTACAGACGGCATAATATTGCATGCGGTGTCTAGAGTAACCTCTTCAGTTCCGGCTTCAGTACGCATGTCGGCCGTCGACCCGGCAAGAGAAAAACTCAAAGCGCACATGGCAAGAAGATGCTGGCGTAGAAAGTAAGGGCATCCAGGCGAACCGGTCGCGCCCTACAAGAGTTAAGCCAACAACAGCGAACCAAAGTATCGCGAGGCACGCCAACATAGCGATCCTTGGTTCCGGCTGCGGCCGCAACCCGGACGGCGGCAAGGAAAAATGCTCGAAGGGCCAATACTCACTGAGAAAAGGGGAGTTGCTAGCGGCCTAACTCGAAGGGGCGCATATATTTTCTTCCTTCTACAATAATTACCAACTAACGCATGAGCATATGCACAAGAAAACTAACCCAAAGCAACGCTTTGTCTTGCATGACCCGAGTCGCAAGTTGGCATGAAACAAGGTGGCAAAGAGCTTACTGGCTACTACCCGGCTCGAACCTCGAGGACTACACCGTGGGACGCTCAGCGCACCCAAACTCAAGTCAAGGTAGCTATGAGCTTTGCCCGGTAGCTACCCACCGGCCTGAACCTCGGGGACTAAACCCAGTGGACGCGCTCTGGCGCACCCACAAACTCAAGTCAAGGTAGCCAAAAGACCTTCGCCCCGGATGGCTACCCCAGCCGGCCCGAACCTCGGGGACTACACCCAGTGGACGCGCTGCCGTGCACCCACAAACTCAAGTCAGGACGGCAAAAGAGCTCGAACACGGGTGGCTATCCCAGCCGACGCGAGCATAAAAGACCACAAATGACGGAGACATAAACAAAGATAAGCAAAAGGCACCAAGCCATAAAGCGGAGCACGAAGGCTCCATGCAGATTCAAAAGTCAGCGACAGAAGTCAGCCGAAGTGTAGCACAGCAAAGTAACAACTTTCACAAATACACCTGGCATCCCGGGGATCAAGAGTCCGGAGCTAGCGAAGTAGAAGGAGAAGGAGTAGGGGCTGGGTGAACAGGGGCGGCACCGGCGTTAGTGGAAGGAGGCGGGATGCTGGAGGCGACGTCAAGGGGATTCCAAGGCGCCGGGACCCAGTGGAACAGCCGTGACTCTCCGGGGGCGATGAAGTCACGCTCCAAGTCCATGTAGGTGCCAATCTTCACCCGCAGGACTGGAGCGCAGGAATGCTGGCGCGAAGACCCTCGTAGGTCGTCCCAAGGTGGAAGCCGCGCGTGAGCATGCTCAGGTCGGCACCCGGGTACCTTGACTTCACCAGAGCAAGCGCCATCTTCACTCCGCCTCGAGCAGCCCACTCTTTGTGCATGTCCAGCATGTCGATGCCCTTGGATAGAGCCATAGCTAGGCTGTCCATGTCGTGCACATCGCCCGCGTCCGGCCAGATGTAGTGGAAAAGATCGTTTCCCACGACGCGCAAGCCATTGCTCTCTGTCGTGGTGGTGGCACGGTAGATGCCATGGGTTGGCTTAAGTTGGGGGACGAATGGGTGCTTGTGGTCACCGGGGAGGGAGTACACAGTCGAGCCATGCACAAAGAACAAGAATAACTCTCTAGACTTGGTGATTTGATTGATACCCCCAAAGATTACAAGTGCTCCTTGAGCTATTTAGGCTTGAGTTCTCCACACTAGTTCCCTACTAGGTCCAACCTTCTCCTATACTGCTATGCCCTCCCTTATATAGGCAGTGGAAACTAGCTAATATCCCTTTGGGTTCTAGGGTTTACTATTTGGATCTTGGTCCTTACAATATGGGCCGGGTTATGGGCTTGCCCTTAGCCCGATGTTGATCCATAAACTTGACAGCTAACGGTCTTCACATACGTTGCTTCTTGTTCTTTTGGCGTCCATTGTTACTTTGTACGTCAGCGTGTGCTTTGGGCGTCACCCGGCTCCTTTTGTGTCACCCGGCGTCGCCCTTCTCTTTTGACCATGCTTTACCATGGTCCCTCCTGAACCTTACTCGGAAAGGTGCCACGTGTCCTTCTTGACTCGGACCCTCCTCGCTTGACTCGGCTCGTTGGTACCTGCAAGGGTTACAACTTTGTCCTATACGGGCCGAGATAATTTGTATCTCGGCTCTCATGCTTATCTTACCTGGCCGTTCTTACTCGGCCTGGTTCCTTTTTACTCGGAGCCAACCCATCTGCGCTATGTTTCCCCTCTCGTGACCCTACGGGGGGTTATCCCCCCGACATTAGTCCCCGAAGCTGGTGAGGTCTAGCAGTCCAAGCTGTTAGGCATCTCCAGGTTCCTTTTGTGTGAATGGAACTTAGTTTTTATCTTTATCCGTTGCAACTTTGCATCTTGTCGGGTTGGTCTGACAATTTCGGGTCAATTCTTTGACTTCTTGGCTCATTTTTGTCTTGAGCCAAGTTACTTTGGCCAATTCCGAGTCATTTTCGACGCGCTTCAGTCACTGACAGCTAGTAATCATGATTACTTGGCTCAATTTTTGTTCCAAGCCCAAGCGCACGATGGCAATTGCGTAGTTATTCCCGTCCTTGTGGCAGTCCCATCGATGCATGCCTCTTGTCCTTCCCGTGGCGTGGCCTTGGATTTTTCGTGTATCCTTGGCCACATGGCTTTCATTGAGCTCACCCGGCACAGTACACAGCTGGCCGCTACGATTAGATGCCACTACGGGGTTTTTGTCATAATTAGGGGTTGGGGTTTCCTCTTCCCACGCCCGTTCGATTTCATAGCCTTTCTTCTTCCTCGCTTGCAAGATCAAACTACCTCCTTTGCGGTTCCTTCTCCCTCTTGCTCTAGTGCTGCGATTGCCTTGTCCTCTTTCCATTCTAGCACGGGTCCTCCTGTCCCAAGCCTCTCCTTACCTAGGAGGAGACACACTCGGTGATCTCATGGGCCTTCATGACGGTGTTGATGGTGCCGAGGCTGAGATTCTCGCAGGCGGCTTGTTGGGAAGGCTCGGAGGTTTCCATCGAGGAGGTGGGTGGCTCCGCTCCACAGACGATTCTGCTACAAGTTTATTGCCGCCTCCCTCGTGAGATCTCCCCAAACCTCAAGGCTGGCGGTAGTTTTCCTTTCCCACTTTGAGCGCTGTTTCTCTTCACTGAGCACCTTCTTCTCGTCTTTTGTTTCTACTTTCCATCTGCAAACCCACCATCTTCACCAATGCAATTGGATCTCTCTCTTGTTTCATCTCTGCCTGTAAGGCCTATCTTGGAATTTGGCCCACAGTTGCTTTGTGGGCCAAATATTTTGGCTTTAAGGTTCAGGTTGTTCCTCATCCTGGCGCTCCTCGATCCGAGAAGAGGCCGACCCAGTGTGGTGCTGCTAGCATCACACCAAGGAGAGATTCTATCTTTCCTCGGGTTACTGGCATTGACTCCTGCAAGAAGGGGCATAGAACCTTTTTCTATGTCAAAAATAGCGGGTCCACTGACAACATCCGGCTCCCCTTTCTGGATGAGGTCCCCACAAGAACTTGGCAGCTTGACCCACGACCAAGACGCGCGTTAAACGATACTAACGTAGTCTGGAAAGGTTCTTTGTCGCGGATGAGAACTTCCATCGGCCGACTTTGACCTCATGTGCACCTTTTTCTCGGGTTAGCCTCATCAGCGAGGAGCCACAAGATGTGCTTCATGGTGGCTCTCATGATCCCACTCGGCACTACACCAAGGAGCTCACCCATGACTCCATTGCCATGAGTAAGCTCAATCTTTAAATTGAACTTGGCGGCTGACTGGGCTTGGAGCTGCCCACCGTTCAGCCGGGTCAAGCCTGTCCCCTGGGTAAGTTTTCCGAATCTCTTTCTTGGCGAGTTGGCTTTAGCTCTTTTGCCACTTTTAGTTTAGTTTTTGTTTCTCATTCTGTTTGTCTTTCAAAAATCTCCTTCACCAGGTTGATGACAGTACTGTCCCTCCTGCTGGTTATCATGGGGACCGCTCCGACTCGGATGAGGTCGAGTACGACTTGGAGTGCTTCATGCCGATTCCGCATACTGCAGCTGCTTCAGCTTCGGGTAAGAGTCAATCTCGCAACCCCTTACAAGATTGGTCTGACGATGATGAGGACGATGATTATACACTTTTGGAGGTACATGCCTTATGACCTTAATCTCTTTGCTTGTTTGAGTAAACCCGTTATTTACTTATGAATCTGTCCAGGTACATGATACTCCTCCTCCCGCTGTGGGTGGATTCGGCAAGATCCCCGTCGCCAGGCCGAAGCGACACGGAGACTCCTCCAGCACTCAGCCGGCCAAGAAGAACAAGCCCACTCCGGCAGCTCCTGCTGTCTCTGCTGCTGCCAGCCTGGCTGAGACTCACCAAGCTGCTCGGCGCCGACTCACCAAGCTCCTGTCGTCACCGGGTAAGCTTTTGTACTCGGCTTGCTCCATTCTTTTCTTTCTCATCACTGATGTTTTCTGATATATGTCTTGTTGTTTTCAGTGTCGCACATTTGACGACGAATCAGACTGCTCCTATCATTGCCTCGCCTCTTAGGTCTGCTCCTCCTGCTGCTGACTCGATGGCGCCGAGTCCCGTCCGGGTTGAGGCTCGCACTATTGAGGCTCACCCTTCTCAGTGTCAGTCAGACCCGGTGGGTCACTCGTCTAGCACTCCTGGCGCTGGCCAGGAAAAACTTCCTGATCTTGGTGCCCGCGAGTCCGGCGCCGAGAAACCCTCTGCCACCAGTTCCTCTGGCATCAGCCCTCAAGCTGATGTGAATGAACAACTTCCTGATCTTGGAGCCAGCAAAACTGCTGATCCCAGTCAGGAAGCTCCACGTTCTTCTCCAAATCCCTCTGCTCGCTCTCCAGTTCTGTCAAAGGGCCAGAGCCAGCCTAAGGCTTCTGGCTCTACTCGACCCTCCTCTGGTAAATCCACCTCTTCCAAGAAAACAACTCTAGTCCGTGCTCCGGGTTCTGCTCCTCAGATCCGGCCTCCTACGTCAGCGACAAAGCTCACTTCAACGGGTAAGGGGGACGAATCTGTGGCTGCCGGGTCAGGTGATGACTCTAGGGCTGTTACCCTCCATACCTCTGCCGCTGCGACCAGTGCTACTGTGGGAACCGCCCTGAAAACAGGTCGAGTTCTTACTCGGACGCTTAGTAGCAAGAGCCTTGGTTCGGCTGAGCCTTACGCCGTGGCATGGAATGCAGCAGGCGAGCAGGAGGTCAGCACTCGTGCTGGCAAGAAGCTGAAGCTGGGCCCCAAGGCCGTCTCCGACATGACCCAGCCAGCCATTGATCTGATGGCCCGTGCCGACGAAGTGAATGAGGTAAATTAACTTCTTACTCTTTTGTGTTATTGAATATTTCTTTTATACATACCACCTAGTCCCGAGGTTACGGTGAGTAAGAAACTTACTCGTTTGTAAGCTCTTCAATAAACATAGCCTTTAAATCCTTTACTCCAAGCCTGTATGTTAGAAGTTCAATCCCTAGCCCTCGAGGTTACTCCAAGTAAGGAACTTACTCGGCTGTAAGCTCTTAAGATCTTTGATTATATTATGCCAAACTTATGTTAGAGCTTCAATCCCTAGCCCTCGAGTTTACTGCTGAGTAAAGAACTTACTCGGCTGTAAACTCTTAAGCCTTTTTATTCGGCAGGTCGCATGACTTGACTCTTCGTTATTGTCTATCTTCTTTTGAATAGCTCACGCATAACGAGCTCGAACTTGCGTATGAGAAGTTACAGACTGACACCTACGGCCAAGGTAATATCTTTTGCTCTTCCTCTTTTGTTTTTGGTGTAATTTTCCTTGGTTCATCTTTGCAATTTTCCTCTCGATCTTGTGCCACAGCCACTGCTCAGTCTACCATCAATGATCTTTACTCGCAAATCAGCGAGGACGAGAGTAAATTTCTTTCCTCCCTAAGCCAATAATTGAAATTTTCATTGATGCTTGACAAATGTTTGTTCTAAATAATAAGAGAAGCACCAAGCGAACTCGGAAGGAGCGATGAGGTGACTCTGAAGAAAGCGATGGCGAGGCAGACAAAAGCACTTGGGCGGTGAAGGGGTGAGGAGGAGCTTGCCGAGAAGAACGAGCAACAGGCCGCCAGCGCCGAGAAGACTAAGAAGCTTCTCGACGAGGCCGAATGATCGGTCGAGTCGGCAAACCTTAACTTGGATGCCCTTGAAGCCAAGACCAAGACTTGGCATAAGAAACTCGCCGCCATCAACTTCTTTCTTGGTAGTGAGTTCTTACTCTTTACGCATTGTCCAAGTCCTTCTAGACATCTTCCATGCCCTTGTTATTTGCTAACTTTCTGTTTTGGCTTCTGAGAGAACTTTCACGAGGCCAACATGTTTGCCATCAGAAATGAAGAAAGTGATAGAAAGCTAGTTACTCTTGACGGCGAGGTGTCCATGGAGGAGCTCCTCGCAGCGGTGTCTGAACGGGCCAAGACCCTCAGATCTTGTGGTGTGGACTTTCTCAAGTCAGCTATCCATGTGTTTCGCATGCTCTGGCCGGATGAGGACCCACCCGAACTCATCGAGACCCGTAGAGATTGCTTCTTCTTGAAGACCAATTTGGATAGATGGCGTGAGTCGGACGGCCGAGCTGCGGATAAAGCTCTCTCCTTCGTGCTTTCACAGTGCGAGGACATCAACCTTGATGTTCTTGCTCGCATAAGGGGGATGGCAAATGGCTAAATGACCCGGAGCTGATCAAGAAGCGCTAGGAGCGAGCTTATGCCATGATCGAGTACACCATGGTGCACGCTTGGTGTGAAGGGCCTAGCTTTCTCGACCTTGGCGACCCGATCGTCGAAGTTGCTAATGAAGAGGGTGGCGGCAGCGAAGCAACTGAGTTAGATGACCAAGATGACCCGACCGCCGAGGCCCCTCACCCGGCCGATGCTCCAAGCACTCCTAGCTCCAAGAATTCTCCTCCGAGTTTTCCTGCTCCTTAGGCCAACAAATACTCGAACTTTTATTAGATCCCCGGTATGCCGGGTATAGATGTAACATACATTGTACTTTAAGTTTGATTTTGCGCCAGTCAATGGGCTTTATATATTTTGCGTTGTGCTCTGAGTGCGAATCACTCAAGGACAAGTCCTCGAGTTTCATTTTGCCGTGTCACCTTTCCTTGCCTTTGGCCCTTGTCTACCTTTTTCGGTGTTCGATATTAGGATCTCAAAGTACGAAGGATATAGTTAGCGGGTATGAAACTTGGATAACTTGGCCGAGATTACTCGAATCATAGTATAACACAACCTGCAGAGAGTAAGGCAAAAACTAAAGCCGACTCGCGTTTCTCCCTTGCACTTATCCGGCGTTCGTGTTTACCCATGTTAGATCTTTTTCTCTTGCTTGCCATGAAGCCGTGTTTCCAGACAAACAACATAGTCGAAGAGTTGATCTCTTCCGAGTAAACACTACTTGTTCCGAGATAAATTTCGGGTATCATGCCAACTGACGTAAAATAATTGAAATGGGAAGCCCAAGGGGTAGTCCCCGAGTTAGTTTTTTGAATCATACCTTTTTATTATTAGTACATAGCCAGCCAACATGTCCGACATATGAGAGTTCGAGTGATATATGCACTGCTTCTCCTAAGTATAGAAGGAATGACGATGCCACATTCCATGGCCTTTTGGTTTCATCTCCTCATGTCCGCCTTGTTCTTTTGCGCTTCTCGGCGTAATATGAGATAGTAGGAATCATTGTGCAATGCTTTGCTTACAATGAATGGACCTTCCATGCGGTGATAATTTATGCATTCTGCTATCTCTTGCACGACCTTAGCACCATATCTCCTTCTCGAAAAACACAAGGTTGCACTTTCCGGCTATAGTAGCGTCGGAGGTTTTGTTGATATATAGGATCTGGAAAATGCGGTTCCTTGCTTCTTGAGTAAGTCTACTCCATCTTCTCGGGCCTTTTACCTCGGCTTAAGTATTGCCTTATTATTGGCGAGTCATATTCTATGTCGGCAGGCAAAACTGCTTCAGACCCATATACAAGGAAAAATGGCGTATAACCAGTTGATTGATTCAGAGTTGTTCTTAAGCTCCACAGTACCGAGGGTAGTTCCTCTATCCAACAAACAGGTGATCTCTGGAGTGGTTCCATTAAGCAGGGTTTTATCCCGGACAGAACTAAGCCATTAGCCCGTTCAACTTGTCCATTTGATTACGTATGGGCGTGATGCTGTCGAGCCTTATCCGGTGTTTCCCACGAGCGAGCAAAACCTCCTTGGCAAAGTTAGTGCCATTGTCGGTGATCACCGTGTGGATAACCGTATCTGAGGATTATATCCCTTAAGAATGTGACAGCTGTTTTACCGTCCAATTTCTTGATTGGTTTCACTTCTATCCAGTTAGTGAACTTATCAATCATGACCAGGATATGAGTCATGCCTCCCCTTGCTGGTTTGAATGGTACAACCATATCTAGGCACCATACTGCAAAGGACCAAGTGATTGGTATAGTCTTCAATTCAGACGCTGGTAAGTGTGACTTGGAAGCATAGTGTTGACAACCAATACATTTTCTGACTAGCTCTTGTGCTTGTGCCAATGCACTTGGCCAGTAGAATCCATGTCGGAATGCCTTGGCTACCAATGCTCTTGATGATGCATGGTGCCCGCACTCTCCTTGATGGATATCCAATAAGATCTCCTGGCCTTTCTCTGAGCTGATACAACGCAGCATTACACTTGTCACACTTCGCTTGTAGGGTTCCTTGTTGATTATGGTGTATGCTTTTGTCCTTCGTGCTGTTTGTCTTACCAATATTTCATCACTCGGCAAAGTCCTATCTTTCAAATAACTGAATATTGGCTGCGCCCACGTTGGTATTAGTGGTTCCGGGTCTTCTTCAACATCGATGTCCATTGGTTCCGCTGACATATGCTCTGTAGACATAACCTGGCGAGTCCCCGAGTGTGATTCGGCGACCCCTGAGTCGAATGGATCAGTCCTCGGGTGACTCAAACCTACCCCTAAGTCGACGTCCATTGGCACTGCCTCTGATTCCTGACACGCCGGGATGACCCTGAGTGATTCAGACTCCGGTGATGGCTTGATCGATGGCTTCCTGAGATGCTCCAATGCTACCCCTGGTGGTATTGCTTGTCTAGACGATCCTAGTTTGGACAATACATCTGCTGCTTCATTTTATGTTCTAGGAATGTGACGAAATTCACAACCGTCAAAATATCCCGAAATCTGCTGCACGTGGAAGCGATATAGTGCCATGTTTGCGTCCAGCGTATGCCAATGTCCAGACACTTGCTGAATCACCAAATCCGAATCACCAAAACACATGATACTTTTGATACCAATTTCCTTGGCTACTTTAATGCCATGGACGGGTGCTTCATACTCGGCAACGTTGTTAGAAGCAGCAAAATGAATCTGCAACACATACCTCAATTGATCCCTCTTTGGAGATGTGAGCACTATCCCGGCGCCCAGACCCATTCTCGTCTTGGACCCGTCAAAATGCATTTTCCAGTAATTCGGATCTGGCAGTGGTGGTTCGTACTGCATTTCCATCCATTCTACAAAGAAATATGCAACGGCTTGAGATTTTATTGCATCTCGCCTATCATATTGTAGGGTGTATGGTGCCAATTTGATGGCCCACTTGGCGACACGGACGTTGGCATTTTGCTGCCCAATATATCCGAGATAGGTGCCTCGCATATTACCCGGATTGGGTGTTCTTGAAAATAATGTTTGACTTCTTTTGCCATATATACCCCATATGTCATATTCTGATAATGCAGGTAATTTCGTTTCGAGACAGAGAGCACTTCTCTCAAGTAATACACTGGTCTTTGGACTGATTTGCCGCCTTCTTCACGTTCAACCACGATTACTGCACTTACAACTCTGTTGGTTGCGGCGACATAGAGCAGCATTGGCTCCTTGGATAGTGGTGACGCTAATATTGGTGTTGTTGCCAACATTTTCTTTAATTCATGGAAAGCGCTATCGACTTCTTTGTGTCCATGTGAATTTGTCGATTTCTTCATCGGTGATATAGTGGTAGGGCTTTTTCACCTAGCCGAATAACAAACCTGCTCAATGAGGCGGGCATCGATAAACTTCTGACATCATTGAGGGTTTGGCAATTCCATTCTTCGATGGCCTGATCTTTGTCGGGTTAGCCTCGATTCCTCGGTGGATACAAGGAATCAAGGTAACTTGCTAGCCGGGACACTAAATGTACATTTTTCCGAGTTAAGCTTCATCCGGAATCTTCTCAAGTTTGCGAATGTTTGACGCAAGTCCTCAATTAGAGTATGACTTTGTTTGGTTTTTATTACCACGTCATCGATGTATACTTGAACATTTTTGTCCAATTGATATTGCAAGCATTTTTGCATGCATCTTTGATATGTTACGCCTGCATTTCTCAATCCGAATGGCATGGTGCGATAGCAATAAGCCCCGTACGGGGTGATAAAAGATGTCTTTATTTGATCATTTTGATTCAGTGGAATCTGATGGAATCCTGAATATGCATCCTAGCGACAACAATTCACACCCAACGAGAATCTATGACTTGATCGATCCGAGGCAGAGAAAATGGATCTTTTGGACACGCCTTATTAAGGTTCATGTAATCAATACACATGCGCCATACCACTGCCACGTTTGGGTAATCTTTTTTCTTCTCGACCAAGACTGATTTGATAACCAGTCCGGGTGCAGTACTTCCATGATGAATCCAACAACTAAGAGTCTTGCAATCTCGGCAACTATTACTTTCCTCCTATGTTCGGAGAAGCGGCGGAGGGGTTGCTTCATCGGCTTTGCATATGGTCTTACATGAAGAGAGTGCTCAGCCAGCTCCCTCGGAACTCCTTGCAGATCTTGAGTAGACCATGCAAAAATGTCCCGATTCTCACGGAGGAAGCTGGTGAGCTCGCTTTCCTATTTGTCTATAAGGCCAGCCCCAATGGTGACTGTGCGCTCTGGGAAAGTCTCATCCACCTGCACCTTCTTGCTTTCCTTGGTAGCTTGAAATGACACACTGCCATGCGGGTTGGTGAGTGCCGGCATGGATATTTGCGCTACTTTGGCCAATCTTGCCACTTCAACATCGACTTTTCTCTTGTGCTATGACGGTGACTCGGCGGTGAAGACCAGGTGAGGCACAAGCAATATATCTTTGTAATCTCCTTCAGCTGTGATCACCCCACATGGGCCTGGCAGCTTCATTTTTAAGTAAGCCATATGGGTAGTAGCCATGAATCTTGCCATAGACGGCCTGCCGAGTAAGGCATGATAAGAGATGACCAAATCCCTCAGTGCAACAATTTTCCCATTGCGAATAAGGCGTCGACGGATCTTGCCAATTGGCACACAGGACAATCCCGGCACAATACCGTGGAAAGTAGTCTTAGTCGGCTCCAGCATGTTCATGGTAATGCCTAATTTGAGCATTGTGTCCTTATACATGATGTTGATGCTACCACCACCGTCAATCAACACTTTTGAAAATTTCACATTGATATCTAGGCCCATGAATGTTGGATCCAAAACCAGAGCGTAGCCTCCAGGGGTTGGCATAATCTTGGGGTGATCTTTTATACTCCAAGTTATCTCTTGCTCAGACCAATGCATGTACTTGGGAATTGCCAGCATCGTGGCATTCACTTTCATCATCCGTCGCTGCTGGCTCTTCTTGTCATTTGGCTCTGTGACAAAGACAATATAGCTCTGGTGATATTCTTTGTACTCATTTATGGTTCCATGGCCGACATGAGCGTCGTCACCTCTTGGATTGTGCACCTAGTGCACAGCTTCTCTTCTTTCTTGATTCTGATACCTCGGCTGCCTGTTTTCATATCTATTATCTACTCCTATCGCTTGAGCATTTCCTCCTGCAAGTGGTGGAGGGGGAGGTGGTGGAAGTTGCTTATTCGGCAAGACAACTATGTCTCCCTTCTGAAACCAAGTGCATTGTCTTGTCGTATGATTTGCCAGCTTACTCGGACTAGGCGTGTGAAACTTACACGGCTGATCCAGCATCATCTCATAGGTGTATTTTTGTCGGTCCTGATACTTCCTCGATCTTATGGCCTTGAATCATCCGCTGAAGGTTCCTACCTCCGTATCTTGCTCCCATTGCTTGATATGCATGATCCGTGATTCATACCCATCATTTACCATAGCGAGTAACCATCATTATACTTATTCGCGTTCGAATTGTTGTTGCTTTTCCA
The DNA here is from genome assembly GCA_030063025.1 of Avena longiglumis. Classification (NCBI taxonomy): domain Eukaryota; kingdom Viridiplantae; phylum Streptophyta; class Magnoliopsida; order Poales; family Poaceae; genus Avena; species Avena longiglumis. Next base: position 518,983,513 of record CP125976.1, read on the forward strand.
CGCTTTCTTTGTCTTCTTCGCTGAGATGGTGCATTATTGAGATGGGTTTCCTCCTCCTGCGGTGAGTTCCACGAGCATGAGGTAAAATTTTGCCCTCGTCGTCATTTCTCTATCCAATTTTTCCTGGTTTTCATTTTCTCGGGATTATTTATTTTGCCCCTTGTGCATCGCGGGTTTCTTTGAATCAACTGCGGATCATAGCGACCATCTTCTTGTTTCTTCCATAATCCACACTTTTTCTTTTCTCGGCATAGGCGCTCGGTGAAGAGGCGTGTGCCACCAATATTACCGGGATAGGAGTCGCCGAGTGAACTAGCTGTGACCTCCCTGCTGCACCCGGATTTGCCCTGTAATATGCCTCATTCAACATGTTGGCTTCTTTCACTAACTCATTGACTCGTTCCTGCTTCCTTTTCTTTGCTTCCCCCTCCAAGTGGGATAATTCTGCCATTGCTACCTCTGCTGCTCACAGATTAGCTGTTGCTGTAGTGTTGTACGTTGGACGCTTGGCCGTCTCATTGCTGTTCTCTGGTGTTATCTTCGATGTCGCATCTACCAGCTCTTCGTTGAGGTTTCTTCCTCTCAATCTCGTTGCATCAAGCCGGGTCTTTGCGCCCTTGACTCGATTTGCCGAGTTAAGCTCTCAGATAGTGATATCTACGTCCTGCTGTAACTGTGCTAGCTATTTGTCTTTCTCCAGGACTTTTATCCTGGCTTCCTCCAACTCGGCCTGCACATGCGCCTGGTAATTTGTTTGTGCCACTGGCTCTGCCAACTTATCTATCGATTCCTGCAGCTCCTTAGCCCTTTTGCTCCTAGCTATGTTCTCTGATTTTTCCAGCGGCGCCTTTGCTGTTCTCGCAGCCCTTGGCGTTTCCTCATGGTTTCCTCCCTATGTGTTCTCATTCACTACTGGAACTACTGGAGGAGCTGCGGGGTTTGGGGATGTCATCATTACCTCCATGGAAACGAGTTGACGAGATTTCCTAGTGACAGAACGTTGGTGGATCCGGTGCCGGGCGATGTGTTCGGGTATGTGACATAGACTGGTGCTGCTTGAACTTGATGAAGTGACCACCCCTAGGGAATGGCTTGGTCCCGAAGCAGCCCGTGTTGTCACCGACGAAGTTGAGTGCTCCAAACCTCTGGATGAGGCCGGAGTAGACGCGCTTGCTGGTCTTGGCGATGATATTGGCCGTCCGGATGAAGACTCCATCAAGCACCTGCTTCTGCCCCATGGTGGGTGCCAACTGTCGTGGTGGTGGCACGGCAGATGCCATGGGTAGGCTTAAGTTGGGGGGCCGAATGGGTGCTTGTGGTCACCGGGGAGGGAGTACACGGTCGAGCCATGCACGAAGAACAAGAAGAACTCTCCAGACTTGGTGATTTGATTGATACCCCAAAGATTACAAGTGCTCCTTGAGCTGTTTAGGCTTGATTTCTCCACACCAGTTCCCTACTTGGTCCAACCTTCTCCTACTACTGCTATGCCCTCCCTTATATAGGCAGTGCAAGCTAGATAATACCCCTTTGGGTTCTAGGATTTACTGTTTGGATCTTGGTCCTTACAATATGGGCCGGGTTATGGGCTTGCCCTTATCGATGTGATCCATAAACTTGATAGCTAACGGTCTTCACTACATTGCTTCTTGTTCTTTTTTGGCGTCACTATTTTGTACTGTCGTCGTGTGCTTTAAGCGTCACCGGCTCCTTTTGTGTCACCCGGCGTCGCCCTTCTCTTTTGACCATGCTTTACCATGGTCCCTCCTGAACCTTACTCGGAAAGGTGCCACGTGTCCTTCTTGACTCGGCCCCTCCTCACTTGACTCGGCTCATTGGTACCTGCAAGGGTTACCAATTTGTCCTATACGTGCCGCGATAATTTGTATCTCGGCCCTCATGCTTATCTTACCGGCCATTCTTACAGCTGGTTCATTTTACTCGAGCCAACCTGCGCTATGTTTCCCTCTCGTGACCCTCTGGGGTTATCCCCGACACTCTCCTCTGAAGAAGCAATCTTACGGCCAAGGTCGAGTGTTCTTCACAGACCAACAAACGCTTCTGCGCAAGAAAGAAAATGAGCATGTGAGAAGCAAACCCGGATGAAAAAGCGGAAAAGCGTGTGAATGGCAATGGCGTACCTCCATCAAAGCAGACAATTTTTGGCCTTGCGAAGACCCTTTTCCATTCCCTCAACGGTGGCGAACGGCTGAGTCTGACAAGCGCCGAGCGGAGAGCTGGAAAGGATCGCACCCGTCGGCCACGGAGCTGGAGCAGCCTCGAGCCGGTGGCGATAACCTCGTCATCATCGGCAGCCACCCGGCGCGACCACCACCAACTCCCTCGGCGGTTGACCACCATCGGCTTGCGGCATCCGCCGACCGCTGCGCCCCAGCTCCTCCGTCACCTCCGTAATGGCGGGCTGGCGAGCTACTTGAACATCGCTCCAAGATGGGTTCACGCCAGCCGGAGGACAAATGAGGGGTGTCCGAGTCTGAGTAGCCGCAAATAGCTGGCCCAACCGAGGACGCAGCGCTGTGCAGCAGCCCGTGGTCGGAGATCCTCGGGCTCCCTAGGCATAGATGGCATGGTGGCGGCCGGGATGGCCGCAGCCGGCATGGGCGCAACAACCTCGCCACCTCTTCAGCCCGGAGGAGGCGGAGGAGCAATGACGACACCACCATCGCCAAGTACCATGGCCTCGTTGCGCGGAGCGAAGAGTCAAAGGAGGCGTGCAAGAACAAGGAATCTTTGGGGCACGAGGGAAGATGGCGGAGGATGGACAATTGTGGAACCGATCCCCTCGAGCACTATTTATCCCATAGCGGCATCGCCCGCCGACTTCGCGATCGTGGCGTCACGGAACAACAACCACACAACGCTTGGCTCCGGATCCTCTGCGCGCGTAACTACCTGAAGATCCCGGGCATTAGTAGGAGGCGAGGCATGTGCACTTGCCGAGGCGGCAGGCAAGTTTATGTCGCGGTTTCAAAAAGCGGCGCAGCGGCGGATGTCAAGCGGCGCCACGTGCGCGGACCAACATTCATGGGTGGCGACATCAGCGATGTCATCTAGCCAAACGTTTCATCTTGACTCCGCCGGTGGTACCTGCCTTATTTGTTTACACCGTGGGCGACCATCGATTCATGCGGTTAATTCCAGCGAAGCAAAAGCGCGGCGCGGCGGAGAAAATAAAGCAACCCTCTTAGGACAGGAAGGAGCACGAAAGATCTTGCCCACCGGCCAAGCCCATACGTGCTCGGGGACTAGTGTCAGGAGGATAACCCCCGGGTGGGGAAAGCCAGGCATAAGTAGGTCGGATCCAGAAGATGCAGGCCGACTGGCCTCCAGGAAAGACAACTCTATCGGACTGGCAAGCAAGCCCGGGTGGGCTTATAACCTTCGGTGGCCGTCTGGCGATGGCGAGAACCGGCCGGTGGCGTTCCCACCGGCTCACCTCGGATTCGATGGAAAGCACGGAAGGGCGGCGCTCCATGCGGTATGTACGGCTCTCCCTCGTCGTCAAGGAAGGCGGCATGCCGTCATGACCAGCGCTACGGCGAATAAAGGCGAGACGGTCGGTGGGCTGGCGAAAGCAGTCCGGTGACCGTTAAGCAGGGGTAACACCCAAAGGAAGCCGGTGATTGCTAAAGAAGGATGACTCTAAAGAAGGCGGATGGGTCTGGCCTGGTGGGCCCCTGATCGGCCCTGTAAACCCATATCCAAACAGTAAACCCTAGGACCCGCTCTATAATCTGCCCCCAGACCAGTATATAAGGGAGGGCAGAGCCAGGGTTCTAGGTAGGCAACAATAGAAGGATATAAGTGTTAGCATCAAGTTCCCATCTTCATCTAGCCTCCGATAGTAGCTAAGGAAACAACTCAAGGAGCATCTGTACTGAGCATCAAGCTCCCATACATAGTTCATCTTGCACGAGTAGGGGTGTTACCTGCAAGAGGGCCACGAACACAGGTGCCACCTGTTTGCGATTGCAGGTACCCAACCCGTTGCGTGAGCCACCGGATGCATCAGTGTGTCCCTTCTTTGCCATTCCCGATGGTTCCGCCGTGTTCCACACCACGACATGTTGTGCAGGATTCCATGTTGCTAGCAACATGTTTGAGTCGTTTCCTTCCTCCTACTGGTTTGATAACCTTGGTTTCATACTGAGGGAAGACTTACTGCTGTTCTCATTATACCTTCCTCTTGGGGTTCCCAACAAAGCTCTAAAGTGATCTTAGCCGCATCAGTAGACAGTGACTAGATACCATATGAAATCATCAGCCTTGTTATAGATATGGAGTTTAATAAAAAAATCTCTAATCGAGGCTAATACTTCCATAGTCTCATCTGCAGTCTTGAACATGATTGATGGCGCTTGACAGCATCGTGGGGACGCTTTGTTGAAAACCCCAAGAGCAAGGTGTGATGATCACAGCAACAAGTTTTCCCGCAATAAGAAACCAAGGTTATCAAACCGGTAGGAGGAAGGAAGCATCTCAAAGGTGTTGCAAGCAACGTGGACACATACACAACACAAACTCAGGACTTTGCCCCAACGAATCAGTGAGGTTGTCAAGCTCACCGGTTTGCTGTTACAAATGATTAAACGTATCGTGTGGAAGGTAATGGTTTGTAGCAAGTAAACAAGTAACAGTGGAGGATGTTGATGACCCACAAGTATAGGGGATCGCAATAGTCTTTGCGGGTAGTATTACCCAATTTATTGATTCGACACAAGGGGAGCCAAAGAATACTTGCAAGCCTTAACAAATGAGTTGTCAGTTCAGCTGCACCTGGAAATAGTTCTTGCTCACAAAAGTTTATCAGTAGCAACATTTTGGTAGTAGCAACACTAAAGCAACAGCAACAGCAATAGTGAAACAGGAGCAATAGTAACAATAACGGTAACAGTAGGATTCGAGTGTGGTAGGCATAGGGATGGATGGACGGGCGTTGCATGGACGAGTCTAAACATGTAACTTCAAGATCTAGGGCATTGCAGATAAATAATAACAAGCATCCAAGTACTAAACAGTCCTAGGCATGTGCTCCAAATATAGTCATACGTGCTCGCAATGAGAACTTGCACAACATCTTCTGTCCAGCCAGCCCGTGGCAGCGGGGCCTCTAGGGAACTACTGGAAATTAATGTGCTCTTTTTAATAGAGCACCGGAGAAAAGCACTAATACTCCATGAACACATGTGATCCTCAGACCACAGCCATCCCCTCTCGTTGTCCCCATTATTGTCACTTTGGGGCCTTTGGATCTAGACAATGATATGTGTACACAACTTGTAGATAATATCACAAACAATACTATCATGATGATTCAATAATAAGTTTAGATCTGAGATCATGGCACTCGGGCCCTAGTGACAAGCATTAAGCACAACAAGTTGCAACAAAGTCAAATAGCACTAATAGAGATACTAGGCACTATGCCCTAATAGATCTTATTTGATTACATGATAGAACTCATCCAATCCCTACCATTCCCAAGCCTACAATAGGGGATTACTCACTCATGGATGAGGGAAACATCTGTGGTTGATGGAGATGCGTTGGTAATGACGATGGCAATGATCCTTTCCAAATTCCCCTGTCCCGGCAGGGTGCCAGAATGGAGTTTCTTGATCCGAATCTTGCTTTCTAGTGGCAGCGGCGGAGCGGAACTCTTTCTAGAAAACTATCGAACCCCCCTTAGTTTTTAGGTCGAAAGGCAACTTATAGGTGCAGGGGGAGCCCGAGGGGGTGCCTGGGGTGGCCGCGCCCCCTCTAGGCGTGAGATCAGGTGGGCCCGCGCCTGGGGTGGGTGTGGGCCCCCCGGGCCTCCTCCCTGTCTCCCCTTATGGCTCCGTGGATCTTCTGGTGAAAAGTAGGTTTTGGCATATTTTCCTGGATTTTTCCTGATAGTTGATTTTCTGCACAAAAACAATACACCAAGGTAATTCTCTTTGAAAGCAATCGGTCAAGTGTTAGTTGTATCCAAATCACACAAGTTTAGAAGAGAAACAATAGCAAAGTGTTCGAGAAAGTAGATATGTTTTGGACGTATCAACTCCCCCCAAACTTAGCTTATTGCTTGTCCTCAAGCAATTCAGTTGAAAACTGAGTGCGATAAAAGAACTTTCACGAACACTTTGCTTCATATGATGTATATATTCTCAACATAGGAGTAGATGCTTAGACAATTCATAATAAGAAGTATGCAACTAAGTCTACTCAATAGTCATTGCAAGATATGAAGAGAAACCAACTCAATAATAATAAGTAGCATGAAGCATAAATATAAGAAACATTGCAATGCTCATAGTAAGGTATGATAGAGTGGTATCTCGCTTGCCTTTGTTTGAAGAGCACAATATGAATGCCAAGGCACCTCTGAAGTTCAAGTGAAGACTAGAGGTAAAGATATCAGATATACAAGCATCAAAGTCATGACATAATTAACCAAGTTTTGGAACAAACACAAGAATGACAACTATGCTCTCAAGAAGGTGCTCATAGAATAAGTGGTGACTCAACAAAATTTTGAAATCGTTTTTTTGAAGGTTTGAAAAGCTTCCTAATGCTGAAAGGAAGGTACTCGTTAGCTTTGAGCTCTCATTGCCCCTATCATAGGCATCTTCATGTGGTTAAGGTGAAAGTGAGGTCCACTCTGAATCATATGCTTGACAGAACATAGGCTGAAAATCCCAAGTCCCTTGAGTACGAGGGTCGCTCTGCATTCTACTCAACTTTGGTCACCTGAAAGCTCTTGTCATTGTAAATACATGCATATAATCCAGAACCGCCAACAGGGTACCCCTTGCATATGGTACAAGAGCTTTCCCATAACCAAAATGACAAGGCAAGCAGACAATGAGCATCTCAACAATCTTTTTATTTACCATATGCATAGATTTTTATTGAGGATGCTTCCTAGATGCTCATTTCAGTGATGCTGCAAGGTTCCACCATGATTAGGCATGGATTAAGATAGCGGCCCAGGCGTTTCTCTAATACAATGTATAAACTCCATGAAATCACAACCTCCCCTTTTATTTCACATCGTCAACATCCGTAAACAAAAGAGCAAAGAATCAACTGGATGAGATATCCAACAGGTGTTGAAAGCGTTCCCCGTGACAACAGTTCTCGACTCGACATATAATAAGCAAGAATATAACTTTCATGGACTAGTCACAATGGTTGAAGATTATTAAGCGCAAGGAATAAAGTGTGCCATCAAGTTCGTGAGAGCTTTACCAACTAACTTTCTCAAAACACGTAAACATTTTATTTTGGAAGAAAACACGGCATATTGAATATGCACTGAAGTAGCAAATGATGCTAATGGGTAGGTATGGTGGACACAGCTGGCAATATTGGTTTTGGGGAGTTGGAAGCACAAGTAGAGCACATACTCAGTGCAAGTGAAGGCTAGCAATAGAGAGGGAGCGACAAACGAGAGAGCAATAACTATTATAATCATGCTTGCAAAAAAACATGACTAATTATGGCATGAAAGTGATACAAGAACTCTGAGGAAAAATAAATCATCGAGGCTTACTGCCTATTGATTAGTCATATGCACGCGTGAGCATGTGCAAAGTCGATTAACATGAACAGTCAGAGGAGGATACCACAATATCATACCAAAATATGAATAAAACAATGCAAGCAAACATTCATATGACATGCTACAACCTATTAGCAAGCTGGAGCTAATCATAGACAAGTAAGAACTACTAAGCATCCATAATGACATACACCTTACACAAACATGCTAAGCATGCTCATAGTGATGAGTATATATACAAAAATGAAAAACAAATAGAGTTCGTTACCAGCCTCTTACCACACCTCGAGTTGTATTAATATTCATTATTGCCCTTCACTTGTGTGACTTGAATATTAACATGAAACAAAAATCCACTATGGACGGCTGAAACCTGCAAAGAAATCACAAAACCAAAGAAGAACAACAAATATTTTTGGTGTTTTCGATTTTTTAGAAACAAGCAAACAAAGAAAGGAGCCATATCAAATTGAAAATATCTGAAATCCAATTCCATTATAGAAATAGGAATCAATTCTATTCTATATAGAAAAATGGATTTGCGAATTAGAGAAATAATAATAAAATTCAATAAATTTTAAATTTAGACTTTTACTTTTACGCATTAATAGCCTAATGATTTTGTTTCCCCTATGGGGTAAAAAGAAAATTAATAAACCTGCAAATATCGGCAAAACAACAAGTATTGTTAACCAAGGAAAACCGAAATATTATACAATACTTACCTTATGTAACACTATGGGATTATTTAGCTACTATGTTTACAGAAGCAATAACGGTAAATGCACCAGAATTCTTGGAGAATATTCAAATACCGCAAAGAGCCAGCTATATTAGGGTAATTATGTTAGGGCCAGAAGCTTCTCAAGATCAAGCATTTACTTTTCTAGTTAGAGACCAGCGTCTTGGAGCTAATGTCGGATCCGCTCAAGGACCCACAGGTTTAGGTAAATATCTAATGCGTTCGCCAACTGGGGAGGTTATCTTTGGAGGGGAAACTATGCGTTTTTGGGACCTTCGCGCTCCATGTCGTTGTTTATGCTTCGGATTAGAGCAAATGACTCTAATTCGTCCACGCCTACGAATCAGTCGACATTTTGTACAAATTTTGCGATTTGGGATCCTCATTTTGGTCAACCCGCTGTGGAAGCCTTTACTCGAGGAGGTGCTGCTGGTCCAGTTAATATCGCCTATTCTGGAGTTTATCAGTGGTGGTATACAATAGGATTACGTACCAATGAGGATCTTTACACTGGAGCTCTTTTTCTATTATTTCTTTTTACGTTGTCCTTAGTAGCGGGTTGGTTACATCTACAACCCAAATGTCAGATGAAGCAATAGAATATTGAACCAGACCTTTTGATCTTTGGTTATCTTTCGTAGTAATAATATCTCGGGGTTTGCAATGAAAACTTGGTAATAAGCAAGTGGGGTCTCTCAAATAGAGTCGAAATGCTAGACTACGTCGAGTGATGAATTCAATAGATTCAAAAAAACTAAGAGATGGATGAAATTACACAAGGAATCCTTGTCTCAAAGAAGAGGAAAATGGGGATCCTTTGATGAGAAATAAAAAGGAATATCGAGAATTCGCGTGGCTGAAGCGACTACTTTGAAATGTGGGAAGAAAAGCAGCTCATAAGGTTCGTCCACGGAGGTGAGTCAGGGCCTAAGATCGGCGAAGTAGTCGATGGACAACGGTCAATATTCTGTAGTACCCTTGTTGGTACGAAGGACGGAGGAAACTAGGTTAGCCGAAAGATGGTTATAGGTTTAAGGACACAAGGTGACCTGCTTTTTCAGGTAAGAAGGGTAGAGAAAATGCCTCGGCCGAGGTCCGAGTACCAAAGCGCTGCACTGAAGTATGAGCCCGTGGACTAGCGATTGCTTCTCCACGAGGCTCATACCAGGCGCTTCTGTTGAAGTATGTAAGATGCCATACTCGGGAAAAGCTCGAGCGACCTTCAACAAAGGGTTGTGCACAAGCAAGACAGGTGGGTAGGTAGAGAATACCTAGGGGCGGGGAAAATAGGAATGTCTCCTACGTTACCCATAATATGTGGAAGTATCGACGTAATTTCATAGAGTCATTCGATATGAATGCTACATGAAGAACATAAGCCAGATGACGTTTCCTACCCTAAATTTTTTTTGTCTTTCCCGAATGCTAAGGAGAAGAAGAGGATTGAGTCAAAAGAAAAAGCTATTTTGGAGTTTTATCAACAATTTGCTTGCATAGGTGGAGACCTGGAGTCTCGGGTCCCAGAAGCGCGTGATAAATGCCACCGAAACCTAAGACTATGGAGGAAATTAGGTGAAGTACTCCAGATACAAAGTAAGGAAAAGTATCTGGAACTTCTCCCCCTGGCCCTACTCCCCAACCTAGAGTAGCTAAGTGTGGAAGTAAAATTAACCCGTGTTCATACATGGGCTTTTCTGGTACGAAATGAGCCACCTCAAATAGGTTCATTGCTCCGGCCCAGAATACGATTAATCCGGCATGGGCTACGTGAGCTCCAAGTAGCTTACCGGACAAATTGATAAGTCTGGCATTCCCAGCCCACCATAATTTACAAGAACATTCTGTAGTATTAGTAAGAGGAGGAAGGGTTAAGGATTTACCCGGTGTGAGATATCGCATTATTCGAGGAACCCTAGATGTTGTCGCAGTAAAGAATCGTCAACAAGGGCGTTCTAGTGCGTGACATCCTCGATTACTACCCTAGCTCGTCTGAGAGCTAGCTTTGCTTCAACTAATTCTTCGTACCTCGACTTTACTCAGGTTAGCTTTGGCTATTTCAAGTGCCTGTACCTCGAACAAATCGAAATGATTGAAGTTTTTCTATTTGGAATCGTCTTAGGCCTAGGTTCAAATTGATCGTTCGTTAGGATGCCTCAGCTGCATACATCACTGCACTTCCACTTGACACCTATTTAAACGGATCTGGCTCTTGGTCGTTTACAACATGCAGTTCAAAAAACTATTCGTAGAGTATTCATACGTCAATCGAAACCGACCCCCCCAAACTTTGGTAACTCCAACTTCAACTTCGATTTTATTAATAACTACTTATGAGACCTTCCATTTCTATTGGAAACATTCCTATAATGAATTCCTTAGGAACCTTTATTATAAATGGAATATACCGAATTGTGATCAATCAAATATTGCTAAGTCCTGCTATTTACTACCGTTCGGAATTAGACCATAAGGGAATTTCTATCTACACCGGAACTATAATATCAGATTGGATCAAACTAAAACAAAGCAAACCAAACAAAACAAAGAAACAAACCAAGAGAAACAACGATTTTTTTGGTATTTTTGTGTTTTTGAGAAAGTAGCAACAAGAACCAAAAAGAAAGAGAAACAATGGATATACAAAGAACCGACCGAACATGATATGTAAATGAGTGTGATGTCGGTGTACCTCCCCCCAATCTTAGGATTTTGGCTGAGTGTGATATACAAAGTAAATGAGTGTGATATGTAAATGAGTGGGGCTCAATCCCATGGTACCCATGTAGGTACACCTCCGTAGTATGTCAAGGAGGCTCCCTCGTCCTGGTACGAGCTCGAGGACTCCCCAGTATAGTGTACTGGGTCATCTGAGGGCGCTTCCTCCTGATAGTTCCCATGGAAGTTAAGAGAGAGCAGCGTGTCATCCATCTCCACCTTAGAGCGTGACCATGGTCCCCGAGAAATACTAAACAAAGTGGTTTGGGGTAGAGGGATCTCTCTATCTCTTCCCCGTCAATAAACAACATTATATAAACCAAGTTATCAAGAGTAGAGATAGTGGTGACAAAGTGGTGCGCCTTCATGGCAGCAAGATAAAGCCTAAGAGGAGCCAAAACTGTATCATGTGGATCAACAGCAATCTCCAAGGTAGAAGCAATACGAGTAGAAATAATTCCCCCATAAATGGGTCCCTTAGCAGCTAAACGACGAGCAATGAGGGAACCAAGATTATACTTATCCTCACCGTTGAGCGTAGCAGCTAAGAAGGCCAATTGATAGTTGGAAATATTACTAGTGTTCTCCCTACCAAGAACACTGGTGGTAAGATAGTAGGCAAAGTACCTGATGGCTGGAAGTTGAATATTATTTATCTTCCTTCGTTGAGCTCTACGGTCATCATCATTGGTTATTCCATGGTAAAGCTCCAACAAATCAGTGGGAAGAGCTGGAATCTTCTTTGATGACCCAGTTGTACCAAGTCCTAGGGCCTTGCAAAATTTCTTCAAAGTCATAGAATGAGCCCTGTCATAAATTTTGAAAGACATAGAGGGCTTGAACATGCTGTTAGTAAATGAGAAACTCTCCACAAATGTTTTAGTAAGCACCACATATTGTGCACTTTCATCCTGCATGAAACTTGTTAGACCAGCCCTCTGAATCAAAGTCATGAAATCATTAAGAATCCCAGCAGCTTGCAAGAAGTTTGGCAAGGAAAGGTGGAGGGGAGCGCATCCCCTTCATCCCCCTCGTCACCAAATCGTGGAGTGATGAGATCCTCATTGTATGAGGGTATAGTAATGGTAGATGACCATGGAAGCCTTTCCCTTCTAGATGCATCACTCTCAAATATATCACCAAATGTGTGGTGGTCCATGACTTCACTTTTCTGAAATTTTAAACAACCATGAAACCAAGTGATTTCTAAGTTGATAAATGATAAGAAACTACTATAGGAACTTGCTAGAGGACTACACATGCATCAAAACAAAATTTCTAAGCATAGAACAATCATGCAAGCTCAAACAACCTGTCACCTATAGAAACAAAATACTCAAGATACAATCTACCAATCACAAATCTAATTGGACAAGTGGAGGAGGCACATACCAAGGAGCAAACCCTCCAAAAATTAGCACTTGATATGGGTTGAACAAGGAGATCAAAAATCGCGAGCAAGAACATCAAGAACTCGAGCTTGAGAAATTTTTCCGGTGTTTTACGGGAGAGAGAAAGAAGGTGGCTTTGAGGAGGCAGCCTGGAGGGGCCCAGGTGGGGCCAGAACCCCCTAGGCGCCACCCCCTCGTAGGTCGCGCCTACCATGGGTGTGGTGGCTTGGGGTGGCTCCCTGGCTCACCTATGGTGCCTCTCTCCCCCTTTTTTTGAGGAAAAATTTATTTTGAATTTTCTAGGATTTTCGGGAAACTTTATTTTTGGCCAATTTTCAGGGTATGAAAATTGATTTTCTCGTAGAAACAGTATTTTCAGAAGAAGCAAAAGCAAACCAAAAGATAAACTAAAAGAGATCTAAGCAACTCAAACAAGCAAACTACTAGCAAAACTAAAGCTAAAGCAAAGACTAGGAAGGAGAAAAGTAAAAAGAAAGCAAGCATAACCACGTGAAACATTATTTTGTTCATAAAATCCTTTTGTTAACAAAGTTGATCAAGTCTTGTTACCAAAACAATCTTATATGAAACAAAACTTTGCATTCCACAAGGTGATTATGTTACCTCATACTTGATAGAAATGGTCCCAATGATAATACTTTCAAAATTTTCTTGTGGAATGGTACAATATATTTCTCCAACCTTGATGCTCTCAACATTTTCAATGGAATTCGGGCAATAGCTTCTAACAACCTTCTTGGGAATAGATTGTGCTCTTTGTCATTAATATTAAAAGTTACTTTTCCTTGATTGCAATTGATGACAACACCTGCAGTATTAAGAAAAGGTCTCCCAAGAATAATAGACATATTATCATCTTCAGGCATTTCAAGCACAACAAAATCAGTTAAAACCATGCAATTATGATCCACTTGAATAGGAACATGCTCACATATACCAATAGGAATAGTAGTTGACTTATCATCCATTTGCAAAGATATATCAGTTGGTATCAACTTTTCTAGCTGGAGTCTCTTGTAGAGAGAAAAAAGGCATAACACTAACTCCAGCTCCCAAATCACATAAGGCAGTTCTAACATAATTGTTCTTAATAGAGCAAGGAATAGTTGGTATACCTGGATCACCAAGTTTCTTTGGAACCTTACCATTGAAGGAGTAATTAGCAAGAAAGTAGAAATTTCCTCATTAGGAATCTTCCTTTTATTAGAGACAATATCCTTCATATACTTTGAATAAGGAGGCAACTTAATAGCATCAGTCAAAGGAATTTGCAAGAATAAAGGTTTCATCCACTCACAAAACTTGTTGTAGTGTTGTTCCTCCTTTGACTTGTGTTTCTTACCTGGAAAAGGCATAGGTTTCTGCACCCAAGGTTCTCTCTCTTTACCATGTTTATTAGCAATAAAATCTTCCTTTGTGTACCTAGTGTTCTTAGTGTGCTTCTCAGGTTCTTCCTCACCATCCTCCTTATCAGGAGACTCATTATTATTACCACTCTTAGTTTCAGCATCAGAGATAGATATACTATTAGGATCTACAGCAGGTTCAAGTGGTTCTTCAACTACTTTATGGTTCTTTTTATTTCTCTTACAAGGACTACCACTATCTTCACCTTGTTGGGAATCCTGCTCTATTCTTTTAGGGTGCCCTTCAGGATATAAAGGATCTTGAGTAGCTATACCACTCCTAGTTCTAATTCCATAAGCATGTTTATTTCCTGAAGCATTAACTAGCATATCCTTTTGTACCTTAGCAAGTTGATCAAGTTCGATTTGAACCATTTGAAAGTGTTTACAAAGCATTTTAATATCATTAGAAGTTCTTCCCACAATATCTTTCAACTCATGGATAGCTCTAGAGTTTTCCAATAAATGATTCTGAACTTGTTTATTAAAATTACCTTGTTTAACAATAAATGTGTCAAGTTACTCTAAGCATTGATCAGGAGGCTTACCATAAGGAATATCACCTTCATTAAATTGGAGAGAGTGTACCTCAATTGTAGATGAGTGGGGAATTGGCTTACATAATTCTTCTATAGGAGGTAGATTCTTCACATCTTCATCTCTAATACCTTTCTCCTTTAGACACTTCTTAGCTTCCTTCATGACTTCATCATTTAATGCAATAACTCCCCTCTTCTTTGTTGTTGGTGCTAGAATTGGTTCAGGAACAACTGGTTCAGGAGTAATAAGCTAAGGTGTATTTAGCTCATTTGAAGTCCAATCATCATATTTCTTGCTTATCTTGGTCATTAATTCTTCAGCATTTGTCGGAGTAGTTTTCCTGAAAACACAATCATGAAAGCTATCTAGGTATGTCCTAGAATCATCAGTTTGTCCATTATAATAAATATCAAGAAGCTCATTCTTAGGTAATGGACATCCAGGATGTGCATGAATCAAGGCATAGAACCTTGTCCATGACTCAGGCAATTTCTCTTCTTCTCCATGTTTAAAATCAAAAAGTCTCTGCAAAGCAGCATGTCTAACAGTGGAAGGAAAATATTTATGGAAGAAAGAAGCAATCAAGCAATCAGGGCTATCAACGGAACCAGGAGGTAATCTATTAAACCAAGCCCTAGCTTCTCCTTTTAGTGAAAAAGGGAAGATCTTAGTAACAAAGTACTTGCGCATCTTAAAATCATCAGAGAACAAAGCACTCATAGTAGAAGGCTCATTCATATGAGCCACAACACTCTCATTTTCAGTCCAACAAAAATGTTCTTTCTCAACAATATCTAAAAAAGACAAATCAAGAGAGAAATCATAATCTTCATCTTTAATATCTATGGGATAAGTGGCCTACTTAGGATCAGAGGACAACTTAGGCATAATATTACATCTAGCAAGGAGACTCTTAATAGAACTAGTACCATGTGTGTTTCGGCACTCTTCAAAAAATTCATCTGTGAACTCAATGTAACCATCATTAATATCATAACTTTCTCCAGACTCAGGTGAGCTAACATGTGTAATAGTGGCTTCACTAGGAGTTTCGGTATTTCCTAGACTAGCCATAGTAGCATCTAGAAAAGGACCTAATGAACCACTCGCATCAAGCACAGTAGAAGTAACATCATGAGCATCAAAAGCAGTTTCAGATTCAGCAGTAGTAGTAGTGTGTGTAGCATGAGTATGTGGTGGTGGTGTGACAAGCTTACTTGTAGAGGTTCCAATCTTTAATAAGATAGAGCCCCCTGTGTTTACAATGCTAGTCCCTGGATCAATAGCTAGCATCCACAGTTTTAGATGTAATATCAAGAAACAAAGGTCATAATATAACTTTATAACCAGGAAGAACATAATTTTATTACATCATACATAGCTCATTTGACTATTACATTACATTGCAGCGGAATAACTATAGTCACGGGTCCTTCGTCTTCAAAGTGCCACAGGCAGATGTTGGTTGTAGACTTTGTAATCCTAATCAATCAATCTTCACTAAAAACAATCAAACCTGCAACATTACAAGTTACAGCCACAAGGGTCAATACATTGGAATTGTATTGGCAAGTTTCACTACTATGTATAATATTAGTGGATCCTATCATTACATGCATATTTGGCTAAGTAGAGTTTTAGGCTCCTTTGCATAAAGCAATATTTTATCCTATCTCTTCAAAATGGTTTTGGTCCTTTGTCAAATCTCTTTTTCCAAGTTCCTTGAACTCCTTGGTAGAAACTCAAGTGTTCAAATCCTTGTCAAAAATCTCTTGAGCTACTTGGTAACCCCAAGTGCTTCAAGTTTTATCAAAATCTCATGAGTTCCTTGGTAACCCCAAGTGTTCATGTTTTCAACAAAATCTCTTGAGTTCCTTGGTAACCCCAAGTACATCAAGTTTTGTCAAAGTCTCTTGAGCTCCTTGGTAACCCCAAGTGCAACAAGTCCTTAAAAGTTTTTCTTTTAGAAATTAGAATGTCGAGATCTCCCATGGTTCAAACTTTAGTTGCTCGATTGTCCATAACCAGGGACACGTCTAAGTACTTAGATTTTATTATCTTCTACAGAAGGTACACTTTACCCACATGTCACAATCCCATCCTTTTGCCACGGTGGCCAACTGGATTACTGCTCACCAAGATGGATCTGGCATTGAGAATGTGTGAAGTCTTTCAAAGGTCCTCCATACACCATTGCTAGCTTGCCTTGACACCCATGTAGGATTCAGGTCCCCATGTCCAGTTAATCGAGGACAGTGCATGAGTCTTCCCAATGTAGTTGACTAAGCCAGAGCCATAATAGTATGTGGTTGCACACGAAAGCCACAATTGGAGAAACATGTTCAATCTCTAAGTTTCCTAGGTGGTTTTCTTTTGGAGCACAACACAAAGTGATTCCCATAGACATGGTTCCTTTTGTTTCCACCCTCTCCAAAACTTAAAGTATCCTCCACCTAGGTGGTTCATTGAGTCCTTGTTTTATTATGTAAAACACAAGTCTTTTTCTCAACCTTTGTAAAATCTCAACATGTATCTCTTTTCAAAATATTGCATGGCTAAGCATGTAACAACTACATTGTTTTCTCTAAGGAATGGATAGGGAATCCTATTAGGATTTTAGCATAGCATAAGTACAAAAAGTATTTTCATGCATGTTTCAAAATCCACTAAGTATAATGAAAATAGTAGGACTTTTGATGATAGTGTCACTTGCCTTTTTGGAAGGGAATGGTGGTTCATTCCTTGATCTTGCTAGTCTCACACTTTGCTAATTTCACTACAATCAATCAAGCAAACACCAAATCAACTAGCATTCCAAATAATCAATCAAACAACAATTCACACACATAAAACTATGGGATCTAAGATCTAAGTCATGCATGTAAGCATGTAAAAGATGGTTCTAATTGCAAAGGTGGTCTCCACTAGGCTTCTAAACTTTGTAAAGTCCAAAGTGCTCATTTACCAAAATTGCAAAGTCATTTGCAAAAAGGGTTTTGTCCATAAACCATTTTTTTTAAATCCATTCAACATTTTATGTGGTGGAAAAACATTTTCATCAAGCAACAACTTTTAGTGGTTCACCAAATAAGTTGAGGTTTCTCAAAACTTGGTGTTTTTGGTCAGTAGGTTTGGTCCAAAAAAATTTCTCCAAAGTTTTTACTCAAAATCATTTTCATAAACAAAACAATAGTTTTATTTATCTAGAAATGGAATAAACCAATTAATCCATTCTAAATTTTTTCCAAATCATGGGTTAGTTCCTAGGGTCAGTAAGGTCACAACAAACCATTTTGCAAAAGTTTTAATCCAAAAATCATTTTTAAATAATTTTTCTAATCTAAACAAGCACACAAAAGAATCTGCAGAAACAAGCAAACTAACAGATACTATTTGCTAAACCAAGGGCATGGTTGGCTAGGTCTTGCTCTCCTGAATCCAACGACATAAAATTTGTAATTTTTGGACGTGTGGATCCAAAGTTACAAAGGTTTGAAATTCACAACTTAATCAGATTTCAAACTTCTGTTTTAAACCTATCTGGCCACGCGTCGTGTTTTAACTGGACAGTACCGGTTCGGGTGGATCGCGGGCTGCAGGCCGTTAGATCAAGTTGCATCGCACGGCACTGGCTGCGTACCCTTTCGAGTTTAAGTGATCTAATCTCGTCTCTCTGATCTAAATCGAACGGTTGCTACTGCCTGGCCAAGAACTGGTGGCGCTCAACGGTGGCCTTGGTGCGCTCTGGCGTGGCGAAGCAGAGCGAGAGAGGAAGGAAGTAGGCTCACCGAGGTCGCGAGGACGGGGTGATGCTCGGCGTGTGTTCGTCGTGGCAAGGGGCGCACGGGGTCTGCTGCAATTCCTCGCCGGAGTTAGGTCTGGCGGCTCTGTCCACGGTCGAAGGCGACGTTGTAGATCGCCCTAAGGCAAGACAGGGGCATGGTTAGGCGCGAAAGACCAAGGCAAGGATGTTTGCGTGATCGAGAAGACACGGGGCGGTCAGTGCTTACCGGGGGAGGTCGTCGGAGAGGTTGCAGACGCGGCGGTGTTCGGAAGCTTGACGTAGCCGACGCTCTGGGCGCCGTGATCGAGCGAAAATCTTGGGAGATGCGCCAAGAAGTGGTGAGTCTGGGTGCGAGGTCAGGGAGGCAAGGGGTGGTGATACTTGGCCGGAATCGACACCGAACCTCGTCGAAGCAGA
Organism: Avena longiglumis; assembly: GCA_030063025.1. Taxonomy (NCBI): domain Eukaryota; kingdom Viridiplantae; phylum Streptophyta; class Magnoliopsida; order Poales; family Poaceae; genus Avena; species Avena longiglumis. Next base: position 519,002,096 of record CP125976.1, read on the forward strand.
GGGTTCTCGGGGAGGAAATTGGGGAGGTCTGGGGGCGTGCCAGCGCGGGGTGTCAGAGGGGAAATGTAGAGGAGGCATGGGCGTTTAAGCCTGCGTGATCGAAGCAAGTAACGGTGGTCGCATTAAGACGAATTAAGGTGCGGAATCACTGTAGGAAACAACGACGAGGGAGGAAGAACAGGTCATGGTGTGGGATGAGCAGGGGAGTCTACTGGCGGTGAGAAAAGAAATGAGGGAGGTCCAGTCATTCTCTGTGGGTTTGATCTTTGCGTGCGAATCATTTTTCCTCGGGGAGGAATAGCTGGGCTGTTTCTGGGCTTTAGTGGGCTGCTGGGTTGGGTCGACCTAACCTCATTTTTTTCCTATTCTGAATCTTTTTTTTTCCTGAATCTAATTTCTGATTTGAAATTCAAACAACAAACAACAATCAAATCAAATCAAACAATCACCAGACTTTGTAACTTTGAATTTGGTTCTGTTTATCAACATATACCAAATTCCAATATAAGATAATAATTTTTATTCTTTTTAGGATCCATTCTTTAATTAAATAAAATGGATCTTTAGTTATTTAATAAAATAGGGTTTGATTTAATTAATAAAATCTCCATATGAAATCCAAATATTTTCAAAACCAAATCAGTAGGTTTTATTCGGATATAAAAATAAAAAAAATACTTGAAAACTTGTTTAAAACAAAATAACCTTTTATTTTAGGGTCCATTAATAATTAAATATAATAGACCTTCATTATAAAATCAACTAGGGTTTATTTTATTCAAAAATATTTATTTTGGAATCTAAAATAAAGCCAAAACACTTCAGTAGGTTTTATTTGAGAATATAAAATATTTGGAAAACTTATTTAAAATAATTTAATAAGTTTTTGATGTTTTAATTAAAATGGTAAAACCTTTTATTTAGATAAAATTGGATATTAAATCCTTATTAATTTATTTAAATAAACCTTTGCTATTTTTATTCAAAACAAAATGTTTTAATTCCAAAGCTTGGTCAAGGTTTAATTTGGCTTTATAAAATAATCTTTATTTATGAATCCACCTTTTCTTTTGAAAACCAAATCTTTTATTAATAGATCCAAAATAGTAATTCCAAAACATTTTAATTTCCTTTAATAAATGTTTATCCTTGTAAATCCCTTTAGGATTTATTTAATTCAAATAGTTTTGAAGTTCTAATTTGAATTCAAAAAGTTTCTTCTGGCTCTGAAAATCAAACAAAGTTTTATTTTATTCATTTATTTTCACTTTACAAGATTTGGAAAATCTTGGGATGTGACAGGCTACCACCCTTAAAATAAATCTCGTCCCGAGATTTGGGAAGGCTAGGGTTTCAAGCTGGTTCAAAACAACTAGGGTACTACCATCCTTAAAAATTTTTAAACAAAAAATTACATATTGGCCTTCTTGGGATCCTGGGAAAAATTTCTCATGGCAAACATTTGCATGTGTCCTTGGTTTCCATACTTGACTCATGGGCCAAGGTTGAGTTTCTCCATAGGCTTGTTCAACTTGTTCTTCATCTTTTCTGAATAGTTGCTTGCATAATGTCCTGGGTTCTTGCAGTTGAAACAATGGATGTCCTTGAGTTCTTTACGTGGCTCTTGTGGACAAGTTGCTACATAGTGGCCTAGCTCTCTGCAGTTGTTGCACACTACTTGGCCAATCTCTTTATTCTTCGGGTTCTTTGGGCATTCACCAGAATAGTGTCCCATTTCCTTACACTGATGAAATTGCACATGGCTTTTGTCAATCTTTTGCTTCTTGGGTTTCTTTGATCCTTTGAATTGGGTTGTCTTGTTTGGAGGTATAAGTGGTCCTTTTCCTTTTCCATCAACATTCTTGGCATACTTGGATCCTTCTTGCTTCCTTTGTTCAACAATGGCATAGAGGGGGCATTGGATAGGAACATGATTGCTTCCTTCACACAAATAACAAGCGGCTTGAGAGGTGGGACATTGTCCAACAGGATGATTTTCTTCATAGTTAGGGCATTTATCTTCATGCTCCTTGGAAGTATGATCCTTGTCTCCACAAATAATGCAAGCTGGTGCTCCATCTAGAACAATATTTCTGTCATTCTTGTTGTCAAAGACTCTTTTGGGATAGCTTTCTTCCATGTTGATCATTTGATTAGTCACCTTAAGCATCAGTTGGGTTTGTTCCTCCAAAAACTTTTGCAGTGCTGGATCTTTATCACTAGTGTTGGCTATGAACTGAGCTGTCAGTTGGTTCAACTGGTTCTGGGTTGCTATGAGCTCTTTCATGCTGTCCTCTTGGTGGTCTTGATGTCATCAACCTTGGAGTCTTTTGGAGTAGTCATCTGTTTGGGTTGAAGGGAGATTAGAATAGGCAAGATATTTCTAAGGAAATATTTCTACTCACACACATCACAATTCACACAAACAATGTGTAATCAATCTCAAACAACTTTTCACTCAAACAACAAAGTTCAAGCACATACTTAGGCAACAAAATACTTTTGTTACACCACATAAGTTGGTGTGTTTGACTTAACTATAATATGGTGGTCCATCTATATGGTTCACTTGTGGTCTTCCTTCTTTCTTGGTTTCTTCCTCTTACTTGGGATCATGGTTTCCTTGAGAAAAACTCTTGGTTACAATAACTTATAGTGATGTAGGCTCCTTCTAACTTTTGCATTCCCTTAGTCTCTAAATCTTGAGAAAGATTTCCTTGTCTCACTTGTAGTCCTTAGTGGTATCCAAGTTAGAAGTCCTTGGGGAACATGCTTAAGATGTTGAAGTCATTAGAGTTGAAGAAGTTGAAGTCATTATAGTTGAAGATGTTGAAGAAGTCCTTTGCACATGGTGTAGTCTTTGGCCATGGGTAGGTTTTTCCATCAGTTGAAATAGAAGAGAATGTAGAGTTAAAACCAAAATGGTTGAGGAAAGAGTTTACAAGTGTTTTTGTAAATAAGTTTTGGAACAAGAACAACTCCTATTTTTCTAAGGGTTTTTGTCCAATCCTAGGTTTACAAATCCTACAGGAAACACAATGCTCTGATACCATCTGTAGAGGTTCCAATCTTTAATAAGATAGAGCCCCCTGTGTTTACAATGCTAGTCCCTGGATCAATAGCTAGCATCCACAGTTTTAGATGTAATATCAAGAAACAAAGGTCATAATATAACTTTATAACCAGGAAGAACATAATTTTATTACATCATACATAGCTCATTTGACTATTACATTACATTGCAGCGGAATAACTATAGTCACGGGTCCTTCGTCTTCAAAGTGCCACAGGCAGATGTTGGTTGTAGACTTTGTAATCCTAATCAATCAATCTTCACTAAAAATAATCAAACCTGCAACATTACAAGTTACAGCCACAAGGGTCAATACATTGGAATTGTATTGGCAAGTTTCACTACTATGTATAATATAAGTGGATCCTATCATTACATGCATATTTGGCTAAGTAGAGTTTTAGGCTCCTTTGCATAAAGCAATATTTTATCCTATCTCTTCAAAATGGTTTTGGTCCTTTGTCAAATCTCTGTTTCCAAGTTCCTTGAAGTCCTTGGTAGAAACTCAAGTGTTCAAATCCTTGTCAAAAATCTCTTGAGCTACTTGGTAACCCCAAGTGCTTCAAGTTTTATCAAAATCTCATGAGTTCCTTGGTAACCCCAAGTGTTCATGTTTTCAACAAAATCTCTTGAGTTCCTTGGTAACCCCAAGTACATCAAGTTTTGTCAAAGTCTCTTGAGCTCCTTGGTAACCCCAAGTGCAACAAGTCCTTAAAAGTTTTTCTTTTAGAAATTAGAATGTCGAGATCTCCCATGGTTCAAACTTTAGTTGCTCAGTATTGTCCATAACCGAGGACACGCCTAAGTACTTAGATTTTATTATCTTCTGCAGAAGGAGTACACTTTACCCACATGTCACAATCCCATCCTTTTGCCACCAGTGGCCTACTGGATTACTGCTCACCAAGATGGAGTCTTGGCATTGAGAATGTGTGAAGTCTTTCAAAGGGTCCTTCCATACACCATTGCTAGCTTGCCTTGACACCATGTAGGATTCCAGGTCCCCATGTCCAGTTAACTGAGGACAGTGCATGAGTCTTCCCAATGTAGTTGACTAAGACAGAGCCATAATAGTATGTGGTTGCACACGAAAGCCACAATTGGAGAAACATGTTCAATCTCTAAGTTTCCTAGGTGGTTTTCTTTTGGAGCACAACACAAAGTGATTCCCATAGACATGGTTCCTTTTGTTGCCACCCTCTCCAAAACTTAAAGTATCCTCCACCTAGGTGGTTCATTGAGTCCTTGTTTTATTATGTAAAACATAAGTCTTTTTCTCAACCTTTGTAAAATCTCAACATGTATCTCTTTTCAAAATATTGCATGGCTAAGCATGTAACAACTACATTGTTTTCTCTAAGGAATGTATAGGGAATCCTATTAGGATTTTAGCATAGCATAAGTACAAAAAGTATTTTCATGCATGTTGCAAAATCCACTAAGTATAATGAAAATAGTAGGACTTTTGATGATAGTGTCACTTGCCTTTTTGGAAGGGAATGGTGGTTCACTCCTAGATCTTTCTAGTCTCACACTTTGCTAATTTCACTACAATCAATCAAGCAAACACCAAATCAACTAGCATTCCAAATAATCAATCAAACAACAATTCACACACATAAAACTATGGGATCTAAGATCTAAGTCATGCATGTAAGCATGTAAAAGATGGTTGTAATTGCAAAGGTGGTCTCCACTAGGCTTCTAAACTTTGTAAAGTCCAAAGTGGTCATTTACCAAAATGGCAAAGTCATTTGCAAAAAGGGTTTTGTCCATAAACCATTTTTTTTAAATCCATTCAACATTTTATGTGGTGGAAAAACATTTTCATCAAGCAAAAACTTTAAGTGGTTCACCAAATAAGTTGAGGTTTCTCAAAACTTGGTGTTTTTGGTCAGTAGGTTTGGTTCAAAACATTTTCTCCAAAGTTTTTACTCAAAATCATTTTCATAAACAAAACAATAGTTTTATTTAGCTAGAAATGGAATAAACCAATTAATCCATTCTAAATTTTTTCCAAATCCATTTTACAAATCATGGGTTGGTTCCTAGGGTCAGTAAGGTCACAACAAACCATTTTGCAAAAGTTTTAATCCAAAAATCATTTTTAAATAATTTTTCTAATCTAAACAAGCACACAAAAGAATCTGCAGAAACAAGCAAACTAACAGATACTATTTGCTAAACCAAGGGCATGGTTGGCTAGGTCTTGCTCTCCTGAATCCAACGACATAAAATTTGTAATTTTTGGACGTGTGGATCCAAAGTTACAAAGGTTTGAAATTCACAACTTAATCAGATTTCAAACTTCTGTTTTAAACCTATCTGGCCACGCGTCGTGTTTTAACTGGCGATGCGGTTGGTGGATCGCGGGCTGGCTGCAGGCCGTTAGATCAAGTTGCCAGACGCACTGGCTGCGTACCCTTTCGAGTTTAAGTGATCTAATCTCGTCTCTCCGATCTAAATCGAACGGTTGCTACTGCCTGGCCAAGAACTGGCGGCGCTCAACGGTGGCGGTGGCCAGTGCTCAGCTCTGCATATGGCGAACAGAGCGAGAGGAAGGAAGTAGGCTCACCGAGGTTGCGAGGACGGTGATGCTCGGCGTGTGTTAAATCGTGGCAAGGGCCACGGGTCTGGCTGCAATTCTCGCCGGAGTTAGGTCGGCTCATCCGGTCGGCGGCGTTGTAGATCGCCCTAAGGCAAGACAGGGCATGGTTAGGCGCAAGACCAAGGCAAGAATGTTTGCGTGATCGAGAAGACGGGGTGGTCGGTGCCACCGGGGAGGTCGTCGGAGAGGTTGCGGGGCGGCGTTCAAAGCTTGATGTAGCCGACGCCAGGGGCGCGTGGTCGAACGAATCTTGGGAGATGCGCCAAGTGGTGAGTCTGGGTGCAAGGTCAGGAGTCAGGGTGGTGATACTTGGCGGAATCGACACGAACCTCGTTGGAGCGAGGGTGCTCGGGAGGAAATTTGGGAGGTGCAGGGGCGTGCCGGTAAGGTGTCGGGAGGAAATGTAGAGGAGGCATGGGCGTTTAAGCTGCGTGATCGAAGCAAGTAACGGTGGTCGCATTAAGGCGAATTAAGGCGGAATCACTGCAGGAAACAGCGAGGGAGGAAGAACAGTCGTCTTGGTGTGGGCGATGAGCGAGTGGGGTCTACAGCGGTGAGAAAAGAAATGAGGGAGGTCCACGGTCATTCTCTCTGTGGGTTTGATCTGCGTGAATCATTTTCCTCGTGGAGGAATAGCTGGGCTGTTTCTGGGCTTGAGTGGGCTGCTGGGTTGGGTCGACCTAACCTCATTTTTTTCCTATTCTGAATCTTTTTCTTTTTCCTAAATCTAATTTCTGATTTGAAATTCAAACAACAAACAACAATCAAATCAAATCAAACAATCACCAGACTTTGTAACTTTGAATTTGGTTCTGTTTATCAACATAAATCAAATTCCAAAATAAAATAATAATTTTTATTCTTTTTAGGATCCATTCTTTAATTAAATAAAATGGATCTTTAGTTATTTAATAAAATAGGGTTTGATTTAATTAATAAAATCTCCATTTGAAATCCAAATATTTTTAAAACCAAATCAGTAGGTTTTATTCGGAAATAAAAATAAAAAAAATACTTGAAAACTTGTTTAAAACAAAATAACCTTTTATTTTAGGGTCCATTAATAATTAAATATAATAGACCTTCATTATAAAATCAACTAGGGTTTATTTTATTTAGAAATATTTATTTTGAAATCTAAAATAAAGCCAAAACACTTCAGTAGGTTTTATTTGAGAATATAAAATATTTGGAAAACTTATTTAAAATAACTTAATAAGTTTTTGATGTTTTAATTAAAATGGTAAAACCTTTTATTTAGATAAAATTGGATATTAAATCCTTATTAATTTATTTAAATAAACCTTTGCTATTTTTATTCAAAACAAAATGTTTTAATTCCAAAGCTTGGTCAAGGTTTTATTTGGCTTAATAAAATAATCTTTATTTATGAATCCACCTTTTCTTTTGAAAACCAAATCTTTTATTAATAGATCCAAAATAGTAATTCCAAAACATTTTAATTGCCATTAATAAATGTTTATCCTTGTAAATCCCTTTAGGATTTATTTAATTCAAATAGTTTTGAAGTTCTAATTTGAATTCAAAAAGTTTCTTCTGGCTCTGAAAATCAAACAAAGTTTTATTTTATTCATTTATATTCACATTACAAGATTTGGAAAATCTTGGGATGTGACATTACTTATAACAAATGGTGAATCAAGAGCAACAAAGGTGTTTAGGACTGTACCTCTTCTTGTAGTGGATGGTAAAATAGGGAACTTTCCATCACGAGGCTTCCCCATGATGAAAGGAGTAGCCGTGAACAATAATAGATCCAAGTGAACTTACAAATAAAGTTATGCTCCCCGGAACAGCGCCAGAAAATAGTCTTGATGACCCACAAGTATAGGGGATCGCAATAGTCTTTGCGGGTAGTATTACCCAATTTATTGATTCGACACAAGGGTAGCCAAAGAATACTTGCAAGCCTTAACAACTGAATTGTCAGTTCAGCTGCACCTGGAAATAGTACTTGCTCACAGAAGTTTATTAGTAGCAACAGTAAAGCAACAACAACATCAACTGTGAAACAGGAGCAATAGTAACAATAACGGTAACAGTAGGATTCAAGTGCGGTAGGCATAGGGATGGATGGACGGGCGTTGCATGGACTAGTCTAAACATGTAAATTCAAGATCTAGGGCATTGCAGATAAATAATAACAAGCATCCAAGTACTAAATAATCCTAGGCATGTGCTCCAAATATAGTCATACGTGCTCGCAATGAGAACTTGCACAACATATTCTGTCCAGCTAGCCCGTGGTAGCGGGGCCTCTAGGGAACTACTGGCAATTAAGGTGCTCCTTTTAATAGAGCACCCGAGAAAAGCATTAACACTCTGTGAACACATGTGATCCTCACACCACAGCCATCCCCTCCGGTTGTCCTAATCATTGTCACTTTGGGGCCTTTGCATCCGGACAATGATATGTGTACACAACTTGAAGATAAGATCACAAACAATACTATCATAATGATTCAATAATAAGTTTAGATCTGAGATCATGGAACTTGGGCCCTAGTGACAAGCATTAAGCACAACAAGTTGCAAGAAAGTCAAATAGCACTAATAGATATACTAGGCACTATGCCCTAACAGATCTTATTCAATTACATGATAGAAGTCATCCAAACCCTACCATCCCCAAGCCTATAGCGGAGGATTACTCACTCATGGATGAGGGAAACATCGGTGGTTGATGGATATGCGTTGGTGATGATGATGACGATGATCCTTTCCAAATTCTCCGTCATTTGGTGCCGAGCGGAGTTTCGGATCGAATCTTCGTTTCTAGTGGCGGCGGCGGAGCCGAACTCTTTCTGGAAAACTATCGAACCCCCCTCAGTTTTTACGTCGAAAGGCAACTTATAGGCGCAGAGCCCGAGGGGTGCCTGGTGGTGCACCCCTCGGTAGCGAGATCAGGTGGGCCCAAGCCTGGGGGTGGGTGTTGGATCCCCAGGCCTCCTCTTTGTCTCCCCTTCTGGCTCCGTGGATCTTCTGGTGAAAAATAGTTTTTGGCATATTTTCCGGGATTTTTCCTGATAGTTGATTTTCTGCACAAAAACAAGACACCAAGGTAATTCTTCTGAAAACAACGTCAGTCCGTGTTAGTTGTATCCAAATCACACAATTTTAGAGGAGAAACAATAGCAAAGTGTTCGAGAAAGTAGATACGTTTTGGACGTATCAGATGTATCAATGGTAAAGATTGGACCGGGGTCCATAGTTCACTAGAGGTGCTCTCCTTAGATAAACAACATGAAATGAAGGGTAAACAAATTACAGCAGGTAAATTGACAAGAACTGAGCAAGGCATAACAATGCAATACCAGACAAAAAGATCCTATGAGATTCGATTGGGCAACACAACAATATACATAGATCGTCATCCAACTGCATCTATGACTAGAAGTCCACCTTCATGTTATCATCCGAACCCCCTCCAGTATTAAGTTGCAAGCAACAGACAACTGCTTTAAGAAAAGTGTGTAAGGTAAACAATCCACTTGTTCCATGAACATGAGACCATTGTTTTCTCCCTAGTGGCAACAGCACATCTACAACCGAAGAGATTTCTATCACTTCCCTTGGAAACTAGAGGCATGAACCCACTATCGAGCATCAATACCCCCTCTTGGAGTCACTAGCAACTACTTTGCCAAGATAGCTACTAACAACGGAGAGCATGCAAGATCACAAATAACACAGACATGATAGTATCAAATAGACAAACCATTAATCAATCTGACATAGTAATCTCAATATCAAACGGATCCCCACAAACACAACATGCATGATTACAAATAGATTAGATCTTGATCATGAATGGAGCTCACAAGATCTATACATGAAAGCACAAGGAGGAGATACAACCATCTAGATACTACATGGACCCGTAGTCCGAGGTGGAACTACTCACGCTTCATACCGGAGAAGAAGGCCTCCGGGATGATCTCCCATCCGGCAGGGTGCCGGGAAGAACTTCAGATCCCCCTGATCTAGGGATGATAGTGGCGGCGGCTACAAAAGGTTTCGTGGAGTTTTGATCGGGTGCCTAGGGTTTCTGCATCGAGGGATTCTTATAGGCGAAGAGGCAAGGCTGGGAGGCGGCCAGGGGGCCCTGTTATCGCCATATTTTGGCCTACGAAGGAGATGGGCCGTGATCAAGATGGGCTTAGAAGATACATATATTCAACGTGTGGTTGGATCGGCCTAGTGCGTAGATTTGGGCTGAATTGCCCGTGTATCTTGTATCTTAGTAAGATTCGTATTTGTTTAGGTTCCGTTTATGTTTAGATAAAGATAGAGTTGTAGAGTTATTCCAAAAAGTAGAGAGTCTCCGGACTATAAATATGTACCTAGGGTTATTGAAAGAGGAGGACAATCACGTTCACAAACACAATCTCGGATCGCCACACCTTGTTTCTAGGGTTTTCTCGGGTAAGTGCCATCTGCCTAGATCGCATCTTGCGATCTAGCGATATTCTATCGTTATCCGGTGTTACTCGTCTGAAGCCTTGTTGATGGCGAGTAACACCTTTACTACAGATTTGTTAGAGCTAGCATCGGTACTTTTACTATGATTGCTTATTTATGCTACCTCTAGCTATCTCGCCGTCTTTGCACCTTCTCCGGGTGTGAAGGTGGCATCTTTGATTTCGCTTAGCCGATTTGATCTGTTATAGTTGTGCCTTGTTCATCAAGGTTTAGTTTAATATCTACGTGATTAGGCCTCACAAACGGGTTGAACGATCCGTGTCGTAAGGTATGGTTTATTGATCTTAGAGGGACGTTCCGGGAATTAACGTTATGTTGGTTTTAGGCCTTCTCTAGGATCGGTTTTCTACTATTTTCGTATCTATTAGGCTCAACTATGCGTGGACGTTCGGTTGCGTGGTGAAACACCAAACTATCGTAGATCGATTTAGCTTGTAGTAATTAAGCAAAACCCCATGTTATCATAGATCCAATGCGAGCCATGGGGATAATCGGCTCTGAAAGCCGATTCTGAGAACACAGGAGCCGATCACGGCTCGAATTTTACGATACTTGTTTACCATGCAGAAACCAATCGAGCAATCCATCACCTTCGACCAGGTATAGGTCGGTGTACGCCCTCGAACCAAGACAAGACGGCAGCGTGTGCGGAAGATTGCGGGCCGTTGACCGAGGGACCAGGGCCCACCAGCCGCTCTGGGAGCCTCCCGGCTCTTCGTGTTGCTCGTCGCTGCCCGGTGAGTTTTGACAGGCAACACATTCTGGCACGCCCGGTGGGACCTTCAACAACGTCTACATCAATGTCCGACGCTGCGATGGAGAACAGGCCGGTCACGTACGACGAGCTTCCTGCTGAGCACAAAGCGAAGTATGACGAGATCAAAGGGCTCTTCGAAGCCGACCTCATCGGCTCTTTCGAGAGGACCCGTACGCGTGGCATCAAGTGGAAGGGATTCTCCCCCGAGGGTGCTCTCGATGAAGTGGATCTATCTGTTCCTTCGGAACGCCCAGGCTCTCTGACGAGGTCAACTACATGGTGGCTCATTCTCTACCGCCACTCGAGAGCCCGTGAACGCTTTCGAGCGGGTCGATTCGCGTGGTCAGGAGATCATGAAACATCAGTACTCTCCGTCGGGGCCCACTTTAGGAACCCACCAGAAAGACCGCTCCACACCAGGCCGAATCGCCATTCACACTCATGCTCCAGCCGCCAGATCGGCATACATTGTGTACAAGGCGAGGCGATCCAGTGATTGCCAATTCTGTTCGAGCCACCCAAGGAGATCCCATGGGTACATATGTGCCTACGTGCGGACTGCAACAACTTGGCGCACCACGATCGCAACCGCAGGAGTCTCCAGGCGGGGGTTCCCGCCAGGATCTTCAGGAGCAGGCGTTCCTGGAGCAACGATGTCCGGGATGGACGCTGACAAACAGGCATGGCTAGCCAAGTATGCCACTGGAACAAGCCATGAGAATCCAGCCCCTGCAGCTCAAACAGTGGACCAAATCACTACCATCTTGAGAGATCAGTTCGGCTTCGTGCCGAAAAGGCGCACAATCGGCTACTCAAAGCCGTACCCCAACGAGTTTGACCTGATTCCACTACCGCCCAAATATAAGCTCCCTGAGTTCTCAAGATTCAGCGGGTCAGAGGGGTCAAGCTCGATCGAGCACGTAAGCCGATACAGCACCTAGGCATGATTTCGGCATCGGATCAAATGCGCGTGAGATTTTTTGCACAATCTCTAACAGGACCAGCCTTTGGGTGGTACACCTCGCTGCCACCTGATTCAATTCGCACCTGGAAGCAACTAGAAGAACAGTTCCACATCCAGTATCATTCGGAGGCTACCGAGGCTGGCATTGCAGACCTGGCGCAAGTACGACAGAAGCGGGGAGAAACTGTAGCCGAATACATCCAGCGCTTCAGGACCATCAAGAACAGATGTTACTCGGCTCGTTTAACTGAGAAGGAAGCAATCGAGCTGGCAGTGTCAGGCCTCTCAGCACCCATCAAGGACGTGGCATTCCAGGTAGAATACAACTCATTGGCGCACATGGCCCAGAAACTGACGATGTATGAGCAGCGCCACCCTGAGTTGTACCAAGACAAATTCAAACGTCCGATAAGCCTGGTCGATGCAGAAGAGGAAGATCCTACGCAGGACCAGGAGGTGGCCGTGGCTGAATGGGCTCGGGGGGCAGATCCTGTGGCCTGTAAATGGGTGAAACAGCAAGGGCCTGCGAGAGGGTTCGACTTCGATGTGAGCAAAGCTGAGCAGATATTCGATCTACTGCTGAAGGAGAAGCAGCTGAGGTTGCCCGAAGGCCACAAAATCCCTACGGCTCAGGAGATGAACGGGAGACCATACTGCAAGTGGCATCATTCGTTCACTCACCCCACCAACGAGTGCAAGGAGCTTCGCCGCCAAATCCAGATGGCTATAGAACAAGGCCGTCTGATCCTTGGGCAGTTCGCCATGAAAGTGGACACAAACCCATTTCCCGGCGTCAACATGGTAGAACTCAGTCGTTCCGCAAGGCGTAAGCTGGATTTCTCGTTCGGCGTTAACATGGCAGGGTCTGGATACCACCGTGACACGTACAAGGAGGACGGTGGTCACTCTCGAGGCAAGGAAAGAAAGGAGGCTGGTCCAGGCGACCGGCCCAGCCACAATGACAGCGGTATTAACGAAGGAACAAGTGAGGAGAATGCGTTATCGAAGCCACATTCCGCATCTCCTTAACAAGTCTGGCCAAGATGACCAATGTCGCCACAGAGACGACGGAAGATATGAGCACCTTGCTAGGGAACCGTCGAAAGAGAAGGAAGGCGCAGCTAGGCATTGGGATTGTCCTTTCTTCAAGTATTGCTGGGGCACCGGAATGAGCCGATTGCCTACAATCGACAACTGCCCGGAATGCAATCAGCAGGAAAAGGACACGAGGCCAGTGTCAGTCTTCAAACGCCTAGGGCCTCTTCCGTCCCAGAACCGACACAAGGAGTCCGCTCGAGCAGGAGACCTCGAGGAGCCGAAGGATGGCAAGGGCGAAGACAGGTATCACCGCCCAAGGTGGTGCCCCGACGGACTCAGACACACCCAGAAGCGTAGAGTGCAGCGGCTGCGTAACTTAGAGGAAGCTGAAGCACAGTATCTCCATGCTTTGAGGAAAGCACGGCCTGATCTGGCCGTCAAAGTGAGGCAGGCTGTGGGAACGGATGACCACCCGACCAGAAAAGAGTGGCGCCCTAAACCGATAAAAGCCGATGCAAGGACATCGGCTAGCACAAACATGGTGTTCGTGCTCCCGTCAGAATTCTGCGCGCCAAGAACCGATGAGCTACTCGTGGCACAACTTGACTGTGGCCCACGGCCGGTTATCTTTGAGAAGCCACGTGAGAAGGGTTACAAACATCTGAAAGCTCTGTACCTGCGAGGTTACATCAATGGGCAACCTGTCAGCAAGATGTTGGTGGACACCGGAGCAGCAGTCAATATCATGCCATACTCCATGCTACGACGTTTGGGACGCTCCACTGCAGATCTGATCAAAACCAACGTCACGTTGAGCGACTTCAACGGGTCTTGGAGCACAAGGTGTCTCGAACGTGGACTTGGCGGTGGGAAAACCGTACCCGTCATTTTTCGTGGACAGCAAGAGCACTTACACTGTCTTGCTAGGAAGGGATTGGATTCACGCTAATTGCGCATCCGTCCACAATGCATCGATGTCGATCGGTGGGATGGAGACGAAGTTGAGGTCATCCACGCGACGATTCTATCGAGATCTCCATAGCTGGCATGAACGTCGGGAAGCGGAAGACCAAGAGCCGATCTCGGAATCAATCTAGACGGCTGCGAACGTATGAAGCTACAAAAAGCGGGTGAGGCTGGTCTTATCCACGGCCTTACAGAGTAGAAAAGCCCACGATCATCCGTGGTACGGCCGATCCTGCGATCGGCCACAAAAATAAAAGCAGCGATCATACGACAAGCGGTTCATGTAGTCGTGGCAGAGATGCTGCCACCGTAAAAAATAATAAGGTGTAAACCGTCCTTGACAGATGCAGAGAGGGGCGATTCAGCGATCGGCCCAAATTATTTTTGTTGTCCTCACCTCACGCTTGCCATGTTTAGCATCGACACGACAGTGCGGAAAGCTTGGGTATGGGTTTACATCACTGATGAGCTAGAAGAGATCGACATTGGTCCCGGGATAAGCCACGACCAACATTTATCGCCAGAAAGTTAGAACCAAGTGCGGGACCCGATGATAGCCTGTTGAAACAATATCCAGGCCGCTGGGACTACGGAGATGCAGGTTGGACAGAGCATCATCGAGCATCGGCTCCGCTCAAAAAGGATTTCGCCATTTCAACAATGAGCACGACAAATGAAGGCGAAATTCGGAAGAAGTCGAGAAGAGGTCGAGAAAATGTTGGCCAAGTTGATCGGACCATGCGGTATCTTTGAATGGATTTCTAGCATCGTGCTGTAGAGAAGAAGGCGCCAATGGCGTGTTGCTATAGATTTTCGAGATCTCCAGAGCTACCCCAAAGGATGAATATCCGATGCGGTGGCGAAACATTGATCAATGCAGTTGGTCATAAAATTTTGAGCTTCATGGACGGCAATGCGGGTACAACCAGATCTTCATGGCTCGAAGACATACACAAGACGCATTGAGTCCTGGGTGGTGGGGTTATTTGAATATGTAGTCATGACGTTTGGATGAAAATGTCGGCGTAATGCACCAAAGGGCCATGAATTATATCTTCCATGATCGATCGGCAAACGGTGGAAATCTACATCGATGACGTGGTGGTCAAGTCTACTTCAGCGGACACTTGGACGATCGCAACTTGTCTTGGACCGAACAAGAAAATTGCCTACGGATGAATCCAAAGAAGTGCGCTTTCGGGTGACGGTCGGTTCTGGGTTTTGGTCCATGAACGCGAATTGAGATCGGCCTGAAAAGTCGGGAGGCGGCGAACGATGAAGCCACCCACCACAAAGAAAGAACTGCAGTCCCTTATCGGCAAGATCAACCCGTCGACGATTCATCTCCAACCTATCGGGAAGGATTGAGCCGTTCATGGGACTAGTTAAGATCAAATCGACGAAGAATTCCGGCGAGGCGAGCAACAACGAGCCTTGGCGAGATCAAAGAGTACCGACAAAGCCACGGTGTTAGTGCCACCTCGGCTGACAGGCCATTCTACATTTACTTGTCGATGGTAACACGTCCATCGCCTCGGTAGTGGTGCAAGTTTATGATGGGCGAGTCGTCTTTTACATAAGCGAGGATCTTTGGGCCGAGACAAGGTACCCTGATATCGATAAGTTGTGCCTCTGCCTGTTTTTCACCTGCACCAAGTTGCGACACATTTTGCTATCAGCAGAGATCATCATTATATGCAAATCAGACGTCATAAAGCACATGTTGTCGGCTCCTATGTTAAAAGGCCGGCTGGGCAAATGGATGTTTGCATTGTCGAGTTGACATCCGGTATCAACCCGAAAGCGATTAAGGGACGGCTGGCTGATCTTATCGCTGAAAGGATCAACACTAACATAGCCGACTGTCCATAAGAGCATGGGCTATGTTTTCGACGGATCGGTTTGTGACGATGGCTGCGGCATTTTACTCGTGTCGCCCGGGGCAACATTTTCCTTCTCCATCGATTGTCTACCTCTCCCACTAACAATGTAGCCGAGTCGAGGCAATACGCAAGGATGGAGTTACTCCTCGAGCTGGGCGAGCAGTGGAAATTTTGGAGACTCCAAGTTGGTGATTTCCCAGCTCACGGAGGACTACAAGTGCGAGCGAGTCCCTCTTCCCATTATGGCTGCACCGCGAGATGATGACGCAATTCCGGTATCAACTTCACTTGGATCCCACGAGCAGAATACCGAAAACGATCTTGCGCAGATAGCTTCAGGTACAAGGATATGGTAGAAGGAGCGATGTTCGTGCAGTTCCTCAAGCAGACGATCGGAGAGCCGATATCTTCAATTAATTGAAAGATTCGGCTCGGGGGGCACCTAAACGGATAAGGTACAAAGCCATGAAGTACGTGCTTATTGGGGATGACATGTTTTACAAGACTCTGGAAGGGCTATTGCTCAAGTGCACGGGACGGCCGAGGCCAATCGGCTCCTACGAGGTACACGAAGGAGCTGTGGAACTCACCAATCGGCTCATAAGATGAAATGGTTGATCAGGCGATCAGGGTTTTATTGGCCCACTATGCTTGAGGACTGTTTCAACTACTACAAAGGGTGTCAAGCATGTCAGAAATTTGGAAAAATCCAGATGGTACCCGCGTCAGCAATGAACCCCATCATCAAGCCTTGGCCATTCCGAGGATGGGGCATGGACATGATCGGCAAGATCAATCCTCCATCGAGCAAGGGCCACATGTGGATTCTGGCTATCACTGACTACTTCACTAAATGGGTAGAGGTTGTCCCGATGAAGTCAGTAAACTCGAAGGATGTTATCAATTTTGTGAAGGAACATGTCATCCATAGATTTGGGATTCCCCAAACTATCACGACCGATGGAGGTTCGGTTTTTATTTCTCAGGAGTTTAGAAAGTTCTGCGAGGACATGGGGATTAAGCTGATTAGATCATCTCCATACTATGCTCAAGCAAATGGGCAAGCTGAAGCGTCCAATCAGAGTCTCATCAAGTTGATCAAGAGAAAAGTCGATGAGCACCCAAGGCGTTGGCACGAGGTTTTGTCAGAGGCGTTATGGGCTTACCGTATGTCATGCCATGGAGCAATAAGAACCTCACCATATCATCTAGTATATGGACAAGAAGCCGTCCTACCGTGGGAAATTACGGCTGGATCGACGCGTTACTTTTCGTGACGATCTAACAAGCGAAGAGTACGCAACCACGATGAGTGACGGTGTGGAGGATTTAACCGAGCTCGTTATGGTCCTGGAGAAAATCAAAGAAAACAAAGCCAAGGTAGCTCGTGCATACAACAAGAAAGTGAAGCCAAAGGAGTTCCACGTTGGTGATCTGGTATGGGAAGCTGTGTTGCCTTTAGGGACTAAGGACGCAACATATGGTAAATGGTCTCCAAATTGGCACGGTCCGTACAGGGTCGACCAAGTTTTAAGGGGAAACGCATACATGCTCGAGCTATTGGATGGAGTAAAATTCCCAGTGGCAGTCAATGGACAACATCTCAAGAAGTATTTCCCAAGCATGTGGGATGTGGGACAATAAAAACTTGAGGGGCCGATACGTGAGATCGGCTAAGTCGATTAAGTAAATATGGGGAACGTTGAAAATCGGCCGAATAAAAAAAAAAAAACATCGGCATAAGTTACCAACAGTTGCCAGCCTGCATATGCAAGCTACTGAGGAAATGCCTTGAGGGCGTGGAAAGCATCAGCACGGAACTCAGTTATTTCAGCTTCGTCATCATCATCCTTGCTGGTCAATAGTTGTTCGTTCAGGGCACATTTTTCGATGGGCAATTGAGGTTTGGATCGCCCGTTTTGAAAAAAGAAGGACACAGGTCGCCTATTTTGAAAAAGGGTCGCAGGTTACCGTTTCAGACCAAGAAGTGGCCGTTTTAATATGCCTAAAGATGCGACCAAATTTTCACCAACGTTCGTGACGCTAAGGATGGGCATGCAATGAAACCATACGGTGTCAACATTTTGGTTTTCGGAGAAGCCGATGGGTGGTCATCGGCTCTTTGCGGTTGAACCTGTTGGACGTAATATGTGTAGTATGATGAGAGCCGATACGGTGTCATCGACTCTTTGGGCAGCGACCTATTTTGGCTATCGGCGAAATTAAGGGCAAACAAGCAAGGAAAAGCTTTGGGGAACGGATTCTCATTCATTTGAAGATGATCGATTGCAAAAGGATGGTCGATTACAAAAGGAGTCCTGCTACTACTAATGCTACTGCTACTAAATCCTAATCGAGGCCGAGGTCGTTGCTGCCGCCGCCGCCGCCGTCTCCTCGCTGTCTTCGCCGCTACTGGCCGTAATCGCCGCCTTGAGGAAGCCAGGGGCCTCGCCCTCGCCTTCGTCATCGCTGCCGTCTTCGACCCGCACGGAAGTACTTCACCGGCTGGTACTCCTCGAGGAGGTGTCCTCTTCTTCTTCTTCTTCTTCTTCTCTTCAGAGGAATCGACGCCATCCTGTGACATGGCGTCACATCGCTGTCCGCCTCCCTCCCGTCCGGCGAGGAACTGAAGGTTCTCTTCGCCGTCTGTCAGGGATGCATCGTCCTCTGACCGGACGGCAAAGTCCCAACCCCTCTCGTCCCACCATTGTGGGGCGAGAGTGTTGTACGCCGCTGTCGGCGGGTGCTCCGGAGTTGGTTCGCGGTCACTGAGGCTATTGGAGGCGTGGGAGGAGACCGAGGAAGCGAGGAGGCCATGGCGAGAAAGAGGGTTTTTTCCGGTGGAGAAAGAGGGTTTTCTGGCTACGGGAGGAAGATGGGGACTGTGAACTGTTCAGGAGGATTTAAATAAAGAGGGATAGTGAAGAAACGGTTCAATGCCGTAGCAGTTTCCCAGATTGTGCTGCCAAAATCGTCAAATCATGCAATCGGAGGAGTTGAGAAGACAGGCATCATGATGAAGGGGTGGCGTGACGATCTGCCGCCACGCTGCTCGACGACGCTGCAGAACCCGATAGAAAAAAAGAGGAAAACCAGAGAAGAAAAACACAGAGTGGTTTTGGAATTATCATTGCCAAAACCAGTATGCATGTTATCGCCATATTTTGGCCTCTGAAGGAGATGGGCCGATCAAGATGGGCTTAGAAGATACATATATTCAACGTGTGGTTGGATCGGCCTAGTGCGTAGATTTGGGCTGAATTGCCCTTGTATCTTGTATCTTAGTAAGATTCGTATTTGTTTAGGTTCCGTTTATGTTTAGATAAAGATAGAGTTGTAGAGTTATTCCAAAAAGTAGAGAGTCTCCGAACTATAAATATGTACCTAGGGTTATTGAAAGAGGAGGACAATCACGTTCACAACAAACACAATCTCTACAGTGCATCGCCACCCCTTGTTTCTAGGGTTTTTCTCGGTAGTAATATGTCGCTAGATCGCATCTTGCGATCTAGGCAGTATTTACTTATGCGTTATCCGGTGTTACTCGTACTGAAGCCTTGTTGATGGCGAGTAACACCTTTACCACAGATTTGTTAGAGCTAGCATCGGTACTTTTACTATGATTGCTTATTTATGCTACCTCTAGCTATCTCGCCGTCTTTGCACCTTCTCCCGGGTGTGAAGGTGGCATCTTGCTTGATTTCTGCTTAGCCGATTTGATCTGTTATAGTTGTGCCTTGTTCATCAAGGTTTAGTTTAATATCTACGTGATTAGGCCTCACAAACGGGTTGAACGATCCGGTAATACGTAAGGTATGGTTTATTGATCTTAGAGGGGACGTTCCGGGAATTAACGTTATGTTGGTTTTTAGGCCTTCTCTAGGATCGGTTTTCTACTATTTTTCGTATCTATTAGGCTCAACTACGCGTGGGACGTTCCGGTTGCGTGGTGAAAACACCAAACTATCGTAGATCGATTTAGCTTGTAGTAATTAAGCAAAACCCCATGTTATCATAGATCCAATGCAGAGCCATGGGGATAATCGGCTCTGAAAGCCGATTTACAGGGGAACCTGGGAGCCGATCACGGCTCGAATTTTACGTATACTTGTTTACCATGCAGGAAACCAATCGGAGCAATCCATCACCTTCCTGACCAGGTATAGGTCAGGTGGCACGCCCTCGAACCAAGACAGGACGCGTGCGTGCCGGAAGATTTGCGGGCCGTTGACCGAGGGACCAGGGCCCACCAGCCGCTCTGGGAGCCTCCCGGCTCTTCGTGTTGCTCGTCGCTGCCCGCCGGTGAGTTTTGACAGGCAACAGGCCCACACCCTACCCATGCTCGGGGTGGTCCCACCCGCACCTACGGGGAGTGTGGCGGCCCTGGTTTGCCTCTCTGTCTCGTCTTCCGGCTCCGTGTCCCCCACGGTAAAATATTGACTTTGGCTTTTGTCCCGTCCAATTCCGATAATATTGATTTTCTGCCTTTCTGGAACCAAAAACAGAAGAAAACAGAAAACTTGCACTGCGGCAACTTGTTAATAGGCTAGTTCCAGAAAAATATAAAAATACCTCAAAGTGTAGACAAAGCAAAGCAAAGTAGATACTAAACAAGCATGGAGCATCAAAAATTATAGATACTAAACAAAACGAAGGAAATATTCGGGGGACAGAAAGCCTCTGTTCTGGCAACCCGGAGCCATCTCCATCGATCTCCACCACCATCTACATAACCGTTTCTGATTCCCATGATGAGGAGGGAGTAGTTCTTCCTCGAGGCTAAGGGCTCTACCAGTAGCTATGTGTTCATCTCTCTCTCTCTCTCTCTCTCTCTATCTATGCATGATCTTGTGGTCATGAGCTTTGTAATCGAGTAGATCTACCTTGATACTCAAGAGGCTCTCCCCATGTGTGTGAAAGTGACATTGTGCACGCCATGGTGGCACTTAGGTTTGAGTCGACATAAATACTCTTTGTTCTTTAATAGATCTATGATTTTCCCCATGTGTGTGAATGTGACAACGTGCATACCGTGTGTGGCACTTTGGCTAGATTGAATATCTGTTATGAGTTATATTTCGATTTGGATGTCTTTATGAAATTGTGGTATTTGTTGGAACCATCTATCCCTCAAGGTGACAGTATGGGGTTATCTAGATTGGGGAAGGCCCTACTGTGGATTAGTGTGTCCAACCGGAGAGTAGTTAAGAGTAGTATCATGAAGAGAGGATATTTATATGAGAGAGTGTTCACTAGTGAAAGTATGATCCCTAGGCCTTGTTTCTGAACATTGAAACACCGTTTGCTACTAGATCTGTTGCATGTTTGCTTGCTTTAGTCTTTAGCTCACTCACACACGTTACCCCACGTTAACAACAAGTCATGAGCTATTTTCTGGCACTGTTACCACTTGTATTTCACTATCTCTTCATCGAACTAGTCCACCTATACACCTGACAAGTGTATTGGGTGTGTTGGGGACGCAAGAGACTTCTTGTATCTTGATTGCAGGATTGCTTGAGAGGGAATACCTTTGACCACATCCTCCCTGAGTTCGATAAACCTTGGGTAATCCACTTAAGGGAAACTTGCTGTTGTTCTACTAACCTCTGCACTTGGATGCCCAACAACTGTCTACAAGAATATAAGTGCGTAGATATCAAGCTATTATCTGGCGCCTTTGTCGGGGAGGTAAGGTAAAAGGTACTCACATCCTTCGGTGTGAGTGCTCGAAGTTATTTCCTTTAGATTCTGCAGTTTTGTCTTTTTTTTTCTTGTTTTCACTAGTTAGGCTTAATGGAAAACAACAACAAAATTAGAGATCTCTATAGTATTTATCCTGAGTTAGGACATGAAGTGTTTGAAGAGAAAATTAAAAAACCTGTGGAACTTTATTTGCATGCTAATAGCAATGTTATTAGTATGAACTCTTTGGACACCATTGTTTCTAATGCTATGGAAAAGTCTAAGCTTGGGGAAGCTATTTTTGATGAAAATGATCTTTTTAGTCCCCCAGCTTTGGATGATAGCTATTCTATTGCTTATGATGATACCAAACCTCCATTATATGATGATTACAATGATGAGTATGATATTTTCATTCCACCTACTACTGAGGAGGAAATTATTTGTGATTACAATATGCCTCCTATATTTGATGATTATGGTGATGAGAATAATAATGATAGCTATTTTGTTGAATTTGCTCCCACTATGATTAATAAGAATGACTATTCTTATGTGGAGCGTAATAATTATTATATGCATGTGGCTCATGATAAGAATGTTTCTTGTGATAGTTATATTGTTAATTTTGTTCATGTTTCTACTGAAAGTTATTATGAGAGCGGGAAACATGGTTTTATGTATCTCAATAATATTAAGTTTCCCCTCTCTATGTTCAAATTTTTTAAGTTGCACTTGTTTTGCTTTCCTATAATTGTTGCTTTGTGCTTTCAAGACCTATTTCTTTACAAGATTCCTATGCATAGGAAATGCGTTAGAATTAAATGTGTTTTGAATTTGCTTCTTGATGCTCTCTTTTACTTTAATTCATTTTCTTATGTGAGCATCTTCTCAAACTATCAAGCCTAACTTAAAGGCATTAAAGAAAAGTACTTGTTGGGAGATAACCCAAGAGTTTTCTTGAGTCCTGAAAGTTATTACTTCTATAATAACCTCTCCTTATCCTTTTTTGTTTGTTTTTTGTGCCAAGAATGACCTCTAATGAGAGGGAAGTAAGATTTGGGGAGTTGCTGTCCCGAAACAGATTTCTGTCCTCCACCATAAAAATTCGTGAGGAGTCTGTTAGTAAGATTGAGCTGAAAATTTAATAATAAATCCCCCAGTATGTTAGATAACTTTCGTTAGTTCAACACTTTTTTATTTGAGCAACATAAGGTCTTCGAAAAAATCGGTTTCTACCTGCTGGTCTGTTTTGACAGATTTCTGCCATTATTTGCATTTGCTTCTTATTGATTCCTTTTTGGGTTCTTTTTGGGAAATTGTGCTTTTTGAAGGATTTGCTATGGCAGAATGTGTTTTTAGTGAAAATTATTGTTGTTCCAAAGCTTTACCTAATGGTCTATTATCTTTTGAATACACTAAAGTTGCTAATGAAGATTGTGTGAAGGAAAAATTTCAGGTGTAGAGAGAGAATGATGTAATAAGATGAAGAATGGACAAAAGATCAAGCTTGGGGATGCCCACCCGGTGTCACCCCAAGAAATATCCAAGAGGTACAAGCGTCAAAGCTTGGGGATGTCTTGGGCATCCCCTTCTTCATCAATAAAAATCTCAGGTCTTTCTAGACACTTCGTTTTTTATTGTTTCATGCACAATTTTGTTTTTCTTGGAGCATCTTAGTTTTTGTTTTTGGTTTTGTTTACTTAGTTTTCTTTAATAAAGTTGGTTGATCAAAACACACCTTTTTGAAGAGAGACACACTCTGTTTTCATTGCCTAGAACATTCTAGTTTTCACTCTTATTGTTCTCTGAGTGTTCTCTTTTGCTAGCACTATGTTTAGCCTTAGTTTTCTTGAGCTTTCAGCTTAGAACTTTTTAGTTCTTCTTTATGGATTTGCGAGACAAGCTCACTGATATTTATTGATTATTATCTTTGTGAGTTGTTTCAAATAAGTTGTTTGGTGTTGGAAAAGAGTAGAGAGCTTCATGCTTAAGTGGTACAAAAGGGAGCTTGTTTCGACTATGGCTTAGACTTTAGCATGTCATGCTAGATCTTGTTTTGACCTTATGATTAGTGATTATTGTTGTATCATGACTTGTTCCAAACAATTAGGATTTCTTAATGTGCCTTGAAGGAATCATGCATTGTTTTAGCATACAAAAGCATAGTATTGCGGTATTCTCCTTTGATGCTTTATTTGGGTTGACTTGGAACATGCTCACACCATGTTATGACTATGACAAGTCACCATAACCTCTATGATCATTTAGTCCTTGACTTGTAGTACCACTCTATGCTTTGATTAATAATGCTTTGTTGCTCTGCATGATTATGGCCATTATTGCTCTCTTAGTTGGTTGCTCCTAGTCTTTTGCTAGCCTCCACTTGTATGAGTAAGCTCTACTCATGATTCCAACTCCCAAGAAACCAAGTTATTCAAAAGTGTCCACTATAAATTCCTATGCATGGTGTGTTACACCATTCCAAGTATATTCTTGTTTTTAGCTATCTTAAAATTAAAAACTATTTTGTTATGTGAAAACTTAGTGATTAATGCCCTCACAAACTTGATGGCACACTTTATATTCTTTGCCCCTAATTAACTTGAACCAATGTGCCATCTATGTTGTATATGCTTGCACTTATACATTGGAATTAGCAGAACCGTGCTGTCATGGGGAACGTTTTCAACATTGCACTTGTACTTTGTACTCAGTTGATATCATGCTCTTTTGTATATGGATGTCACTTGTGTGAAATAAAGAGGGAACTTGTAAGTCCATGGAGTATGTATTTTGTGTTAGAGAAACACCTGGGCCGCTAGCCTAAGCCATGCCTAATCATGGTGGAAACTTGCAGCATCACCATAGTAAGCACTCTATGAAGCAACCTCAATAAAAATCTATGCATATAGTAAATAAAAAGATCGTTGCGATGCTCATTGTCTGCTTGCCTTGTCATTTTGGTTATGGGATAGCTCCTGTACCATGTGCAAGGGCTACCCTATTGGCGGTTCTCTATGATATGCATATACTTACAATGACAAGAACTTACAGTTGACTGAAGTTGAGTAGCATGAGGTGTGGCCCTCGTATTCAAGGGACTTGAGATTTCCAACTTATACTTTGTCAAGCATATACTCCATCTTTGTTCACTTTAACCTTAATCACTTCAAGATGCTTATGATAGGGGCGATGAGGGCTGAAAGCTAACAAGTACCATAATTTTTGGAAGCTCTTTTTGAAACTTGAAATCCCTGCTTCCTTTATAAAACGCCTTTCTTCCACCACTATTGATTCTCCACCTTCTACCCTTAGGGACCATTAAGAGAGCATAGTTGTCATTCTGTGTGTAGTGTTCCAAAGCTTATTGATTGATGCATATTGTGATATTACTTGTTCTTGTGCTACTTGTTTCTAGTCACCCTTGTGAACTTTGAAGGTATCATATGCATCTATTTGCTACGCTATGAGGGACAAGCTGAATGCCACTATGCCATGTTTTATGTATGTGAAAAAAACAAACGTTTTTCAATGCATGTTATTCATGATCTTTGTTTGTAGCCTTTCATGTTTCATGCATAGTTACTTTTTCCTATTGTTAGAACTCCATCTTTCATGCACATGTTTAGAGTTCTTTGATCCCAGCTTTCAATGCTTGCAAATGGTTTGATCTTGGTTTTGATGGTGCATGTCACCTCAAAAATTATTCTTTTTATCACTTACCTACTCGAGGACGAGGAGTAGTTAAGCTTGGGGATGCTTGATACGTCGGAAACGTATCTATAATTTTTAATGCTCCATTCTTGTTTTGTATCTACTTTTCTTTGGTTTGTCTATACTTTGAGGTGTTTTTATATATTTTCTGGAACTAACCTATTAACAAGCTGCCACAGTGCTAGTTGCCTGTTTTCTTTTGTTTTTGGTTCCAGAAAGGCAGAAAATCAATATTCTCAGAATTGGACGGGACAAAAGCCAACGTTATTATTTTTCCCAGAGCAACACGAAACCATGAAGTAGATACGGAGGGGGGCCAGAGGGTGGTCGCTCCCCCCATAGACGTGGGCAAGCCCTGGAGGCGCCCACAGAAGGTGTGGGCCCCCTGGACCCCCACCGACCTTGATTCCTACGCGTATAAGAAGCTTCCGACCCAAAAACCCTAGGGCATCCAGAAGAAATCCACAAAAACCTCTGTAGCGCCACAACCACTGCAGGAGAGATTCGGGGGATAGAAAATCTCTATTCCCGCACCCCGTCGGGACGGGGGAAGTGCCCCCGGAGCCATTTCCATCGATCTCCACCACCATCTCCATCACTGTTGCTGATTCCCATGATGAGGAGAGAGTAGTTCTTCGTCGAAGCTAAGGGCTCTACAGGTAGCTATGTGTTCATATCTCTCTATGCATTCTCTTATGGTCATGAGCTTTGTAATCAAGTAGATCTACCTTGATACTCAAGTTCTTCATTAGATCTCTGCTCTCCCCATGTGTGTGAAAGTGACAGCGTGCACTCCATGGTGGCACTTAGGTTTGAGTCTACATAAATACTCTTTGTGCTTTAATAGATCTATGCTTTTCCCACGTGTGAAAGTGATAAGCGTATACCGATTGTGGCACTTTGGCTAGATTGAATATTTGTTATGAGTTATATTTGGAGTTGGATGTCTTTATGTAATTGTGGTGTTTGTTGGAACCATCTAGCGATGAAGGTGACAGTGTGGGGTTATCTAGATTGGGGAAGGCCCTACTGTGGATTAGAGTGTCCAACCGAAGAGTAGTTAAGAGTAGTATCATGACGAGAGGATATTTATATGAGAGAGTGTTCACTAGTGAAAGTATGATCCCTAGGCCTTGATTCTAAACATTGAAACACCGTTTGCTACTAGATCTATTGCATGTGTGCTTGCTTTAGTATTTACCTCACTCACACACGTTACCCCACATCAACAACAAGTCAGAAGCTATTTTCTGGCACCATTACCACTTGTATTTGACTATCTCTTCGCCGAACTAGTGCACCTATACACCTAACAAGTGTATTGGGTGTGTTGGGGACACAAGATACTTCTTGTATCTTGATTGCACGATTTCTTGAGAGGGAAGACCTTTGACCACTTCCTCCCTGAGTTCGATAAACCTTGGGCAATCCACTTAAGGGAAACTTGTTGTTGTTCTACAAACCTCTGCACTTGGAGGCCCAACAACTGTCTACAAGAATATAAGTGCATAGACATCATCAAGCATCCCCAAGCTTAATATCATGCTCGTCCTCGAGTAGGTAAGTGATAAAAAGAATAATTTTTGAGGTGACATGCATCATCAAAACCAAGATCAAACCATTTGCAAGCATTGAAAGCTGGGATCAAAGAACTCTAAATATGTGCATGAAAGATGGGGTTCTAACAATAGGAAAAATTAACTATGCATGCAACATGAAAGGCTACAAACAAAGATCATGAATAACATGCATTGAAAACATTTGTTTGTTTCACATACAAAACACATGGCATAGTGGCACTTTACTTGTCCCTCATAGAGTAGAAAATATATGCATAGGACACCTTCAAAGTTTATAAGAGTGACTAGATACAAGTAGCACAAGAACAAGTAATATCACAATATGCATCAATCAATAAGTTTTGGGACACTGCACACAAAATGACAACTATGCTCTCTTAATGGTGCCTAAAGGTAGAAGGTGGAGACTCAATATAATAGTGGAAGAAAGGCCCTTCATAAAGGGAAGCAGGGATATCAAGTTTCAAAAAGAGCTTCCAAAAATTATGGTACTTGTTAGCTTTCAACCCTCATTCCCCCTATCATAAGCATCTTGAAGTGATTAAGGTTAAAGTGAACAAACTATGGAGTATATGCTTGACAAAGTATAAGTTGGCAATATCAAGTCCCTTGAATACGAGGGCCACACCTCATGCTACTCAACTTCAGTCACCTGTAAGTTCTTGTCATTGTAAGTACATGCGTATCATAGAGAACCGCCAACGGGTTATCCCTTGCACATGGTACAGGAGCTATCCCATAACCAAAATGACAAGGCAAGCAGACAATGAGCATCTCAGCGATCTTTTTATTTACGATGTGCATAGCTTTTTATTGAGGATGCTTCACTGATAGTTCACTATGGTGATGCTGCAAGTTTCCACCATGATTAGGCATGGCTTAGGCTAGCGGCCCACGCGTTTCTATAACGCAAAATACATAACTCCATGGACTTACAAGCTCCCTCTTTATTTCACACCGGAGACATCCATAGACAAAAGAGCATGATATCAATTGTGTACAAAGTACAAGTGCAATGTTGAAAACGTTCCCCGTGACAACACGGTTCTGTTAATTCCAACGTATAAGTGCAAGCATATACAACATAGACAATACAATGGTTCAAGTTTATTAGGGGAAAGGAATATAAAGTATGCCATCAAGTTCATGAGGGCTTTAATCACTAAGTTTTCACATAACAAAATACTTCTTAATTGGAATATATCTCAAAACAAGAATATACTTGGAATGGTATAACACACCATACATAGGAGTTTATAGTGGACACTTTGGAATAACTTGGTTTGTTGGGAGTTGGAAGAATGAGTAGAGTTTACTCATACAAGTGGAGGCTAGCAAAAGACTGGGAGCAACCAACTAAGAGAGCAATAATGGCCATAATCATGAAGACTAACAAAACATTACTAATCAAAGCATAGAATAGTACTACAAGTCAAGGACTAAATGATAATAGAGGCTATGGTGACTTGTTAGAGTCATAACATGGTGTGAGCATGTGCCAAGTCAACCCAATTAAAGCATCAAAGGAGAATACCACAATACTATGCTTTTGCATGCTAAAACAACGCATAATTCTTTCAAGGCACACTAAGCAATCCCAATTGTTTGGAAAAAAACATGCTACAGCAAAAGTCACAAAGCATAAGGTCAAAACAAAACCTATCATTTCATGCTAAAGTGTAAGTCACGGTCAATGCAAGCTCCTCTTGCACTTTCAAGCAGGAACTTTCTACTCCTTTCCAACACCAAGAAACTTATTTGAAAACAACACAACGAGAACGGGGGTCCACACTAATTTATTCAAGCAAACTAAACAAACTAAGAAGACCAAACGAAAACTAAGATTCTCCAAGAACAACACAACAGTGCATTAAACAATAAAAACGAAGTGTCTAGACAGACCTGAGCTTTTTATTGATGAAGAAGGGGATGCCTTGGGCATCCCCAAGCTTTGACGCTTGTACCTCTTGGATATTTCTTGGGGTGACACTGGGGTGGCATCCCCAAGCTTGAGATTTTGTCCATTCTTCATCTCATTACATCATTCTTTCTCTACACCTAAAATTTTTCCTTCATACAAAACTTCACACAATCTTCATTAGCAACATTAGTGTATTCAAAAGATAATAGACCTTTGGGACTAGCTTTGGAACAACAAAACTTTTCACTAAAAACACATTCTACTATATCAACTCCTTCAAAAAACTCAATTCACCAAAGAGAACTCAAAAAGGAATCAATAAGAAGCAAATGCAAATAATGGCGTAAATCCAAAATGCATCAGAGGTAGAAACCGATTTTGTCGAAAACCTTCTGTTGCTCAAATAAAAAAGTGTTGAACTAACAAAAGTTAGCTAACATACTAGGGGTTTATTCGTAAATTTTTAGCTCAATCCGACATACAGAGACTCCTCATGAATTTTTATGGTGGAGGACAGAAATCTGTTTCTGGACAGCAACTCCCCAAATCTTACTTCCCTCTCATTAGAGGTCATTCTTGGCACAAAAATCAAACAAAAAGGATAAGGAGAGGTCATTACTGAAGTAATAACTTCCAAGACTCAAGGAAACTCTTGGATTATCTCCCAACAAGTACTTTTCTTTAACGCCTTTAAGATAGGCACAAGAAGCAAGAAATCAAGTATTTTCAAATGAGGAACTGAGATCAACAATTACAAAGTATTCAACTATGAGATGTATCTCATACAAATGAGTCTTGGAGGATACCATATCATATCTCTTTGGTTTACTATTTTCATCAAAAGGATTTTTAGGAACAATCCAATCAAAATTCTTTACAAAGGCTTCATGCATTCCAACAAGCTTAAAGGGTATGAGTATCTTAAATTCCTCTATAGGCTTGGTTTTATCTGAAGTACCCACAACATCTACGCATGAGCCTAGCATGTTAAAACGCTCAAAGACCTTTTTGGCTTCCTTAGCAAAATCATGGAAATCTTTTAGTAAAGTTTCAAGAATAAATTCTCTCTTTTTAGCATTGTTTTCTTTCTTTAGTTTTAGGAACAAAATTTGCATCATGGGGTTAAGGCTAACAAACCTAGCCTCCAACATATGAACTAAAGAAGCTGCATCAATCTCATAATTAGGAGAAAGTTCTTCTTTAGATTTATCCTCAATATCCTCATGTTTGCTAACATGATTAGAGAATTCTTCAATATTATCTTTCCCAATTATGGAGCCACTACCTATTGAAAGGTTTTTCAGGGTGAACTTGGGGATCAACAAGGTGTTCTCAGCAGAGTCCATTTTGGCAAAGGTGGGCAAGCCAAAAACAGCAATAGCAGCTAGAGCAGGAACTAATTTTTTTGTGTTTTTGAATAAAGAAAGCAAACCAAACTAAACTAATTTTTTTTTGAGTTTTTTATTAAAATAGGAAAAAACCGAGCAAAAGAAACTAAGCAAACTAAAAACAAAGTAAAGAGAAAGGTTGAGGAGGACTCCCCTTGTGAAGACATCCTTAGCCTCCCCGGCAACGGCGCCAGAAAATACTTGATGACGCCTAGCACTATCGTGGGACGCTTCGTTGGAAACCCCAAGAGAAAGGTGTGATGAGCACATCAGCAAGTTTTGCCTCAGTAAGAAACCGAGGTTATTGAACCAGTAGGAGGAAGGAAACGTCTCAAAGGTGTTGCAAGCAACGTGGAAACCTGCACAACACAAACTCAAGACTTTGCCCCAACGAATCAGTGAGGTTGTCAAGCTCACCGATTTGCTGTAACAAAGGATTAAACGTATGGTGTGGAAGGTAATGGTTTACAGTGGAGGATGTATCAATGGTAAAGATTGTACCGGGATCCATAGTTCACTAGAGGTGCTCTCCTTAGATAAACAACATGGCATGAAGGGTAAACAAATTATAGAAGGGCAATTGATAGGAACTGAGCAACGCATATTAATGCAATACCAAACAAAAATATCCTATGAGATTCGATTGGGCAATACAACAATATACATAGACCGCCATCCAACTGCATCTATGACTAGAAGTCCACCTTCAGGTTATCATCCAACCCCTCCAAAGATTAAGTTGCAAGAAATGCATAACCGCTTTAAGCAAAGTGTGTAAACTAAACAATCCACTTGTTCCATGAACAAGAGACCGTTGTTTTCTCCATAGTGGCAACAACACATCTACAACCAAAGAGATTTCTGTCACTTCCCTTGGAAACTAGAGGCATGAACCCACTATCGAGCATAAATACCCCCTCTTAGAGTCCCTAGCAACTACTTGGCAAAGATAGCTACTAACAACGGACAACATGCAAGATCACAAAAATATAGACATGATAGTATAAAATTGACAAAACCATTAATCAATCTGACATAGTAATATCAATATCCATCGGATCCCCACAAAAACAACATGCATGATTACAAATAGATTAGATCTTGATCATGAACGGAGCTCACAAGATCTATACATGAAAGCACAAGAAGGAGATACAACCATCTAGCTACTACATGGACCCGTAGTCCAAGGTGGAACTACTAACGCTTCATACCGGAGAAGAAGGCCTCCGGGATGATCTCCCGTCCGGCAGGGTGCCGAGAAGAACTTCAGATACCCTCGATCTAGGGACGACGGTGGCGGCGGCTACAGAAGGTTTCGTGGAGTTTTGATCGGGTGCCTACGGTTTCTGCATCAGGGGATTCTTATAGGTGAAGAGGCGAGGCTGGAGGCGGCCAGTGGGCCTACACCCTACCCAGGCGTGGGGTGGGACCACCCACGCCTAGGAGGGTGTGGCGGCCCTGGTTCGCCTCTCCGTCTCTTCTTCCGGCCTCATGTCCCCCACGGTAAAATATTGACTTTGGCTTTTGTCCCGTCCAATTTCGAGAATATGATTTTCTGCCTTTCTGGAGCCAAAAACAGAATAAAACAGGCAACTGGCACTATGGCAACTTGTTATTAGGTTAGTTCTAGAAAAAAACACCTCAAAGTGTATACAAAGCAAAGCAAAGTAGATACTAAACAAGCATGGAGCATCAAAAATTATAGATACGTTTCCGACGTATCAAGGATCCCCCTGGATCTCCCACGCGGCGGACATGACACCCACGTAAAGTCCACTCCACCAGAAAGGAGATTGAGTTGAGCTTGTGAGAAATCACGTCTACTAGTCTCAGAAATACCCAAAAAATCCAACTTATGATCTCTCACACAATCAGCAAAGAACAAATGTTTAGTAAAGTTACGAAGACCTCTGCTATTTGAGAACATGTCATTCATTGAGAAGCAATAGGATATTTGGATACACGTGACCTCTTGCGAGATTTCTAGCTCTTTGATTTTTTACCAGAAGTTATAAGCTCATATAATGAACCCAACCCTATCTCATCAAAGCCCAACTCTGACACTTCACCAACTAAGTGAGAAAGGAGTTGACCATCTACTGTGGCATGCAACTCCTCCTCCATCGGTGATGAATCAGGAAAAACAGAAACCTTAGGAGTAACATTTAAACGGTTAACCTCCATATGTCTCAAAATAGAACTAGAAAATTAAATTCTTTTACAGATCTACCCATGCTTACACCAACATTTTCTAGCTCATCAACAATAGAAGGATTGAAAAAAAAGAAAGGATTTTGAAGAGTTCATTATACCTGAGATTCTTCTCTGCCTTCCTTCGCATGGCCTTTCCCAAAGAGTCCTCATCCGTAGATGATGCCCCAAGGGTGTCAAATCCATGTCGTGAGCTCCCGCAGGAAGGGGTCCGGCCACCAAGAGCTACACACCTGTAGCAGGGGACAAGACCAACCCCTCTTTGGGTCGGGCTGTCCCCCACTATGCCCGGACCACTAGCAGGGATAGGCTCCCCTCCCGGGCCACCAGATCAATTCCATGGGGAGATTCACCAGCTTCTTGGGGCATCGTCGAGATGGGTTGCACCACCTGGGCCCGGCGCGACACAATCCTCCCGGCCCAGCAACATCGTGGTTAACCAGCCCCTCTTGGGCTAGCCTCCGCTCCGAAGACCCACCGACCACCTCCTGAAGTACCAGTTCCAGCATAGGTCCCACCCTCCTTGGAATATATCGACACATCATGTTAGGTCTACCACGTGTGGGAGATGCCGAAAGCGGTGAAGCAAGAACCATCCCAGTAGAATCACATGCCGCATGTAAGGCTTCCTGTAGTTATGAAGGAGAGGCACGAGGCAAACTTAGAACATGCCTACCAACACAAAGAGGAGATTCCAACGGAAGTGCCTCCAAAAGTTCCATTCCACGCTGCATAGAGGGGTGAGCATTAAAAGGGGTGACCTCAATCACATGCACAAGAGCCAGATTCGAAGAAGAAGGTGCTGTGGCTGGTGTCGTCGGCACTTTGCTTTCTAAATGAGCTCCTTGTCTGGTAGACGGCGGCATCGAACCCCTTGTCCAGGAATGACCAAAGAAGAACCAGACCCAACATCCTGCAAACCATCGAACGAATCAGATGTATCCATATCATCATCAGAGGGATTCTCATTGGCATCATCATCAGGATCATCATCCCTCTTTCTCGACAAGAAAGGTACAAACATAGGCTCCAGAACATAACCCTCAGGCTCCAACCAGAAAAGAAAGTCAAAGGCCTTGAGATTAACCACAACATATGATAATAGATAATGGCCCAAGTCATCCTGCAACTTCAAGAAAACCCTTGTATCAGTCATAGCAACAATAATATGAACGACTCCACGCCTCCGCAAGCTGAAGAAATCAATGTCTAGAGTAGTCCCCATGAGACCTCCAACAACCCATAAGCCCCAGAATGAGCGCAAAGAATGGGGCCCCCATCGACATGAAGCCAAAACTGCTTGATAGCTCAAACTTGTGCGGCACTTCCTGCGTCCAGTAAATAGAAAAAGTAAGCTAAGCGGTGCTCAAAGGTACCGAAACCTGAATTCATCCACCTTGTCAAGATCCTCCATAGACGGGGAGCTCACTAAAAGGCAGTCTCTCCATAAGGTATAGCCTCCCACTTCCACTGAGCACGAACATGACATCTCCTGGCAATCTACCGCTGAACAAATCTGTGGAAACCATTTGTCCACAAACACGCACAAGAGCTATGGGGGTTTAATTTTCAGCCAGATGATCACGAACCACACTATGAGGAATCTGAGAGAACAAAGTCATCTCATTTTCAATACCAGCCATGTAGGGAGTAGGACGCGGTTGCTTAAGCACAGGGCATCTCAGAATTGGATGGGTAGAAATATCATAGATGTAACAATAATGAACCACCTTACAATCCTTATATGCATGAGCATTTACCTTACAATCCTTACAATCTCAGAGTTGGATCAGTAGAAACGTTTAACCTCATTTTTTTGGTATCAAGGGTCACCTCCTACTAGATCCAATCTATCTACAGATGGTCAAGAAAAGTACCCACCCACCCTCGCCATGTGTCATCA
The DNA here is from genome assembly GCA_030063025.1 of Avena longiglumis. Lineage (NCBI taxonomy): Eukaryota > Viridiplantae > Streptophyta > Magnoliopsida > Poales > Poaceae > Avena > Avena longiglumis. The sequence goes on from CP125976.1 coordinate 519,036,296, forward strand.
ACCTCTGCTACCACATCGCTCAACACGCCTCCGTATGATAAACTCGCACGGGTCAACTTCCAATTGTGGATGGCATAGGTGTTATCTACAATATACATGGCGCTCAGGTGACAAACCTCCTCAACGACACCGATGTGGCTGTCCAAGATGATGTTAGGTTTAGTTCTATATAAGAAAATAATGTGAGATAACCCAACTTATAAGATGGGGCAAACCTTACCCATCATGCTAGTATTTTTTGGTTGAGTTGGGATTGAAACCTTGTTTGGTTGTGGGATCTGGTGGACCTGGGCTGGTATGATGTACGCTCGACCATGGCGAGTTGGGACAAATGGATCAAAACTTCACGACTGATATCTAGTGACAGGAGGACAGAATGTCGCTGGGAAGTACTCGACATTAGGGCCCATGGTCGATTAAAAGAGCTGTAGCTTCTCCATGACGAGGAACTCATTTGGCTCATTGTGTGATAGGCAGAAATTGTTAGGTTTAGTTTCATATGGAAATTTACGTGGGGAACCCAACTTATAAGGTAGAACAAACCTTCCCATCAGGTAGTATTTTGGGTTGAGTTAGACCTGAAGCTTGGTTGTGGCCTCCAGTTGATCTGGACGGGTTGTCCCAAGACTAGGATGTCTCCTTAACTCTATCTCAGTGGAAATCCGACCCAAGACTAGGATGTCTCCTCAACTCCATCTCGGCAAAAATCCTTCAATACGTTCTCCACCTTGAGCGTGCTACCGCTGTTTGGGCAGTTGTTGAGACCACGTTTGCCTCGCAAAGTGATCTTATGTCATGATATGGATTTCAAGTTTTGAACATGGCGCGATCGATCGAGTGTGTTTGAAATGGTTTTAACCAATACGTGGAATAAATCAAGATTTGTAAGAATGAGACGACATGTTTTTTTGTATGCCATCTTAGATCAACATGAAAATTATTATTTTGAAGGATATCATTTGTATTGATTTGTAATATTGTTTGTGTGAATTAAATTATTAAATCACACTAGATCAACTCATATAATCATATAATCACACATAATTAATAATAATATCGTGAGTGTGCTATATATATGCAGAAACCAAAGTACGCACAATATTCTACATCACACAAAAGTAAATAAATATAAAATATACACAGTTGGATTCATGTCTTAAATTGGCACATTCATTTCTAATGATCTATCGAATATGATCTACCTAGATACGTTTATAATCATTTATCATTTATGATATTTAATACTGTGACAAAGACCTATAAAATATAATTGTTTAGGTATGCATATTAATGGAGATATATCGCATATGATCTATTTAGATACAACTACAAATCTCTATTGTTTGTTTGTTCGTGATAGTATAAACAATCATAAATATCTTGGTTGTGATCAATGAAAAAATCACGTATATTAATGTTGGATATTAATGTTTCTAGTGTAGTTATCGAGATATATGCATATCTAGAAAAAAATAAGTTGATTAATTTGGGACATATATTGATTTGCGATCAAAAGTTCAGTTTTATGGACGATAAGTATTATTATGTATAAAACAAGGATCCACGTGAATTAAATAAATAAAACTCATGTCCCTTTGTGCGGAAATCATGTGATATCCGAGGAATCTGGGCTAGACAAATCTTAGATCTTCGTCTAACACAACCCTAACGTGGAGCTCAAGAGATTATAGAAGAATCGGTTACACAACATTGACTCTACGACTCGAGAAGTAATACAAGCTCATATCAGAGCAAATAAGAAAAAAATATTACACACAGAGGTCACTAACCATTACAATGATCAACAAAATTGAAAATTATGCTATTATATACATAGCAAACTTAACAAATGGCTTAAGAGGCTTGAAGCATAATAGTGATATTCAAGTCCATAGATTTTAGGATGCCGTCTAGAAAATCCAAGCTACTCGTCAATGTTGATATCATACAAAAATCATCTTCAATGCAAAACTTACTTTGCTCAAAATAAGGCTGAGTACGTGATGTGCTTGGCAAGACTTAGATAACCAATTAGCTACCTCCTAAGGTCAGAAAGGTTTTCTTTGGAGTTACTTTTGCGGAAAGCCATATTTCTTTGCAAAACAAGTAGGAACATAAGCTCGCCTACTCCGAACATTTAAATGGGGATAAGAGAGTAATATCACTAGCTCTACTAATCATCTTTTGATATCTACAAAATCATTATCATCAGAACCTATCAACTAGGATTACTCCCGATCAACCCCGAGAAAATAATCGTACTCACTCTTTAGTTGCCAAGTTTTATGATTAGGCCAATATTATCTATGACCCTCACATCCATTCCGAAGTCGTCAGTAACTGTGGACAAAGCTTTTCAAAAATATTTAACCCTATAATGGTGTACAACTTTACGCACATGTGTAGACCAACTCTTAGTTCCACAATGATTAGCATACTTTTGGAGATGTCGGAAGAGGATGGTCAACCAAAACCTTTCACTTACTTTGTCCTAATTCATGAGTCACTCAGAAAGGGCTCCCCGTCTACTATAGCCAGCCATACTCTTAGGCAGTCTCGGTCTGTATGCACCGAGGAACCTTAGTGTAGTAATACACTACCCTTCACCCGGGCCACACCCTATTTGCAAACCAACCATCTGAAAACTACTCCCATTATGGATGCCAAATAGGACACTCGATCTACGAAGTCATGGATCATACTATGCAAGTTGGGGGTAATGGGTTTCCTATAGGCCCTCATGTGGTTGTATGCTTAGACTTGGTTCAAGAGGCAAGAACTTTGGGGACCTAGGGGTGACAAGCATGGGACTACTAAAACCACAACCGAATGTGGCCTTCCAGAAAATTCTTAGCATGTATACTCATATCACCGATCATACCTCGTCATCATGTCATATTAGGTTCATGCACATCTCTGATTCATAAAGCGGATGGATCAGACTTAACGACTAAGCATTGCTAAGCATGACGGATATAAAAGCTTTTAGCACGCTCAAAAGCCAAAACCTAGTCATGCTAGTAGTAGTGGATCAAGTAATTTAGGCAACGAGAAGAGAACATGCATCATATAGGATAACTTTATATATCGATAAAAGACAATAGAACCGTATGCGTAAATAGATAGAAGTGGAATACTTTGAACGCATAGGTTTAGAGATGATGGAGCTACGTGTGCCTTGTTCGTTGATAACCAAATATAAATCTTCAGAGATCTTGCGATCAACTTCTTCTTCGTGGAAATGTTTTGATCTTCGATGGTGTTGATCTCAAACTCGATCTCGAATTCTACCAGGAAGACGCAAACCAGCAAAAAGGGGAAAACATTCAACACATGTCATCGATGCAATTCTCAAACAAGAATGGTCAAATGAAAAGTTAAAAGATACTCAAATTAAATCCTAATCATGAAATACAATTTAAATGGAGTTGTATTGTATAAAACACTGCATTTCGATAAACCTCGTACGCACGTGAGAGGTTTATTTGTTCTCCTAATTAAAACAGTATTCAAAGTTTCTTACATATGCATGAATTTGATACAAATAGGTAGATTACATTTTTCTAAAGATTTTAACATATAATACACCTTTTCTGATTAAAGAAATAAAAGTTATTGAGTTTATAAAATCTATACATTTTTAGTAATTAAAAAATGGGAGGCCGACATCATGGTGACATCAACATGACATCATCAATGGAGGAATCTCTCCTACCAAGGACGGATCCGACGAGGGAGCACCTGGCACAGCGCGTTATAGCACGTTCGAACCGGAGGAGCAAGGCAGGCACAATGGTGGTGGTGCTGCTCCTGTTGGGTCGCCGAAGCGACGTCCACTTCAACACGTCTGACGGTGGAGCATGGAAGCGCATATCGAGAGAGAGCTACAAGCTACGAGGAAGTTCGAGGAGAGGTCCTAGAGGACTATAGGCTCACCAGGAGCATGGTGGTTGGTTCGGCGGGGCTGCACGAGGTCGGAGGATGGAAAATCAATGACGAACGGAGCTTGGGAAGAAGCGGATGGTGGCGTCGATTGTGGGCGGATCAGCTCAACTACGAAGACAACATGGTGGTCACATAATAATGATCATTGGATCTCGGGGTGGATCAAAACATAGGCAATCAACGATGGGCGATGGCTAGGGTTTTAGGCAGTTTGGAAAGAGAGAGAGAGAAAGAGAGAGAGAGAGAGAAAGAGAAAGAGAGAGAGAGAGAGAGAGGTCGATGCGGCCTTATCTTCTCTCCGGGATGGCGGCAACGACATGTATCGTAGTGCAGATGGAGGGCAACGCTGGTGATATGCATCAGTGTTCTTGACTAGAGGAAGAAGACATGGCGGTTTGCGGAAAACCTGCTAGGTTTCCTGGAAACTAAAGCGGGGAACCTATCCACTCTATCATAAGCCCTAAATTTTAGTTTTTTTAAATACAATAAAACAAAAATATTTATAAAATCAAATAGATGTTATCTTGTAATTAATCAAGGTACTTAAACACTTAAAAAATAATAACCAAAATATAGGAGGATTCTTAATTTTATAGAGAACATTCCCATATCTTTTCTTTTCATTTTTGAAACCTTTTTTTGCAGAGTTTAAAAATAAAGAGAGAAGTATTATTTTACTATTTTCTCTCTATTTTTATGCAACACTTTTCTTAGTTTAAAAAATAATGCATGTCCATGCACACGATGCACATAACCAAACTCTAATTATGATTAACTAAGACTGATATGTTACAAATCATCTTTCATTGCATGTATGATCGGCTTATGTGCAAATTTCAGATGTAACTATTAAATTTTGAGGTGTGCTTGGGGGAACCCTCCAAAAACTCAAAAGGTTAAATAGGTCTTTTATTTCCAATCTGTAGTATTAAATTCCTACATTTATTTGAAAAGGGAAGCAAAACCCAGACTCTGCATCGTTTAATACACACAACCTTTTATTAAAAGTTCAAACATCTAGAGTTATTATATCACGGATCACTTAAAGTCGGATACATGTATCAACCAACGAAAAATATGTAGTAAAAAACTAGACACCATGTGTCAGTTGACTACAACGCAGCCAGCCAGACTGGCTAAAAATGTCTGGATAGGGACCCGTTCTCGCCATTGTTCGTCCATTGATCGATACCCCTTATGCTTGACTTCCTTTGACAAACCGAACTCATATACAGTCGTGCTGACTAGGAGTCATGGAGTGTTGGAGACCAATGATGACCCGACGTTCCACCGCAATCTCCTCCATGCACGACGTAGACCAGTACTGCGCAGAGGATGATGACCTTAATCCATTCGGATTTTAATGGGATTGGGACGCTAACTTAATAATTCACTAATGACCATCATACCTTTATCCATGAAGGCATGCGAAGCGATCTCATTTTTTTGGCAACAAAGATCGAATATTCACTTTGGCTCGTAGGTGCAAATAACTACTGGAAAATAGCTCTTCGGTTCGATCTCAACTATGTCACCAGTCTCAGTTTGTTACGAACCGGCACTAGTGGTAGCACTAGTCCCGGGCCATGACACCTCCAACGGCTAGTAACCGCGATAGCCTATAGTCCTGGGCTGGACTGGACCTCTAGTCCCGGTCTGTAATACGGCTCGGAACTAGAAATTTAGAGCGGGCAAGCTGCTCTTTTTAGGGACTATTAGTCCCGGGTCGTATCACGACCCGAGACTAGTTGTTCCTCCATATAAATACAGCTTCGTGTCCACATGGACCGAGCCATGGTGGCCATTTTACTCAAAGAAACAAGTCGAGTTCATGCCATTTTTTCTCGAGATTTATCAAGATTTAGTTTGCAACCCCTAAATCCAAAGTTTTAAAAGGTTAGAACTTCATCCTTTCATCTCTTATTGCTACTTTATCTCAATGCTCTAGAAGTATAGAGATGTGGATTTGCATGCATGCTCAAGAAGTAGAGGATTTTGAAATGTGTAACAAATTTTGATAAGGCACATAGTTACTGAAAATTGAAATGTGTAATTTTAGAGTTTCGGAGCTTAGAATAAAATGAGGTTTTCACTGATAGAACAATAATAAAAAACTCCACATTTATCATGTTAATTGTTTTCTCCAATTCACAAATTGGTGCATGTAAATTTTTCAAAATTCAAAATTAATGCTCTAGAAGCTCTCATTATAACTTGTATTAAATTTATCATGTTGTGTAATGTTTTTTGACATACTTTTACTATAATGCAGATGGTACAAGAATGAATGTACGGTACTGACCGACGCTCTGGCGAGTTCATTAATGGCGTGCATGAATTCATCTGTATTGCTGATGCAAACAAGCGGAATGGTTTTGTATTCTGTCCATGTAGTGGATGTAGGCATCAGAAGGATTACTCTGACTCAAAAACCCTTCACATCCACCTGTTGAAGTCCCGCTTCTTGCCTAATTATAATTGTTGGACCAAACACGGAGAGAGAGGTCTTATAATCGAAGACAATGAAGAAGAGGAGGATGATGACAACTATCATGGTTTCCCTGAGTACCAAGATACTTCCATGGGGGATGCTGAAGGGGAGGCTGAATAAGAGACACATGATGAATCCGCTGATGATCTTGGTCGGACCATTGTCGATGAACGAAGAGCCTATGAAAATGAAAAGGAGAGGGAGAAGTTAAATCACATGTTAGACGATCACAAAAAGTTGTTGTACCCAAATTGCGAAAATGGTCTGAAAAAGCTGGGCAGCACACTGGAATTGCTGCGATGGAAGTCAGCGTGTGCTATACCTGACTCCTCATTTGAAAAGTTGTTGAAAATGATGAGGAATATTCTTTCAAAAGATAATGTATTGCCCGCCAGTACGTATGAAGCAAAAAAATGTTGTCTGCCCTCTAGGTTTAGAGGTTCAGAAGATACATGCATATGCCCTAATGACTGCATCCTCTACCGCGGTGATGAGTACGAGAATTTGGATGCATGCCTGGTATGCACTGCACTTCAGTATAAGATCAGACGATATGACCCTGGTGACGTTGAGGTCGAGCCCCCCCGGAAGAGTGTTCCTGCCAAGGTGATGTGGTATGCTCCTATAATGCCATAGTTGAAACGCTTTTTGAAAAACAAAGAGCATGCCAAGTTGTTGCGTTAGCATAAAGATGAACGTAAGTCAGACGGGATGTTGATACACCCCGCTGATGGTTTGCAATGGAGAAAATCAATAGAAAGTACCTGCACTTTGCAGATGATGAAGGAGTTTAAGGTTTGGTCTAAGTACAGATGGCATGAATCCTTTTGGGGAGTAGAGCTCCAGCCACAGCACCTGGCCCGTGACTCTATGCATATATAACCTTCCTCCTTGGTTGTGCATGAAGCGGAAGTTCATTATGATGTCAGTGTTGGTCCAAGGTCCTAAGCAACCCGACAACGACATTGATGTGTACTGAAGGCCATTAGTTGAAGAACTTTTACAGATGTGGCACGAACCCGGCATACACGTGTGGGATGAGCACAAGCAGGAAGAATTTGACCTTCGAGCATTGATTTTCGTAACAATCAATGATTGGCCTACTCTTAGTAACCTTTCAGGACAGTCAAACAAGGGATACAATGCATGCACGTACTGTTTAGATGAGACTGAAAGGATATATTTGGATCATTGTAGGAAGAATGTGTACAATGGGCATCGTTGATTTATTTTGGCCATGCATCCCATAAGAAAGAAAGGCAAGCATTTCAACGGTCAGGCATGTCACCAGACGAAGCCTAAGGAGCATACTCGTGCTGATATATTTGATATGGTCAAAGATTTGGATCAAATAGTAACCTTTGCAAAGGTTCCTGGCGGAAAATCTGTTCCAAAGGACGCTGACGGACACACACCCATGTGAAAGAAGAAATCTATATTTTGGGAGCTACCATATTGGAAATTCTTAGAGGTCCACTCTTCAATCGATGTGATGCATGTGACGAAGAATCTTTGCGTGAACCTGCTAGGCTTCTTGGGAGTGTATGGGAAGACAAAAGATACACCAAAAGCACGAAAGGACCATGATACGTCCAATTTGCATCACCATTTTATATCATAATTTGCCTCTATTCATTGATATATTTCTAATTAAGAGGTGTTACATATGTCTTTTTATATGTTTTTGCATGTTGGATGATTCTTGGAGGATGAACTACTGGAGCCAGAATTATGATGGAAAAATAGGTGTTTTGATGCAATTTCGCGAAGATCAGAAAAATACCAGAAAAACTACAGAAAATCATATTTTCCCAGAAGACGAAGAAAGCCAGAAGGGGAGGCGGAGATGGGCCATAGGGGGCCCACACCCCCCATGCACGGGCCACCCCTAGGCCATGCCTACAGGGGGTCTGGCCCACCTGTCCCACCTCTGGCTCCGCCCTCTCGCATATATCTTCTCCTCGAAACCCTAAAACACGGGGAGCGACCACAGAAAGATTCTGCTGCCTCTACGGGGCGGAAAACACCGAGAGAGAAAGAGCTCTTCGGCTGACAGATTTCTACCGGGGAAATTCCTTCCAGTTGATATCCATCACCATATCATCTTTGATCTTGATCCATATGATGTCGTGTGAGTAGTTCGTTTAGTTCTTGAGGACATGGGAGAAGTCAAGTTGTTAGTAGTGGATTTGTGTTGAGATATTATTCAATGGTTTAGTATTTAAGTTGTGGTGCTATTATTCTAGTGGTGTCATGTGAATGTCGACTACATAACACTTCACCATTTATGGGCCTAGGGGAATGCATTGTGTATTTGGATACAAATTGTGGGGTTGCCGGAGTGACAGAAACCTGAACCCTCGTTAGGACACCATTGCACAAGGGAGTGCAGGATCTCTGAGTTTAAGGCTGTGGTTAGGTTTATATCTTAATTGCTTTCTTGTAGTTGAGGATGCTTGTAGGGGGTTTAAACACAAGTATGTATTATTCCAAGTAAGGTCGGTACATTAGCATAGGCTCACCCACACAACACTTACAACACCAAAGAAGACTACTCAGCTATTTGAAGCAAAAGCACTTAACAAAATTCCCATGTGTCCTCGAGAATGTTTGGTCCTTATAAGTATTTCCACCGGCTTGTCCTTTGCTAAGAAAGGACTGGGCCAATTTCTGCAATTGTTTGTTGTCTTTATTACTTGCACTTTATTTGGCTTTGCTTTATCAGAAAACCCCTAAAAATCCGTTTGCTAAGTATTTACAGATATTTCCTGCTCCATACCACTAGTCAACACCTTCTGCTCCTCATTGGGATTGACAATCCTATTTATCGAAAGTACTACGAAACACCCCCCCTATACTTGTGGGTCATCAATACTATTTTATGGCATTGTTGCCGAGGAGTGAAGCGCTATTGAAGAGTGGAACTGGTAAAGGAAACTTCTACTGTGAGTATTGCTTTTTATTTCTGTGTGTTACTTTGTTTCCAATATGGATAGCCCACTTGATTTTATGTTTGGGAAAACTACTACCACTGTTAGCGTAGGCGAAGCTCCATCTTCAGGGTCACAGGCAATGCTGACGATGGAAGATGATCCTAGTTGTCGTAACCTTCCTGCTGTTCGTTCTCCTGATACTCCTCTTCATAGTCTGGCCACGGGAATAGCCAGGGACAAAGCCAATAGTACACTTTAAGTACTCGAAAACTAATACTAACAAGTGAAGTGGTTTTGAATAGGATAAACTAAGCTCTAGGGTTGTTTTTCAAAAAGCTAGATTTACCTCTACTAAGTTCAAAAGCAAAGAAATCTAGTTGAAAGTTTTAGAGCACCTAAGTGAGAACTTGAATTTCATATCACAACTCTGTTGTGGTCAAGTCAAAGTCACAGATCATTTCACAAGTCATTTTGAAAACATCTGACGAGGGAACGGTATGGCCACTCCAACTGTCCATAACCGCGGACGCGGCTATTCGAATAGTTTGACACTCTGCAGAGATTTTACACTTTCACCACAACATTCGATACATCCATCAGGAATAATCCTAAATTCACCATACTCGGTATGCGGATAATCAATCCTAACGTTTTAATTACACGCCCTAGTATAGGCACCTCTCTTGTGATTTTGGCCTCCCAACCATTACCAACTGTCATCTTGGGAACTGCACAGGTGGTAAATCTTCACAAGGGAGCCTCAGCTCAGACCTTGGTCGCAAGGGAACCCATACTAAGGTATATAAATTTCCAGTCAAGCCCTACCCAAATTTCAGGTATTGTGGTTGTACGGTAAACTTGAAATGGTATCGCATCCAGACAACCATCAGTTTTATAAAGGACTAAGGCTCATGCCTTAACATTTTCATCATCAAAATCATCTGGTGTTTGGAAACACATGTCAAAACATTTCAGTAGAATGACTCATCATTCTAAGGTTTTCATAACCATTTTCACCAAGTATTCCCAATCTAAAGTTGATCAAGTTTTATTCTTAGCACTAGCATCTATAAGTAGGGGTAAATATTAATGGGGGATGGTAAACAAGGGGGGATTAACTAAGGTCAATCTCATGCCTTAGGATGACATCATGATTATCTAACTTAGGCCAAATTTTATGCTCTTTATGCTACCTTCAGTTATCTTTCTAGAATCTACATGTCACTAAGTAAACTTTTGATAGAAAGCTTTTAATAATAAAAAAAAATACTAAGCTTGCAAGTAAAACTTGGATGGTGAGTCAAGTGGGTATAATCACATATGCTTAAGGCATATAGTTGGCATAGTAACAAGCAAGTAGTAGCTTGCATAAGTAGGGTATCTTGCAAGTGTTAGCTTGCAGGATTACAAGTATAGGCTTGCCTTGTGCAAAGCAGTGGTGGAAGTTCTCCTCGGCTTCTTCCTCGTAGTATCCTCCTTCCTCCTCATATCCTTGGTCGGTACTAGCGTCTATAAATAAATACAAGGTACAAAATCACCAGACAATACTTAACTATTTCTAATCATCACACAAAGGTTCACACTAGATGATCTAGCATCATCACTATCATTACAAGATTAAAGCCCTTGTCTCATTTATTTTATTTTAGAAAAGTAATTTCTACTCATTGAAAAACTACTTAAGATTTAATATTCTCCAACTAAAACATGGGATCATGTTGACACATGTCATCACCACATATTTCAGTACATGGGAATGTGATTTAAAGTGGTGTCACAATTTAATAATGTTTAACCTTTTTAATTTATTTAATTAAGGTGACTAGAAATGCCTATGTGGCATTCTTTTATTACTTGATCATTATTTCTGTAAGTAAACCTATAAATTTTTATATATTCTGAAAGGTATGGTTAAATGTGATTTTTGAAAGTTGGAATGAACTCAAAAGCTCTTGTGGTTGAATTTTGAAAAATGTTTGAATGTAGAAAAGGTTCTGCCTTGTTATTTTTACCATGGGTGATCTACAAATCTAAATGATTTGAATCCGACGGTCTTGGATTAAGCACTCTAGAACCTTTCTAACAAAATTGGTTTCATGCCTTTTGGTTTAGTGAACCGAGCTGGATAAGATTTTGGATCTAGGTACAGAACTGGTTTGAAATTAAATGAATAAAACTAAATTTGAATTGTTGGGTCGCGCGGGATGTTTAACTGGGCCGACCCAGTACGCACAGCGCACGCACGGGCTGGTTAAGTGAGTAACCCCGCTCGTCAGTGAGACAACGTGTGGCGGAGCGGTACAGGGTGATCTAGGCTGCACGATCTAACTCTAATCGAACGGCTCTGGTTCATCGTCCATGTCGGGCAGCGCTAGCAATACAGAACCCTAGCGCGGCCGGTGGGGGTCGTGTGGGGCTCACCGGGGCTCAGGCGATGGTCAGCGATGGGGGCGAATGACAAAGTCAACAACGACGATTCTCCTGGTACCGGCAGCTTCTCCTGGGATGGTCCAATCGACGGTGCCTCTCCTCCTCTGCAGCGGCGAACTCCGGTGAAATTCCGGCCACCTGGTGCTCGCCTTGCTCTGGGAGTGAATGGGGGTATCAGTGAGAGGTGGGGAGTGAACTGGCGTGAAGAAAACGAGTGGGGGAAGTCTCCTTTTATAGTGGCTGAAGGGGACCGAATGGCGCGGGCTGAGCTCATCGGTGTCGACAGCACAGAGTGCTACTAGCATGGGCGATGATAGGGGAGGTGCATTGCCTCTTGGCGAAGCTCAATGGCTTGATGGACAGGCGTGGGGAGGTGCGAATCGGTCGGAACACGTCGACTCTCTGGGCGGCTCCGACGGAAGTCTTAATGGCGCAGAAGCGCTCCTGGTCGTGCGGCGCTAAACGATCATGTCTGGGCGGTTCCTGGTGTGGTGGTGATCACGTCTGCAAGCGGCAAGGACGGTGCATGGTTTTTGCGAGCGTGTCGAGCGCGACGCTCTGGCACGCTCTCGGCATGGTCGCAGATAGAATGGTCGCGTGCGTTCTAGGTGGTCTAGGGGCTAGTAGTGCTCGAGGCTTGGACAGGGAGTGACGGTGCACGGTGGTTAGCGCTCCGGATATGCTTGCTAGGCTTGGTGCTTCTCCTAGCTTGTTGTCGACATGTGAGTGGCAAGCTAGGCTCGACATGGTCATCATTGATGGCTATGCCAAGCTCATAGTGGTGCTAAGGCTTGTTAATTGGGCTAGATCATCTACTGAAAGTATAGAGTGAGCTAGAGAGGGAACAAGGTTGGCCAAAATCACTGCTCACTATAGTGTTTGTTGTTTGTTTGTTTGATGCCAGCAAGGTGTTTGATAAAATGGCCGGAAGAAATTCAAATTGTGGGTTTTATAGGTACATACTAGGGAGGCTTGGGTTAGTTGGATTGGTCAAGGGGCACTGGTTTGGTTGGGTTTTGAAAATGTGTGATCTTCACATATGTTAAAGATTCAATTTTGAATTTTCATTTGAATGGGGTTGTCAAATGTTTCTGCAAGTTTGAAAGGTGGGATTTGATTCACTTTTACTTGGTCTTGCAAGGGGTGAAAATAATTGGAAAAGTTTTTGGTTGAAATCTTGGACTAGAAACACTCAAAGTGACCTAGTGATCAAGATTGACAAAAATGACTATTTTCCTTATTTGATTTGTTTTTTATTTTATCTTTATTTGTTTATACTTGGAAAGGTTTTATATCATGTTATTTTCATCTTTAAACCATTCCTTGCTATTTAGGTTAATCACACAAGTCCATTCATGCATTCATCAAATCATCACATACTCACATGCATTCATTTGGCTTTTATTTAATCAAAGTTTTTGTTAACCCTAATTTTAATGATTAGAGTTTGATGATCATTGTTTCATATTTTTGGGATGTTACATTGATGTGGTTATTCACCTTGCTAATAAGGAAACCATTTTCCCTATTGGTATTGTAAGAGATCTGGAGGTCCTCTGCGGTAAGATTAAGTATCCTTCTGATTTTCTAGTGCTTAATTCAGCAGCTAGCAAAACTTGTCCTATCATTTTTGGTAGACCTTTCTTGAACACTTGTGGAGCTATTATAGATTGTAGGATGGAAATTTTTTTGACTAAGTTTGATGGAGAGTCTTATGAGTTTAATTTTTCCAAAATTGCTAAAGCTCCTTGTGAAAATAGCTTTCCTAATAAAGATTTCAGGATGGAACAAATTGCTTCTATTGATCCGGTTTATGACCTTGGACCTATTTTTGGTGATTGTAAGTATGCTCATTCTGATGATAAAGTTGTTGATAGTGACAGTTATATTGTCAATTTTATTCAGAGTGCTACTGAAAGTTATTATGAGAGAGGGAAACATGGTTTTATGCATCTCAATAATGTTAAGTTTCCCCGTTTTATGTTGAAAGCTTTGAAGTTGCATTTGTTTTGCCTTCCTATGCTAGTGGATTTTTCTTTCAACAATTTGTTTTCTCATGATACCACCATGCATAGGAAGTGGGTTAGACTCAAATGTGTTAGTTGTTTGCCTCTTGATGCTCTCTTTCACTTAAGATATTTATCTCCTATGTGAGCATCTTTGAAACTGTCAAGCCTAACTTAAAGGCATTACAGAAAAGTACTTCTTGGGAGATAACCTAATAGTTGTGTAGAGTCTTGGAAGTTATTACCTCAGTAACAACTGCTCCTTATCCTTTTTGTTTTGGTTTTTGTTTCAAGATCAACTACTTTTGAGAAGTAGAGGAGTTGTGAAAAGTGGTTGTCCCGAGACAGATTTTTGTGCTGCATTGTAAAAATTTGTGAAGGAGCTCAGTACTTCAGATGGAGCTGTATTTTTATGTGCTTGTTATACAAGTTGTTACCCAACTTTCATTAGTTTTTCACTTTTTGATTTGAGCAACAGAAGGTTTTCGAAAAAATAAATCTTTACCTGCTGGTCTGTTTTGACAGATTTCTGCCATCATTTGCATTTGCCTCTTTTATTGATTCCCTTCCAAATTCTTTTGGGTTTTTGGAAAGGAGTTACTATAGTAGATTTTGTTTTGATGGATTTCATTTGAAGTGTGAACCTAAAGGTTTATTGTTTTTTCTTACACTACTATTGCCATTGAGGTTTGTGTAAAGCCTTGCATGAAAGAAATTTCTAGGAGAAGGAGAAAAGGAATATGCAGAGTTCGTCTCTGAATAGGTAAAAGTGGTGAAAATGGAAGGTTCGTGAAAACCCTATCTTTTTATATTTTTTATGTTTTTATTACATACAGGAGGTTACGAAACAAAACAGAGGAGGAAACGGAGGCCAGGGTGGCCACACCCACCTTAGGCAGGGGCCCTAGCTGGCCGCGCCTGGAAGGGGTGTGAGCCCGCTGAGCTCCATCTCCGCCTCATTTTTGCACCAATACCTACCTTATGCTTTGAAACTTCGTAATATATAACCCCCCAGATCCCCCGAGGTTCGTATGTCGTGTTCTCGTTGTGTTTTCGTTTCGATCTGTTTCTGTCAGGAAATCTTCTAAAAATTTAGAGCACCATGGTCTCCACCAACGACAAAGGCAAGAAGCCCGAGGAATATGATCCTCAAAACCCCAAGTAGGAGGAGATTTTGGTAGGGGATGAAAAAGAAATGGAGGAGGAAGAGCATCCTACCAAGCTTAGGAGGACAGCATGGATTTCTATAGGAGGGAAACCTCCATGTCTTGGCTTCGTTCCATGGTCACCTCCTCCACATACCAAGAATCCCTTCCATACTCTTATAAATACATGAGCAACAATACCAACAGGTGCCCAAAGGGAACTTGCCCTCGGTTTGGGATCTGCCTCGCTCTAACCATGCAGGGAAGGAACACAGTAAGAAGGAAGAGTGGGGAAAGAAGCAAGGAATGGGACTCTCGGTCCAATATGATCATGAACCGCATTGAGAAAAATTCGGAGTTGATTCGTACTCTGACCTTCAAGATTGAGGATTTGAGGAAACTGATTGAGGAGCTTATCAAGAGAATACCACCATCACACAAGGAGTAATTCGTCATCAGTTTTTGCATCCCCTTGGCTTGTTCCAAGCTTGGGGGAGTGCCGCGGTATCACATCATTATCTTTTATCTTTTTAGTGGATTCGTATCTTTGGTAGACAAGTTATCTTATAGGTTGGTTTGCATGTGGAAGTATCTCTCCTTTAGTTGATTATCTATGTATCCCTTGGTGTGAGTGCCTTTATGGAATATTAATGAGAAGTTTCATCTTTTACTTTTTGCACTTCTTATTTTAGTTTGCGATCTCTATAATATGATTGACCTTGTTGATCAGTATTGGTATCACTTTGGGAGCATCAAGTAGATCTAACTTGGTTTTGGCAAACTGAGCTCTGTTCAATAGCAACACTTTTTGAGGTTTGAAAGGAAAAGAGAAAAAGCTTATAGGTATTTCTTATTTTCTTTCTTGATTGTCTCATAAGCTTAGTATTCTTTATTTAAGGTCTTTTGTGTCTTCAAGGAATATTGCAAGTTTGGCTTTATCACTTGTAGGTTTGCTTGTTTCCTTCAACTGTTTTGCTTGCTACCCAGCCTTGCTAGCCAAAAACCTGTTTTGAGAAGGCATACTTCTCATGCATCCAACCACTTTGAACCAAACTTGTGCCATTTGTGTCCACCATATCTACCTATTAGCATTATTTCTATTCCAAGAAAATTCTCAAGCTTCATCTATCTTTCGAATTCAAAATTATTTTGTTATGTGAAAACTAGTTAGTAAAGCTATCACGAACTTGATGGCACACCTTATTTTCTTGCCCCTAATAAACTTGAATCATTGTGTCATCAAAGTTGTATATGCTTACATATATACGTTGGGATTATCAGAACCGTGTTGTCATGGGGAACGCTTTCAACACTTATCGATACATATCTAGTTGATATCATGCTCTTTTATTTGCGGATGTCGTCGGTGTGAAATAAAAGGGGAGCTTGTAAGTCTGTGGAGTTATGTATGTGTGTTAGAGAAACTCCTGGGATGCTAGCCTTAGCCATGCCTGATCATGGTGGAAACTTGCAGCATAAACATAGTGAGCAATCTGTGAAGCATCCTCAATAAAAACCTATGCAAATAGCAAATAAAAAGATCGCTGAGATCCTCACTGTCTGCTTGCCTTGTCATTTTGATTATGGGATAGCTCCTATATCATGTGCAAGGGGTACCCCCTTGGCGGTTCTTTATGATACACATGTACTTACAATGACAAGAACTTACTGGTAACTAAAGTTGAGTAGCATGAGGAGCGGCCCTCGTACTCAAGGGACATGAGATTGCCAACTTATATTTCGTCAAGCATATACTCCATATTTGTTCACTTTAACCTTAATCAACTCAAGATGCTGATGATAGGGGCAATGAGGGCTCAAAGCTAGTAAGTACCATAATATTTTGGAAGCTCTTTATGAACTTGAAATCCCTGTTTCCCTCTATGAAGGGCCTTTCTTCTATTTCTAAGTTGATTCAGTAAACCTATTTCCTCTCCTACTCCAGCAAGCATTTGAGTTGTTGTGTTTCAAGCATTCATATGATGATTTATTCAATCATGTTCTTTATCTTCCTTGTTTGCACAATATTCTTATCTATTGAGTATTACTTTGAAAGCCATCATTGTGAAAAATCTTTTATGTTTGAGCAAAGAGTACTCTTGTTGTGAAGACTTCTACAAAAGATTTTTGTGAAATAGTTTGCCAGTTGTTCTCTGACCAAGAACAAAGTTTGCCAATTCCAATTATGATTTATCTTTATGCATCTCTATTGTTACTCCTATACTTGTTGCAAGCAAAGTTATAGAGTTTATAGCATAAAACCACCACATTTGTGCAAAAATTTCGAAAAAACACCAGTTTATGTTTGAATCGCAAAAAACCACCACCCTACTGCTGATTTTTTGCAATGTACACTAAAATGAAATTGACAAAAAATTGACAGCGATTATGACCAGGAGGGCCCACTCTCTAGGCTGATGTGGACTGGGACCCACCTGTCAGCCCAAATAAGAAAATAAAAAATCTCTTTATCCCTGGCTACCCCGTCACGTTGACCACACGGTGGCAACCACCACCCCTCTCCGGCGACCTCACCGCCGCCACCCCTTAGATGGTTGCGTCCACGACCATCGACCGATGAACTCGTCAGGGCGGGCGGCGTGTGGCGGGCTCTGGTGTGGGAATGGAGGCGCCCGGCAGGCTCCAGCACAGTCGGGCGTGGGGGGGCGGCGAGGCGTGCGGCGGTGCCGTGGGACTGGCAGACGCGGCATGGCTGGGGCTGGGCTGAGGGCGCTAGGCGAGGCGCGCTGGGCGAGGGCGGCGGCGGGACTAGCGGCACGGGGAGGCGCGTCTAGGGGCTGGGCGAGGTGGCGCGGCTGGGGGGCTGGGCGCGCGGCGCTGCTGACCGGCAACACGGGAGGCGCGGCTGGGGCTACGCGGTGAGGCTGAGGCGGGCTGCTTGGGATGGGCAGGCGGCGTGGGCGGGGACGAGCTCTCACGCTGGGCGGGCGACGGCTCGGTGGCGAGATCCGCGAGCCATGGGTGAGGCATGCGATGCTCCGTGAGTGATGACGCAACACGGGCGGGTTGAGCTCGGCGAGGATAGGGCACGAGGCGGGGGAATATGCCGGTGAGGTATCTTGCGGCAGGGTGGCGATGGGTGGCGGAGGGATGCGGTGGGGTGGCCTGGCGGGAGTGCAGGCCGGGCGAGCCATGGCCGATAGGGGCTCGCGGTCAACCCTGGCAACTCCCGATTCTTTTTTTTTTGTTTTTCTAGAATATCTAGATTTTCTAAAATGGGCTGACAAGCGGGACCCAGTCCATCTTGTAATTTTGGCTCTGCCAAGTGGGCCCTCCTAGTTATAATCGCTGTCAATTTGTTGTCAATTTCATTTTAGTGTACATTGCAAAAAATCAGCAGCAGGGTGGTGGTTTTTTGCGATTCAAACATAGACTGGTGGTTTTTCGAAATTTTTGCACAAATGTGGTGGTTTTATGTTATAAACTCCAAAGTTATATAATGGTGAGTTGTTTTCTTCTATGAGTTGTGTAATGGTAAGTGTGATGCTTCTTGTCTGTATTCTTTTATCGACACTTCACTCCATAAACCTGTGGGCATGTTTACTGAGCTCAGTTTTTGCTTGCGGACAAGCGAAGGTCTAAGCTTGGGGGGAGTTGATACGTCGAATTTGCATGACCATTCTATATAATAATTTGCCTATATTCATTGATATATATATATATTTCTTATTAAGAGGTGTTACTTATGTCTTTTCATATGTTTTTGCATGCTGGATGATTTTTTGAGGATGAACTGCCAGAGTTAGGATTCTGATGGAAAAATAGGTGTTTCGATGCAATTTCGCGAAGATCATAAAAATACCATAAAAACTATGGAAAATCATATTTTCCCGTGAAGAAAGAAGGGAGGCGGAGATGGGCCACAGGGGGTGTGGCCCACCTCTGGCTCCGCCCTCTCGCCTATATCTTCTCCTCGAAACCCTAAAACACGGGAGACACCACAAAAATATTCCGCCGCCTCTGCGAGGCGGAAAACACCGAGAGAGAAAGAGTTCTCTGGTAGACAGATTTCTGCCAGGGTAATTCCTTCCCAAAGAGGGGAGATCGTCGCCATCAACACCATCATCAAGCTAGACTTTATCGGGATCATCATCATCATTATCCACACCATCATCTCCACCAGCACCATCATTGTTGGAATTATGCCCTAGAGGCAATAATAAAGATGTTATTATTATAATTCTTGTTCATGATAAAGTTTATATTCCATGCTAGAATTGTATTAAGCGGAAACTTTAATACTTGTGTGGTTTGTGAACAACACTGTGTCCCTAGTACGCCTCTATGGCATTGACTAATGATGGTTAAGGTTTCCTAACCATAGACATGAGTTGTCTATTAATAATGAGATCATATCATTGGGAGAATGATATGATGGACAGACCCAAATTAAGCAGAGCAATTAGACCGTGTCATCGTGTTCATCTTTGCGAAGCTTTTCCTATGTCAAATATTGTATTCATTAGACCATGAGATAATGCAACTCCCTGGTATCGGAAGAAAGCTTTGAGGTCATCAAACGTCATCCTATGAGAGGGTGATCATAAAGGTGTATCTCAGGTGATCGGAAAGTACTTGTTGGGTTGTATGTATCGAGATGGGATTTGTCCCTCACAAGTCGGAGAGATATACTTCGGGCCCACTCGGTAATCGATATGAACACCGCTTGCAAGCACGTGGTTAAGGAGTTAATCACAAAGTGATATCGGATTACGGAACGAGTAAAGTACTTGCTGTGAACGAGATTGAACTAGATATACCGATACGGACGATCGAATCTCGGGCAAGTAAAATATCGCGTGACGAAGGGAATATATATATGGGATTGATTGAATCCTGGCATCGTGGTTCATCTGATATGATCATCGATGAATGTGTGGGAGTCAATATGGGTTTCCAGGCCACGCTGTTGATTATTGATAGAAGATCATGTCTGCATATTCTCAAACCCGAAGGGTCACACACTTAACGTGTCTCGACGCTAGGATAGATTGGATAATTGGTTTATGAGTTTTTTTTCGGAGTCTCGGATGAGATCCAAGACGTCACGAGAGGTTCCGGAATGGTTCGTAGAATAAGATTCATATAAGGCAATGCAGTTTTTGGAGTTCGAAATTGTTTCGGGTTAATCGGTATTGTATCGGAAGCTTCTAGAACCTTCCGGAGTGGGACCAACGTGGCCCCACTTGTCGGGAGGGGCCATGGGCCTATGAGGGAGTTCCCTGTCCACATTGGTCCAGGGGAACAAGGCCCCATAGGGCCCAGCCGACCAAACCCTAGGGAAACCCTAGGGGAGCTTCTAGAAGGGGGGGGGGGGGGACTTGCCCCCCACTCCTCCCTCCTTGGCCGCCGGCCTAGGGCTTGGGGGAGGGGCAAGGGCCACCCACCCACCCCTCTATATAAAGAGGGCTGGGGGCGCACCCCTGACACACCTCCTCCTCAACCCTAGCCGCCCTGCTGCCCCTCCTCTCTCTCTCCCTCCCATTGCGTGAAGCCTGCCATGAAACTCTCCACCGCTTGCACCGCGCCGTCGCGTTGTAGATCCAATCCATCTCTCCACCCTACTTGCTGGACCGAGGAAGGAGGAGATGTCGAGGTGCCACACGTGTGCATCTCTCGGAGGCATCGCCACTTGCGGTGTTGGATCGGATCGGATCGCGAGGAGGAGAAGCTAGTACGACTACATCAACCACGTTCCGTTGAATGTTCCGCTGTGCGAATCTTCAAGGGTATGAAGATCTCATCTATTCCCCCTCGTTGTTTGCATCTCCTAGATTAGATCTTGTCTTTCACGTTGGCATCCGTAGAATTTTTTTGTTTTACTATGCTACGAAACCCTTTAGTGGTATCAGAGCTAGATCTATGCGTAGATGTGTTTCACGAGTAGAACTCAACATGCTTGTTGTGGGCGTTGATGTTTTCTGTTGCAAGCCTCTTGTTTGTGTACTTCTTATGACGCGGGATAGTGAGATCGAAGCGGTCCACGCCAACCTTACGCGACCTCGTTCGCGAGACCGGCTCCGCACTTGACGTGTGGCTTGTTCCACACATGCGGCTGGTGGATGCCAGTTTCTCTCACTATAGTTGTCATGGGATTTACAACGGAGTTTGGCAACCATAATATCATCGTTGTGGCTTTACGTAGGTAAGAATCGTTCTTAGCTTGCTACTCCCATAAGCCACGTAAAACATGCGACAACAAAGTAGAGGCGTCTAACTTGTTTTTGAAGGGAGTGTTTTTGTGATATGGTATGACCCAAGATGTGATGTGTATGTTGTATGCAATGATCATGTTTTGTAATGTTTCACGACTTGCATGTCAATGAGTACACAACTAGCAGGAGCCATATGGTTGTCTTTATAATTGTGTATGACCTGTGTGTAAACTTCTTATGCGCCATGTGATAGCTTTACTTTATCGCTAAGTAGTTAGCAATAGTTGTAGTTGCTATTCGTGGTGGAGGAAATCATGGTGGAGTGATGGAGATCATGCTGGCACGCACAAGATGGAGATCATTGCGCGGAGATTGGCTATACCATGTCACATAAAATTATATGCATGTGATGTTTATCATTTTATGTATCATATTATGCTTAGATCGCGATAGTAGCATTATAAGATGATTCCTCACTTAAAGATCAAGATAAAACCGTGTTCTCCCCATGTATGCCATTGCGAAAGTTCGTCGTGTTCAAGCATCACGTGATGATCGGGTGCTATAAACTCTACGCTCGCATACAACGGGTGCAAGCCAGTTTTGCACACGCGGAAATACTTGGGTTTGACTTGACGAGCCTAGCATGTACAGACATTGCCTCGGAACACACGAACCGAAAGGTTAAGCATGAGTCATATGAATGATATGATCGACACTTTGTTGTCCACCATTGAAACCACATCTCTTCTTGTGAAGATCGGAGTAGGTGTGGTGAATTTGGATCATGTTCACTAAACAACTTGAGGGATGTTGAATTTAGTGGGAGTTCATCTAGTAATTTGATTAAGTTGAACTAGTTATCATGAACATAGTCTAAATTGTACTTGCAAATATTTTAGATCAAATGGCTAAGTCCAACTTCAACTTCAACGTTTTTGCTGAGAAAGAAAAGCTTAAGAAAAATGGGTCTAACTTCACCAACTGGTTTCGCAATCTGAGAATCATTCTCTCTGGCGGACAAAAGGACAGCGCTAGGTGACGCCCCTGCTGTAGATGAGCCGGCTGATGAGAAAGTTGTCTATCAGTCGCGCAAGGATGATTATGGTGTGATTAAGAGCACCATGTTGTTTGCTATGGAATCGGACCTTCAAAATCGTTTTGAGGAGTTCCCTAGGCCCTTTGATATTCTTGAGGAACTGAAAACTATGTTTTAGACTCAGGCCCGTTCTGAGAGATATGAGATCTCTGAGAAATTCTTTAACTGCAAGATGGAGGAAGGGAGTTCCGTTAGTGAGCACGCCATTAAGATGTCGGGCTACACTCAACGCCTTGAGCAACTGATCAAGATTCTAGAGGAGCTCAAGATTGTGAGTTCTGCAATCACTCCTCCTAGCTACAAAGGTTTTGTAGTTACTCATAATCGATTGGTTCCATCGATCATCGAGCTCTTCGCTAAGCTGAAAGTCGGAGGTGGACATCAAGAAAGATAATCATGTGTTGATGGTCAACAAGCCCCCCAGCTTTAAGAAAGGTAAGGGTGCAAAGAAGCCCTTCAAGAAGGGCAGTGGCAAGCGCGTTGTCCCTGCTGAGAAGAAGCTCAAGTTTGGACCTAAGTCGGACACTGAGTGCTTCTATTGCAAGGACAAGGGTCCTCGAAGCATTTGTCAAAGTACTTAGCGGACAAGAAGGTGGCACCATCAAAGGTATATTTGATATACATGTTATTGATGTTTTCTTACTAGCCCTCGTTGTAGTGCACGGGTATTTGATCTTGGTTCGGTTGCTAATATTTGTAACTTCAAAGCAGAGCTACGGAATAGATGGCGGCTAGCGAGGGATGAGGTGACGATGCGCGTTGGCAACAGATCAAGAGTTGATGTGATGGTCGTCGGCACGCTCTCCTTAGTTTTACCTTCGGGATTAGTTTTAAACCTCAATAAATGTTATTATGTGCCTGCGTTGAGCATGAACATCATATCTGGATCGTGCTTATTGCAAGACGGTTATTCATTTAAATCTGAGAATAATGGTTGTTCTATTTATATGAGTAACATCTTTTATGGTCATGCACCTGCTGTGAATGGTTTATTTCTTCTGAATCTCAAAAGGGATGAAACACACATCCATAACATTGAGGCTAAGAGATGCAAGGTAGATAGTGATAATACTACTTATTTGTGGCACTGCCGTCTAGGTCATATTGGTGTAAAACACATGAAGAAACTCCATTCTGATGGACTTTTGGAGTCTCTTGATTTTGAATCATTTGACACATGCGAACCATGCCTCATGGGCAAGATGATCAAAACCCCGTTCTCTAGAATGATGGAGCGAGCAACGGACTTGTTGGAAATCATACATACCGATGTATGCAGACCGATGAGTGTTTCGATGCGCGGTGGATATCGCTATTTTCTCACTTTTACCGATGACTTAAGTAGATATGGGTATATCTATTTAATGAAACATAAATCTGAAACATTTGAAAAGTTTAAAGAATTTCAGAATGAAGTGGAAAACCATAGATAACAGAAAAATTAAGTTTCTACGATCCGATCGTGGAGGTGAATATTTCAGTTATGATATTCACACGCATCTTAAAACAAGAGGAATTGTTTCGCAACTCACGCCACCCGGAACACCACAGCGCAATGGTGTGTCTGAACGCCGGAATAGAACTCTATTAGATATGGTGCGATCAATGATGTCTCTTACTGATTTTCCATTATCATTTTGGGGTTATGCATTAGAAACTATACGAAGCTTACGTCAAGAAGTTGATGCCGGACAAGCTCGAACCCAAAGTGGAGAAACGCGTCTTCATAGGATACCCTAAGGAAACTATTGGGTATACCTTATATCACAGATCAGAAGGCAAAGTGTTTGTCGCAAAGAACAGATCCTTTCTTGAGAAGGAGTTTCTCTCGAAAGAAGTGAGTGGGAGGAAAGTAGAGCTAGACGAGGTTGTTGAACCTTCTCTTGAGTTGGAGAGTAGCGCAGCACCTGAAATTGTTCCAGTGCCGTCTGCACCGACAATAGAGGAAGCTAATGACAAGGATCATGAAGCTTCGGACGGTGCTACTACTGAATGTCGCAGGTCGACAAGGTCGCGTGCCCCTCCTGAGTAGTACGGCAACCCTGTCTTAACTGTCTTGTTAGTAGACGACAGTGAACCTGCGAACTATGAGGAAGTGATGATGAGCCCAGACTCTGAGAAATGGCTAGAGGCCATGAAATCCGAATTGGGATCCATGAGCGAAAACCAAGTATGGACTTTGGTGGACCCTCCTAGCGACCGAAAGGCTGTTGAGTGCAAATGGATTTTCAAGAAGAAAACAGACGCGGATGGTAATGTTACTATCTATAAAGCACGGCTTGTCACAAAAGGTTTTCGACAAGTTCAAGGTGTTGACTACGATGAGACTTTCTCTCCCGTAGCGATGTTTAAGTCCATTCGGATTTTATTAGCAATTGTTGCGTTTCATGATTATGAAATATGGCAGATGGATGTCAAGACTGCGTTCCTCAATGGCAACATTGATGAAGAGTTGTATATGATGCAACCCGAAGGTTTTGTCGATCCTAAGGATGATGATAAGGTGTGCAGACTTCAGCGTTCCATTTATGGACTGAACCAAGCATCTCAGAGTTGTAACCTTCATTTTGATCAAGTGATCAAGAGTTTTGGATTTTTTCCAAATTGCTACGAAGCTTGTATCTACAATAAAGTGAGTGGGAGCTCAGTGACATTTCTGGTACTGTATGTGGATGACATATTGATCATTGGAAATGACATTGACATGCTTAACGATGTGAAGAGTTATTTAAACAAATGTTTTTCAATGAAAGACCTAGGGGGAGCTTCTTATATATTGGGCATCAAAATCTATAGAGATAGACAAAGACGCCTGATAGCTTTAAGCCAGAGTACATACCTAGACAAAGTTCTGAAAAGGTTCAGAATGGATAAGGCAAAGAAAGGTTCAGTGCCTATGTTGTCAGGTAAGATATTGAGCAAGGCTCAGTGTCCAGCTACGGTAAATGATAAAGAAGCTATGAGCAAAGTGCCTTATGCCTCGGCCATAGGTTCTATCATGTATGCCATGTTGTATACTAGAACGGATGTGTCCAATGCTCTTAGTTTGACGAGCAGGTACCAAAGTGATCCAGGAGTGGAACACTGGACAGCCGTGAAGAACATCCTAAAGTACTTGAATAGGACTAAATAAATGTTCTTAGTCTATGGAGGTGATGAACAGCTTGTCGTAAAGGGTTACGTCGATGCTAGTTTCGACACCGACAAGGATGATTCTAAATCTCAGACAGGATACATTTATATTTTGAATAGAGGAGCTGTGAGCTGGAGAAGCTGCAAGCAAAGCGTGATCGCGGGATCTATAGTAGAAGCGGAATACATGGCTGCTGCAGAAGCGTCAAGTGAAGGAGTTTGGATTAGGAACTTCATCACTGAGCTTGGCGTGGTTCCAAGTGCCTTGGACCCACTGGAGATATTGTGTGACAACACTGGCGCCATAGCACTAGCTAAGGAACCAAGATATCATCCAAAGACCAAGCATATCAACCGCAAGTTTTATATAATCCGAGATTATATAGCAGATGGGGATCTGAAGATTAGCGAAGTACATACAGATCTGAATGTCACAGATCCATTGACTAAACTTCTTCCACGTGCAAAACATGATCAACACCTTGGTGCCATGGGTGTTAGATTGTTGCCAGATGTAAACTAGATTATTGACTCTAGTGCAAGTGGGAGACTGTTAGAATTATGCCCTAGAGGCAATAATAAAGATGTTATTATTATAATTCTTATTCATGATAAAGTTTATATTCCATGCTAGAATTGTATTAAGCGGAAACTTTAATACTTGTGTGGTTTTTGAACAACATTGTGTCCCTAGTACGCCTCTATGTACTAGCTCATTGATTAATGATGGTTAAGGTTTCCTAACCATAGAAATGAGTTGTCGATTAATAATGAGATCATATCATTGGGAGAATGATATGATGGATGCAACCAAATTAAGCGAGCAATTAGATCGTGTCATCGTGTTCATCTTTGCTTTTTCCTATGTCAAATGTTGTATTCCTTAGACCATGAGATAATGCAACTCCACGGTATCGGAAGAAAGCTTTGAGGTCATCAAACGTCATCCTATGAGAGGGTGATCATAAAGGTGTCTCGTGTGATCGGAAAGTACTTGTTGGGTTGTATGTATCGAGATGGGATTTGTCCCTCCCAAGTCGGAGAGATATACTTCGGGCCCACTCGGTAATCGATATCAACACCGCTTGCAAGCACGTGGTTAAGGAGTTAATCACAAAGTGATATCGGATTACGGAACGAGTAAAGTACTTGCTGTGAACGAGATTGAACTAGGTATACCGATACCGACGATCGAATCTCGGGCAAGTAAAATATCACGTGACGAAGGGAATATATATATGGGATTGATTGAATCCTGGCATCGTGGTTCATCCAATATTATCATCGATGAATGTGTGGGAGTCAATATGGGTTTCCAGACCCCGCTGTTGATTATTGATAGAAGATCATGTCTACATATTCTCGAACCCGAAGGGTCACACACTTAACGTGTCTCGACGCTAGGATAGATTGGATAATTGGTTTATGAGTTTTTGTTCGGAGTCTCGGATGAGATCCAGGACGTCACGAGAGGTTCCGGAATGGTCCGGAGAATAAGATTCATATAAGGCAATGCAGTTTTTGGAGTTCGGAATTGTTTCGGATTAATCGGTATTGTACCGGAAGCTTCTAGAACCTTCCGGAGTGGGACCAACGTGGCCCCACTTGTCGGTAGGGGGCATGGGCCTATGAGGGAGTGCCCTGGCCGCATTGGGCCAGGGGCACAAGGCCCCATAGGGCCCAGCCGGCCAAATCCTAGGGTACCCTAGGGGAGCTTCTAGAAGAGGGGGGGGAACTTGCCCCCCACTCCTCCCTCCTTGGCCGCCGGCCTAGGGCTTGGGGGAGGGGCAAGGGCCAGCCACCCACCCCTCTATATAAAGAGGGCTGGGGGCGCACCCCTGACACACCTCGTCCTCAACCCTAGCCACCCTGCTGCTCCTCCTCTCTCTCTCCCGATCAAGGTAGGCGAAGCCTCGCCTTGAAACTCTCCACCGCTTGCATCGCGCCGTCGCGTTGTAGATCCAATCCATCTCTCCACCCTACTTGCTGGACCGAGGAAGGAGGAGACGTCGAGGTGCCGCACGTGTGCATCTCTCGGAGGCATCGCCACTTGCGATGTTGGATCGGATCGGATCACAAGGAGGAGAAGCTAGTACGACTACATCAACCACGTTCTGTTGAACGTTCCGCTGTGCGAATCTTCAAGGGTATGAAGATCTCATCTATTCCCCCTCGTTGTTTGCATCTCCTAGATTAGATCTTGGCTTTCACGTTGGCATCCGTAGAATTTTTTTGATTTACTATGCTATGAAACCCTTCAATCATCACCACTCCATCTCGCTGAAACAATTGTGTTGAATACTTGCATAGTTTTTAGGGAAAAATTTCCCGGTGTTGATTACTATTATAGTTGATGTTTGTGAGTGGAACCATTGGATTATTGTTTATGTACAGATTGTTATCCATCACCATATCATATTTGATCTTGATCCATATGATGTCTTGTGAGTAGTTGGTTTAGTTCTTGAGGACATGGGAGAAGTCATGTTGTTAGTAGTGGATTTGTGTTGAGATATTATTCAATGGTTTAGTATTTAAGTTGTGGTGCTATTCTTCTAGTAGTGCCATGTGAACGTCGACTACATGACACTTCACCATTTATGGGCCTAGAGGAATGCATTGTGTATTTGTCTACTAATTGTGGGGTTGCCGAAGTGATAGAAACCTGAACCCCCGTTAGGACACCATTGCACAAGGGAGCGTAGGATCTTCGAGTTTAAAGCTGTGGTTAGGTTTATATATTAATTGCTTTCCTGTAGTTGCGGATGCTTCTAGGGGGTTTAATCACAAGTATGTATTAGTCCAAGTAAGGTCGGAACATTAGCACAGTTTCACCCACACAACACTTACAAGACCAAAGAAGACTACTCAACTATTTGAAGCGAAAGCACTTGACAGAATTCTCATGTGTTCTCGAGAACGTTTGGTCCTTATAAGTATTTCCACCGGCTTGTCCTTTTCTAAGAAAGGATTGGGCCACTTTCTCAATTGTTTCTTGTATTTATTACTTGCACTTTATTTCTTTGCTTTATCAGAAAATCCCTAAAAATCCGTTTGCTAAGTATTTACAGAGATTTCCTGCTCCATACTGATACGTCGGAAACGTAACTATAATTTTTGATGCTCCATGCTTGTTTAGTATCTACTTTGCGTTGCTCTGTCTATACTTTGAGGTGTTTTTATATCTTTTCTGGAACTAACCTATTAACAAGTTGCGACAGTGCCAGTGGCCTGTTTTCTTCTGTTTTTGGTTCCAGAAAGGCAGAAAATCAATACTCTCGGAATTGGATGGGACAAAAGCCAAAGTCAATATTTTACCGTGGAGGATACGAAGTTCAGAGGAGAGACGGAGATGCGAACCAGGGTCACCACACCACCCTAGGCACAGGTGGGCCCATCCCACGCCTGGGTAGGGTGTAGGCCCCCTGGCCACCTCCCAGCCTCGCCTCTTCGCCTATGAGAATCCCCCGATGCAGAAACCCTAGGCACCCGATCAAAACTCCATGGAACCTTCTATAGCTGTCGCCACCGCCGTCCCTAGATCAGGGATCTGAAGTCCTTCCCGGCAACCTGCCGGAGGGGAGATCATCCCGGAGGCCTTCTTTTCTGGTATGATGCATGAGTAGTTTCACCTTGGACTTCGGGTCCATGTAGTATCTAGATGGTTGTATCTCCTCCTTGTGCTTTCATGTATAGATCTTGTGAGCTTCGTTCATGATCAAGATCTAATCTATTTGTAATCATGCATGTTGTGTTTGCGGAGATTTGATGGATATTGAGATTACTATGTCAGATTGATTAATGGTTTTGTCTATTTGATACTATCATGTCTGTGTTGTTTGTGATCTTGCATGCTCTCCGTTGTTAGTATCTATTGGCCAAGTAGTTTCTAGTGACTCCAAGAGGGGGTATTTATGCTCGATAGTGGCTTCATGCCTCTAGTTTTTAAGGAAAGTGACAGAAATCTCTTCGGCTGTAGATGTGTTGTTGCCACTAGGGAGAAAACAACGGTCTCTTGTTCATAGAACAAGTGGATTGTTTACTTTACACACTTTGCTTAAAGCAGTTGTCTGTTGTTTGCAACTTAATACTGGAGGGGGTTCAGATGATAACCTAAATGTGGACTTCTAGTCATAGATGCAGTTGGATGGCGGTCTATGTATATTGTTGTATTGCCCAATAGAATCTCATAGGATCTTTTTGTCTGGTATTGCATTGTTATGCCTTGCTTAGTTCCTGTCAATTCCCTGCTGTAATTTGCTTACCCTTCATGCCATGTTGTTTATCTAAGAAGAGCACCTCTAGTGAACTGTGGACCCCGTTCAATCTTTACCGTTGATACATCTTCCACTGTTAACTGTTTACTTGATGAAAACCATTACCTTCCACACCATACAGTTAATCCTTTGTTACAGCAACCGGTGAGATTGACAACCTCACTGTTAGTTGGGGCAAAGTCTTGAGTTTGTGTTGTGCAGGTCTCCACGTTGCTTGCAACACCTGTGTGACGTTTCCTTCCTCCTACTGGTTCGATAACCTCGGTTTCTTAATGTGGAAAGACTTGCTGTTGTGCTGTTTCACACCTTGTTCTTGGAGTTTCCAACAGGCTCCACATTAACGGAATCATCAAGTTTTCTGGCGCCATTGTCGTGAAGGCCAAGAACGTCTTCACAAGGGGAGTCCTCCTCAACCTTTCTCTTTACTTTGTTTCTAGTAAATTTCTTTTTTGCTTGTAAGAACTTTCTTTTATGATTTTAGTAAACTTTATATATGTACATTACGTAAAATCTTACATTCGCCTCTGCTAAGTCCCTTCTCACTCACCATGAAAAAAAAAGGGAGTTTTCTTGTGTACATTAACATGGACAACATGATGCGGTGTTTTCACCTTAATTTTGCGCGCGGATGGGACCGATCGAAAGATATCGTCTGAGTCATCTATTTTCGGCGGCGATGTGAACGAGGTTATGGGCGCACTCGTTGTACCAACACGTATCCACTCAGAGAATACCACTATACCGGAGTAAGCAAAGCCCACAGAATTGAAATTAGCACCCCCACTGCGCGGCCTGCCACCTAGATCGCGTCGCGGCGCGGCAGTCGTGACGACCTCCTCGGTCTCCCAGTAACACGCATTGGCGACATCATCCTCCATATATATAGTTCACCAAATATATAGCCTATAGCCAGCCCTGCCTATTGATTGGGTCTCAGTCACTTGAGGGTTGTAGCTTGCAAGCGATGGCGGGAGCAGGGTGCGGGGTGGTTGCCGAGGCGGCGAGGCCGGCGGCCGGGATGGTCGGCGTGCAGATGCTCTTCTCGGTGCTGAACATCCTCATCAAGCTCGCCCTCAACGACGGCATGGACGCGCGCGTCCTGGTCGCCTACCGCTTCATGTTCGCCGCCGTCGTCCTCTGCCCCATCGCCTTCTTAGTCGAGAGGTACGTACGCTACTTTTTTCTTCTTGACTGTGAGAGGTATGTACACGTTACTTGCTCGCCCACACTACTGGATGCATCCATATGCATGGCATGTTTCACACGCTTTTTCTCAATCAAAAACGACATGCATATATAGTGCCGTTTTTGGCTTTTGGTCAATTAAATCGTCCATATATAGACCTGGAAGGTAACCGCGCGTGTTCCTTCTTCTGATAAAAAAACAGGCACATGCATGCATGCTATAGAAAGCACAAGGGATAGAGAAATGCTCCTCTTGCTTCGGTGCTTCGGAGCTACTCCCTCCATTCCATAATTCTCATACTGGTTATAGTTCAAATTTAAACTAAAATCAAGACAAAAATTGTGGAGCGGAGGGGATATAATTTGATTAGTAGGAAAAAGTGCTCGTTCCACAGTAAATCACCAAGTTACCTTTTTATTACTTTAGGAAGTTACATGTTATCGAATTCTTCCATGAAAAGTTTCTACGCCGCTAGCTATACACTTACTACTTCTGCTCTAAGACTCTAATTATGTGATTGCAGGAACACACGTCCACCACTAACCAAGAAGGTGGTCCTACACTTGTTCTTGTGTGGGTTGTTCGGGTAACTACTTTTCAATAGACCTCCAAATTTTTACTCTTCTACTTATTTCTTATAATGGACTCTTCGTTACTTAAAAGAATATAAGTCACCTAAGTTGCAGAAGGGCCGATCCTCAGGTCACGCGGCTACCCATGTTAGAAAAAATATCCCTTGTTGTATCCTTTAAGTATGTACATACCTCTATAAACAGGTCAGGCAACTTCACCCAATATAGAGACGACAATAAACAAAGCATAGCGGTGAATGGTAGATATCTTCAAAACAGAGGATACTTTATTATTAAAAACCATGTCATTTCTACATAGCCACAACGACTAAATAATGGCAAGCGCTCCCACCCTAGAAAGGATTCTGAATCTATACTAAATCCCTTGCAACCAATTACCAAATATATTAACAACACTACTTGGAAGAGATAGACCAGAATATACTTGGATGACCGACCCGAGCGAATTTGCACTGCAAGAATAAATGTTTAATCTTCACTTCATGATGAAAAAATACACATTGATTACTCCCATGCCAATTCCTTCTAGCAAGTTTGTCTTTAGTAAGGATAACCCCGATGAAGGTACCATGCGAATATTTTTTGTTTTTAGTGATATCTTCATCTTCAAGATTTTTCTATTATTATCGACTTGCACATCGGACTGAACAAGTGCTCTATACATAGAATCTATAGATAATTTACCATTTACATGTAGATTCCAACGAAACTCATCATAACCTTCTGACAATTGCATTGTGGTAAACATGGTAACAAAGTGTTCCACGATTCAAGTCTGGGTCAAATGAGATTTTTTCTGAACGTCACATTGGGGGAGAGGAATCCAACACAGAGGATATGGTGCCCCACTTGTGACGAACAAATATGTATAGGACTGGATATTGTTCCTTAAGTGTAGCATTTCCGAGCCACTTATCCTCCCAGAAATCAATTACCGATTAGTCTTTAATAGAGAAAGTGCCAAACAGGAAGAAGTTCTTCATCCACACCATTAGCCTAGCCCAGAAGTGCGAGTCTCCCGGCTTCCATAGCACTTGAGACAACACCTTCAAACTAACATACTTCCTTCTTAGGAGGATTTTCCATACACCATTCTCTGTAACTTAAAAAGCCACTTACCCTATAGAGCGGTGTTCTTGACCTCAAAGTCGTGAACTCCCAGTCCACTTTGATCTTTGGGACGGCAAACCACACTCCACTTTGACAAACGATTTATTATTTTTCTTACTATCTCCTTGCCAAAAGAATCTTGATCAGGATAATTCAATCTATGCAAGAATCCTTTAGAAAACTGGAAGACATCGATCAATATATAGTACCATGTTGGTAAGTACTGAATTTATGAGAACTAACAAAAAAAGTCTTCGTTTATTGGGAAAGAATCAATATACTTTTAATTTGTCGAATCGGGATTCACTAAGACAGAAATCAAGCATTGGGTCGAACTCTTCTTTGGTGTTAAGGTAGTAGCTGTGAATAGACATAGAGAACCTTTTCCTATGTATGAATCTATATTATTTCATTCCAATTTCTTCCCGAAACTTCCCAAGACCGCAAACAAAAAAAGGAATTCGTAGTCACTTTTTCCTGTCGCGTAAAAAAAAAGTCTTTACGCGAGAGCAATAGCGGTTGGGATATATCTATCTCTTCTGAGCAACCTCGCTTCCGCCTAGAGGTAGTAATTTTTCTTTTCATCTACTAAGACAATTTTGGAGTCTTTCCTCGACATGTTTTCATTCCACATTTGTGAGTCTCCGATAATGAATCGGTGTCTCAAATAGTTAATTGGAAACTGGCCTTATCCGCAGCCAAAAGGCTCAGCATACAGATGTGCCTAGCCTTGAGCACCATCAAAACAAAACAATTTATTTTTATAGAAATTAATCTTTAACCTAGAAAGTTGCTTGAATGTTGATAATATTAATTTCAGGTTCTTAGCCTTTTTTAGATCATGTTCCATAAAAAGAATTGTATCATCGTCATATTAAAGGATAGAAAGTCCACCACCGGCAAGATAACGTCATATTAAAGGATAGAAAGTCCACCACCGGCAAGATAACGAACTACTCCTATTTGACCATCAACTTTAGCTATATAGGTCATATTCATACTATACATGTGTGTAGTTACACCCACGTGTGTTTCACACCATTTAGGTAGATCTGTCATACCAGAGAGTATGTATGTATGTATATTATGAAGTACTATAAGACTATTTAGTAGTATATATACTACTTTTGAGGTAGTATGTATGAGTTTTTCACATACTCTTCTTTTACGTACATGCATAATTGTATTTCAAAAATATAGTGCAAACTATGGCTCTCTTTCCATTTTTTCGCATAACTTGATTTAAAGTATCTTAGATATAGTATATGAACATACTCAAACCGATAGGGTATGACGACGCATACTTTCGTGTAGTAGTATATGGAACGTGGTTGTAAATTACACCGAGGAGTAGGAAGCATTTTTTCCTTCCGAGAGGAGATAATACTTATGTGGGGGTGTAGCAGCATTCGTTCCATCATTGCCTTGCTATTGCTTATAAGTTACAAGAAATTTGTCCTTATCAAAACAATATTAAGAGGCGATAGTATTCTGTGGAACTTAAAAAGTGATATTGGCCTGGCGCATGACCAGTGAGTTTTCTTAGACATGTGAGTATGGAATAATTTATTTTTATTAAAAATAAAAAACTGTGACTTATACGTGTATATATCTTAATTACTGTATGCATGTTTCTATGTACACAGGTTTACTGTAAACCAGAACTTGTACGTGCTGGCTATAAAGTTAACTTCAGCAACCTTTGTTACAGCTATCGCCAACCTCACTCCTGCAGCAACATTCATCCTTGTGATCTTGACAAGGTTACAGAACTTTCCACATAGAAAGATATCCATATTTTTCATGTTTCTGAAAATTATTATTATCATCGTGTGAGTAGGAATACCAATGCATGCATCCACTGATATTGGGTAGATTTTGTGTTATTGTTATTTAATGGATTTTTCTCCATCTTATTCGGTGGGAAGTGAATAAGTCTATGTTGTCAAAAAATTAATATTGATCTTCATACTGAATTAAACAACAGGCTTGAGACTTTGAAACTTAGAAAGCCAGCCGGACAAGCAAAATTTGTTGGAACCCTTGTCGGCATGGGTGGTGCAATGTTGCTTACATTCTACAAGGGACCAGAACTGAAGCTACTCCGTCGTCTGCCCCGTCCCAAGCTCGGCCACATTACCGAAGTTCACCACACCCACCCACCATCAACGGCCAACCAAATTCTTGGCTCATTTCTTGGCATCACCAGTTGTTTCAGCTACGCGACATGGCTAGTCATCCAGGTTCACGTTGTGTTACTTGTTCCAGTTGTGCATCCACCACTGGGCTGGTACAACGTTTATGTTGTAATGTTTCTTTTTGTCAATTGCAGGCAAAAGTGGGTGAAGTTTATCCGTGCCACTACTCCATTGCTGCAATGGTGTGCCTCTTTGGTGCAGTTCAGTCGACTGTAATGGCAGTTTGTGTTCAGAGAGGCAAGGAACAATGGAGGTTAGGACTTAACATCAGACTGTACTCGTCAGCTTACGCGGTAAGTGGGACTCTCTTCAGATGTCAAAAAAATTCTTCCAATAAGTTATTGTCAATAATTTTTTCAAAGCATGTTACTTGCTTCACTCAGGGCCTGATAGCATCAGGACTTGCGTTTCCGTTACTATCGTGGTGCCTGCGAAAGAAAGGTCCCCTCTTCATAGCCGTATTCAGCCCGTTGATGCTCATCTTTGTCGCTGTTCTGAGCTCACTTCTTCTCGACGAGGCCTTGTACCTCGGGAGGTGAATACATTTTAGACTGCTTGCACATTGCATATCAATATAAATAAGGAATTCTTATGCTTAGCTACATTGCAGTGTGCTTGGTTCTATACTAATTGTGGGTGGCCTATATCTTGTCCTTTGGGGCAAAGCGAAAGAACAAGCTGAGGTGTCCAAACATGACGATCTAGGCAAGGAATCCATTCCTATGACTGCTAAGGGTGAGATGAAATAAGACAAGGAGAATCATGGAATTAAACCAAAAATAAAGTGGAGATAAGGTGTTGACTATTTTGATTGTATTAAATTTATCATTTTGAACTATTGCTTTTGTATTCACACGATTTCATCTTATCTATCATTTTGAACTATTGCTTTTGTTTTCTCCATGAAAAATTTGCTTCCAAGTATCAAGTGCTACTTGTTAGGGCATCTCCAATGAGTAAAAAATAGAGTCTCAATCAAAAAAGAAATACTCCCCCCGACTCATATTACTTGACTTGTATTTGTTAAAATTTGGACGAAACTATATACTAAATAGTGTCTAGATTCATTCAAATCTAGACAATTTAAGTCAACTAATATGGATCGGAGGAAGTAGTATTATATCCCAGCTATAACCATTACGGAACGCAAATCAATTTTTCTAAAGAGCGGGACTTTGTGCTATGGTGAGCCCACAAGAGAATACAATGTCCCGCATTTTTTCTCGCGGGGAGCAAAATGCACATGAGTACTATTTCGTAGGTAGCTGCCCTCATTGATATTGCTGATAGGTGGGTACAGTTATACATATGTAGATCTGGACCACTAGAGACGACATAGAGAGCTGGATTCGATGTCATCTGTACAGTTTTCGACAAGCTCATTTGAATATAATCAATGGCGATCATAGAGGTTTAAGATATGACCCAGAAGCTTCATCTGTACTTGTAGAGGCATTATACATATTGTCTCAAAAGTGTTGCTATAGTCCGTGCCTTTTATGTGTTAAGGACACTATAATAATAATGTCTATATATCTTATAAGACATAACAAAGAGGCATTATATTATGTCTCCACATGTAGAGTAAAAATTACTACGAAAAACATGTCAAAAACAATCCTTGAAGTCTCTACACGTAGAGTAAAAAATACTACAAATAACATGTTAAAAGCAATCCTTGAACTCTTCACCTTATAATACCTTAATGATAAAGACTTATTCCTCCAACCATCTCAACCTTACATATGATCTTGTCTACACCTAGAATTAATTTTTTTTGAATATTGCACAACCTGACTAAATCTTAAAATAAATGTCTCTAGATAACAAGCAAAATGCCTCAAATAGTGTTTTATAGAAAATGTAAACACCTTTTGCAAGGTTTCTCAATGATTGCCTGTATATCACTTGTTGACACAATTTAGAATGCCTTAAAAGCTGTCTCTAGAATAAAAATTTCATTCCTTTAGAAAAATGTCTTAACTAGTGTCTATATTTGAAACACATCCTTAAGTGCCTCAAAAATTGTCTCTACAGGATGCAAAATGTCTCTACCTGATTTTTAAAGAGACAAAAATAAGAAGTGTCTCAAGGAGAACGTCTCTATGGTAGGTTTTTGTTGTAGTGCTCCCGCTGTGACTACGGGAGGGAGGAGATACATTACAAGGGGACATAGTTATTGCCCCTAGGTTGCAGCCATGATCATGTCAAAACACACTTGATGATCTCAAGACGGAGAAGACGACGAACACACAAAATTCCAAATTCAGTTGCAAACGTCTGTTTCTCTCCCGCTACTACCAAGGGGGGTGTTAGAAGACGACTGAGATTAGGAGATAGGATTATGACCTTCTTGTACTCGCTAGTACAAATTCGCTACTTAGAGACGTCAATTTCCCATAGGCCTCACACGGTTTCTCGTTCCGCATCAAGCGCATAGTTTCTAAGAGCACACCACCTGACCCGGTTTTTCTTTACGGCTCTAAGATACGCGACCTTAGACGCTGCAAAAAGGCAAACGCCTCTAACGTCTATGAGCTGGAGATGGGAAATATTTCTGACTGCTTACAAAAACTCTTCAACCTCATACGGCCTATACTATGGACCGTCTTCAATAGTAAGGCGACCTAAGTCGGATTTTGACAAAGATCGTCTCCAGAATTAGTGTGCCTCGAAGCTGCTTTTTAAAGTGACCATCTCCAGTGTGTAGACCATTTTAAATAGTAGCATGCTAATTCGAACTCGATCATAACTGACATGACACATAATCATGATTTAGCATCCAGATAGACAGATTAACTCAAGAACTTATAGCAGCTCAATCGCGGTAACATTATCCAGATAGTTGGGGAAATCTTTACAAATTTATTCATTACACATTATGGCAGTACATACAAAATGCAGTCCATAAATCAATCAGAATAGCATAATTAGTACTCTCTAGCAAACTAGCATTGCATTTACAATGGGCCGCCCGGTGGAAGTTGCTAAACTAGAATATGTACCTCTCCATTATCTTTTTCATCAGAGCAAAAAAGACAATGCTATCTTCAGTCGTCAAGTCGTCAAGATTTCATTCGACCTATGGACATCAGAGAAAAAAGGACAATGTTGGCCAGCTCATATCTTCATTCTAACCATCTTTGGCTTTTTTTCTATTTGTTTACCAAACATGGACATCAATAGGTTCATCAATACGATTCTTTAGGTATTTTATTGTGAATTCAGCTCCAAATGTCTCGACAAGTACAGATAATTGAAGAATTAGCATGCATGTGATTACTGGAAGTATTTAAATATTATAGGGTGGCTTGTTGATATCATGATCAAGGATTTATCATCTTACCAACTTGCACTTATTTTTCATGACATATCAATAGGGAAGCTTGTAGACATAAAAATTAGTGCCCCCTTGTGTTGAGACCCTTATGCAATAACACAAATACGGTGGAATATTAATGTCTACCGTCTAAACACATATAAAACAGATGACTGCAATGTTTATGTTCTTTTGATACCTCTAAACTAAATCCTCTCAATGGGCTCTTCATCTGATGACTGGAATTCAAAACGACCAAAGCTAATGCAAAAACTGTCATCACTAAAGAGCGTTATTGCATCGTCAGTACAGGTTCCCATTTGTTAAATAGATACACCAATAAAGTGACTTAAATCTATATTTCTAGAAGGGCAATGAACAATGAGGAATCAATAAAGAATTGCATATTTTGAGATTTATACAAGGAGAAAAGAGTTGGGACAGATGCATGCTGCCTGGGGGAGGATCTCCGACGGCGTCGTTGGGTCTTTGCAACTCCATTACCCTGAAAATTAAAATCGAGAAGCAAATTGGCAAATTCCATGGCAAAATTCCTAAATAGAAGATGTTGATTTAGGGTTTGGGGGGTTTGGTTTTCACGCATACCTACTAGGACGACTAAGGGGTCCTCGGAGCCGAGGGAGAGCATCCGCACCGCAGGAGACCGGAGGTGGAGGTGCTGGAGAGGCATGGGACTGGAGGCGGCGATGGTGGAGAGGCAGGGGACCAGCGACGTCGGTGGACAATGGGGTTTGGGCGGGCGGGGAAGAAAAAATGTGGCACGGATTTGAATTATTTGTCCAAATATTGTTAGATATTTGCCACCAAGTACTAGCCTCAGACGAATGTAAGTGGAAAACGTCTCTAAGAACATCCATTCTCCGAATATTTCATATTTTCCCGCCAAGAAACTTCCCTAGCTAATACGACTAGTAGTTTGAAACAAACGCATTCGGAACTCCGGATATATTCGGAACTCCGGCATTTGATTATTCTAAAATTTGAGAATTATTCATAATTTAAAAGCATAGAAAGGTGTGTATACATGCTTGCTAGAGTGAAATTGAGTATCCTAAGACTAAGTGAGGTTCATAAATTAAGGAAAATAATTGGAATTGTACAAACTTGGATCTTATTACCCTGAAAAGTATGATGACTCCTAGTGTTCATGCGCTCAGGGGCAAAGCAATAGGGTGCATGTATTTTGAATTTGAATAATTAAATTGTCTAATCATGAAGTGAGATCATTTGGATTCTTAATTATGAATTTTTCACCAATATAATAATTTTTCTTTTATTATTTGAAGGAAGTCTGGTTGAGTGAATATTTGGAAATCTGAATATATTAAGAACTCCGAATTTCGTTAATCCTAAATTTAGAGAATAATTTATAATTTAAATACAAAGAAAGGTGTTTACACATGCTTGTTAGAGTGAAATTGAGTCCCCTAAGACTAAATGAGGTTCATAAATTGAAGAAAATAATTGGCGTAGTACAAACCTTGGATCTTACCCTGAAAAACAGGATGACTCCTAGTGTTCATGCGCTTGGGGGCAAAGCAATAAGGTGCAATTTTTTTTGAATTTGACTAATTCAAATTTCTAATCATGAAGTGAGATCATTTGGTTTCTTAATTATGAATTTTTACCAATATAACCATTTTTCTTGTATTATTTGAAGGAAGTCAGTAAATATTTGGAAATCCGGATATATTCAGAAATCTGGATTTTGTTAATCCTAAATTTAGAGAATAATTTATAATTTAAAGGCAAAGGAAGGTGTTTATACATGCTTGCTAGAGTGAAATTAAGTCCTAAGAGTAAATGAGGTGCATACATCGAAGAAAATATATGGTGTAGTACCTTGGGTAACCTAAAAAATTGAGCCCTAAGGTAGGTTATATTGTTGTGTACGTACTAATCTAAATATTGTTTCTTGGATAACCTGAAAGGTATATGACCGACTCATATATTGAAGAAACTCCATATAAACGTTACGCTTTCATTCTTATTAATTCAACCACCAGAGACGACGGATATAGATCAGTGCGGAAGCATGATCAGTAATATAATTGACACAAGAAAATTGAAGAAACTCTATATAAAGAAGTAGATTAATATATAAACGAGGTACTTATAATAGTTCAACCATCAGAGACTACATATGTAGATATTGTCTTACATGTAACTAGAGGTAATATTTAACTTAAATAAAATAAAAGCTAGGGAAGCAGCGCAGCAGCAGGAGCAGGGACACAGAGCCGCCTTAGCGAGAGCATCTTTCTACTCGATGGCAAACATGCCAGTCTTGACATATTTCCGGAGGAATTTTCTGTAGGCTGCATGTTGCGCCAATGTCTGCCGCTGGTGGATTCGGCCTTGGCCTTCGGCAATCTCCATCGCGTGCTGGACCATGTTTTCGATGTCCATATTGATGGCTCTACAACAGAATGGGAAAAACAATTCCCCCTTACAATAGAAAGGAATTATTCCCCACCATAAGCGCCTTAACACATAGCGGCTCTTGTTGTTCCTAGACTGCTTGCTAGAGTCCACGTCATCAGAATCATTATGTTTATTTTTAAGAACATAACTTAGAACTCATACATATGATTGAATTGCATTACAACTCAAGAATTGACAACATATATATGTAAGACAATATTAAATTGATATAAAAGTGTATGTATCTCAGCAATAGTTTGATCAGTTCATATATCATTCATGTATCCAAACAAAATTACAATTAGTTGGATGAGATTTATATGTAGAAAAAGTATGGGGCCTCATAAGCTTATTCAGGGATGGCGTGAGAGAACCAAATACCAATTGTACAACCTATATATTGTTCTTATACGTTACCTCGGTTTCGCTAACTCATCCCTAAAAAAATCTGACACCAATTAATGTGTTTGCCTCTTTTTTGGGGAAAATTTAAATCATTGGCCATAATAATAAATTGAAATGTAATCCTTTTTATACACTATGAATGCATGTGAACATTTTTGGGGAAAATTTCAATCATCCGCCTCACTGCGGAATTGAAATATAATAGTTCATATGAATGTAGAATAAATCTGGGGCCTCATAAGTTTTTTAGAGATGGAGTTAGCGAAACAAAGTACCAGTTGCACAACTTATATTGTGGATGTACATTATTGCCACTGATTCACTAACCTATCCCTAAAAAATCTAACACCATCGATCATATGTGTCTCCCCTTGCACTCTTTTCGGCAAAATTGAATCATTGTCCTCATTAAGAAATCGAAACACAATGTACACTATGTACCATACATATGCATGTTGTGTATCAAAATCAACACTCCAGTAACATATATGCCAAGCAAATGTAAATTTACTAGATGACAGATGAGTAGATCTAATCAAATGTAAATTTACTAGATGGCAGATGAGAAAATCTAATCAAATCTCAAAACAATTGACCATTCGAATCATATATATTTCCTATATCAAGAAGACACGCGGAAGATCAAAAGAATCTATAGAAGACTGAGAAAATCCTACGTATAAACAGTGAAATCTGCGGCTGCGATGACTAGAGAAACTAGTAAAGTAGTACCTAGATGTCTCATCGTAGAGATCCTCCTCGAACTCGTCGCTCTCATTGATTTCTTAGAAGATTATTTATTCGGAAAGGATGGGGTCGTTGATGATGAGCACCGGGTTTCCTTCTCCTTCTGCACGCCCCTCAACCAGATCTGCCGCTAGCACCACGACATTGTCGGCCTCCTGCTGCTCGACGGCGACGACGACTGTCTGGACGGAGCCCGAAGCATCGACAGCATGGCGAAGAGCAGAGTGCATTCCCGGAGAAGCCGCCTCTGCCTGCTCGGCGACGACCAAACCATCTGCTGTTGCACCTCCAACTGTCTTCACCTCCGGCTCGTATCCACACGTACG
The DNA here is from genome assembly GCA_030063025.1 of Avena longiglumis. NCBI lineage: Eukaryota > Viridiplantae > Streptophyta > Magnoliopsida > Poales > Poaceae > Avena > Avena longiglumis. The sequence goes on from CP125976.1 coordinate 519,078,259, forward strand.
CTTCACGACGCAGCTAAGAGGAGGGTGGTGGTGCAAGCGAAGGAGCTTCAGCGCGTGTGAAAGATGCAGATTGGGGTTTTGTGACTAGACAGATTGGAGGAAAATGACATGAGCTCGTGGAAGAAGAAGGCCTAGCGGGTTTATATACGAGCGGACATGTGTGGGTGTGGACACGTGTGGGTGGGGGCTAGTGTATGATATCCACTTTCTAATTACATTATTAATATGCACACGCTACCTCGGGAACATGCACGACGTGAGTTTCTGAGGCGGGCGGCATAATGGTCCGTCTCATTAGACCCTTGGAGGCGATTAATATTTCTCACGGACCATGGTTGAGTGATCTAGGGAGACGGACAATAATTGTCGTCGTCTTAGGATACATTTAGAGACGTTTTGTTTTAATGAGCGGATGAGAGGATAGTCATACTAGAGATGGTGCAGATTAACAACCGTCTGAGGTTAAAGTTAAAGGCGGTCAAAAAATTATGACCGCCCGAGGGTGATGAACATAGCTGGTGGATTATATATTTGGGATAAACCGGCTCTAGATATAGTCTATAACTAACGAGTTTGTACTAGTGACTCCAAGTCTCTCCCCTCATTGTACTCCTATATATACCCTCGTGAGGATCCGATCAATATACAACAAAATATTAGAGATCTATATTTTCTACACAAAGCCGTAAGGGAAAATGGAATTAAAAAAAAGGAAAATGGAAAAATGAACTCAATCTAATTTTATGTATTCAATGGAGAACATAGCCCCGGTCTCTGCATAAATTATGCACACATCCTCATTTATTGCAAGTTAAATATATTCAAAGTTAACAACTCATGGGTCACATAGAGTGTACATAAAAATCAACCAGTGAAAAAAAGAAATATGTGGCGCATATTTATCATTGAAGGCGATTAGAAAGTTGCCAGCCACCAGGTTGTAGATATCCTATGCGACTGTATCCAGACGGGTGCACCCAGAATCCAGTCATTGGTTCCGCCTCCGGTAGTATAAAGGAAAACTAGTGGATCCAGTGGGTAGCCATACAGATTGTTTAAAATATGCCCTAGAGGAAATAATAAAGTTGTTTATTATCATATTTTCTTATTCACGACAAGTGTTTATTCGACATGCTATAATTGTATTAACCGAAAACTAAATACATGTATGGATATATATAAACAACACAATATCCATAGTAAGCCTCTTATGACTAGTTTGTTAGGCAAATGATGGTTAAGGTTTCCTAACCATGGACATGTAATGCCACTTGATAAAATAATCATATCATTAGGAGAATGATGTGATGAACAAACCTAATAATAAGCATATTTTTGATTGTGTCACTTAGTTTGATTGTTATCGCTTTCGGACATGTCAAGAAGTATCGTTTTCTTAGACCATGAGACTGTGTTACTCCCAGGTGCCAGAGGATTGCTTTGTGGACATCAAACGTACCTTCATAACTGGGTGATTATAGATATGGCTTTTAGTTATTTCTAATGGTAATTGTTGAGTTGAATGAATCAAGAATGGGATTTTTCACTCTAAGTGATGGAGAGATATATCTGGCCCTCTCGGTAGTGTAGCATCCTAAAGTTTGCAAACATGTCACTAATGTGCTTATTCACGAGGATCCTACACCACAAAACTAATAAAGAGAACTTGCTGGTAATGAGATTGAACTAGGTATACCAATACAGAGGGTCGAATTTGGACAGTAATATATCATGAGACAAAGGGAATCAGATACCGAATTAATTGAATCCTCGACATCGTGGTTCAACTGATAAACGATCTTCGTTGAATATTTAGGAACCACTATGGACATCCCCGGTCCCACTAATGGTTATTGATCATAGAGGTGTCTCAATCATGTATGCATGTTCTCAAACCCGTAGGGTCACACACATAATGATTCTGTGTCACTAGGTTTCATCGAGATTTATAATAGATGGTTTAAACGAATGGTGATGCAGAGTCTCAGGCGTGGTCCTAGATATCATGAGGAGTTCCAGAATGGTCTAGAGGTAAAGAAAAAGTATATGGGAAGTATTTTTTGGGTTATCATAAAACATCGGGACTTTTCGATATTGTATTAGAGGTTCTAGAAGGTTCCTGAGGGGGGGGCGTAGTTGGGCCAACTTATTCTGGACATCCCACATGGCCTAAAGGGAAGTGTATAGACCACATGAGACAGTACACTAGCCCCCTGAGGACCATGTGCATGGCACTAAGGGATAAGGTTAAATCCCTTAAAGTTAGGGAGTTAACTTGGGAGGAATTCTTCCCCCTTTTTTTGTACGGCCCTAGGGTTTGGAGGAGGGTCCAAGGAATCTCCCCCGCCTATATAAGAGGGATGGGTGGGCTTTTTTGTGGCAATTGATCCACCATACATCCAAGCAACACCGTTATGCTGTTGGGATCTTGTGAAGCTCTTCTCCCTCGCTTGCAGGATCAAGGAGGAGGAGACGATACCAAGAAGGAACGTATTGATACCGTAAGGTGTTTTTAGATTGCAGGACTTCATCGATTTGAGCCGACACACGTGTATGACTACATCTTCCACGATCCCTCGATCTTCAAACGCTTTGGATCTTCGAGGGTATATAGATATGATTATCATTACTTGCATCTCGTAGATCTGATCTTACTAGGTTACATATGCTATTCCATAGGATTTTTTTTGTTTTCCATGCTGTGAACACATCAATGTTATCATAGTCTAGATATATGCGTAGATGCTTTGTATGAATAGAACATTATGAATTAGTGGGAGTTGATGATCATGAAGTAGTGGACCAACCTTACTCGTAAGCTTACGCGAGACCGGTATCATGCTCAAAATGAAACTTGTATTGCATAAATGTCTAGCGGGTGTATGTCTCTCCTACTATAGTTAATTCTGCTTTTAAAACAGAGGGCCCAAAAGGGAGTAGTAGAGACAACATGATTATCACTGTTGCGGCTTTGCATATGTAAGAAGGGTTCTTATGCATTTCCCATAGAAGCCACGTAAAATTTGCGAGAACTTCTAACTTGTTTTTGCAAGGCATGTGATGTGGTATGGCCAAAACTGTGATGTGTTCGATATATGTGATGTATGCAATGATCATATTTTTGTAATCTTTCACAACTTGCATGTAAATGAGTATGGCAACAGGCATGAGCCATATGGTTGTCTCTTTAATGTTTTGTATGACCTGCGAGTCAATCTTTCATCGCCATGTAACTTCTTTACTTTATTATGAGTTATAAATAGTTGTAGTAGCAATAATTGGTAGAGAAAACTATGTGATGACGTTAAGGACCATGGCACCATGATGATGATGATGGAGATCATGTTGGTGCTTTGGAGATGGAGATCAAAAGCACAAGAAGAATAAATGGCTATACCATATCACATTATACATGCATGTGATGTTTATCCCTTTATGTATCTTATTTTTCTTTGATTATGTCACAACGGTATCATTATACGGTGATCCCTCACACTTAATATCAAGATAATAATGTGTTGTCCCTTAGTATGCACCATTGTGAAAGTTCGTTATTTTGAAGAACCATGTGATGAGCGTGTGTGATAAACTCTATGTTCACATACAACAGGTGTAAGCCATATTTACACATGCAAAAATACTTCGGTTAACTTGATGAACCTAGCATGAGTAGACATGACCTCGAAACACAAGGAACCGAAAGGTTAAACATGAGTCATATAGATGATATGATCAAAATGGTGATGTTCACTATTGAAGCTACATCATCTCAGGTGATGATCGGACTTGGTGTAGTGGATTTGGATCATCTGTCACTAAACAATTTTGAGGGATGTTGAGTTTATTGGGAGTTCATTAGTAATATGAACCATTATCATGAACTAAAAAATCTAAGTTAATTTGCATAGTTCATTGTAATAATTGGAACCCGTTAAATACCTTGCGCTTAGTTATAATTGACATAATAGAAGTATAGAATTCTAGATACTTGCTTTACGGACTAGTACCGTATTGTTTGAGTGTTGAATTAAAGATAAAGTTCTAATGCAAAATTTCAAGCAAACCTCACTTACTCCATAAGGTTTAATAAGTTGTATTAATCCAAGAGTAACTGATTCCAAAGTTAGTATCTAAAGATCAAGCTTGCATCCATGATGCTTGATACTGAAAAGAAATTCTTGGTATCAAGGTTATATAGGAGCTTGAAGAATCATTTCAGAAATCATCTTGTGTGAAAGATATTCTGATATCTGAAACACTGTTTTATTTTCATATGATAAAGTGTAATTTAGTCAGAAATAAATTCATATATTTTATGACCACTTGCGCATGATGATGGCGTTAGGCATACTTTTCACCCAATAGGTCTGGGAACTAATATTACACAAACATTCATCCTTATTAGCTATAGTAGTTTCATCATGAAAGTTTTCATGATACAATGGATAAGAGGTATATGTAAAGTGTTTACTATACTAACATATTACTAAAAGTAGAATAAGGAAGAACGTGAAACATGTGGTGATAGTGATCCACTTCGAAGTGTGAATTCAAGGGTATTAGTAGTTGACTAACACACTTGGATTATGTACCATGTGACATGTTCCACTGTTGATGTTTGTTTATTCTTCTAAAAGAGAGCAAAACATTGAAATATAATCATCAAATGTAATTATTAGAAAATAAAAGACTGGAAATTTCCATCGTAGGTATATAGAAGATATACATGTTATGAATGTATTCTTTGCTTGTTAAAACAATATAATTCTTTATTATTATATACTGGATTGGTTGGTATGAAATGTCATACAAAGAAACTCAATACAAGAAATACAATGGCCCAAGTAACTAGCAAGAGAATGTGGTGATGATGCTCGTTGAGAAACAAATAAAATCTTATTGTGTTTTTCATATGCATCAAAGACCCAGCCATCAAGATTTATTTTTATAATTGTTATTTGGTTTCGGTATTGTGAGAACAAATTGTTGTTCAAATGATTATTTTACTCCATAGACGATGGGTGAACCATGATAAATCTCATTGGTGAAATAATATCTGTAACACTGATGCTAGAATGTTGCAAGACTTGTAAGACTTTCCTATAGATAACTAAAACACCGTTCATGGGTCAAAATAGAATGGGCGGCAACTTATTGGAGATCATACATGTTATGTATGTAGTCCATTATGTGAAACTATGTGTGGTGAATTTTTCTACTTCATATACTTTCACCGAGGACTTGAGTAGATAGTATGTCTATTTAATGAGGAACAAGTATGAGATATTTGGAACATGTTCATAGTTTTAGTGTGAAGGAGAAATCACCGTGACAAGACAATTAAGAGTTTATGATTGGATCATAAAGGAAGATATTTGAGTTACAACTTTAGCAAACACCTAAGAGTTGAGATTTTTTTCATGAACTTGCATTTTCTGAAACACCATAGTAGTATGGAGTGTTTGAGAATGTAATTAAACCTAGTTTTACTTGTTAGATCAAACATAAAACTTCCATTATAATTTTAAAGATTATGCTATAGTGCTACCTCTTTTAGATTGAAAGTAGCAACATCATGATCCGTTGAAATGACACCATATTAGTTATGGAAAAGGATAAATCACAGGTTGTATTTTCTTAAATTTTAGTATGCAAGGAATATGTAAAATGTGTACAACCAAAGTCGGATAAGAACATATTTGTAGGTTATTGCAAAGAAACCTTTGAGTAGTCCTCCATCGTAACATTAAAGACAAGCGTTTGTCACTAAAAACGGTAAGTTTCTTGAGAAGGAATTTCTCGTGAAAAGTTAATTTGGAGGACAATATATTTTGATGTGGTTGATGAACCTGAGAAACATGTGCTAAGTAGCGCACGCCCGAAAGTGTTTTGGAGGCAGCTATAGTTCTCATGGCTCCTGTGCCTACAAATGTTGTAGTCCCTGAGATCTAAGTTCCTATTGAACCATGTGGATCCGGTAATAATCAAATAACGAGATTTGAGGACACATTATTATTGTTGGTAAATAATAAAAAGACTGCATACAAATAAGCAAAAATGGGACCTGACTCCGTTAAATGGCTAGAAGCTATAAGAATCCATGATTGTATCCACATACGAAAATCAATTTGTGAACTTGGTAGACCCTCCGGAAGGCTTGAAGCTTTTCAAGCGTAAATTGATCTATGAAGAAATAGACATGGATGTTCACATTTTCGGAATGGTCGACATGTCTGAAACAATTTTACAACAATGTTCAAGGAGTTAACTATGACAATATTTGATATTTCATAGCAATGTTTAGTTTGTATTGATTATTGTAACAACCACTGCATATTTTGAGATATGGTAGTTGAACAAACAAAACAACATTTTGTAATAGAATGGTTACCTAGGATGTGTACATGAACCTATCCAAAGGGTTTGGTTGACTCGAAGGGTGCCAAAAGGCATGCAAACTTCAATGGTTGAAGTAAGCATTGTAGAGTTAGAATCATCACCATGATGAAATAGTTAAAGAGTTTGATTTCATATGAAATGATGAAGATACTTGTGTTTACAAGAGAATATGAGGGATCATTGGGACATATTTCCAATACTTTATGTATAATATATTTGGTTGATTGGAAATGATGTATCTTTCATGAGACGCAAATTAAGAATTCCATTAAAATTTCGGTTTTAATGAAAGACTTAGGCAAAACCAGAATATTAGACATCAAAGTCTATACATATAGATTGAAGTGCTAATATAGTTATTCAGAAGTATATAGATAAAATTTGGAATTAGTCCAATATTTAAACGGCAAGAAAATTTCATGCCACATGGAAGAAGGTTGAAGCAGGATTCAATTATATTGACAGTTGGTGAGTGAAACCTCATGAATGATTTGATTAATCATGTATACTATGATGTATACATATCTATATATGTCTATGCTCTCTATGTTATGAGCATATACTAGAGTGATCCATAAGATGATCATTGGATAATACTAATCATATTCTTATGTGCTTTGGAAGAATTGAGAATATGTTCTGAATGTAGAGGTAAGAAAATAGTTCATTATAATGTGTTACATTGATACTAGATTTATAATGTCACATCCCAAGATTTTCCAAATCTTGTAATGTGAAAATAAATGAATAAACTAAAACTTTGTTTGATTTTCAGAGCCAGAAATTTTTTTTTGAATTCCAATAGGAATCTTCAAGCCTAATTTGAAAAAATAAATCCCAAAAGGATTTAAAAACATAAAACAATTAACAAAGGAAAATAAAGTATTTTGGAAATACTATTTTGGATCTTTTAATAAAGGATTGATTTTCAAAAGAAAAGATGGATTTATAAATAAGGATTATTTTATAAAGCCAAATTAAACCTTGACCAAACTTTGGGAATTAAAACATTTAGTTTGAATAAAAACAACAAAGGTTTATTTAAAATAAAATAATAAGGAATTAATATCAAAATTTATTATGAAAGGTTTTACTATTTTAATTAAAACATCAAGACTTATTGAATTGTTTAAAATAGGTTGTCCAGGTATTTTATATTCTCTAATAAAACCTAATAAAGTGTTTTGGCTTTATTTTAGATTCAAAATAAATATCTCAAATAAAATAAATCCTATTTGAAATAATAATGAAAGTCTATTATATTAATTAATAATGAACCCTAAAATAAAATGTTATTCTATTTTAAAACAAATTTCCAAATATTCTTTATTTCCAAATAAACCTACTGATTTGGATTTGAAAGTGTTTGGATTTTAAATGAAGATTATATTAATTAAAACAAACCCTATATTATTAAATAACTAAAATATCCATTTTATTTAAATAAAGAATGGATCTTAAAAAGAATAAAATTATTATTTTATTCTGGAATTTGGGTATGTTGATAAACAGAATCAAATTCAAATTTACAAGCTGAATGATTGTTTGAATTGATTTGGGTGTGATTTGTTTGATTGGAAATTCAAAACAGAATTCAGAAATAAGAAAAGAAAAGGATACAGAATAAAAGAAAAAAAAATGAAAGTGGACCAGACCCAACTACCCCGGCCCAAACAGCCCACCTAGCCAATCCCCACCCCACCGCAGCGAAGCGTTTTCCACCGAAGAAAGAACCCTCGGAGAAACTGACATGTGGCCCTCTTCTCCCTCCCTCTCTTTCGCTGACGAACGGGACCCACTCCTCCTGTTCATCTTTCTCACCCACCCCGCGACTGATTCTTCTCCCTCTCCTCGCCGTTGCAGGCTTAATTCCTCGGCTTAATTCGCTTTGATGCCACGAGTAAAAGCCGCAGTGAGCACGCGTGTTAAATCGCCAGTCCCTCCTCTCCGTTTCCCCTCTGGTTCCAGTTCCTCTCCGCCCCAGTGCTGCTCCAATTGACCACTGCAACCTCACCAACTCCGACGACCATCCTCGCCAAAATCCGACCAGCACACACCACCCCGAGCCTCCCCGAGCACCCTGACAGCTTCCCTACTCCCAGACCTTTCTCCCCGTACCACCCACTTGACCGCGGGCGCCCCAGAGCCTCGGCTACGACAAACTTCCGAACGCCGCCGCGTCTGCCTTACTCCGGCGAGTCCTCCAGGTAACATCTGACCGCCCCCTTCCGTCTCGATGATGCACACATACTCGCCTCCCTCTTGCGAACCTAACCATACCCTCCGTTTGTCCTTGGGCGCCCTCTATCCTCACCTTCGACAACATCTGAACAAGTCCGTCGCCGTTCCCAACTCCGACGAGGGATTGCGATCTCGAGCGCCTTGTCAAGCCAGCAGTATTCGAGCTTCCGTGACCCCGAGCCCGGTGAGCATGCCCTTTTCTCTCTCGCTTCTGTCGCCGGCGCGCCATCATCTGAGTCGCCCGCCGCCACGCTTAGCGCCGCCGCTCACGGTCGAACACTACCGTTAGATCTAGATCGGACGACCGGACAGAATCACTTAACGCGAAGAGGTATGTCCTCTGGACTGCACGATTTGAGTTAGATCCAACGCCTCTCGACGCTTGATCCAACCGAAACGGTATCGGCGAGTAGGGTTAAGACACGTGTCTGTTAATCTGTTTTAAAACTGAATTTGAAATCAGATTGAATTGCAAACTTCAAACCCCTGTAACTTTCAAACCACACGTCCAAATTTGACAAATTTTATATCAATGGATTCAGGAGAACAATCCCTAGCCAACCATGCCCTTAGTTTGGCAAATAGTAGTTGTTAGCTTGTTTGAATTTGCAGATTCATTTGTATGCTTGTTTAGAGTATTAAAATTGTTTAAAATTTAATTTAAGAATAAAACCTTTCCAAATTGGTTTGTTGTGACCCTACTGACCCTAGGAACCAACCCTTGGTGTTAGAAATGATTTTTGTAAAATTTAGGTTAGATTACTTGACTAAGTCATTTTCTAGCCAAATAAAAGGAATAGTTTTTATTATAAAAATGTTTATGGAAAAGAAACTTTGAGAAAATAGTTTGGACGAAACCTACTGACCAAAACACCAAGTTTTGCAATAGCAACTCATTTGGTGAACCCTATGGGCTAATGCCTTAGTAAAAATATTTCTACACCACATAAAATAACACTTTGTTTTGAAAATGGTTTTAAAGTGAAACCTTTTGCAAATGACTTGGCCACTTTAGGAAATGACCATTAGATGTACCCAAATGACTATGACCCACTAGGAACCACTTTTTCAAACAAAACAAAGTTTGGCATGCTTGCATGCATTTCTTTGACTTTGTTATTTATGTGTGTTGTTTTGCTTGATTGGTAGATTGAGTTTGTGCCTTGCTTGATTGATTTGTAGTGACTTGAAGAGTGTGATTGTTGCAAAGATCAAGAAGTGAACCTATACTCTACCAAAAAGGCAAGTGATGCTTCATACTTTCTATCCTATTACTTTTTCTATGCATTAGTGATTTTGCTAATTAAACTTGCATGGATTTTGCTAAGTATAGATCTTGCTATAGGAAAACTTAGTAGATGAATCCTTAGTAGGATTTCCTAAGATAAGTTTCCTAATACTACCAAGCTTAGCCTAGCTAATAGAAAACATGGGTGGAAAACATATTCATACTATGGAAAAATATTCTAAGTCTGAAGACTTATGTTTTTGTTTAATAAAACAACTAAGTTAATAAATCACCTGGGTGGAATGGAAGGATTGGGTTATGTTGAGTGGTTACACAAGGCCAGGAACCTTGTGTATCTCACTTGTGGAATGCCACCCAGGAAACAAAGGGATTTGAGATGTCAAATGTTGAGAAGCTTCAAGTGCAACCACTTGGCAATATGGGCTCTGCCATGATCATATAGGTTGCAAGAACTTAGCCAAATGGACAGTGGGTGGTAGTGTTTGATAGGTTGGAACGCGTCCATTTTGGTCTAAGGGAAGGCTTCTGAAAGATTTTGTCTTGGGAAACCAAGTCTTGTGGGTAAAGTGCACCACCTCTACAGAGTGTAAAATCTAAGTACTTAGCCATGTCCCTGGTAAAGGACAATTTGAGCATCAAGACATGGAAACAATCAAGAATCTCATCATTCAAATTTCTAAAGTTAAAACTTGTGGTTTGAACAAGGGTTGTTTGAATTCTTCAATCATTGATGGAGAGATGGCTTGGTACAAGGATCTTGAAATCTTTGATTGAGGAAATGATTTTGTCAAACAAAAACTTAGTATTTTCAAAATGATAAGAAAAATCTATTTTGAGCAATGCAAGCCTCAACTCCACTTAGCCAAATGCATATAGATGATAGACTCCACTATACCACCATAGTATCACTTGCCAATACAATTCAAATGTATTGACCCTTTGTGGCTGTAACTTGTAATGTTGCAGGTTGATTGATTTTAGTGAAGATTGTTTGAATAGGATTACAAAGTCTACAACCAACATCTTCCTGTGGCACTTTGAAGATGAAGGACCCCATGATTATAATTATTCCGCTGCAATGTAATGTAATAGCCAAATGAGCTATGTATTGATGTAATAAAATTATGTTATTCCTGGTTATAAATTTATATTATGACCTTTGTTTCTTGATATTACATCTTAACTGTGGATGCTAGCTATTGATCCAGGGACTAGCATTGTAAAAACACAGGAGGGATCAACCTTATGAGGTTGGAACCCCTACATATAACATATACAAAGAAAAGTTTATCTCAGTTTAGGCTATGTGTTAAGAAATAAGGTGGCACACTAAAATGGAAGAAAGTTCCATGAGGTATTTGGATGAGTTCCAAAGTTATAAAAAGGTGATGGATACTATAACAAAGGCTAAGTATATGAGTGCCCTAGTAGTAGCAGAAGGAGGGCATTTGTGTCAAGTAGTTTGGTATCAAAATAGGTGCAGTTCCAAGTGGGAAATACTATAAATATCTACTATACGACAATATTATCGACATAGTTTTGGCTAAGGAATTGAGGTCTCACCAAAATACTAAATTTATAAAATGCCATTTGATTGGAGAATGAGTGATGCATAGAGATGCAAAGACATGAAAATACAAATGTACCTAAAAGGGACATAACCGGATATTAGGTTTACCACAAGCAATGTGTATGGATTACACCAGAATGTCATAGGTGTTAAATGTGCAAACGAAGACTAGATTATTGACTCTAGTAAAAGTGGGATACGATTGGAAATATGCCCTAGAGGCAATAATAAAATTGTTATTATTATATTTCCTTGTTCACGATAAGTGTTTATTCTCCATGATATAATTGTATTAACTAGATACTAATTACATGTGTGGATATATAAACAACAGTGTCCCTAGTAACCCTCTTAAGACTAGTTTGTTACGCAAGTGATGGTTAAGGTTTCCTAACCATAGATATGTAATGTCACTTGATAGGGGAATCATATAATTATGAGAATAATGTGATGAATAGACCCAACAATAAGCATAGATGTTGATCGTGTCAATTAGTTTAATTTCTATCACTTTTGTACATGTCAAGTATTGTTTCCTTATACCATGATATTGTGTTACTCCTGGGTACCGGATAATTTCTTTGTGGAAATAAAACATCACTTCATAACTAGGTAATTAGAAAGATGGCTTTCTGGTATCTCTGATGGCACTTGTTGAGTTGCATGAATCAAGAGTGGGATTTGTCACTCCAAGTGATGGAGAGATATCTATGGAACCTCTCGGTAGTGTAGCATCCTAAAGTTTGAAAACATGTGACTAATGTGTTAATTCATGGGGATCCTACACCAAAAAATGAGTAAAGATAAGTTGCCGATAACGAGATTCAACTTGGTATATCGATACCAAAGATCGAATATTGGGTAGTAATATATCACTAGAAAAATGGAATCAGATGCCGGATTAATTGAATCCTCGATATCGTGGTTCAACCAATAAAAGATCTTCGTTGAATATTTAGGAACCACTATGGACATCCCCAGTCCCGCCAATGGTTATTGATCATAGAGGTGTCTCGATCATGTCTGCATGTTCTCAAACCCATAGGGTCACACACACTTAACGCTTCAGTGTTGCTAGGTTTCATCGAGATAATAGATGGTGTAAAAGAATGGTGATTCGAAGTATCATATGTGATCCTAGATTTCATCAGCAGTTTCGGAATGGTCCGGAGGTAATAAAATGTATACGGGAAGTATTTTTTGGGTTACGAGATAACTTCAGGATTTTTCGGTATTTTACCGAAGGTTCTAGAGGTTACCATAGTGGGGCCCACCTATCTCGGACGTCCCACATGGACCTAAGGGGGTGTATAGACTCACATGGTCCAGTACACCAGCCCCCCTGAGGCCCATGTCCATGGGTGTAAGGGATAAGGTCAAATCCCTTAAAATTAGGGAGTTAACTTTGGGGTAAGGCTTCCTTTTTTTGTATGACCCTTATAGAGGTCCCAACCTTTAATAAGGTAGAGATCCCCGTGTTTACAATGCTAGTCCCTGGATCAATAGCTAGCATTCACAGTTAAGATGTAATATCAAGAAACAAAGGTCATAATACAACTTTATAACCAGGAATAAAATAATTCATTACATCTTACATAGCTCATTTGGCTATCTCATTACAATGCAGCAGAAATAACTATAGCATGGAGTCCTTCATCTTCAAAGTGCCACAGACATTCATGTTGGTTGTAGACTTGTAATCCTATTCAACACACTTCACTAACATCAAACAAACCTGCAACATAATAAGTTGCAGCCACAAGGGTCAATACATTTTAATTGTATTGGCAAGTTTCACTACTATGTGGAAATAAGTTGGATCCTATCAATATATGCATATTTGTCTAAGTAGGGTTTAGGCTCATTTGAAGAAAGCAATATAGTTTTATCCTATCTTTTAAAAATAGTTTTGATCTTTTGACAATCTTTCTGAGCTTCTTGGAAAACTCCAAGTGCTACTAATCCCTTGTTGACACCATCAAGTTTTACTTTGAGAAATTGGAATGTCGAGATCTTCCATAGCTTCAGGCCTTAGTTTCTCAGAGTTGTCCATAACCGGGGACACGACTAAGTACTTAGAATTTGATCTTCTACAGAAGTTGTACACTTTACCCACATGACACAATCTCGTCTTGACACCACCAGTGGCCGCTGGATAAGTACACACCAAATGGAGTACCGGTAGATCGAGAATGTGACAAAGTCTTTCCATAGAAGTCCTCCCAATACATAATGCTAGCTTGTCTACCAGGCACCAATGTAAGGATATATTTCCAATGCATGAATCCAGTTAACCTGAGTAGGTGCCAATGCAAGGGTCTTCCACTATGTAATTGACTAAGCCAGAGTCCATTTAGCATGTGGCTGTACACAGAAGCCACTGTACGAGGAACATGTTCAATCTCTAAGTCCCTCGGTGGTTTTCTAATATTGCACATACAAAAAGATAGCCATATAAACATGGTTCCCTTTGTTGCCACCTTATCCACAATTGAGTCTCCACATTCCACCCAGGTGGTTCATTGAGTACTTGTTTTATTATATAAAACATATATTTTTCCAACACTTCATATAATCATATCATGTATTCCATACCAAGTCTATAGCAAGGCTAAGCATACTATAACTATGATGTTTTCACTAAGGAAGATAAAAAGGATTTCCTAATAGGACAGAGCATAGCATAGTAACATAGTAGCCCTATCATGCATACTACAAAAATACCACTAAGTGTAATGAAAATAGTAGGACATGGATGATAGTGCCACTTGCCTTTTTAGTAGAGAATATTGGTTCACTCCTTGATCTTAACATAATCACACTCTCCAAATTGCACTACAATTCAATCAAGCAAGCACATATTCAAACTAGCATTCAAACAATTCACCACATAAAACAATAAAAACAAATCAATGCATGCATGCACACAAAAGATTGTTTTATTTGGAAAAGTGTTTTCTAATAGGCTATAAACATTTTAAAACACCTAAAGGTCATTTATAAATGTGGCAAAATCATTTGAAACCAAGTTAGTGCAAACGGGCCATTTAAATCATTTTGTTTTGCTAGAAGTGATTTAAATCAAAGTAATATTTTGTAGTTTTAGTCAAATATATTCTCTAAGCACAAATGTTAGTGTTTATGCTTAAATGGTTTTATATTAACCACTTTCAAAAGGTTTCACCTAAATTCCATATTTAAATCAAAATAATATTTTTATTTGCTAGAAATGCCTTTAGCAAAGTAATAATTTTACTAGGGTTCATCAAATATATTTTTAAATCCTAAAACTTGGTGTTTAGGGTCAGAGAGTATAAATCAACCCATTTGCAAAAGGTTTTATGCAAAAAGCATTCTTAAAGCGTAATTGTCAACAACCGAATTTTTAATCCCAGATGCCTCTTATGCCATACATCGCAATCCTAGGATTACCATTTTTGCGAGACATAACAGAATTGGATACCACAGTACATCATCCATTACAAACCATACATAAGGTTTTACACAAATAAGGATCTCATGATCCAGTTCTTAATACAACTCAAGCAGCGGAAATACGTAATAATAAAGGTAGCGTAGGCGAAGCTCCATCTCCGGGGTCACTGGCAATGCTGACGATGGGAGATGATCCTAGTTGTCGTAACCTTACGGGGTTCCATCTTCGAGGTACTCCTCTTCATAGTCTGGCCATGGGAATAGCCAGGGACAAAGCCATGAGTACTCTTTAAGTACTCGCAAACTAATACTAACAAGTGAAGGGGTTTTTTGTAATAGGACACTAAGATCTAGGGTTGTTTTGCAAAAAGCCAGATTTACCTCTAATAAGTCAGAAGCAAGAAAGCTAGTTTAATTTTTATAACACCTAAGTGGGAATTTGTATCTCATGCCACAACTCTGTTGTGGTCAAGTCAAAAATTCTTCGATTCATTTCACAAGTCATTTTGAAAACATCTGACGAGGAAACAGTATGGCCACTCCAATTGTCCATAACCGCGGACGCGACTATTTGAATAGTTTGACACTCTGCAGAGATTGTACACTTTCAGCACAACATTCGATACATCCGTCAGGAAAAAATCCTGAATTCACCATACTCAGTATGCGGATAATCAATCCTAACCTTTCAATTACACGCCCTAGTGTAAGCACCTCTCCTGTGAGTTTGGCCTCCCAACCATGACCAACTTCCATCTTGGATACTGCACAGGTGGACAATCTTCACAAGGTAGCCTCAGCTTAGACCTTGGTCGTGAGGGAACCAATACTAAGGTATATAAGTTTTAAAAAGGGCTAAGGCTCATGCCTCAACATTTTCATCACCAAAATCATCTGGTGTTCGAAAACACATGTCAAAACATCTCAGTAGAATGATCCATCATTCTAAGGTTTTCATAACCATTTTCACCAAGTATTCCCATCTAAAGTTGATCAAGTTTTATGCTTAGCACTAGCATCTACAAATGGGGGTGAGTACTAATGAGGGGTGATAAACAAGTGGAGTTTCAACTAAGTACCACCTCATGCCTTAGGATGACATCAAGGTTTTCTAGCTTAGGCCAAATTGTATGCTCTTTATGCAACCTTCAATTATATTTCTATAATCTACAAGGAACCTAAGTACATTCTAATGAATTAGCTTTGATAGAGAAATAAAGTAGAAAGCTTGCAAGTAAAACTAGGATTGGGTTATCAAGTGGGTATGATCACATATGCTTAAGGCATATAGTTGGCATGGTAGCAAGTAAGTATTTGTTTGCATCAGTAGAGTATCTTGCAAGTGTGAACTTGCACATTCAACTAGTAGTATTAGGCTTGCATCAGTATCAGTATAAGCTTGCTAAGTTAATAGCTTGCAAGTATTGGCTTGCCTTGTGCAGAGCAGTGGTTGAAGTTCTCCTCGGCTTATTCCTCATAGTATCCTCCTTCCTCCTCGCATCCTTGGTCGGTAATAGCGTCTATGAATAAATACGAGGTACACAATCACCAAACAATACTTAACTACTTTCAATCATCACACAAAGGGGTTATATAGATGATCTAGCATCAGCACTAACATTACAAGACTAAAGCATTTGTCTTAATGATTTTAGTTTTAGAAAAGTAGTTTCTACTCATTGAAAAACTACTTAAGATTTAATATTCTCCAAACAAAACATGGGATCATGTTGACACATGTCATCACCACATATTTTAGTCCATGGGAATGTGATTTAAAGTGGTGTCACAATTTAATAAGGTTTAGCGTTTTTATTTTAATTAAATAAAGTTGTTAGAAATGCCTATGTGGAATTCTTTTATTACTTGAACATTATTTCTATAAGTAAACCCATATATTTTTATATATTCTGAAAGGTATGGTTAAATGTGATTTTTGAGAGTTGGAATCAACTCAAAAGCTATTATGGTTTAAATTTGAAAAATGTTTGAATGCTGAAAAGCTTCTGCCTTGTTATTTTTAACTAGGGTGATTTACAGATCCAAATGATTTGAATCCAACGGGCTTGGATTCAGCATATCAAGACCTTTCTAAAAAAATTGGTCTCATTCAATTTGGTTCACTGAATCGAGTTGGGTTGATTTTTGAAACTAGGTACAGAACTATGTTTGAATGAAAATGGAAAAATCCAAATTCAAACGAGTGGGTTGCGCGGGAAGGGTTATTGGGCCGGCCTGCTATGCACAGCGCTTACGCGGGCTGGTTAAGTTGCTGTCCCCACGCGTCAGTGAGACAGGGGGGTGCGAAGCGGTACGGGGCAACGTGGTGCGTTGGATCTAGTTCTAATCCAACGGCTCTGGTTCATCGTCCACGTCGGGCAGCGCCGGCGAGACAGAACCCTAACGCGGCAGGTGGGGGTCGTGGGAGGCTCACCGGGGCTTAGGAGAGGGTCAGCGATGTAGGAGAACGACGAAGTAGACGACGACGAACCTCCTGGAACCGGCAACTTCTCCTGGGACGGCTCCAATCGCTGGCTCCCTTCTACTCCAGCAGCGGCAGGCTTCGATGAATTTCCGGCGATGCGCTGCTCGCCTTGCTCCGGGAACGGGGTGGAACGATCAGTGAGGAGAGGGGAGTGGAATGGTGTGAAGAGTTTGAGCGGGGGAGGCCTCCTTTTATATTGCCAAGAGGAGACCGACGGGCGCAAGCTGAGCGCGCAGTGGTTGACGGAACAAAGGGCTATCGGCGTGGGCGACGGTAGGGGGCGGTGCTGTGCTCCCTGGCGAAGCTCAATGGCGTGGTGGCGAGGAGTGGGGCGGTGCGGATTGGTCGGAACGCTGCGGTGCTCTATGCTGGTCCGACGGAAGCGCGCAGCGCGCATGGTCCGCGCGGCAGCGAACGGGCGTGTCTGCGGGGTTGCTGGGACGGTGGTGATCGTGTATGCACGCGGCGAGGGTGGCGCGCGGTCTGTGGGCGTCTGTCGAGCGTGGCGCACGGGGTGCGCTCTCGGCATGGTTGCAGAGCAGCTTGGCATGGTCTGTGCGTGTGGTCCAGGGGCTGCCATCGCTAGCGGCTGGGACAGGGAGTAGCGGTGGGGTGCTATCTTGATCCCAGACAAGGTTGGCGAGGCTAGTGCTTCTTGTAGCTTGCTGTCCACACTGGGGTGACATTGGTGCACTCGGGTTGTTCACAATTGATGACAAAGGCTAGCTTACAGTGGTGCTAGAGATTAGTTAAGGTTGTTAGATGATCTACTAAGGCTAGTGGTGTCCAGAGAGGGAACAAGTTAGGCTCAAAACACTGCACACAATAGTGTTTTGATTTTGTTTGATTTGAATCAGCAAGGTGTTTGATGAAATGGCCGCATGAATTCAAGTTTTGAATTTTGAAAAGATTTTTGGTGGGTGTGCTAGGCATGTGCTGGTGAGTCTATGGATGCTTGGATTTTGAAAGTGGAGCTTGTTTGAGTGGTTTTTGCAAAAGTGGGATCTTCCCATATGATATAGATTCAATTTTGAACTTTCCTTTAAACTATGCATTCAAAAGTTTTTGGATGATCACAAGGTGTTCCTTGGTACTCTGTTATGAGTACTATCAAGGGGTGCAAAGATCCAAACAAGTTTCTGTTAAGTTTTCAAAGTTAGAGACAGCCAAAGTAGGCATGGGAGTTAATTTGGCCAAAATGACCATTCCCTTATTTTGTTTTGTTTTGATTTATTTGTCTTTGGGAAAAGTGTGGGAATTGTTTAGATGATGTTTATTTCACCTAAGAATCCTTTTACAAGCAAGGAATCACACAAGCAAGGCAATTCAAAAGAATTCCAAATTGGAATGCATACACACATGCATGCTTTCATATTTTTAAATAGAAAAGTTTTTGTTAACCCGAATTTTGATGATTAGAGTTTGATGATCGAAGTTTTATATTTTTGGGATGTTATAAACCTTCCTCCCTTAAACAAAATCTCGTCCCGATATTTGAAAAAGGACGAAAAAGATTACCTAGGATTTGAAGAGATCTGGAAACTCCGTCCTGATGTGGTCTTCACGCTCCCAGGTAGCATCCTCTTCTGTGTGGTTGCTCCACTGAATCTTGAGAAACTTGATGCTTCGGGTTCGGGTAGTTCTGAAGGCTTCCTCCAAAACACGGATGGGTACTTTGGGATCTGTCAGATCATCGTTGATCTCTATGGTCCGGTGATCGATATTCTTGAACACGTCGGTCTTCTCTGGAACTTCGAGGCACTTGCGAAGTAATGAGATATGGAACACATTGTGCACGGCTGACATCTCTTCAGGCAGTTCCAATTGATACAACACTTCTCCTTGATGGTTCAAAATCTTGAAGCATCTGATATATCTGGGGGCTAACTTTTCTTTGAGTTGGAAACACTGCATTCGCTTCAATGGCGACACTTTCAGATTCACAAAATCTCCTATGTTGAAGGTGAGGTCTCGACGTCTCTTGTCGGCGTAACTCTTCTGTCTGGACCGGGCTGTCTTGAGGTGCTCACAAATCTTGTGAACCTTCTCTTCTGCTTCTCGTAGGATGTCAGGTATGAAAATCTGACTCTCTCCTACTTCCGACCAGTTCAAAGGGGTGCGACACTTTCTTCCGTACATGAATTCAAATGGGGCCATTTGCAAACTAGCTTGATAACTGTTGTTGTATGAAAATTCTGCAAACGGCAGACAGTCTTCCCACTTAGATCCATATTCTAACACACATGCTCTCAGCATATCTTCGAGTATTTGATTTACTCGCTTCGTTTGTCCATCGGTCTGAGGGTGATATGCGGTGCTGAAGTCTAGGCGGGTTCCTAAACCTTCTTGGACTTTCTTCCAGAATCTCGAGGTAACCTGAGTTCCTCGATCCGATACGATGTTCTTGGGGACTCCATGCAAACTAACGGTTCTAGCGATGTATAACTCCGCTAGCTTCGAACTCTGATATCTGGTCTTGACGGGTAAGAAATAGGCGACTTTGGATAATCGGTCCACTATGACCCAGATAGAGTCATTTCCCCTACTAGAAGTAGGCAATCCGGTGATAAAATCCATTCCAACGGAATCCCATTTCCATTCCGGAATCTGTAATGGTTGCAACAATCCAGCGGGTCTTTGATGCCCTGCCTTGACTCGCTGACATATATCACACTTGGCGATATAGCTTCCGATTTATCTCTTCATATTATGCCACCAAAATTGCTCTTTCAAATCTTGATACATCTTAGTTCCTCCGGGGTGGATAGAATAAAGAGTATCATGAGCTTCCTTCAGAATAACTTCTTTCAACTCAGAATCTGCTGGTACACAAAGGCGTCCTTTGTACCATAGAACTCCTTCGTCTTCGGTGAATCCGGGTACTTTGCCTGTACCGATACGACGCTTGACTCCATCGATACTAGCATTTCCTTTCTGCGCCTCTTTGAGCTGGCTGATCAAAGTGGGCTGAAGTTCTATGCTAGCCAAAAATCCTTCACTCACTATTCCATTCGGAAATCTTCCATCTCTTTGTGCAAGCTTGGTTGCTCCTTCAAAATCATCGAGTTCAAGCGGCACGGCAATCTGCTAAGGGCATCTGCTACCACATTGGCTTTACAAGGGTGATAATGAATTTCCAGGTCGTAATCCTTGATTATCTCAATCCATATTCTCTACCTCATATTCAGCTCCTTCTGAGTGAATATATACTTCAGGCTCTTGTGATCTGAATATATCTCACAACGGTTTCCCATCAGGTAATTCCTCCATGTCTTCAGGGCTAGAACTACGGCTGCGAGTTCGAGGTCATGGGTTGGGTAATTTTGCTCATGTTGCTTCAGTTGTCGAGATAGATAATATATAACTTTGCCTTCTTGCATTAGCACACATCCGAGACCGATCTTGGATGCATCACAATACACGTCGAAGGGCTTCGTGATATCCGGCATGATTAAGATTGGGGCTGAAATCAATCTCCTCTTGAGTTATTGAAAACTCGCTTCACACTTGTCGGTCCATTCAAACTTCTTGTCCTTCAGCAATTGGGTCATGGTTCGCGATCGAGAATCCTTCTACGAACTTGCGGTAATATCCTGCCAATCCTAGAAATGCACGAACTTGGGTTTGAGTGGTTGGGGCTTGCCAATCTTCGACATCTTGCACTTTTGCAGGGTCAACGGCAATTCCTCTAGCTGATACAATGTGGCCGAGGAATCCTACCTCCTGTAACCAAAATTCACATTTGCTAAACTTGGCATACAACTGATGCTCTCTAAGGGTTCCAAGAATGGTCCTTAGGTGTAGCTCATGTTCTTCTTCCGATTTGGAATAAATCAGAATGTCATCGATGAAAACAACAACAAACTTATCCAGGAAGTCCATAAAAATCTTATTCATGAGATTCATGAAATAAGCGGGGGCATTGGTTAATCCAAAAGACATGACAGTATACTCGTATAATCCATAACGGGTGGTAAAGGCAGTCTTAGGGATATCCTCTACACGAATCTTGAGTTGATGATAGCCTGTTCTAAGATCAATCTTAGAAAACACTTTGGCACCGGTCAACTGATCAAACAAATCTTCTATCTTGGGCAAAGGGTACTTGTTCTTGATAGTGACATCATTCAACTTCCGATAATCCGTACACAAACGGTTACCTCCATCTTTCTTGTCCACAAACAAGACAGGTGATCTCCATGGTGACGCACTTGGTTGAATCAATACAATTTCCAACATGGCGTCCAGTTGCTTCTTCAGTTCTTCTAGTTCAGACGGGTTCATACTATACGGTCTCTGAGCTATGGGTCCTGTTCCGGGGATTAGTTCGATGATAAACTTGATACCCTGATCTGGGGGCATACCGTGCAAAACATCTGGAAATACATCTGGGTATTCACAGACTATCCGGACTTGGTCAATGGTTGGTTGGGCTATACTCTTGCTGCACTTGAATTGACGAGGTAAGGTTTCAGATATATGCTCGACTGATATTCCAACTGTACTGATCATGGTTATGGCTTTCTTGGCACAGTCAATCAATGCTTTATGTTTGGACATCCAATCCATTCCTAGTACTACTTCCAAACCTTTAGTTCCGAGTACTATCAGATTAGCATAAAAATCTATGCCATGGATTCGGATAGGGACGGCTTTGCAAATTTGCCTAGCTTTGGTGGTTGAACCGGGGATTTGAACGATCATAACATGCTTCAGTCTAGTTGGTTGAATTTTACTAGTGCATGCAAATTCTTCGGTGACAAATGAGTGCGATGCACCAGAATCAAACAACACTCAAGCAAGTACTGAATTAACAGAAAACATACCCAGCACGACGTCTGGCGCTTCCTGAGCTTCTTCAGCATGCAAGTATTGGCTTGCCTTGTGCAGAGCAGTGGTTGAAGTTCTCCTCGGCTTCTTCCTCGAAGTATCGTCCTTCCTCCTCGTATCCTTGGTCGGTACTAGCGTCTATGAATAAATACGAGGTACACAATCACCAAACAATACTTAACTACTTTCAATCATCACACAAAGGGGTTCTATAGATGATCTAGCATCATCACTAACATTACAAGACTAAAGCATTTGTCTTAATGATTTTAGTTTTAGAAAATTAATTTCTACTCATTGAAAAACTACTTAAGATTTAATATTCTCCAAACCAAACATGGGATCATGTTGAAACATGTCATCACCACATATTTTAGTCCATGGGAATGTGATTTAAAGTGGTGTCACAATTTAATAAGGTTTAACCTTTTTATTTTAATTAAATAAAGTGGTTAGAAATGCCTATGTGGCATCCTTTTATTACTTGAGAATTATTTATGTAAGTAAACCCATATGTTTTTATATATTCTGAAAGGTATGGTTAAATATGATTTTTTAGAGTTGGAATCAACTAAGAAGCTATTATGGTTTAAATTTGAAAAATGTTTGAATGCAGAAAAGCTTCTGCCTTGTTATTTTTACCCAGGGTGATCTACAAATCCAAATGATTTGAATCCAATGGGCTTGGATTTATAATTTCAAGACCTTTCTAACAAAATTGGTCTCATTCAATTTGGTTCACTGAATCGAGCTGGGATGATTTTGAAACTAGGTACACAACTGTGTTTGAATGAAAATGGAAAAATCCAAATTCAAACGAGTGGGCTGCATGGGAAAGTTTAACGGGCCGGCCTGCTAAGCACAGCGCTTACGCGGGCTGGTTAAGTGGATGTCCCCAAACGTCAGTGAGACATGGGGTGCGAAGCGGTATGGGGCAACGTGGTGCGTTGGATCTAGTTCGAATCCAATGGCTCTGGTTCATCGTCCACGTCGAGCAACGCCGTCGAGACAAAACCCTAACATGGCAGGTGGGGGTCGTGGGAGGCTCACCGGGGCTCAGGCGAGGGTCGGCGATGCGGGCGAACGACGAAGTCGACGACGGCAAACCTCCTGGTACCGGCAACTTCTCCTGGGGCGGCTCCAATCGCTGGCTCCCTTCTTCTCCAGCAGCGGCAGGCTCCGATGAAATTCTGGCGATGCGCTGCTCGCCTTGATCCAGGAACGGGGTGGAACGATCAGTGAGGAGAGGGGAGTGGAATGGTGTGAAGAGTTTGAGCGGGGGAGGCCTCCTTTTATAGTGGCGAGAGGGGACCGACAAGCGCAAGCTGAGCTCGTCGTGGTCGACGGTATAGAGGGCTATCGGCGTGGGCAACGGTAGGGGCGGTGCTATGCTCCCTGGCGAAGCTCAATGGCGTGGTGGCGAGGCGTGGGGAGGTGCGGATTGGTCGTAACGCTGCGGTGCTTTGCGCTGGTCCGACGAAATATTTAATGGCGCACAGTGCGCATGGTCCGCGCGGCGCGAACGGGCGTGTCTGCGGGGTTGCTAGGACGGTGGTGATCACGTATGCACGCGGCGAGCGCGACGCTGCTCGTGGGCGTCACGAGCGTGGCGACGGGTGCGCCTCGGCATGGTTGCGAGCAGCTTGGCATGGTCATCTGTGTGGTCCAGCTGGCATCGTCACGGCCGGGAGGGAGTGGCGGTGGGATGCTAGCTTGCTCCCGACAAGGTTGGCGAGGCTAGTGTTGCTTGTAGCTTGTTGTCCACATCGGGTGACAATGGTGCACTCAGGTTGTTCACCATTGATGACAAAGGCTATCTTACAGTGGTGCTAGAGATTAGTTAATGTTTTTAGATGATCTACTAAGGCTAGTGGTGTCCAAAGAGGGAAAAGTTAGGATCAAAACACTGCACACTATAGTGTTTTGATTTTGTTTGATTTGAATCCGCAAGGTGTTTGATGAAATGGCCGCATGAATTCAAGTTTTGAATTTTGAAAAGATTTTTGGTGGGTGTGCTAGGCATGTGCTGGTGAGTCTGTGGATGGTTGGGTTTTGAAAGTGGAGCTTGTTTGAGTGGTTTTTGCAAAAGTGGGATCTTCCCATATGATATAGATTCAATTTTGAACTGTCCTTTAAACTATGCATTCAAAAGTTTTTGGATGATCACAAGGTGGGCCTTGGTACCCTGTTATGAGTACTATCAAGGGGTGCAAATATCCAAACAAGTTTATGTTAAGTTTTGAAAGTTAGAGACAACCAAAGTAGGCATGGGAGTTAATTTGGCCAAAATGACCATTCCCTTATTTTGTTTTGTTTTGATTTATTTGTCTTTGGGAAAAGTGTGGGGATTATTTAGATGATGTTTATCTCACCTAAGAATTCTTTTACAAGCAAGGAATCACACAAGCAAGGCAATTCAAAAGAATTCCAAATTGGAATGCATACACACATGCATGCTTTCATATTTTTAAATAGAAATGTTTTTGTTAACCCTAATTTTGATGATTAGAGTTTGATGATCCAAGTTTCATATTTTTGGGATGTTACAATAATCAACATTTTTATTTGACTAGAAATGCTTTTATTCAAGGATTAATTCCTTAGTGTCACACAATATACATTTAAATCCAAAAGTTGATTTTTATGGTTAGTAGGTTCAAAACGAAACATTTACAAAAGATTTTACCCAAAAATCATTTTTCGAATAAATTTTATACACAAAATAAGCCTAAATATGATTCTGCAAAAACAATCAATTTTATAGAATCAAAATACTAAACAAAGTGCATGGTTGGAAAGTTCACATTTTTCTGAATCTAGTGATATAAAATTTGCCCAAGCAGAACAATAGTTATGAATTTTACAAGTTTAAACAATCTAAAATCATTTCTGGAATTTCAATCAAACAGGACAGCCACGTGTCTTAAATCTTATTGGGTGATACCGCTTCGTTGGGGTCGACTGATGCGGTGCGTTGGATCTACTTAAATCGCAGGGCACACAACGCTTGTTACTGGTTCGATTAAATCTAATCTGAGCCACGCGATTAAGATCTAATGGCTGGAGCATAGCGATCGAATCGGGCGCCGACGCTGGCGAGCAGCGATGCTCTGTCAGCGACGTTGTCGACGATTTAGGAGGCACCTGAGAGGGAGAAGGCCATTACCGAACTCACCGTGATGAGGAGAAGCTCTAGGTGGTGGCTGTTCGTCGAGGGGCGCTCGGGAATAGCGGCGATTGTTCAACGGAGTTGGTCCAGGAGTCGGACGTCTCTGTCCGTCATCGTTGGAGAGGTGCAGGTCATGCCAAGGCAAATGAATGACGCTGTTAGATGCGCGCAAGGATGCTGAACACGCGACTAACAACCAGAGAGGAGGGGCAGTTTGTGCTTACGGGGAGTGGTCGCCGGAGTTAAGGCAGGAGATGGTGGCGAGAAGGCTTCGTCATTGCCGAGCTTCTGGGGAGTGCGCGGCCAAGCGAGCGGTACTGGGATATGTAGGAGGTGCTGGCGAGCAACCCAGTAAACACCAGAGGGATGGGCAGGGTCTAGCTTCTCCGGAATCAGCCGGGAAACATGTTAGAGGCAGTGGGGTTCGAGCTCGCGATTGCATGCGTTGTCGCTGGCGAGGTTTAATCGTGCATTCACGCGAATTTACGAGGCAGAAACGGCGAGGTGCGAGGGGGGAACGGTCGCGGGGTGGAGACGATGACTGGCAGTGTGGGGTTGCGCTGTCTGCGAGAGAGAGGGAGTGCGCGTGGGGCCAAGCGTTCAGTGACTGAGCGGGTGAACAATGTAGTACGAATTGTTTTTTTGAGGGGAGAGCCCAGAGCCGGATGGGCTGCTAGTTGGGCTGGTTTGCTTTTCCATTTTTTTCTTACTGATTTATTTTTCCTTTTCTATTTCTATTATTCTGATTTGAATTCAAACCTCTATTTGAAATCAGATTTAATCATCAAATCTTTTCAAAACTTTTCAGTAAGTTTCTATACTGTTTTAAATGTATTATAAAGTCCATTTTAGAATAACTAAGTTTATTCCTTCATGGTTTATTATTTATTTAAAATTGACATTTGTGTTTATTTTAAATAAGATTTAAATATGGTTTTCAAATTCTATTTGAATTCTAATTTTTACCAAACCTTTTTCAGTAGGTTTTATTTATTCTTTAGTGCAAATAATTCACCTTGAATTATTATTTAAAATACTTTAATATGATTTAATGTTCATTTAAATTGGAAATTTGTCTTTATTTAAATAAAATTGGATATTCATCAATCCTTATGATTTTATTTAAATATTCCTTTACTCCTTTTATTAATCAATAATCTTTCATTTCATTTGTTTGGCCAAGATTTAATTTGGCTTTTAAATATTCCTTATTTATTTATTTCTTCCTTTGCCTTATAAAATCCATATCTTTTTATTTAAAGATCCAAAATTGATGAGTCCAATTTATATAATTTTATTTAATATTTGTTTATCTTTTTACATCCTTTTAGGATTTATTTTCTCAAGATTTGGCATGGATTTTAGATAGGGCTTTATTAACTTTGGAAATCAATTCCTTTTATCTTAATAAATTCATAAGTTTTTATCTATGACTCCAAGTTGAGTGAAACCAATTTCTATGGTTTTATAATACTTTTATTTATCATTGTTGATCATTTATAAATGTTTGTTGACAAATTTTTATATGGATCAAATCCATAGTCTTAGAGAGATCTTGGAAATGAATTATTCCATTAGGGTTTTGGTTTAACTTTTCAAGTGTTTAAATTTCAAGATACATTATTGATGAATGCATTTCACTTGATTGAAATTTTGTGTGATTCCCTTTTCATTCAAAGTTGTTCAAGATGGGTTTTGATGTTTCCATTTGGAATCAAAAGTTTCTTTTCACCCTAAATTTTAACAATTATTTATTTTGTTTATTTTTTTTTCAAATTTCAACATTTGGAAAATTTTGGGATGTGACAACCCTAGGGATCAAAGAGGGGGCAAGGCATCCCCCGCGCCTATATAAGAGAGATGGGAGGACCGGTTCATGGAATTTTATCCACTATACGTCCAAGAAACATCGTTATGCTGTTGGGATATTGTGAAGCTCTTCTCCCTCGCTTGGGGGATCAAGGAGGAGGACACAATACCAAGACATAACGTATTGATACCACAGAGGTGCCATAGGATTGCAAGACTTCATTTATTTGAACTGACAAACGTTTACGATTACATCATCCATGACCCCTCAATTGTCAAACTCTTTGGATCTTCGAGGGTACACTACTAGGGAAAAGCATACTTGAGGCGCATATGAAAAGCAATTCGAGTCTCATTAGGGATGCGCCTCGAGCACCGTGACTCAAGTATTTGTTATGCGAGTCGCATCCCTAATGCGACTCGTATGAACATATAGGAGGCACATATTCGTATGCTCCTCAGATATGTAGCTTATACGAGTCACATCCCTAATGCGACTCTAGTATGTATTCGAGTTACGTCTTGCTTATTTCTGTCATATGCGCCTCCAGTAAGTTTACAGATGCGCCTAAAATAGAAATTTCGAATTTTAAATTTACAGAACCACAATACAGTCCAGAATACATAATATACAGGTACTATACAGTCCAGAATACTGTATAAACATCACAGAATTTCTCGAAAGTTGCAATTGGCCAAAACATAGTATAACCAACACTAATACAAGTACATCACACATAAACTTGAATTAATCCGCGACATACGAGAGTTCACACATGTACATCACATAGAACACCAAGTTCACATCTCTAGGGGACCGAGTACAAGTTCACATCTCTCGGGGACCAAGTACAAGTTCATCACAATGACATTACAACTACACGACGGAGCTCTAGGTGAAGTAGAGCACATAACCTACCATGAAGAGCAGGGTGGTGATTACAACGAATTTATTCCACTTCTTCCTCCCGTGCTTCCTCCACTTCTCTTCCGCCACCTCTCTACTCGTGTATCCTTTGTAGTTGTTGCCCGAGAAGTTGTTCACTTGCTTCTGGCAGTCTTCCCACTCCTCGTAAACTCCTGGAACCTTGCCAGCATATACGACATAGCACTTCTTCCCCATCTCCTGTACACAAGATATATGATATTAGCTATATATGTCAGTGGAATCGACTTTGGTTCTACATAGTTTATCATGTCATTGTGTTGCCAAAGACGAAAGGAAAGAAATCATTCCACGATTGATATAACAATGTCTCCCATTTCTATACAAATAGTGGAGTAATGTATTTCCTTTCGACTTTGGGGCTACAATGAGATATTTGAAACTACAAAATTCACCATTTCATTTAATTCATGATATCTAATATATTCATATCGCCAAAGACGAAAGAAGAGAAATACTTCCACGATTCATATAGCATGGGCATGATATGTCCAGTGGCAAGCCAAATAAAGGATTCGGTCTTCACGACAATGACTCATTTCGAGTTTGGTGTGTCTAAAGGAGTCATTGTCATGGACCCAGAATCCTTTCCTTGGCTTGACACTGGACTATGTATATGTACATGAATCTCAAAAATATCTGTCCTCTTTCGACTTTGGGGCTACGAGATGAAATAGTATTAACTAACACAATGTCGCCATGCTATACAAATCATGAACTTATTTGTCCCCTCTCGATTTCGGGCTACATAGTTTATCATGTCATTGTGTCGCCAAAGACAAGGAAAGAAATCATTCCACGATTCATACAACAACGTCGCTCATTTTTATACGAATGGTGAAGTAATGTCTTTCCATTTGACTTTTGGAGCTATAATGAGATATTTAAAAATACATAATTCACCATTTCATTTAGTTCACACTATCTAATATCTTCGTATCGCCAAATAAAAAAAAGAAATCATTCCACGATTCATATAAAAATGTCGCCCATTGCTATACGAATAGTGAAGTAATGTCTTGAGATATTTGAAACTACATAATTCACTTATCAAATAGCGCCAACTCAAAAAGAATGCCTTATATATAACTAGATTGTTGGACATAGACATATTCTATGATGGAACCGTGAGCCAAGTAGGATGCACAAGAGACTTGGACTTGTGCATAGGACAAAGCTCACGATCCCATCACAGCACATTCCCAACATGTTTTAATCATCGACATTTCTAAGAAAGACGGAAAGCAAACCAAGAAGTAGGGCAGCAATAACGAATGAGAAGCAACATATGACCAAGCACTAAAATAGTTCATAACACAAATAACTAGCATCGCTCACAATCAAGTTCAACAGTTTGTGAAACATACTCTACTAGAGGTGTTGCTAGGCAAGTTAACATAGGGATAAAGTTTACAACACAATTTCAGAACTAACAGCTAGCTAGGCAAACATCAAGACTTCTTCGGCGAATGAGTCGGTTGGGGGATATTTATGATGCCCCGTTTAGCTCCCTTCGCTAAAAACATGAACGTACTACCATCACCATGCTTAGCTAAGTGTTCATCTATCTCCTTGTTGCACGGTGGAGTGCTGTCACAGAAGAGGCTGATGTCTAAAGACGCTTCTATTCTTGTAGACAATGTTGGGACTCCAAGTGCAGAGGTTTGTAGAACAGCAGAAAGTTTCCCTTAAGTGGATCACCCAAGGTTTATCGACTCAGGGAAGAAGAGGTCAAAGGTATCCCTCTCAAGCAACCTTGCAATCAAGATACAAGAAGTCTCTCAGGTCTCTAAAACACCCAATACACTTGTCAGATGTATAGGTGCACTAGTTCGGAGAAGAGATAGTGAAATACAAGTAATATGGATGATTATAAGTGGTAATTGCAATCTGAAATAAAAATGGCAGCAAGTAAACATGTAACAGGACTGATTTTAAACGGTGTTTCAATGCTTAGAAACAAGTCCTAGGGATCATACTTTCACTAGTGAACACTCTCATATAAATATCTCCTCTTCATTATGCTACTCTGAACTACTCTCCGGTTGGATAATTCCAATCCACAGTAGGGCTACAAAATCTCTCCTTAAAGTTCACATTACCCATATAGGTAACCCCACACTATCACCTTGAGCGCTAGATGGTTCCAACAAACACCACAATTTCATAGAGACATCCAACTCAAAATATAACTCATGATAAGTATTTTTGTAATCTTTAGCCTAAGTGCCACACGGTGTGCATACTATCAACTTCACACACGTGGGGATAAGCAGAGATTAATTAAAGCACTTGAGTAGCAGAGTAGATCTACTTGATTACAAAGCTCATGATCACAATAAGATCACACATAGAAAGATGAACACATAGATACCAATAGAGCCCTTAGCCTCGAGGGAGAACTAGTCCCTCCTCATCATGGGAGTCAGCAACGATGATAGAGATGGTGGTGGAGTCGATGGAGATCGCTCCGGGGGCAATTCCCCGTCCAGGCAGGGTGCCGGAACAGAGACTTCTGTCCCCGAATCTCCTCTTCGGTGGTGGCGGCACTGTGGAACTTTTTGTGGATTTCTGATCTGCCTCGGGTTTTTGTCTCGAGGAGACGTATATGTAGGCGAAAGGGCAAGGTCGGTGGACGCCCGAGGGGACCACGCCATAGGCTGGCGCGCCCAAGGGTGGGCCCGTGCCACCCTATGGTGTGGCCGCCTAGTGGCTCCTCTTCGCCTCCCCTTCGGTCTCCATGTCATGTCGTGTAAAATATTGACTTTGGCTTTTGTTCCATCCAATTCCGAGAATATTTCTTTACTAGCTTTTCTGAAACCAAAAACTGCAGAAAACAGGCAACTGGCACTGCGAAATCTTGTCAATAGGTTAGTTTCAGAAAATGTATTAAAATTCCTAAAAGTGTAGACAAAACATAAGATAGTTGGTACAAAACAAGCATGGAACATAAAAAATTATAGATACGTTTATGACGTATCAAGCATCCCCAAGCTTAACTACTTCTCGTCCTCGAGTAGGTAAGTAATAAAAAATAATTTTTGAGGTAATATGCACTATCACATTCTTGATCAAGATATTGTAAAGCATTGATAGCTAGGATCTAAGTAATCTAAACATGAGCATGAGAGATGTAGTTCTAACAATAAGACATAGAAAATAAGTTGTAGCATGAAAAAGGTACAAACAAAAGATCATGAATAACAATTCATGGAAATACATTTGTTTATTTCACATATAGAAAACATACCATGAGTGGTATTCATCTTGTCCCTCATGGAATAGCAAAACATAAATGCATATGATACCTTCAAAGTTCATAAGGGTGACTAGATACAAATAATTTAAGAATAAGCAATACCATGATTATGAATCAATCAATAAGTTTTGGGACAATGCACATTGAACTAAGAATGACAACTATGCTCTCTTAATTGGTGCATAAAGATAGAAAGTGGAGACTCAACATAAAAGTAAAAAAGGAAGGCTCTTCATAGAGGGAAGCAGGGATTTCAAGTTTCATAAAGAGCTTCCAAAAATAATGGTACTTATTAGCTTTGAGCTCTCATTGCCCCTATCATAAGCATCTTGAAGTGATTAAGGTTAAAGTGAGACAAATATGAGGTATATGGTTGACAGATTATAAGTTGAAAATCTCATGTCCCTTGAGTACAAGGGCCGTTCCTCATGCTACTCAACTTTAGTTACAAGCAAGTTCTTGTCATTGTAAGTATATGTGTATCATAGAGAACCTCCTACGAGGTACCCCTTGCCCCATGACATAGGAGCTATCCCATATCAAAATGACAAGGCAACAGACAATGAGCATCTCAGTGATATTTTTATTTACCATGAGCATGGTGTTTTTTTTCTTTTTTTTATATATTTTTTCTTTCTGAAGATGCTTCATAGATTCCTCACTATGGTTATGCTGCAAGTTTCCACCATGATTAGGCATGGCTTAGTCTAGCCGCCCAGGCATTTCTCTAACACATATACAATACTCCATGGACTTACAAGCTCCCATTTTATTTCACACCGCCAACATCCATAAACAAAAGATCATGATTTCAACTGGATAGATATGAACAAGTGTTGAAAGCGTTCCCCATGATAGCATGGTTCTTCTAACTCCCAACTTATAATTTGCAAGCATATAAGCAACATAGATGTGCACAATGGTTCAAGTTTATTAAGTGCAATAAAATAAAGTGTGCCATCAAGTTTGTGAGAGCTTTAATCACCAATTTTCACATAAAAAGTTTAATTTGGAAGATAAATAAACACATGAATATAATTGGAATGGTGTAATACACCATGCATAGGAGTTTATAGTGGACTCTTTGGAATAACTTGGTTTCTTGGGAGTTGCATGCATGAGTAGAGATCATACTCAGTACAAGTGGAGGCTAGCAAAAGACTGGGAGCGACTAACTAGGAGAGCTATAATGGACATAATCATGCAAAGCGACAAAACATTATTAATTAAAGCATAAAGTGATATCACAAATCAAAAACTAAATGATCATAGAGGCTAATGTGACTGGTTTATACTCTTAACATAGTGTAAGCATGTGCCAAGTCAAACCAAATAAAGCATCAAACAATACTAGAGAAAATGCTATAGGAGACATGCTTATAGGAGGCACATTTAGACCATATGCGCCTCCTATAAAATAGACGAGGCTCACTCCTTCTCCATGCGCCTCTAGTATAAAAATAGGCGAGGCGCATATGATAAGAATGCGCCTCCTATAATCCATGTACAGACGAAATCAAGCAGCCCCAGATTATGCGAGACGCATTCTAATCATATGTGCCTCCTATATATCTGATATGCGAAGCGCATATAGGCAAATGCGCCTCGCATAAACTGCGTGGGCACAGATAAAAATGGGTGGTCGAATATGCAAGGCGCATATAGTCGTCTACGCCTCCTATACTTGACAATATGCGAGGCACGTATTGTCATATGCGCCTCCTATAAGCTGCCGGCCCCACCCCATCTCCTACCACAGCCACACGACCCCACCCCGCGTGTCCACCTCATCCATCACCAACCATGTTTGCGACCCTCCTCGCTAATCCTCGCCGCCCTGTGCTCCCGATCGCGCCAGCCACCGCCGCCTCGCCCGGCTCCGCAAGGCCCGCTCTCTACCTGCTCGCGTTGCTCAGGTCGCCCGCATGGACGGACCGCTCTCGCTCTCGCTCTCGCCCTGCCTTACTCCACCGTCGGCAGCGCCGCCTTGCTACCCACACGTCGCTGCTTTGGCCCCCTCCCCCGACGCCGCTGCCTGGCTCCTCTCACGCTGCGCCCTACGCCGCCGCCTAGCCGCCCCATGCGACTTTGCTCAATCTTCGGCTGTCCCCCAAGATCTGTGAGCATCAGTGCTCCAAGGATCAGATATTTTGGGCAATATACCTGCGGTGCCCCAAGATCTTTGAGTGGCGGTGCTCGATCCGTCGACATCGAAGGAGAAGGAGGCCGAAGACGAAGGAGGAGGCCGGTGAAGGAGGCTGGGGTCGCGGACACGGAGCATGGTGAGGAATAGGACGAGGAGGGTGACGCCCAGGAGAAGATGCAGGTGCAGCAGCACCGGTGGCCGACTGTGTCCGCCCGCCCGTCTCCGGTGCGCCGCGGTTTCGATACTGCAAAACCGCGCCTATGTAGACTTCAACCTCGCGCTCGCCAAGGTACGTCAGTCTAGACAATTGTGCAATCGAAACTTCCTAGAGTTTTCCCATGTACATTAGTCTAGCTGATGAGTTCTTGAAGAAGAAGAAAAGGATGGTCTTATTCTTGTTCTTGTTTTGTCCTCCTTGATCGATCATTGGAGTACTCCATTTTTTCCTTGAGAATTGTTTGAACTGCAATTTGCTTGTGCAGAAATTGGCTTGTGCTGGAGTAGATACTTGTGATGTTAACCAGTGCTGGAGTAGAAATTTCCTTGTAGCTTGTACTCTCTTGTCTATGTTAACCAGTACTTGGAACTAGGAGTAGAACATCATACCAGAACAATAAACTGCAATTTCTTGTCTGATGTTGGAGTACTCGGTAAATTATTGCTGGAGTATATGTACTTGTTCACGGAAATTGAACTTGAACTTGCATTTAAACGTATTTCACGGTAGGAGTAGTATAAACTTGAGTGTATCTTAATCTTGAATTTATGGGAATGAGCAAACTGAACATGGAGTAAAAAAATGTAGCTTAAATCCATCATATTTTATGTAAGATGATAGTCTTGTTGCTGATTAATTTGTCCTTATTTGTTGCTGATAGTCTTTGTTCTTTTGTGCTTGCTTTATAAGATGCAAAGTTTTAGTTCTGGACTTGTCATGTTTACTCGCAGGAATTTATTAGGGCATTAGTATTATCCAAGAATTTACTGTCATATCATGCACACATCATGTGAACTGAACCACAAGATCAAGTTCAGGTCATTGGTTTAATTAGGAGTGCTTTACAGTTTTGCTGTGTTTATGTTTACTTACAAATAAATCATGAGCATATTATGTTTTAGTGCATGATTTATGAAACTAGCACTACTTTTCTTGTACTTCTATCTAATTCATGATGTCAATGGTTGCCGATCATAGGAGTATAGCTACATTTTCATCGTGAGGCATAAAATTTTCATTTGAGCTGAGCGGAGATGTTCCTGTGCGCGTGGGAGGGGTGGACGGGGACGGCGAGCTGGGCGTCGATCCTCCAATTTTCGTACAAGTAGTAGGGGTATTTCTGTACAACTCGCTGAATTTGATCGCTGTCGGAATTTTCTTAAACGTCTTATATTCCGGAACGGAGGGAGTAGTATGTTTATACATAAACTTCTCAAATATGAACACAAAGACATGCCAACTGTCACTATGTCGTTTGGCATATGAGTCTTCCTGATATTTTAATTATGTCTTAGTTATAGGACTTGATCACCAAGATCACTAGACTTTGAAATTCCTGATATATAAAAATTGTAGGACAATGTTTATTTAACTTTGAAAATCCTAATATATAAAAATTCCTGATATACTTAAACTTCACAAGGAAGATCCATGCTTTGAATTTCCTTCGGGTTCTTATCTTCATTGTTCATGTCTACCTATCTTCAAGGTTTATGGTTTACTAAAGGTTAATTTTGCTTTGCTATGAAATATAAAACCTCTCTTCGTTGCTAAATAATGTTTTATATTTTTTGTAGCAGATTGTGATCAATCATAATATGATTATGGAGCTGGAGTAGCGGCTGCACCAGGTGACCCTCGCTAGGCTCCCGATGATGGCGCTAGAGCAAAGGTTGTTAGTGTGTTGGATCTTGAAGAATTTTTGTCTTACAAGAACTTGTATTGTCTATCTTGCTGTGAACTTGTACTCGGAGGTGTGAACTTGTGGCACAAACACTTGGTGTTGTGTGAAAACTTGGCACTTGTTGATTTTAGTTTATGTATGAACTAGTATGTCGCGGTTGATGTGTAATGTACTTGTATTCATGTTGGTTCTATTATGCTTTGGCCAATTTCAAGTTTCTGGAAAATTTTGTGTTATTTATACTGTATTCTGGACTGTATTGTATATTTGAATATCCATATACTGTTATTTATAGTGATCCGTAAAACTTGAATTTCGAAAATATTATAGTTGGCGCATATAGGACACTATAGGAGGCGCATATACAATAAATATACGAGGCGCATTGTGAAACATATGCGTATAGGAGGCGCATATCGATATGCGCCTCGCATATGTGAAGTATAGGAGGCGCATATCATATGTGCCTCGCATATGTGAAATAGGCGAGGCTTGAAGCTAGAGGCACATACGATATGCGCCTCGCATATGCTTTTAGGTGCGCCTCGCATAAGGTTTTCTCTAGTAGTGAAAGGAGAATACCACAATATTATGCTTTTGTATGCTAAAACAACTCATGATTCTTCCAAGGCACATTAAGAAATCTCAATTGTTTCGAACAATTCATGCTACAGCAATAATCATTAAGCATATGGTCAAAGCAACATATAACATGACATGATAAAGTCTAAGCCACAGTCAAAACAAGCTTCCTTTTGTACCACTATAAGCATGAAACTTTCTACTCTTTTCCCACCAATCAACTTATTTAAAACAACTCACAAAGATAATAATCAATAAAGACTAGTGAGCTTGTATCACAAATCTACAAATAAGAACTAAAAAATTCTAAGCACAAAGCAGAAGAAAACTAAAGCTAAATGCAGTGCTAGCAAAAGTGAACACTCATAGAGTAATAAGAGTGAGAACTAGAGTGTTCTAAACAATGAAAACAGAGCGTGTCTCTCTCCAAAAGAAGTGTGCTGGGATCCAAACAACTTATTTCAGCAAAAAATCAAAATAAAACTAAAAAAACAAAGACGCTCCAAGAACAACACATAGTGCATGAAGCAATAAAAATGAAGTGTCTTGAAAGAAAACCTGATGTTTTTATTGATGAAGAAGAAGATTCCTTGGGCATCCCCAAGATTTGACGCTTTTACTTCTTGAATATTTCTTGAGGTGACACGGGTAGAATCCCCAAGCTTGAGCTTTTGTCCATTCTTCATCTCATCACATAATTCTTCCCTTACACTTCAAAATTTCCTTCATACAAAACATCACACAATTCATCATTAGCAACATTAGTGTACTCAAGATAATAAGACTTTGGGTTTAGTTTAAACTCAAGTAGAACATCCATTGAAACACAAGCTACTATAGCAATTCCTTTTAAAATCTCAAGTGATCAAAGAGAACTCAAAAGAAACCGATTATGAAGCAAATGCAAATAATGGCAGAAATTTGTTAAAACAGACCAGCAGGTAAAGACAAATTTTTTCGAAGACCGTCTGTTGCTCAAATGGAAAGTGCTAAAATAACGAAAGTTAGATAATAACCTCGGGCATATGCACAAAAAATTATAGATCAATCCGACGTAGTGAGATTTTTTTCATGATTTTTACAGTGAAGCACATAAATCTGTTTCGAGATAGGAACTTCCCCAAATCTTACTTCTCTCTTATTAGAGGTTATTATTGGCACAAAAACCACACAAAAAGGAAAAGGAGAGGTTAATACAGAGGCAATAACTTCCAAGACTCAACAAAAGAAAAACTTACTGAAATAAAAAAATTGGGTTATCTCCCAAGAGTTCTTTCTTTATAGCCATTAAGATAGGCATGATAATTTCGATGATGCTCACATAAGAAATATGAATTGAAGTAAAAGAGAGCATCAAGAAGCAAATATAAAACAAATTTAAGTCTAACCCACTTCCTATGAAAAATTATCTTGTAAAGAAACAAGTCATGAAAGCACAAAGCAATAAGCACAGGAAAGCAAAACAAGTGAAACTTCTAAATTTTCAACATAAAGAGGGGAAACTTAATATTGTTGAGATACATAAAACCATGTTTACCTCTCTCATAATAAATTTTAGTAGCATCATGAATAAAATTAACAATATAACTATCACATAAAACATTCTTACCATGAGCTCCATGCATATAATAATTATTACTCTCCACTAAGCATAGTCATTCTTGTTAATTATAGTGGCAGCAAATTCATTAGCTATGATTACTATTCTCATCACCATAATCATCAAATATAGGGGGAATATTGTAATCATAATTAACTTTCTCCTCAATAGTAGGTGGACTGAAAATATCATATTCATCATCATAATCATCATACATTGGAGGTATAGTATCAGCATAAGCAATACAATAGTTATCTACCAAAGTGTATTCATTTGTAAATATATCATCATTGGAAGGAACATGGGTGGTACTATGTAACATCCCAAAAATACTAAACTTAGATCATCAAATTTCTAATCACCAAGATTAGGGTTAACAAAAACTTTTCTAAGTAAACCCATGAATGCATGTATAGGTGTATGCATGGATTTTGAATTTCTTTAAAAACCACATTGTTTGTGTGATCCATTGCTTGTAAAATGTTTCTTAGGTGAAATGAACATCATCTAAAACATTTTCCACACTTTTCCTTAAGACAAGTAAATCAAAACAAATATATTAAGTGAATGGTCATTTTGACCAATTTAACTCCCATGCCTACTTTGGCTGTCTCAAACTTTCAAAACCTAATAGAAACTTTTCTGGATCTTTGCACCACTTGAATGTAATCATAACAGAGTATCAAGGCCCACTTTGTGATCATCCAGAAACTTTCAAATGCATAGTTTAAATGACAATTCAAAATTGAATCTTCTTCATATGGGAAGATCCCACTTTTTCAAAACCCACTCAAACAAGCTCAACTTTCAAAACCCAAGCATCTGCAGACTCACCAGAACCAATCTAGCAAACCCACCAAAATTCATTTCAAAATTCAAAACTTGATTTCATGCGGCCATTTCATCAAACAGTTGTACACAAATCAAACAAAACATCAAACACTATAGTGTGCAGTGATTCTTGCCTAACTTGTTCCCTAGTTAGCTCACACACACCTCAGAGATCATCTAGAAAGATTAGCCCAACACTAGCACCCGTGAGCTTGCCATTGCCATTAATGGTGAACAGTGAGCACCTCAATGCCACCCCATAGTCTACAGGCTAGAGGAAGAACTAGTCGTGCCAACCTTGTCCGGGAGGCAGCCCACCGCCCATCGCCATCGCCTGTCCCAGCCGAAGCGTTGCAAGCCTCGACCACGCGACAAGACACGCCAGACCATGCCGAGCGCGGCGCCAGAGCGCCACCTCGACTAGCCCATGCACCGTGAGCCGCCTCACCGCGTGCATACACGATCACCACCGACCCAGAGACCGCCAGACATCCCGCTTGTCGCCCGTGCCATACAGCCACCCGCCATCGAAGACGCCTCGCCTGAGAGCACAAATTGCCTGCATCAAACCACACCGTCCCCTACCCTTGCCCATGCCATTAGCCGCCTGTAACGTCGCCCCCGACGAGCTCACCATGTGCCCCGATGGTCCCCTCGCTCGACTATAAATAGAGGCCACCCCGCATTTCTTCACACCATCTCACTCCTCCCCACCGACCGTGCCACACCATCCTCGAGCAAGGCGAGCACCACATCGCCGAATTTCACCGAGCCCGCCGCCTGGAGAAGAAAGGAGCCAGCGATTGAGCCGCCTAGGAGAAGCCACCGTACCAGGAGGTTCGCCGCCGCCGACTTCTGCTCGCCCGCCCGCCGACCCTCGCCTGCGGTGAGCCTCAAGACCCTCACCGCCGCGCTAGGTTTCGCTTCGCCGGAGTTGTCTCGGCCGATGATGACCCCACCGCTGACCACTTAAGCAGCCTGGGGAGCACTGCGCTTAGGCCGGCTTAGAATTTCCCGCAGCCCAAAGAATTCAAATTAAACCTTTTCTTTTTAAATTCAAACACACTTCTGTACCCAACTTCAAAAATCAACCTAGATCGATTCAGTGCACCAATTTGAATGAAACCAATTTTGTTGGGAAGGTCTGTGAATGCTTAATCCAAGCCCGTTGGATTCAAGTCATTTGGATCTGTAGATCACCCATAGCAAAAATAACAAGGCCGAAGCTTTTCTGCATTCAAACATTTTTCAAATTTAAACCATAAAAGCTTTGAGTTGATTCCAACTCTCAAAAATCACATTTAACCATACCTTTCAGAATATATAAAAATATATAGGTTTACTTGCAGAAATAATGTTCAAGGAATAAAAGAATGCTTCATAAGCATTTCTAGTCACTTTAGTTAATTAAAATAAAAAGGTAAAACCTTATTAAATTGTGACACCACTTTAAATCACATTCCAATGGACTGCAATATATGGTGATGACATGTGTCAACATGATCCCATGTTTAGTTTGGAGAATATTAAATCCTAAGTAGTTTTTCAATGAGTAGAAATTACTTTTCTAAAATAAAAAGATTTAAACCAAGCCTTAACCTTGTAATGTTAGAGATGATGCTAGATCATCTATAGGACCCTTGTGTGTGATGATTGCAAGTAGTTAAGTATTGTTTGGTGATTGTGTACCTCATATTTATTCATAGACGCTAGTACCGACCAAGGATACGAGGAGGAAGGAGGATACTACGAAGAAGAAGCCGAGGAGAACTTCAACCACTGCTCTGCACAAGGCAAGCCTAATACTACTAGTGAATGTGCAAGCTAACACTTGCAAGATACTATACCTATGCAAGCTTATACTCATATTGATGCAAGCCAACCCTTGCCAGATACCCTACTGATGCCACAAACCCATACTTATGACCCTACTTCCTTGTTGAAAACCAATCCTAGTTTTATGGCAAGCTTCTTACTTTATTTCTTTATCAAAGCTTACTTAGAGTCTACCTAAGAGTTTGGTAGATACTAGACAGTTGTGTTGAAGGTTGCATAAAGAGCATAAATTTTGGCCTAAGCTAGAAACCATGATCTCAGCCTAAGACAGGAGATTGAACTTAGTAAAACTCCACTAGTTACCACCCCTCATTAGTACCAACCCCACCTGTAGATGCTAGTGCTAAGCATAAAACTTGATCAACTTTAGATGGGAATACTTAGTGGAAAAATGGTTATGAAAACCTTGGAATGATGGATCATTCTATTGAAATGTTTTGGACATGTGTTTCCAAACCCTTGATGATTCTGGTGATAAAAATGTTGAGGCATGAGCCTTAGCCCTTTATAAAACCGATGGTTGTCTGGATGCGATACCATTCCAATTTTATGCATAACCACAATACCAATATTGGGTAGGGCTTGACTAGAAACTTATATACCTTAGTATTAGTTCCTCACGGCCAAGGTCCGAGTGAGGCTACCTTGTGAAGATTGTCCACTGCAGCACTCCAAGATGACAGTGGTCATGGTTGGGAGGCCAAACTCATAGGAGAGGTGCTTATACTAGGGAGTGTAATTGAAAGGTTAGGATTGATTATCCGCATAGTGAGTATGGTGAATTTAGGATTTGTTCCTGACGGATGTATCGAATGTTGTGGTGAAAGTGTACAATCTCTGCAGAGTGTCAAACTATTCGAATAGCGGCGTCATGTTATGGACGATTGGAGTGGCCACACTGTTCCCCGCCGACTTTTCAAAATGACTTGTGAAATGAAGTGAGACTTTGACTTGACGACAACAGAGTCGTGACCTGAACTACAAGATCCCACTTAGGAGTTATAAAATTGTGACTAGCTTTGGAACTTAGTAGAGATAAACCTGGCTTTTTGCAAAACAACCCTAGATCCTAGTGTCCTATTATCCAAAAAACCCTTACCTGTTAGTATTAGTTTGCGAGTACTTAAAGAGTACTCATGGCTTTGTCCCTGGCTATTCCCATGGCCAGACTATGAAGAGGAGTACCTCGAAGATGGAACCCCGTAAGGTTACGACAACTAGGATCATCTCCCATCGTCAGCATTGCCTGTGAACTCGAAGATGGAGCTTCGCCTACGCTACCGTTATTATTACGTATTCCGCTGCTTGATGTTGTATTAAGAACTGGATCATGAGATCCCTATTTGTGTAAGAACCTATGTATCGTTTGTAATGGATGAAGTACTATGGTATCCAATTCTGTTATGTCTCGCAAAAATGGTAATCCTGGGATTGCGATGTATGGCATAACAGGCATCTAGGATTGAAAAATCCGGGTGTTGACAAGTTGGTATCAGAGCCATCCTGACCATAGGAGACCCTAGTTAGGTTGGACGTTGAACCAAAAACTTAGTTTCAAAAACCAAAGAAAACAAATATTTACAAAAACCTATTCTCATTCTTATCTCTTTAATTCTTTCATAAAACTTCATGTTCCTCAAAAACTCTTGCAAAATAGATAAAATTTTGACACACTTGATCACTCTGCTAATCTACTCATCCTCTATTTTTATAGATGGACGTGAAGTACAACAAGTTATACCAACTTGGTAATGGGGGAGACCTTATCTTTGAGAGGGATCTAGATCAGCTTTTGGAACTTCTGGAGCGTCCACACCCCGAGTTCTTCGGAGCTCAGCTCAATGATCAAGGAGGAGAAGATCTGCAGTGGCTAATTGTTGCAAGTCTCCGAGGAAAGATTGAACCTCCCACAGCAGAGGGAATTCAGTTTACCTTGAGGGAAAACAACTGGCTCGATGGTCTTGCCAGAGCAATGCAGGAAGCTCTTTCCCGTCTGTAGGGCGAGCATCAATCGATCAAGGGTACTCGCTGAGTTTTTCCCAAGACGTGATGCAAATGGCCAACCACGAAGCCCCATACCACCCCGAGCTGAAGACTCAATTGGACCACCTTAGCTTCATGTATGATCGTCAAGAGGAATTGGACAACCGCCGTGACTATTGCAACCACAATTCTCGCCATCATCAAGACGAAGGACCGACCATCGCCATGCTAGCAAAGGATCGCAAGTCTCGCCGCCGCCACCGACAAGAAGGAGCGCATTGCCGTCTTTTTATCGCATATCATCTCTGGAAGAGACCATCCACGAGAGGGACATGCAGTTGGAGGAAAGGGAGAATGTCGGGGAGGATCTTCGTGGAGACCCTTACTCCTATCTCAGCGATGACGATGATTTTCTGGAGGATCGGGCCATGGACTTCTTCACCGATGAGGATGATTTCGCCTTCATCGATGATGCTGAAGATGATGAAGCCATAGACTCCGAGGAGTAGTAGCACTGAGCACTAGCGTAGTGAGTAGTAGTCGGTCCCACTGTATCGTAGATTCCAGAATGGTTCTTAAAACCATCTGTTTTTCCTTGATGTGGTGTGTGTTGTACTGTGTGCTATGAGTGAATGAATGAAAACGCAAGTTGCGAGAAAACTTGAGTCAAACTCTAAAAACTTTTCAAAGACCCAAAACCTTAGAAATTTTCCTCTTTTCTCATAATCGATATCAATCCTCAAATGCCACGTGGAGGAAGTGGTTCAGCCCCGGACCCGATGTTGCAGATCCTGCAAATGTTGACTTCTGACCACGGTCGAAAGAGCGAACGCTGTCAACCTAGCCACCTGCGCAGTAGATAGCCCAGCTAGCCCACAATAACCAAGGCCACGGAAATCAGGACAACCACGGATCTAAGCTCAAGAATTTCCAGAATACCAACCCACCCGTTTTCACCAAGTCAGAAGAACCCCTAGACGCCGATGATTGGCTGCAAACCATGGAAAACAACTTAGAAGTAGCAGGAGTCGAAGCCAACGAGAAAGTCATGTTCGCCACCCATTATCTAGCCGGAGATGCCAGAGCATGGTGGACCAGTGTGCGTGCAATGACCGAAGGCCAGATGATGACCTAGGAGGAATTCAAGGTCAAGTTTAGCAGAACCCATGTGCCACCAGGTTTAATCAAGAGAATGAGAGACGAGTTCAGAGAGTTGAAGCAAGGAAGGATGACTGTAGTGGAATACCGTGACAAATTTTTGTCATTATCTAGGTATGCCCCGGACGATATAGACACCGAAGCCAAGAAGAAAGAAAGATTCCTGAATGGTCTGCATGACGAGATGCAGACGGTGTTAGTCAATATCCCCTTTATTGATATTGAAGCCCTTGTAGACTCTGCTATCCAGATGGAAGGAAAGATCAACCAGGCCAATGAAAACCGCAAGTGTCGCATGATGCATCAACCAGGAACCCATCAGACCCCAAAGTATTGCCCCAACCCATCTCCAGGATTTTCCCCAAGAACCAATAGACCCCCTATGACCCGTCCGACCTACCCCAACCGTGGAAACCCTAGACCCGGAGGAAATCACAACAACCCTGGCAACTCTAGCAATTTCACCCGTGCCCCACCCAAATTCAACACCAACAATGCTACCGCCAACCCCAACACGCCCGAGGATCGGAAGCAATGTCACTGTCAGCCAAGGACAAGTCACAAGTGACTTGTTATGATCAGGAAATAAAGGCCACTATTCCAATGAGTGCCCCAACAAGAAGAATGCTACAGCCCCCAACGCCAATGTCCCAGCTCAAGAAGGCCGTGTCCAACCGGAGAAGATTTGCCCTGTGGAATTCACTCAACCGCAATGGCAGCTTTTTTCTCATGCATGTCAAGAAGATCGTAGCGCCAGCGCCGTGTTGGGTATGTTTTCGTTAATTCAGTACTTGCAAGAGTGTTTTTGATTACGTGCATCGCATTCATTTGTCACCGAAGAATTTTCCTGCACTAGTAAAATTCAACCAACCAAATTGAAGCATGTGATGATTGTACAAATTCCCGGATCAACCACCAAGGCTAGGAAAATTTGCAAAGCCGTCCCTATCCGAATCCATG
The DNA here is from genome assembly GCA_030063025.1 of Avena longiglumis. Lineage (NCBI taxonomy): Eukaryota > Viridiplantae > Streptophyta > Magnoliopsida > Poales > Poaceae > Avena > Avena longiglumis. Next base: position 519,122,648 of record CP125976.1, read on the forward strand.
GCATAGATTTTTATGCTAATCTAATAGTACTCGGAACTAAAGGTTTGGAAGTAGTACTAGGAATCGATTGGATGTCCAAGCATAAAGGATTGATTGACTGTGCCAAGAAATCCATCACCATGACCAGTACCGCCGGAATATCAGTCGAGCATATATCTGAAACCTTACCTCGCCAATTCAAGTGTAACAAGAGTATAGCCCAAACTACCATTGACCAAGTTCGGATAGTCTGCGAATACACCGATGTATTTCTAGATGTTTTGCCCGGTATGCCCCCAGATCGGGATATTGAGTTTATCATCGAACTAATCCCCGGAACATGACCCATAGCCCAGAGAACCTGTAGTATGAACCCGTCAGAACTAGAAGAACTGAAGAAGCAACTGGATTCCATGCTAGAAATCGGATTGATTCAACCGAAAAGGCCCCATGGAGATCACCTGTCTTGTTTGTGGACAAGAAGGATGGAGGTAACCGTTTGTGTAAGGATTATCGGAAGTTGAATGATGTCACCATCAAGAACAAGTACCCCTTGCCTAAGATAGAAGATTTGTTTGATCAGTTGACTGTTGCCCAGGTGTTTTCTAAGATTGATCTTAGGACTGGCTATCATCAACTCAAAATTCATGCAGAGGATATTCCAAAGACTGCTTTTACCTCCAGATATGGATTGTATGAGTATACAGTCATGACTTTTGGATTAACCAATGCCCCCGCTTATTTCATGAACCTCATGAATAAGATTTTTATGGACTTCCTGGATAAGTTTGTCGTTGTTTTCATTGATGACATACTGATTTATTCCAAATCAGAAGAAGAACATGAGCTACACCTAAGGACCATTCTTGGAACCCTTAGAGAGCATCAGTTGTATGTAAGGTTTAGAAAATGTGAATTCTGGTTACAGGAGGTAGGATTCCTCGGTCACATTGTATCAGCCAGAGGAATTTCCGTTGACCCTGCCAAAGTGAAAGATGTCGAAGATTGGCAAGCCCCAACCACTCAAACCCAAGTTCATGCTTTTCTCGGATTGGCGGGATATTACCGCAAATTCGTAGAAGGATTCTCGAGTATCGCCCGACCCATGACCCAATTGCTAAAGAAGGACAAGAAGTTTGAATGGACCGACAAATGTGAAGCGAGCTTTCAAGAACTCAAGAGGAGATTAATTTCAGCCCCAATCTTGATTATGCCTGATATCACGAAGCCCTTCGATGTGTATTGTGACGCATCCAAGATTGGTCTCGGATGTGTGCTAATGCAAGAAGGCAAAGTTATATCTTATCTATCTCGACAATTGAAGCACCATGAACAAAATTACCCAACCCATGACCTCGAACTCGCAGCCGTAGTTCTAGCCCTGAAGACATGGAGACATTACCTTATGGGAAACCGTTGTGAGATTTATTCGGATCACAAGAGCCTAAAGTATATATTCACTCAGAAGGAGCTGAATATGAGGCAGAGAAGATGGATTGAACTAATCAAGGATTACGACCTGGACATTCACTATCACCCTGGAAAAGCCAATGTGGTAGCCGATGCCCTTAGCAGATTGCCGTGCTGCTTGAACTCCATGATTTTGAAGGAGCAACCAAGTTTGCACAAAGAGATGGAAGATTTTCGAGTGGAATTAGTAAGTGAAGGATTTTTGGCTAGCATAGAACTTCAGCCCACTTTGATTAGTCAGATTAAAGAGGCGCAGAAAGGAAATGCTAGTATCGACGGAATCAAGCGTCGTATCGGTACAAGCAAAGTACCCGGATTCATTGAGGACGAAGAAGGAGTTTTGTGGTACAAAGGACGCCTTTGTGTACCATCATATTCTGAGTTAAAATAAGTTATCTTGAAGGAGGCTCATGATACTCTTTATTCTATCCATCCCGGAGGAACTAAGATGTATCAAGATTTGAAAGAGCAATTTTGGTGGCATAAGATGAAGAGAGAAATCGGAAGCTATATCGCCAAGTGTGATATATGTCAGCGAGTCAAGGCAGGACATCAAAGACCCGCTGGATTGTTGCAACCTTTGCAGATTCCGGAATGGAAATGGGATTCTGTAGGAATGGACTTTATCACTGGACTACCTACTTCTAGTAGGGGAAATGACTCTATCTGGGTCATAGTGGACAGATTGTCCAAAGTCACCCATTTCTTGCCCGTCAAAACCACCTATCAGAGTTCGAAGCTAGCGGAGTTGTACATCGCTAGAATAGTTAGTTTGCACGGAGTCCCCAAGAACATAGTATCGAGGAACTCAGTTTACCTCGAGATTCTAGAAGAAAGTCCAAGAAGGTTTAGGAACCCGCCTAGATTTCAGTATCGCGTATCACCCTCAGACCGATGGACAAACGGAGCGAGTAAATCAAATACTCGAAGATATGCTTAGAGCATGTGTGCTAGAATATGGATCCAAATGGGAAGACTGTCTGCCGTTTGCAGAATTTTCATACAACAATAGTTACCAAGCCAGTTTGCAAATGGCCCCATTTGAATTCATGTACGGAAGGAAGTGTCGCACCCCTTTGAACTGGTCGGAAGTAGGAGAGAGTCAAATTTTCGGACCCGACACCCTACGAGAAGCAGAAGAGAAGGTTCACAAGATTCGTGAGCACCTCAAGACAGCCCAATCTCGACAGAAGAGTTACGCCGACAAGAGACTTCGATACCTCGCCTTCAACATCGGAGATTTTGTTTATCTGAAAGTGTCGCCATTGAACGGAATGCATTGTTTCCAACTCAAGGGAAAGTTAGCCCCCAGATATATCGGACCTTTCAAAATTTTGAACCGTCGAGGAGAAGTATCGTATCAACTGGAGCTACCAGAAGAGATGTCAGTTGTGCACAATGTGTTCCATATCTCGTTACTTCGCAAATGTCTCGATGTCCCCGAGAAGACCGAAGTATTCAAGAATATTGATCACCGGAACATAGAGATAAATGATGATCTGACCTATCCTGAAGTACCCATCCGTATATTGGAAGAATCCTTTCGAACTACCAGAACCCGAAGCATCAAGTTTCTCAAAATTCAGTGGAGCAACCACACAGAAGAGGAGGATACCTGGGAACGCGAAGATCACATCAGAACGGAGTTTCCAGATCTCTTCAAATCCTAGGTAATCTTTTCGTCCTTTTTCAAATCTCGGGACGAGATTTTGTTTAAGGGGGGGAGGTTTGTAACATCCCAAAAATACTAAACTTAGATCATCAAATTTCTAATCACCAAGATTAGGGTTAACAAAAACTTTTCTAAGTAAACCCATGAATGCATGTATAGGTGTATGCATGGATTTTGAATTTCTTTAAAAACCATATTGTTTGTGTGATCCATTGCTTGTAAAATGTTTCTTAGGTGAAATGAACATCATCTAAAACATTTCACACACTTTTCCTTAAGACAAGTAAATCAAAACAAATATATTAAGTGAATGGTCATTTTGACCAATTTAACTCCCATGCCTACTTTGGTTGTCTCAAACTTTCAAAACCTAACAGAAACTTTTCTGGATCTTTTCACCACTTGAGTGTACTCATAACAGAGTATCAAGGCCCACTTTGTGATCATCCAGAAACTTTCAAATGCATAGTTTAAATGACAATTCAAAATTGAATCTTCTTCATATGGGAAGATCCCACTTTTTCAAAACCCACTCAAACAAGCTCAACTTTCAAAACCCAAGCATCCGCAGACTCACCAGAACCAATCTAGCAAACCCACCAAAATTCATTTCAAAATTCAAAACTTGATTTCATGCGGCCATTTCATCAAACAGGTTGCAGACACAAATCAAACACTATAGTATGCAGTGATTCTTGCCTAACTTGTTCCCTAGTTAGCTCACACACACCTCAGTAGATCATCTAGAAAGATTAGCCCAACACTAGCACCCCTGTGAGCTTGCCATTGCCATTAATGGTGAACAGCCGAGCACCTCAATGCCACCCCATAGTCGACAGACAGTTAGAGGAAGAACTAGCCGTGCCAACCTTGTCCGGGAGGCAGCCCACGTCCACCGCCATGCATGTCCCAGCCAGCGTTGCCAAGCCTCGACCACGCAGACAAGACACGCCACCATGCCGAAGGCGCCGTAGCGCCACCTCGACCAGCATCCACAGACGCGCGCCTCACCGCGCATACACGATCACCACCGACCCAGAGACCGCCAGACATCCGTTTGCCGCCTGCGCCATACAGCCACCGTCTGCCGCCGTCAAGACGCCGCCTGTCAGCAGAGCACCGTGCCTGCATCAAACCACACCGCCCATGCCTCGACCATGTCGTTGAGCATCGCCAGAGACACAAAGACCGCCCCTACCCTTGCACAGGCCATTAGCCGCTGTAACGTCGCCGAGGAGCTCACTGCGCCTGACGGTCCCTCGCCGACTATAAATAGAGGCCACCCCGACGATTTCTTCACACCATCTCACTCCCTCTCCCCATCGACCGTGCCACACCATCCTCGAGCAAGGCGAGCACCACATCGCCGGAATTTCACCGAGCCCGCCTCTGGAGAAGAAAGCGCCAGCGATTGAGCCGCCCAGAGAAGCCACCGGTACCGGGAGGTTCGCCGCCGACTTTGTCGCTCGCCGACCGCCTGCACTCCGGTGAGCCCTCAAAGACCCTCACCGGCCGCTTAGGTTTCGCTCACGGAGTTGTCTCGCCGATGATGACCCTCTGCTTGGATTAGAACTAGATCGAACGATCCACGTTGCCTCATACCGCCCGATCCGTGTCACCGATGAGTGGGGACACCCACTTAAGCAGCCATGGAGCATCGCTTAGCAGCAGGCCGGCCCGTTAGAATTTCCCACGCAGCCCAGCAATTCAAATTAAACCTTTTCTTTTTAAATTCAAACACACTTCTGTACCCAACTTCAAAAATCAACCTAGATCGATTCAGTGCACCAATTTGAATGAAACCAATTTTGCTGGAAAGGTCTGTGAATGCTTAATCCAAGCCCGTTGGATTCAAGTCATTTGGATCTGTAGATCACCCATAGAAAAAATAACAAGGCAAAAGCTTTTCTGCATTCAAACATTTTTCAAATTTAAACCATAAAAGCTTTTGAGTTGATTCCAGCTCTCAAAAATCACATTTAACCATACCTTTCAGAATATATAAAAATATATAGGTTTACTTGCAGAAATAGTGTTCAAGGAATAAAAGAATGCTTCATAAGCATTTCTAGTCACTTTAGTTAATTAAAATAAAAAGGTAAAACCTTATTAAATTGTGACACCACTTTAAATCACATTCCCATGGACTACAATATGTGGTGATGACATGTGTCAACATGATCCCATGTTTAGTTTGGAGAATATTAAATCCTAAGTAGTTTTTCAATGAGTAGAAATTACATTTCTAAAATAAAAAGATTTAAACCAAGCCTTAACCTTTTAATGTTAGAGATGATGCTAGATCATCTATAGGACCCTTGTGTGTGATGATTGCAAGTAGTTAAGTATTGTTTGGTGATTGTGTACCTCGTATTTATTCATAGACGCTAGTACCGACCAAGGATAAGAGGAGGAAGGAGGATACTACGAAGAAGAAGCCGAGGAGAACTTCAACCAGTGCTCTGAGGCAAGCCTAATACTACTAGTGAATGTGAAATCTAACACTTGCAATATACTATACCTATGCAAGCTTATACTCATATTGATGCAAGCCAACCCTTGCCAGATACCCTACTGATGCCACAAACCTGTACTTGTGACCCTACTTGCTTGTTGAAAACCAATCCTAGTTTTATGGCAAGCTTCTTACTTTATTTCTTTATCAAAGCTTACTTAGAGTCTACCTAAGAGTTTGGTAGATACTAGACAGTTGTGTTGAAGGTTGCATAAAGAGCATAAAATTTGGCCTAAGCTAGAAACCTTGATCTCAGCCTAAGACAAAAGATTGAACTTAGTAAAACTCTACTAGTTACCACCCCTCATTAGTACCAACCCCACCTGTAGATGCTAGTGCTAAGCATAAAACTTGATCAACTTTAGATGGGAATACTTAGTGGAAAAATGGTTATGAAAACCTTGGAATGATGGATCATTCTATTGAAATGTTTTGGACATGTGTTTCCAAACCCTTGATGATTCTGGTGATAAAAATGTTGAGGCATGAGCCTTAGCCCTTTATAAAACTGATGGTTGTCTGGATGCGATACCATTCAAATTTTTGCGTATAACCACAATACCCGAATATTGGGTAGGGCTTGACTGGAAACTTATATACCTTAGTATTAGTTCCCTCATGACCAAGGTCTGAGCTGAGGCTACCTTGTGAAGATTGTCCACCTGTGCAGTACCCAAGATGACAGTGGTCATGGTTGGGAGGCCAAACTCACAGGAGAGGTGCTTATACTAGGGAGTGTAATCGAAAGGTTAGGATTGATTATCCGCATACTGAGTATGGTGAATTCAGGATTTGTTCCTGACGGATGTATCGAATGTTGTGGTGAAAGTGTACAATCTCTGCAGAGTGTCAAACTATTCGAATAGCCGCGTCCGCGGTTATGGACAGCTGGAGTGGCCATACTGTTCCCCCGTCAGACTTTTCAAAATGACTTGTGAAATGAAGTGAGACTTTGACTTGACCACAACAGGGTTGTGACCGAACTACAAGATCCCACTTAGGAGTTATAAAATTGTGACTAGCTTTGGAACTTAGTAGAGATAAACTGGCTTTTGCAAAACAACCTTAGAGCCTAGTGTCCTATTATCCAAAACCCTTTACTGTTAGTATTAGTTTGTAGTACTTAAAGAGTACTCATGGCTTTGTCCCCGGCTATTCCCATGGCTGGACTATGAAGAGGAGTACCAAGATGGAACCGGAAGGTTACGACAACTAGGATCATCTCCCATCACAAGATTGCTCGTGAACTCGAAGATGGAGTCGCCTATGCTACGTTATTATTACGTATTCACCGCTTGATGTTGTATTAAGAACTGGATCATGAGATCCCTATTTGTGTAAGAACCTATGTATCGTTTGTAATGGATGAAGTACTATGGTATCCAATTCTGTTATGTCTCGCAAAAATGGTAATCCTGGGATTGCAATGTATGGCATAACAGGCATCTAGGATTGAAAAATCCGGGTGTTGACATACTACTAGTACAACAATTATTAACATCATCATTTTCAGAATTGGTACCAAAGAGATTTTGAATATCAAAAATAGTGTGCTTTTCCCAATCATGATCACTACTATAGGTAATAGGCATAGGAACATCATCTAGTTCAGACTCATCAGCAAAAACTATAATAGGAGCAACATGGTTAGGGGAAAATACCGCTTCCTCTATCCTTTTGCTCCTCCTCCTCTTCTTCTTCTTCTTCCATTATTTAGGAGGAAGAGGCTTGAAAGGAAGCTTCTCCACATACCCTAGTTTATTGTTAGAGACAATAGAAGAAACTTTGGAGGATTCCTCCTTTTCATTAATAAGAAAAAAACACATATTAGTCCTGTCATATTTTGGTAAAATCTCATCTTTTATAATATTTTGTATGTAAGTATTTGCGTGGAAATTATCAACACAGTAAAGATCACAACCATGCAGGACGCTATTCATATCTACCAAAGAAAAAATTCTTGATAGCTCTTCACACCCCAAAAATAATGTAAGTTCATCACGCTGATTAAGAGTGATCACTTAATCACAATACAAACTTGCAGTACTCATTGGATTAGAAAGGCTATTATCATGGCCTGAGCATTGAAAATTGAAATCACCCACTTTATAGCATAGTTCAAAAATAAAAGGATAGAGGGCACAAACTTTTTTACCAAGATCATTTAGAGCCCTGGCCCGCATTATAGTATTTTCATTCCTGTGGTGGATACAGTAATCTTCTTCGATTTGATTATTTTCACAAGGTCTATGTACTCCACAAAAATTAACATGCTTATAAGAAATACTCCCTCCGATCCTAAATAAGTGTCGCCATTTTGAACTAGAGTTAGTTCAAAATCGTGACACTTATTTAGGATCGGAGGTAGTAGTACTTTTAGAGGTTTGAGCATGTTTATTGCTATCATTAATAACAATTTCATTTTTTAGGCATGTGTCTTTAAAAGGTTCATGATACATGTCCCAATTTTCTTTAGGAGCATTAATATGAGAAGCAAAGGCTCTATAACAATCAACAAGAATTTGAGGATCAAGAACATATTTAGCACTAAGCTTTTGAAAATCAGTAGTTTCAGTGAAAGACTTTTTTCCATACAATCCCCATAACATCGGTATCGGGTTCCACTATCATCAGATAACGGAACATAAAACCACATAAGTATTGTCTGATCCATGTAGAGGATCAATCAGTTTGTCACCTTATTACATGCTTTCAAGCAAAAGGACAGAGAGAGAAGGGAGGTTGGGGATGCAAGAACACCGCCCCTAGGCTATTAGAAAGTTTCAGGAAAAACAACCAACACAACCATAGCGGGAGGTCCCAGAAACTTTTTCATCACCACCACTTTTCTTCTTTCACTCTTGTCTCTCCAAAGCACTTGCACCATTTTGTGAACATGAGGAATCGCCGGAAGTCCCAAGAAATGCACAGGAGCAACATCCATTTCCAAAGATCGCCTAAGGCATTCTCGCAACAACAAATTTCAAAGACGCAACATCTCCTGCTCTTCTTCCCCAATGAAACCTGCCCAATATCGAATGAAAACACATACATAGATAACCAAATCAACTAGAGAGTTAATTTATTTTTTCAAAACAGCCCTTGTTCCTAAGCTTCCAAATAGCCTAGCAAATCGCTGCCAATGCCGTAATCTGCACATTTCGACTGGCCCCCAGGAAATTAGGGACCCACTAGAAGTACTGAGAAAAGGACCCAGACCTATTCTCAGCACCAACTGACTTAGCCACAGCACCCCACACATACTTAGCAGCCACACAGGAAAAGAACAGGTGTCCAATAATTTCCTCCTCTCGACAAATCTGCAAGTAGAGTCCCCTACCAGTTTTTCCTTTTCATGTTATCTTTAGTGAGAATTGCATTATGCCATATCAACCACAGCCAAATTTTAACCTTCGAAGGGATTTTTGCTTTCCACAGATGCTTAAAACTTCTATCAACCCCAACATTGGAAAGGTGAGAATACATGGATCTGACTAAGAATTCGCCATATTTAGTCCACATCCAAACAGGTTGATCTTTGTCTTGAGTAAGAACCACTCCACCTACCAAACTCCTCAGCTGATTATATTGGTTCATACCATCACCATTCAACCATCTCCTAAAAGATCATCTCCACCCTTTCTCAGCCATAGCAGCAACAGTAACCACTTGATTCTGACAAACATCAAACAACCCAGGAAATTTAACTTTCAGAGGAACATCTAAACACCAGGCATCATGCCAAAAATCAGTCAAGTTCCCATCCCCCACTTTCATTCTCCTGCCTGCCAAATAAAGATCTTTAATTTTTACCTAATCAGCCCAACAGGGGAAATCACTCTGTTTGTGTTTCACAACACTAACCCCTCTCTTCTCATATATTTTTTTCTCACAAAAACTTGCCAAGGGCCCTCCTCAGCCTCAAGCCTCCACCACCATTTACAAAGCAAGATAATATTAAACAGTCTAATATTCTTGATCCCAGACCACCTTTCTTTCTTGGCCTGCAAACAAACTTCCACTTCACCAAATGATACTTTCTCTTGCCAACCCTTCCATACCAGAAGAAAGATCTAGTATATTTTTCCACTTCCTCGACATTTGATTTGTGCAAAATAAACATAGACATGGGATAAACAGCCACACTTGATATACAAGAAGTAATTTTAACATGTCTGCCCCCTAGAGACAGAGCCCCTCCCATCCATCCATCTAATTTCTTCTTCAATCTTGAGACCAGACATGGAAGCAAACATATAAAGTAATAATTTCAAGTTTCTGACTCCTTTAACATCATCTTTAATGAAAAGAATAGTATCATCGACATACTACAGAATAGCAATCCCCTTTTCAAACAAATTATCAACCAGCCCAGTAAACAAACCACTGTCTTGATCATTCAAAACATTTTAGCCAAACATTCCCTAGCAAGATTAAACAGGAAAGGAGAAAAAGGGTCACCCTGTCTAACCCCCTTAAAACTACCAAAATAAGGACTAACCTACCCATTCACTTTAACACTGAGAGTACCTTGAGTCACACTTTTCAACCAAATCAACCAGTCCTCACTGAAACCTTTCTGCTTACAACAGTAAAACAAAAAATCCCAGTTGACTTTGTCATAGGCTTTTTCAAAATCAATTTTCAAGATCACTCCCTGTTGCTTCTGAACCTTTGATTCTTTCAAAATTTCATGTAACAAAGTAACTCCATCAGCAATAAATCTCCCTTTAATAAAAGAAGTTTGACAAGTATCAATCAGCTTCCCCATAACTGGCTCAGTTCTCACTTTCAACGTTTTTTGTGAAAATATTGAATAGGACCTGGAGAAAACATATGGGTCTGTATTTCTTAATACAATCAGCATCATTACCTTTTGGTAACAGAGTAATTATGCCATAATTGATACTACTCAGATCTATCTTGTGTGCATAAAAATCACAAAACACAGCCATAACATCATCCTTGATAATGGACCAACAATGTTGATAGAATTCAATAGGAATTCCATCAGGACCAGTTGCTTTATTTTTTTTCCATCTGATCAATAACCTCCTTAACTTCTTTCTTACTAAAAGGCACACCCATCCTTTCTCTATCCTCATCATCCAGTTTCTCCCAAGCATTTCGATTATCATCAGCAAGTCTGACAAAAAAACCTCCAGCAGGACCAAACAGATTTTTGTAATAAGCATTAGCATGCAACAACAAATAATGTGTCCCCTGAACCTCTCTACCCCCATCTTTCATAGAAAAGATCATTTTCTTCCTCCGCACCCCATTAGAAAACCTGTGAAAGTATTTAGTGTTATTGTCACCTCTCAACAGCCAATTGTCCCTTGACCTCTGCTGCCAAAATTTCTCTTCATTCTCACAAACCTCCATTAATTCTTTCTGAATTGAAGCTTTCCTTTTCAATTGTTCTGCATTGAGTCAGATTAATTCTTCTACAGCTTCCAAATCCTTCAATTCTTCCACTAGATCCTTTTCCTTTTTCTTCTCAACCCCCCTAACATGAGCACCCAAATCTTTCAGATCATTCCTAACATTTTTCATTTTTTTCTGCAAACTATCATGACTGTTCTTTCCCCTAACAAGTTTTTTCCATGCTTTCTCAACTCTAGGCAAAAACTCAATATTCTGCAGCCAATTTTTCTCAAACCTGAGCTCCTTACTGCCACCTTTATATCTTTCCATAGTGTCCAGAATCAAAGGACTGTGATCAAAAACCTCTCTAGTCAACTTATGCACTGTGGTGAGAGGAAATAACTTCTTCCATTCTTTGCAGACAAGGATCCAATCAAGTTTCTCAAGAGCAGGAATTGCCTAATTATTAGACCAGGTAAACTGCCCCCCAGACATCTGAATTTCTCTCAGGCCATAAGAATTAATAACAGAATTAAACATGCGACTCCATTTGCTCAAAGAATGGCCCTTATTTTTCTCAGACACAAAACAAATCACATTAAAATCACCTCCCACTAGTAAAGGAATTGACTGGTCCTGACAAACATCAGCTAATTCCACCAAAAAATCCTCCTTATTTTCCTCCTAAGAAGCCCCATAGACCACCACCAAATGACACTGGATCTGCTTCTTGACATCAAAAACTTTCATCTTAACATGAAACCTGCCCACAGAAACATCATGTTTGACCAATCTGGAGGAACGTAGGCCCCCAGATCTCCCCACAGAAGGCAACCAACTCCAGGAAAATTAATTCATAGGATCAATATTCCTAAAAAATTCAGGAGAATAGTCTTTCTTGATAGTCTCATGCAGACCAATATAATCTAACTTTTCCTTTCTTAGCAGATCACCCAAATAAGCACTCACCCCTTTCTTCCCCACACCTCTAATATTCAAAATAGCACCTATCATAAAACAATTCTTCTTTCCCTTGTTCCAGTCACAGCACCACTCATAGGGTGATAGTTTTGTACCTTCATAGTAGCATCATTTAACTTTTTATTCTTCCTAGCATAAATAGTTTTCAACTTTTTCATGTTCTTCCTAGAAACAACAGGAGTAAATTTCCCTTCATCACTATCATCCTTCTTCTAGCGAAATTCAGCAAAAGACTTAATGCAATCATACTCATAGTTTATACCTGGTTCTTTACCTTTGTCGTTATCCCAATATTCGGTATTGCCTTGAATTGTTTCAAGAAGATCCCACTTAGCTTTGAACTCCTTACTTGTGAAGGATCCCTCTAAACAGGCATCTAGATAGTACTTGTAATGTCCTAAAAGCCTTGCATAAAAATTATTAATAACAATATTACCGGGGAGCTCATGAATGGTACATTTGAGCATTAGTTACTTCAATCTCCCCCATGCTTGGGCAATACTTTCTCCATCATGAGGATGAAAATTATAAATGTAATTCCTATCTTTATGAATTTCATGAGGAGGATAAAATTTAGAGTAAAGGTGAGATTCAAGTTCCTTCCATTCCAAATGATGATGATCATCTAGTAGCTCATACCACTCCACTTGCTTTGTCCCTAAGTGATAAAGGGAATAGCTTACTCTTAACTTGGTCCATTGAAATACCTGCACACTTGAACAACTCGCACAATTCATGTATAAAGAGTAAATAATTACCAAGATGGATAGCTCCATCTCCAAAATAGCAGTTATTCATAACACGTTCAACAATTTCCATAGGTATTTCAAAGGGGACACTTTCAGTATGGTTTTTTTAGTGTAAAACAGTAGAGGAAAAACCCCACTGCAATTTTTATAGATCATAATGAGTTACATAAGTAAATATTTACAAGTCCAAGGCCAGCTCAAAGAGGGAAATCATTACAAGGCTAACTATCTCCTATCCAAATTGTTGTTGATCCAGGCTTTAAAATCCTGGAAGTACTTTTTCTTTATTCTGAAAAGAACCCATCTTAATTCTTGAGAAATAATAGCCCTCCATTCATCAAGGGAAGAACGCTTGTTTTTAAAGATTTCATTGTTTTTGCAAATCCAGATGCCGCATGCCCCCAGTATAATAATTTCCATTGCAAAGGGGACATTTAATCTGAGCTTTAAATCAGCCAAAGCCTCAAAGATAGCTAAATCATTATCTCTGACAGGGCATATTTCATCCCAACATACTGAGCTTTCAGTATGTGGATTTAAAATATCACAAGTATTATTAGAATTACCACATATGGGAGATAAAGTATCATCAGAGCAAATTTTCTCCTCTAAAGCTAGGGAACTAAAAAGATCATTTTCATAAAAACTAGCTTCCCCAAGCTTAGACGTTTCCATAGAACTAGAAATAATGGTGTTCAAAGAATTCATACTAATAACATTGCTATTAGCATGCAAATAAAGTTTCACAAGTTTTTTATTTTTCTCTTCAAACACTTCATGTTCTAACTCAAGATAAATACTATAAAGCTCTCTAATTTTTTTTTCCATTAAGCCTAACTAGTGAAAATAAAAACAAGAAACAAAAATATATAATTGCAGAATCCAAAGGAAATAACTTCGAGCACTCACACACCAAAGAATAAGATTAGAAGATAGCTTAGTAGCCGGAGGATGTGAGTACCTTTTACCTTACCTCCCGACAAATAGCTAGAAACGAGATTTATGTTCACACGCTTCTATTCTTGTACGGTGTTGGGCCTCCAAGTGCAGAGGTTTGTAGAACAACAACAAGTTTCCCTTAAGTGGATCACCCAAGGTTTATCGAACTCAGGGAGGAAGAGGTCAAAGGTATCTCTTTCAAGCAAACCTACAATCAAGATACAAGAAGTCTCTTGTGACCCAACTCACCCAATACACTTGTCAGATGTATAGGTGCACTAGTTCGGTGAAGAGATAGTGAAATACAAGTAATATGGATGATTATAAGTGGTAATTGCAATCTGAAATAAAAATGGCAGCAAGAAAACATGTAACAGGACTGATTGTAAACATTGTTTCAATGCTTAGAAACAAGGCCTAGGGATCGTACTTTCACTAGTGAACACTGTCATATAAATATCTTCTCTTCATTATACTACTATGAACCACTCTCCGGTTGGATAACTCCAATCCACGATAGGGCTACAAAATCTCTCCTTAAAGTTTACATTCCCCATCTAGGTAACACCACACTATCACCTTGATCTCTAGATGGTTCCAACAAATACCACAATTTTATAGAGACATCCAACTCAAAATATAACTCATGATAAGTATTTCTGTAAACTTTAGCCTAAGTTACACACGGTGTGCACACTGTCAACTTCACAAACGTGGGGATAAGCAGAGATTAATTAAAGCACTTGAGTAGCAGAGTAGATCTACTTGATTACAAAGCTCATGGTCACAATAAGATCACGTATAGAGAGAGAGATGAACACGTAGTTGTCGATAGAGCCCTTAGCCTCGAGGGTGAACTACTCCCTTCTTATCATGGGAGTCAGCAACGACAATGGAGATGGAGGTGGAGTCGATGGAGATGGCTCCGAGGGAAAATTCCCCGTCCCAGCAGGATGCCAGAATAGAGACTTTTGTCCCTCTAATCTCCTCTTCGGTGATGGCGACGCTGCAGAAATTTTCGTGGATTCTGATCTGCCTTGGATTTTCATCTTGGGAGACGTATATGTAGGCGAAAGGGCAAGGTCGATTCGAGGGGCACACCATATCGGGCGCCCTAGGGTAGGCCCGCGCCACCCTATGGTGTGGCCGCCTCGTGGATCCTCTTCGTCTCCCATTCGGTCTCCATGTCGTGTCAGGTAAAATATTGACTTTGGCTTTTGTTCCGTCCAATTCCGAGAATATTTCATTACTAGCTTTTCTAAAATCAAAAACAGCAAAAAATAGGCAACTAGCACTACGGAATCTTGTCAATAGGTTAGTTCCAGAAAATATATAAAAAATCCTCAAAGTATAGACACAACATAAGATAGTTGGTACAAAATAAGCATGGAGCATCAAAAAATATAGATACATTTACGACATATCAGAGGCCCCGGATTTTATGACTTGTTGGTGCATGATTTTCAAGATCTCCTCCTGGATATTGAAGAAATCCGACCTAAGGTTGCGATACTGTATACGTTCAAGATCTTCAGCCCACCTTCGAAGGTCAGATGTCGGCATTGGCAACACCATGTTGTATTTGTTGTCCTCGTTATCCGGGAAAGCGTATGTTGCGTGCAGCTTCCTGAAGAGCTGACGGGGGTAACGCCCGTTCTCACGGGAATTTAGGTTATCGGTGTTGATCGTGACGGTGTTTCGAAGGATTGCAGAGAGCTAAAGTGAGTATGACGTGACAAATTCCTCCGGCTCCAAAGCCACCCCTTTATCGCTCACGCTTGTGAAGATGGACCTTTTGAGGCCGACCGTGATGGGGGTCCGTTCCTTCCGGGGCTTCTTCGGTTGGCTACCGTCTGTGGCTTCACCACTACCACTGCCATCAGTGGTAGTGGCGTCCTCGCCATCGGCATCATCACCCATACCCTCATCAGATGATGTATCCTCGTCCTCCATCCCCTCTTCCTCCCGCGGCACGAATTCCGGGTCCACTTGTAATTCCATCTACTCCAAATGGTGCCAACAGTCCTTCTTTCTAGGATTGCCCGCCTCGGCGTCGTGCTGTCCACTAGCCGACATATCGAAACACGAAATGAAATGGAACTAATAAGCACCAAAAAAATGGGCATGACCTTTGCTAATTTTCTAGACCTAGGAGTGCCAGAAATTCACTGGAACGGAAATGAATCAATATTTCGATGAAACACTGGCATCTCAAAAAGAAAAAAACTGCACAAAAATTAGCCTAAATAGGCAAGAACACGACCAGCAACTTGCTTCCAGCATACACAACCATATTTGTCCACAATAAAAGGCCTACATAGACACAAATACAACCAGCAAAAGCTGGACAGATTTAACATGATTTCTAAATTCTAAGCAGTGGTTAATTAGCATTTGTTAACAATAGTAGCAGATTTATAGTAGCAGTTGTTAACTAGTAGTGGTTAATTAGCAGTGCAGTGGTTAATTAGCAGTTGTTAATCAGCCTCCTACCTACGTGCTAATTAAGTTAAGAAAGCTAAGCAGTCATGGAGCAAGGCGGATGGAGGGGAGCAGCAGTCAGAGGGATCCTAGCCTGGGTGCTGCCGGTTCACCTGTGGATGCGAAGGGGGACGACAGCGCTCCTAGCTCCTGCGCAAGGCGATTCACCTGCGGACGGCGGCGCTCCTGGCTCTGAGAGTAGGGACGGGGAGGTCATCGATTATATGGGGAAAGGGGAAGGGGGAAGGGGAATGGGGAGGGAGATGGGCGGCTCACCTGTGGATGACGGACGATGGGCGGCGGCAGCGCACGGAGGGGATCGACGGGCGACACAGGAGAAGAACGCGCGAAGGGGATCAAATGTCTCTAGCGAACTGAATATGGTCGACGGCTGACACTTATCCAGAGATTATGCGAGTCGCATTTCAGAAACATGTGTCTTAAGTATAGTCTTATGCGAGTCGCATTTCGGAACGATCTGTCTCGTATAGAGTTTTCTACTACTCAAAAGAAGCGCCGCAACGGATGCTAACACAAAACAGTTATTAGCCTAGTGGCTAGCCACCGAGTCTAATTCCCTCCATACTCTAGCCACCAGGTTCGAATCGCGATTTCCACATTTTTCTGTCTTTTTAAAAATACATTTTAATTTTTAAATCATTTTCCAACATTAATATAAACTACAAAATATATTTTAGTACTTTAAATATCAAATTACCATATATAATTGTGTGGATGCATAATATTCCATCCAATTATCATACAAAAGAGATATTAAGAATGTGTCGGTACATAATAATGTCACACACACACGAGGGCGGGTGTGCTTAGTGGTCGGACCATGGTCGCCTGCACCGTAATACAAAGAGCAAAATAATAATTAGAGCATGGACATTGAGATCGCTGGAAAAATTTGGCATGACCTCCCCTAAAAAGAGGACATCCGCCGGCTGTCAGAAATTCGCTGGCATGGAAATGAATCAACATTCCGGTAAAACATTGGAAATCTAAAATAAAATTCCTGCACAAAACAAAGAAAGCACACAACAGAATCTAGTCGGTGTCGCCTACAACGCGCATATATGCAAAAATGCCTTCACACTTCCTCCAACGA
Source organism: Avena longiglumis (assembly GCA_030063025.1). NCBI lineage: Eukaryota > Viridiplantae > Streptophyta > Magnoliopsida > Poales > Poaceae > Avena > Avena longiglumis. The sequence goes on from CP125976.1 coordinate 519,139,915, forward strand.
AGACTAGGATATAGGAGAGCCGGGGGAGAAGTAAAGTGAGATCTTGTAGATCTAGAAGTGCAAGATCTTTCACTTACATATGCGTGTTAACCAGTAGACATTTAGCAAGCTTCTATGGTGAAACAATGGTGAAAATGAGGTGGGGAGGACGAGGGGGCGACCAGATCTTGTGTGGAGGAGAAATAGTAAGAGGAAAAGTGAGTGGGATGTAGGTGATAAAGGTGGCAAAAAGGTAAAAAAAAGGTGGCGAAATTACTCGAGGCGCATCCAATATAATATGCGCCTTGTATACATAAAATACTTGAGGCGCATCCGATAGATGCTCCTCGAGTTTCTGACGCCTACCACCCTACGGGCCCACATCACTTTCTCGAGGTACATGTCCTAGTGATGTGCCTCCAATAACTAAACATACTCAAGACGCATATACACCGGTGCGCCTCCTATATTGTGGCATATACCACAACTGGTCCCACACAACTTACTTGAGGCGCATCTGATCCATATGCGTCTCAAGTATTTGAACTACGTGAGACGCATATGTAACGGATGCGTCTCGAGTAAGTGGGGGCAGCCAGATCTGGTCTGTACATGCGATATAGGGAGACACATCCCTTGAGGATGCATCTCAAATAATAATACACAGGAGGCGCACCATTTAGACATGCGTCTCACGTATTTAGTGAAGGCGCATGTTTGAGCGATGTGCCTCCTATAAGCATGTCTCCTATAGGCTTTTCCCTAGTAGTGGTATGTAGATCTGATCCAAATCTCGTTACTTTCATCTTGTAAATTTGATCTTGCTTGGTTACATTCGCTATTCTGTAGGAAGTTTTTTCCATGATGCGAACCCATCACGGATAAACTTAAAAAAAAGTTATTCCATGCTTGTTAAAAATAACATTATTTCGGCAATTCCATATGGATCAAACTGAAGTAGAAGATCTTACTCAGATATGTGCTTTTGTTTTCTTATCTACTACATTCAACCAGTTTTCGAACATTTTCGTGACTTTCATTAGAGGGTTAATAGAAAAAACTAAACATAACCTCTCTCCAAACAAGACAGAGAGAAAATGGACAATCAAAAATCAAGTGATTTATAGATTTCACAAAATCAAAAAAGCACATTTCTTACAACCTTTCCTTTGACGTTTGATTAGATTATACTTTGTTAGAATAACTTTCTTATATAAGAACCACATGAATATCTTTATCTTCAATGGTACCTTAGATTTCCACATATATTTTTGCAAGAACATCGTGTGGTCATTTAACAAATTATCATCTACATAGATCTAACGGTAAAACTCCCCGACTGAGTTAACTTACATACGAATCTATCATCCTCATTTGTGAAGTTTATATGGCCCTTAGACGCTGAACTAGAAGTATCCACGCATCCCATATAACTCCCATTAATATCCTTCTGAATTCTATATTTAAAGGAATTTGAGATAAAATATTGAATTCTATATTTGAAGGATTTTGAGATAAAATATCGACGAACAAAATGTTTTTTGCGGCGCACCATATTATATAGCAGCGGGTACCTATTTGCCAATAGTTCTTCCCCTAGCCATGTGTATTGCCAGAAACGTGTTAATTTCCCATTTCCAATAACAAAAGACCATCTTTTAAAAAGAATCATTTTTAACACTATAAAAATACCTCTGTTCCAGCACTTTTTTGGGACGGCACAAGAAAACAGTAGCTCGAAAAAAGTGTTTAGCTAGGCAAAAGTAGAATTCACGGCTGGGGAAGAATTATATGTCGTACTCCAGCAGGAGTAGCATGTTTATTTATGGCATTAAATTACATCGCGCTAGCTATCCAGCAGTACCCGGCGTTCATATGCCATGGCATGTTTATTCATGGCATTAAATTACATCGTGCTAGTTATCCAGCGGTACCTGGCGTTCATATACGCCTCCATACAAAGAACCGGGAAAGTCATAAATACCGCAGTGAAAAAGACTGGACGTTGACTATGGGTCTGCTATGCGTGACTTGTGAACCTTCTCATGCTGACCAAAGCCGAGATGTTCCATCTGATTATTAAAATGACCCCTCATGATCGTACGTTTGCCCACGTCTTCCATTTCGTCTTTCTTTAACTTCTGTTTTTTCTCTCTCCACGAAACATCTGCAGGTGGTGGCAGGGCCGGTGGGAATTATATGAGGATATAGAAGGCTAAGCGCTATCCTTCCATTAGTCTGGCGATGCCGGTACATGAAGTTATTTTTTGATTTCATACGCACTGGATTTTGCATTTTGGAACCCCCACCCACCACACACCACCACCACACACGCACACAAATTCTTGATTTCTTGACTTCACACCCTACTCATTGATGTTTTTCTTTCAAATTCGGCGTTCCTATATCCGTTCGCGCCCCCTCAGAGCATTAGTTCCGGTTGCGCCACCAACCGGGACTAATGCCAGATGCGTCCTGTCGAGCGGGCACGGGTCGGGGGCATCGTCCATTTAGTAAGGGAATCGTCGGTTGGAGACCAACCGACTAAAGGTTTGGCCACAGCCACGTGGCATTACACCTTTAGTCCCGATTGCGGCTCCAACCGGACGTATTCTTCCACCCTCTATAAATGCACCAGCCCTCTCCGCCCACTGCTTTTTCTCTTGGTGGAAGGTGTGAGGGGTGTGCTAGTTTTTTCTCTTCTATGCATGCATTGAAGGTGTTTGATGAAATGTTTGGGTGAATAATCCCGTTCAATTTCTCATAGAACAAAAATATAGAAGGTGTCCGAGACGCACTTGAGCTTTCTCCTCTTTATTTCCCTCGATCGAGGTTAGCAACCTTATCTTTTCTCTGTCATTGATACAATTCATGTGTCGATGTGAATTGGTTATTTCACTATTTATGATGTCCTGTTTTTGATAAACTTACTTATATGATGCAGATGAACGGTCGGGAATGGATGTACGGTGACCGGCGCGTAGCCGGGTATATGAAAGGCGTGGATAAATTTATCGATGTGGCTACGGCAAACAAAGAGAATGGTTGTATACGTTGTCCATGTGTTCAATGTCGGAACAACAAGGAGTACTCTTCCTCGAAAATCATTCGCTGCCACCTGATTATGAAAGGTTTCATGCCCAACTATAATTGCTGGACCAAGCACGGGAAAAGAGGGGTTATGATGGAAGATGGTGAATAAGAAGATGATGATAACAACTATCATCATATGTTTCCTAAATAAAGTGATACTACAATGGAAGACAATGGAGAGGAAAAAGGTGAAGAACGGGCATCAGATGAGCAAGTTGATGAACTTGGTAGGGTCATTTCTGATGCAAAGCGAGACTGTGAAACGGAAAATGAGAAGTTGAAGTTAGAGGGCATGTTAGAAGATCACAAGAAATTGTTGTACCCAAATTGTGAAGATGGCAGCACAAAGCTCGGTACCACACTGGAATTGTTGCGATGGAAGGCAGAGTGTGGTCTAACTGACTCCTCATTTGAAAATATGCTGAAAATAATGAAGTCGAAGTTTCCAAAACATAACGAACTTCCCGAGAGTACCTACGAAGCAAAGAAGACTCTCTGTCCTTTGGGATTAGATGTGCAAAAGATACATGCATCCATTAATGACTGCATCCTCTACCGCGGTAAGGAGTATGGGAATTTAGATAAATGCCCGGTATGCAATGCGTTGCGGTATAAGATCAGACGAGATGACCCTGGTGATGTTGAGGGAGAGCCCCTCCGGAAGAGGGTTCCTGCTAAGGTTATGTGGTATGCTCCTATAATACCAAGGTTGAAACGCATGTTCAGAAACAAAGAGCATGCCAGGTTGTTGCGATGGCACAAAGAAGACCGTAAGAGAAAGACGGAAGTTGAGACACCTCGCGATGGGTCACAGTGAGAAAAATCGAGAGAGACTTCCAGACTTTGCGGTGACGCAAGGAACTTATGGTTTGGTCTAAGTACGAATGGCATGAATCCTTTTGGGGCAGAGCTGCATACAAAGACCTGCCCGTGACTCTATGTATCTACAACATGCCTCCTTGGTTGTGCATGAAGCGTAAGTTCATTATGATGCCAGTGCTCATCCAAGGCCCGAAGCAACCGGGCAAAGACATTGATGTGTACCTTAGGCCATTAGTTGAAGAACTCTTATAGTTATGGGGCAAACCAGGTGTACGTGCGTGGGATGAGAACAAACAAGATCTATTTGATCTACGAGGGTTGTTATTCGTAACCATCAATGATTGGCCTGCTCTTAGTAACCTTTCAGGACAGACAAACAAGGGATATAAGGCATGCACCCACTTTTTAGATAAGACTGAAGGTACATATTTGCATAAATGCAAGAAGGTTGTGTACTTGGCGAATCGACGATTTCTTCCGACCAATCATCCCGTAAGAAAGAAAGGCAAGCATTTCAAAGGTGAGGCAGATCACCGGAAGAAGCCTGAACTCCCTGCTGGTGATGATGTATTTGGTATGGTCAAGGACATAGAAGTAATCTTTGGAAAGGGTCCCGGGTCAATCAGTTCGAACGACGCTACAGGACACGCACCCATGTGGAAGAAGAAATCTATATTTTGGGAGCTGCCATATTGGAAAGTCCTACGTGTCCGCTCTTCAATCGACGTGATGCACGTGACGAAGAATCTTTATGAATCGCTAGGATTCCTAGGCGTATGGGAAAACAAAAGATACACGAAGCACGGAGGAACAACAAATTATAAAATACCCAAAGAACATGCATACACATAACAAGACGGATAAAGGGCGTCACTTAAGTCGTGCCAGCTATGCTCTTACCAAAGCAGAGAAGGAAATCTTTTTTGAAGTCCTTTATAGTATCAAGGTGCCGGCTTCTCATCTAATATAAAGGGATAATAAATATGGCAGAAAAGTTCCAAAACCTAAAGTCTCATGATCACGTGATTATGACACAGCTTGCTTCCGATTGAATTGAGGGGCTTCTACCGGAAAATGTTCGAGTACCCATTGTGAAGCTGTGTGCATTCCTCAATGCAATATCTCAGAAGGTAATCAATCCAGATATTCTGCCAAGGTTACATAAGGATGTGGTACAATGTCTTGTTAGTTTTGAATTGGTGTTCCCACCATCCTTCTTCAATATTATGACGCATCTCCTGGTTCATCTAGTGGAAGAGATTGCCATTCTCGGTCCGGTATTTCTGCACAATATGTTCCCCTTTGAGAGGTTCATGGGAGTCTTAAAGAAATATGTTCATAACCGTGCTAGACCAGAAGGAAGCATCTCCAAGGGATATGGAACAGGGCAGGTCATTGAGTTTGTGTTGACTTTATTCCTGACCTTAAGCCGATTGGTGTTTCTGACTCGCGGCATGAGGGAAGACTAAGTGGAAAAGGCACGCTGGGAAAGAAAGCAATGATATGTAGGGACGGGGATTCTTTCACTAAAGCACACTACACAGTTCTACATAATTCCACCTTGGCAGCTCTGTATATCGAGGAACACAAGAATATTGTACGCTCCAAAAACCCGGGGAAGCCTGAATCATGGATTACAGATGAACACATGAAGTCTTTAGGTGGTTGGATGCGGACACATCTCTTGAATGACACCAGTGTTGGAGATCATCTATACTTGTTGGCCGCGTCACCATCTTCTACTGTATTGAATTTCCAAGGGTACGAAATAAATGGGAATACATTCTACACGATCGCCCAAGATAAAAAGAGCACCAACCAAAATAGTGGTGTCCGCTTTGATGCAATAGACGTGAATGGACAAAAGGACACATATTATGGTTACATAGAGGAGATATGGGAACTAGACTATGGAGTCTCTTTTAAGGTCCCTTTGTTTCGCTACAAATGGGTCAACCTGAATGGGGAAGGGGTAAAGATAGACCAGTTGTATGGAATGACAACAGTGGATCTCAACAATCTTGGTTATAGAGATGAACCATTCGTCCTAGCCAATGATGTGCTCAGGTTTTGTATGTGAAGGACATGTCCTCCAGACCGAAAAAAAGAAAAAATATGCAAATGAATACATCATATGATGAGCCAAAGCGTCACATAGTTCTTTCAGGGAAAAGAAACATCGTGGGAATCGAGGACAAGATGTATGTCAGAAGATTATAATAAGTTTGATAAAATTCCGCCCTTCACAGTGAAAACTGACCCAAGCATTCCGTTAAGTAAAGAAGATGCTCCATGGTTACGTCTGAAGCGATCATAAGGAAGGACATATGCCAAGAAGTTCATGCTCATATTATATAACTCTAGTTCATGTCTTTCGTGGTTTGTGGCTTGACCGAAGGATATCTTTCGCGGTTTGTGGCCTTTAGTCCCGGTTTTGTAGTCCATATTATGCATGTGTGTGGACATTGGTATGGAGAACAATGTTGCAGGAGGAAGTTTTCTTTTTTGTCGCACGGAAAAGCCCTTTTCCATTTTCCGAGCGCAAAAAACGGGTCGTTTTGTGAAGTAACCACCAAAATGCCGTTTAAGAATGCCACCGTCCCATTTTCCTAAAATACTAGACCACCTTACATGGACTATCTCCCAACAGGGACATCTCAAACCTTTTCTTCCATCCCGGGTAAAAAGGACAAATGTCTGCCGAATCGGTAGGAACTGGGTCCGGTTTGTACTACAGGTACATGATCTATCGCCCGTGATTTTTTGAAAAAATCATTTCTAGTCTCGCAATATGTGGTTTCTTCAGAGATCCAATGCAAGTTCTAACGATGCTTGTCCCCTATCTTCATGCACACCGGTTCGACCATAGTTAGAAATTCAGAAAATTCAAAATGGACATAATAAATTCAAAAAAAATCCAAACAATGAAAATCCTTCGCGTGGTGTCATATTATGGTACATAGTTGAAAGGAAAAATACCAGACTTGGTATATTGATCATGTTTCGAAAAAACCTTCACAAAATGACCTATCATGTTCGAGGTTTCATGGCTTTCGGTCCAAATGACCGATGTTATGTGCTGAATCACAGCATAGTTTGTGATGTTGTGCCCATATTATGCATGTGTGTGGACATTGGTATGGAGAACAATGTTGCAGGAGGAAGTTTTCCTTTTTGTCGCACGGAAAAGCCCTTTTCCATTTTCCGAGCGCAAAAACGGGTCGCTTTTGTGAAGTAACCACCAAAATGCCGCTTTAATGCCACCGTCCCATTTTCCTAAAATACTAGACCACCTTACATGGACTATCTCCCAACAGGGACATCTCAAACCTTTTCATCCATCCCGGTAAAAGCACAAATGTCTGCCGAATCCAGAGGAAGTGGGTCGGTTTGTACTACGGTACATGATCTATCGCCGTGATTTTTGAAAAATCATTTTTAGACTCGCAATATGTGGTTTCTTCAGAGATCCACAAAGTTCTAACGATGGTCGCCCCTATCTTCATGCACACCGGTTAGACCATAGTTAGAAATTAAGAAAATCCAAAACGGGCATAATAAATTCAAAAGAAATCCGAACAATGAAAATCCTTCGCGTGGTGTCATATTATGTTACATAGTTGAAAGGAAAAATACCAGACTTGGTATATTGATCATGTTTCTAAAAAACCTTCACAAAATGACCTATCATGTTCGAGGTTTCATGGCTTTCGGTCCAAATGACCGATGTTATGTCTTGAATCACGGCATAGTTTGTGATGTTGTGCCCATATTATGCATGTGTGGACATTGGTATGGAGAACAATGTTGCAGGAGGAAGTTTTCCTTTTGTCGCACGGAAAAGCCCTTTTCCATTTTCGAGCACAAAACGGGTCGCTTTGTGAAGTAACCACCAAAATGCCGCTTCGAATGCCACCGTCCCATTTTCCTAAAATACTAGACCACCTTACATGGACTATCTCCCAACAGGGACATCTCAAACCTTTTCATCCATCCCGGTAAAAGGACAAATGTCTCAGAATCGGGGAAGTGGGTCCGGTTTGTACTACATGTACATGATCTATCGCCCGTGATTTTTTGAAAAAATCATTTTTAGACTCGCAATATGTGGGTTCTTCAGAGATCCAATGCAAGTTCTAATGATGGTCGTCCCCTATCTTCATGCACACCGTTCGACCATAGTTAGAAATTCGTAAAAATTCAAAACGGGCATAATAAATTCAAAAGAAATCCGAACAATGAAAATCCTTCGCGTGGTGTCATATTATGTTACATAGTTGAAAGGAAAAATACCAGACTTGGTATATTGATCATGTTTCTAAAAAACCTTCACAAAATGACCTATCATGTTCGAGGTTTCATGGCTTTCGGTCCAAATGACCGATGCTATGTGCTGAATCACGGCATAGTTTGTGATGTTGTTCCCATATTATGCATGTGTGTGGACATTGGTATGTAGAACAATGTTGCAAGAGGAAGTTTTCCTTTTTGTCGCACTGAAAAGCCCTTTTCCATTTTCCGAGCGCAAAAAACGGGTCGTTTTGTGAAGTAACCACCAAAATGCCGTTTCAGAATGCCACCGTCCCATTTTCCTAAAATACTAGACCATATTACATGGTCTATCTCCCAACAGGGACATCTCAAACTTTTTCGTCCATCCCGGGTAAAAAGGACAAATGTTTATCGAATCGGCAGGAAGTGGGTGTTTTGTCCCGGTTGGTGTCTCCAACCGGGACTAAAGGTTTATCTTTAGTCCCGGTTGGTGACACCATCCGAGACAAGGTACACGCCGCACGACATAATGTCGACACGCCATTTTTCCCGCCATTTTTCTTCCCGCCAGTTCTTCCCTCCAGTTCTTCACTATATATATATATATATATATATATATATATATATATATATATATATATAGGGTTGGCCTCCATTGTCATTGCACATCTCTAGACTCATATCTGCAACCTCATTACTCTTTCACATGGCTTCCATCGTAGAACTAACTCCCAGGGAGGCGGAGGTGCTGCGCCGAACCCCCGCCTGAACTCTGTGTCCCCGTACCGGATGTCGAAGGCCGGAGGCGTGCCGGTTCCTCTTGTCCCTCTAGGTGTGGCACATCAGATGGCCATCACGAACCACTACTACTTCGAGCTCACGTCGGAGCAGCGGAGGAATCCCAGATGGCATCCCGACTATTTCCCGACTTGGGAAGCCTTCTTCGTGGATCGGCGTGAGAGGGCACTCGCCAGGCACGAGGAGGAGGGCCCACCTCCTCCGAACTTCAACGAGGCCGGCCGTCAGCTGTGGTAGCGCGGCCGGACTCTCCAGAGCGTCATGGCCTATGACACGACCGCCGACTCTAGCCCCCGCCTGCGCTACCCTCAAGTCCAACCCACTCGTACTCAACCTTCAAGGTTCAACTACGGCGACCCCGACGACGATAGCGATGACGGCCGCGGCGAGTACGACGACTATAGTGGCGAGTATTACAGGTGTAGGCAGGAGCATGACTGAATTATTCCAACATTGCAAAACAAGTTCGGCTGATTGTGGCTTAATCTGGCCATGTATCTTAATTTTCAGTTCTTCTATGTAACTTTGTGTTAGTTGTGTTATGTACTTTAATTCCAGTTCTATTCTAATCAAATTTTCTTTCCGCCCATTATTTTAAAACAAAAAATGGTTTTGAATTATTTATTCAAATCCAAACACTTTTTATGTTTAAAGTTTTTCTAAATTCCAAATTAATATTCAAAAATATAAGTTAATTCATTTTAAATGGTTACATTAATTATTTTTTAAAAATAGAAAATGGTTTTGGATTATTTATTCAAATCCATACACTTTTTATGTTTAAAGTTTTTCTAAATTCCAAATTGATATTAAAAAATATAAGTTAATTCATTTTTAATTGTAAATGGTTCATATTTTAAATGGTTACATTAATTATTTTTTAAAACAGAAAATGGTTTTGAATTATTTATTCAAATCCAAACACTTTTTATGGTTAAAGTTTTTCTAAATTCCAAATTAATATTAAAAAATATAAGTTAATTCATTTTAAATGGTTACATTAATTATTTTTTCAAAATAGAAAATGGTTTTGGATTATTTATTCAAATCCATACACTTTTTATGTTTAAAGTTTTTCTAAATTCCAAATTGATATTAAAGAAATATAAGTTAATTCATTTTTAATTGTAAATGGTTCATATTTTAAATGGTTAAATTAATTATTTTTTAAAACAGAAAATGGTTTTGAATTATTTATTCAAATCCAAACACTTTTTATGTTTAAAGTTTTTCTAAATTCCAAATTAATTATCATTTAAAAAACAATACAAATTTAAACCCCAAAATAAAAAATAAGGCGGGAACAGAGAGAAAATACTTGAAAAATTTGAAAATAGAATATGTCGTTGAGCCACCAACCGACTAAAGACTCGCTACGCCAACCCTTGGTCCGCTGAAAAAATTGGAGTATACGTCCCGATTGGTGGCTCCAACCGGGACGTATGACCCTTTAGTCCCGGTTGGAGCCACCAACCGGGACAAAAGGCCTTTCGTTAATAACTAACGCGCCTCCTCTTCTTCTTCCCCATCTCACTTCACTCCTTCTCACCGATGCGCGCACAGGAACCGCCCCCGATGCCGGCAGGCTGCCCGAGCTCGCCGCCACCCACGTGTTCCGTCCGCCGACACCGCTTCCTCCGTCCACGCGCGCCCCGGCTACTTTTCCCCCTCGCGCGTGACCTCAATCGCCTGGATTGGAAGCTCCGTCCGCCGTCTGTCTCCGTCGATTCCGGCGTCTCCCGAGCTCGCCCGTCCTCGCCACCACCTCTGTCGTGTTCCTGGTGAGGTGCTGATCCTCACGGTGTTCTTCTCTATCTCCTTGATGACGGGAAAATGGGGCGACTAAAGTACTCGCGTCCGCGTCACAGAGACAGATAGAATATAAATTTAAATTGCCCAAATATAAATGACAAATATCATAGATTGCAGTTCAAACTTCCGAAACTCATACATTTATATAGAAATTCCGTTAATTACATCTCCATAGAGAAAACCCCTGATTAAGAATTCTAACAATATCTATTACATAGTATCACAACATATGAATACTACAAAATGTAGAAATAAGATAAGACTACAAAATGTAGGAAACTAAAGTCCTCTTCGCTGTCGTCGTCGGCGGCGCACTCGGGAGGGTATTTGATCTTCATTTTCAGTATATATATGACACTTTATGTTTGTACGAGTATAAGAAGTGCAAGCATAATATTTTTCTTTGCATTTGGGAGTATGAGCAGGTTGCATGCATGTGAGTGCATGCGATTCTGGCAAGGAGACATGCATGAGGTTCTCTATATGCATGCATCGACCTATAGGTAGCCTTTTTTCCCTTTTTTTAGTACCAGAACGGGACATTTAGTACTGGTCTTTGGACATACCAAATTTAATTGTCCATCTGTACGTGCATGTTTGTTTAACTATGTATATCGAAAGGAAACACCAGCACTGGGGCTACTAATATGTTTTTATGAGGCTTTATAGCAGCGGAAGGATATGATTTCTATAGACGATATTGACTTTTTAAACCGTGGCAGGTTATACAAGATTTTCTTTTATTTATATTCCAGACTAGATTCATCGTTTTCAGAGACTCGACTAGCTAGACTTTATTATATATTTTTAATTGTATCATGTTATAATATATGATAATTTAATATTTACCGACTTTCGTTGGACACTATATCACGCGCCGCAGCCTATTTCTACTCAACTTACTTTTATTATAAATATGCGTTGATTTCGACTAGGCATGATTTTTAGAGCTCTTTCGATTGTGTCAATGTGACCAAATCAAAGGCGTAGGTTAACTAACATATAAATTTAGAGAAACTTGACTTGTGTCGATGTGACCAAACCAAGAACATAATTTTAGTGATATATATAAATTTAGAGCGCCTTAGTTTGTGTCAATGTGACCAAACCAACGCCATGAGTTTAGTGAAATGTGAATTTAGAGCAACTTAGCTTGTGTCGATGTGACCAAACCAAGAGCGTATATATGTTTAGGTTATTTTACTCCACATTCTCTATATGCAACATGGACTAATATATTTTTGGTCATGCACATATCAATATGAAGGAGCTACAAGATTTAATATGCTTGCTACATGGAAACAAAGCTAGCTATGTTCTAGCTATGTTCTAGAGCCCTCAGACTAGTGCAACTTTGTTTTATTCATTCATGTACATATATAATAGACTAGTATTTAGCTACTAGTTGGAGACGCATGCTACTGACGTGGAGTTTTCTTTATTTGTTTATCTAATACTAATCCCAAAATGACCATATGTGGTTGAACGAGACTAGGAACATATAGATATTTTAGGCATTTATGGTGACTTGGGTTGTGTCAACGTGACCAAACCAAGAACCAAATTTCATTAACATGTAAATATGAAGCGACTTGGCTTGTGTCAATGTGACCAAACCAAGAAAATGCTTTTAATAGTATGTGATTTTAAAGCAACTTGGCTTGTGTCAATGTGACCAAGCCAAAAGCCAAATTTTAGTGATATATGTCAATATAACCAAGCCAATAAACAGATTTTTTGGTAATATATATGAGTTTATAGCATCTTGATTTGTGTCAATGTGACCAAACCAAGAGCATGACTTTAATAATATGTAATTTTAGAGAAACTTGGCTTATGTCAATGTAACCAAGCCAAGATCCAAAATTTTGGTAACATATATATATGAGTTTATAGCATCTTGGCTTGTGTCAATGTAACCAAGCCAAGAGCCAATTTCTCATGCTCATGCATCAATCGTGATCAAATCAAGAGCAACGGTACATGCATCCAATAGGAAGAGGAAAATCTCCTAGTTCATGTCAACGTGACCAAACTAGAAGATAGGGAGAGGAGAAACTCCAAAGTGTATGTCCATATGACCAACCAGGAGTAGGAAAAGAAATATGTTCTTCACCTTCTTGCAGATATCCCCTGATTCTTTTTCTCGCGTATACAATGGGCAGCAGCTAGCAGCGGCCCGTAGACGGCAAGCGCCCGGCCTGCCGGCGGTGACGTACGGCGAGTGGCCGGACAGCCGGCGGTGGTGTACGGCAAGCGGCCGGACAGCCGGCGGTGGCGTACGGCGAGCGGCACTAGCAGCTGAACAACAGATGGTGCGAGTGATTTGAGGAGCGCAACGATGAGTTGTTTTGTGGATGATTGGACCAGCAGCGACGGACGGAAACGAGTGCCTGGGTGATCAGAGGGAATTGGGGGCCGGCTTGCAGCGTCGCACGCGGGTATTTATAGACGGAGAAGACGGCAGTTCTCCGTCGACGTGGAGGGACTCGGGATGCTCCCACGTTTGACAGATCGTGGAAGAGTGGGGCGAGAGCTCTATGCTCTTCTCTATTTCTTTTCTTTTCTTTATTTATTTCTTTCGTTCAAATCCCTGATCGTTAGAGTCCTTGAACAAAAGATTGACCGAGTTTGATCGTGTTTCTCTCCCGTGTGCCTATTTAAGTGGGCTGATAGTGTGCACGTGGGCTATGGACCATGATTACTCATTTTTAATGGAGTATTAATTAGATAATGTTGCCGCTTAAAAATCATGCATGCATGATTAGTAGCTACTCGTATCCTTTCTTTCATGCCTGCGGCAGATGAGTCCACTTGGCTTTCAAATATTAAGTTCCAGCGACTGTAATATATGTATAATGCCAATTTTTATTTATTATGAATCTTAAACATATGATCGCTAATTTTTTTGTTCAATGGCCACCATATTTTATAATGTCGTCCGAGCGAAGCGAATTCTACACTGTGCTCGTATATTTTGAAACTTAGTATAGATCGAGATATAATGAACTTAGGACGACATTAGACGTACTCCATCGGGAGCGTATTTTTAAGTAAACGTTTATATTGGTCATTAGGAAACTTCTTTCTTAGCATTTACGTAATATATATTTTTTATACATATATCCTAGTTATAATTTATTTTTTTATTCTAAGACAAAAACCAGTGTCAACAGATGCCCCTCGAGGTCCGGATGTGAATATTATTATGTTTCGGATCCGGAGCTCGAAAATATTTGTTTTCCTTTTATGTCGAGTTTTAGGAATTGGTCTCCCCCTTATTTTATTTGTACCAATGGTATTTTTCTACCCCTTTTATTTTTCTGAGACTCCAAGAGGTAAGAGTCACGGTTTAAAATTTGGTTAGCCATAGCTAGCTATACACCGATATTTCAGTAGCGTGCTGGCCAGAAAATCTTGTTGCTGGCTGTTTAGCAACGATCGATACGTATTTCTCCTTTTCTCTCCTAGTATATTACGTGCTTCGCTTTCCGGCACTTTGATAGTCCTAGACCAGATCCAATCTCTTCCAACTTTTATTGTCTTCAGGTACGTACATGGCTGCCGTCATCGATGACCCAAATTGGTCTTTCATCTACATTATCTTGCTAATCCCTTTTGGATCTTTTCTCACTAGGCGTATAGGCTAGCAATTTCATCTGGAAGTACGGATTGGATCTTGCTTCAGATGCAGGCGAGTGCGCTCCTATTTCTATGAAGATTTATACGAGTATTTTTGTTAACGTACTCAGTTCTAACTCTGATTTCTTTGCTTTTCTTAGATTCGTCGGATGCAATCTGGTCTATCCGTTTAATCGCTATCTTTCGGCTGTCAGGTATATATTCATCTCTTGTATCTTTTTCTACGGTATAATCACTATAGATTGAATTTACGGCGTGGCGTGAACCAATTTGATTAATGATTGCATCGTCGTCTTTGTAGTTTATAAGGTCTATTCTTATGGTTGACGTGCCGGCGAGTTCCTTTAAACTCGGTCCGTTGTACATCCATAAGGCTAGATATATACATACTACATATTTCCGTCGGAGTTTTTTTTTTTACATCTCATTACCATAGGCTATTTCCCATTTAAACATGTGGGTGGTATCTTTTACCCAGGTAGTACAAGTTAAGTAGCCTGTTCTGTTTTAGCCATTTTAGCTTCATGGTTGGCGTGCCGGCAAGTATAACTTGGTCCGTCGTACAACCATAGAGATAGATATACACTGCATTATTCTCATGTTAGAGATTTTTTTTTGTGTGTACATACAGAATTTGTACTATAATATTTTTCATAATACGAGTTTCTTTAATCATGTATTGGTTCGTCGATCGGCCGGAAACGCGACACCGTATTCTTTTGGTATCACCTAACGTCAAATTTCTTCGCCGTTGGTGTTCTAGCAAGCTCCTATGTGAGCTTGGTCTGTCGCACTACTACAGAAGAACTAATTAAAATTGTTACGTAATTTTTTTCTTTTATTTTAGATCTCAGATATTTATCCATGTGTATTTGACAGGAGCTTGCTCTTTTCTTTTGGCAGTGGTTTTTCGCAAGTCTTAAGTATTACACTTCAGATACCTCTTGTATATTTTATATTCCCCCTCTTTTTATTACGTTACAATTTAATTTCCTTTTTGTGCATAGATGGCGCTTGGTCAACCAACCCGTTCCTCGTATCACTTGAAGTTGTCAGAACTTGCTAAAGAGCAATTGTATGAACCTGAGACGAGTGCCTTAGCCAATCCTATCCTTATGTTGTCCACAAAGATGGGAGGACGATTGGTTCCTGGGGAACGTGGGTGGCATTCTGAACGTAATTTCGATGCTCTCAGTTATCATCCACCCGCGCTAGGGCCACATGCTGAGTTACGTTGCACCTTACGGAGTAGGATAGTCTCAAAACATTTAGGTTGGGAGAATCATAAAATCCCATATATCGAACGCCCCACTGGTTATACTCAATGGGGTACTGAAATCCTTTCTCATCATTCTTTTAACTTGAGAGGAGGTGAAGAACATACAGATTATATCTGTGGGGCAATATACTGCTTCTCCTGCTCTATTGCAATCTCTGCTAGAAAAATGGAGTCCTCAAACAAACACCTTCCTATTCTCACATGGCGAGCACACAATCACTTTACTCGACATGCTCCTTATGGCAGGGCTTCCTATCGACGGTGATCCTTATGAAGAGTATATTCCTCCACTCAAAGAGCTAAATGCTTCTTCACTACTATTCCCAAACTTTTATTTCACCCTTCTGGAAATATGGGAAGAACTTTCATCTAAACATAAAGACGGATTGGTACCGTTTCAGGATTGGTGTGATTATTTTCACAACAATCGTCCAGAGCCTCTGACCTTCGATAGCCTTCGTGATGGTCGTCTATATCTTGCAGCGTTTATCACGGTTTGGCTTTGCAATTTTGTCGTTGTCGGTACAGGGCCCTATATTCGTCTCGGTGTACTTGTCATGGCGTCTTGGATTGCCATAGGCAGAAAATTTTCACTTGCTCCATCGGCACTTTCCTCCTTGTATTTTTCACTCCGGCGCATTGGTATTCATCCTGTAGGGCCTACATATCCCAAGGCACCCTGGCCGGTCCATTATGTCGTAGGATGGATGCATCTATATTTGAAGAGAACTTTTGGTGCCAAAGGCAGAGGAGACAGTCTTCCTACTCCAAAGATCTTACATATGCAGCCATCCATGATAAGTACAATGTTCAGGCCTCCCAACGAATTTTCTGCTGAAGCAGCATATGATTTCTTTGAGAATCAGAAAAACATTGCTTGGTGCCCCTATTCTTCACGTAACTTGACTGGAGTGGATCAGCTACCAAGGGCTTACATGCTTTCTGTTCGCCGAGGTATTCTTCCTTGGAGGTTCTTATTTTCGGATATTGACCTATGTGTAGCTGAGCCATATCACCCGGATCGCGTGGCTCGCCAATTTAGGTTGGACCAACTGATACCGTATGATCCTTTGAAATCTTTGCTTACGGAAGATGGTGTTGGTATTGCATACACCTATTGGTCCCATTTGTTGCGTCCAATTCAGGAGAATATCCAGCATCCTCTTGATAGCACTTATGAAGGCAAATCTTCTTTGGCTTGGGCTAATTGGTGGAACAAATTTTTGAAACCGTTCAGTACTGTTTCACATAGCCTCAGGGCAGGTAGTGCGTATGGACAGGTCTCATATGATGAGAGGAAGACTACGTATAAACAAAGTGGAAAGCCAGTTATGCCCTCACGCAAGCTCACAGAGTTAGATCATGTTATAGTAAAAGAAGTATCTGCTAGACGTCGAGATAAGTATATTACCGCTATTGAGGCAAAAGAGGAAGAGAGCGTGGATTACTGGAAAAATATTTTGACCATTTTCCTCTCAGATAATGAACCTCCTAAAAGCTCTCGACGTGTGAGTTAACGACCTTTATCTTATTTAATTTATTTTAGCCTTGCCATAATTTCCTTATATAATCTGCCATATACATATATTTATTTACAGAAGAGAAAAAACAAGGAGAGTGTCATCGCTTCTTCCGCTGATTGTTTGCCTCCACCAAGTATGAATGCTGGTGCCAATCTTATAATTGATAAGCTCAAAGAAACGTGTACAGATGGAGCCATTTCTTCGGATGAGGAGACGAGGCCCACGGCTAAAAGGAAAATTGATTTTGCTGGTGATGAGAGTACTTCTGGTCACATAGAACTGGACATTCCTTTGTACGTACACGATCATCTCAGCTGTACAGCTTTAGATGACGTGCTTAATGGCACTACAGCTCATGGTTTAGAAGTTTTTGACACATTAGATGTGGATGATTATGGCGCATCCGACCTTGCTATTAATCCTTCAAATTCTTCGCCACATATAACTTCAAATATGTCCCAAACGATTGAAGTTTCCGGCCACGGTAGTTCTATAGAATTATTTTATTTTATTTTATTTTATTTTATTTACCGCATCACTCATTTACCAGGATATTTTTTTGGGGTTCTTTATTGTTGTATTATTTTTAGGTGTTGAAGACGCTCTTGTTAGCAACGAGGAAGCGCCAGCTCAGATTACAATGACATCCATCAGTGTTCCCTTTATTACTGAAGCTTTCATGAAGTTTATTGATTCGACGTTGGATGCGGCTTTTGAGGGCTTGAACGGCTCCACGATAGCAGATCCCCAACGTCAGGAAGTTCTCAAGACGGTTTACTCGCTACTTCCGGCTGGGGATGATATTGCTCGAGTTGCCGATATCCGTATTGCTTTGCAAAGGCTCATTTCTATTTCAAGTGAGACGCAACAAGCTCGTAAAACAGTGGAATCACAGTCCCGGAGACAAGAGGAAGCTCTGGCTATAGCAGATAAAGAGCATGAGTCGCTTTCTAAAGCATTGAAGCTCACAAATGAGGAGCTGTCATCGATGGAGGAGCAACGTGATGAGAAAGCGAAACATTTGGAAGCTCTCAATGCACAGGTCGAGGAAGCTAGAAACGCTTTGCATGATATTGAGGAGGGCGTCATGCAACTCAAGATGACACAGTCTGGTCAGCAGGCCGAAGCGAAGAAGCTACATGATGCACAAGTCTCATATGATGAGAGGAAGACTACGCATAAACAAAGTGGAAAGCCAGTTATGCCCTCACGCAAGCTCACAGAGTTAGATCATGTTATAGTAAAAGAAGTATCTGCTAGACGTCGAGACGAGTATATTGCCGCTATTGAGGCAAAAGAGGAAGAGAGCGTGGATTACTGGAAAAATATTTTGACCATTTTCCTCTCAGATAATGAACCTCCTAAAAGCTCTCTACGTGTGAGTTAACGACTTTTATCTTATTTAATTTATTTTAGCATTGCCATAATTTCCTTATATAATCTGCCATATACATATATTTATTTACAGAAGAGAAAAAACAAGGAGAGTGTCATCGCTTCTTCCGCTGATTGTTTGCCTCCACCAAGTATGAATGCTGGTGCCAATCTTATAATTGATAAGCTCAAAGAAACGTGTACAGATGGAGCCATTTCTTCGGATGAGGAGACGAGGCCCACGGCTAAAAGGAAAATTGATTTTGCTGGTGATGAGAGTACTTCTGGTCACATAGAACTGGACATTCCTTTGTACGTACACGATCATCTCAGCTGTACAGCTTTAGATAACGTGCTTAATGGCAGTATAGCTCATGGTTTAGAAGTTTTTGACACATTAGATGTGGATGATTATGGCGCATCAGACCTTGCTATTAATCCTTCAAATTCTTCGCTACATATAACTTCAAATATGTCCCAAACGATTGAAGTTTCCAGCCACGGTAGTTCTATAGAATTATTTTATTTTATTTTATTTTATTTACCGCATCACTCATTTACCAGGATATTTATTTGGGGTTCTTTATTGTTGTATTATTTTTAGGTGTTGAAGACGCTCTTGTTAGCAACGAGGAAGCGCCAGATCAGATTACAATGACATCCATCAGTGTTCCCTTTATTACTGAAGCTTTCATGAAGTTTATTGATTCGACGTTGGATGCGGCTTTTGAGGGCTTGAACGGCTCCACGATAGCAGATCCCCAACGTCAGGAAGTTCTCTAGACGGTTTACTCGCTACTTCCGGCTGGGGATGATATTGCTCGAGTTGCCGATATCCGTATTGCTTTGCAAAGACTCATTTCTATTTCAAGTGAGACGCAACAAGCTCGTAAAACGGTGGAATCACAGTCCCGGAGACAAGAGGAAGCTCTGGCTATAGCAGATAAAGAGCATGAGTCGCTCTCTAAAGCATTGAAGCTCACAAATGAAGAGCTGTCATCGATGGAGGAGCAACGTGATGAGAAAGCGAAACATTTGGAAGCTCTCAATGCACAGGTCGAGGAAGCTAGAAACGCTTTGCATGATATTGAGGAGGGCATCATGCAACTCAAGATGACACAGTCTGGTCAGCAGGCCGAAGCGAAGAAGCTACATGATGCACTTTCTGATTTTAATTCAACTGTTACTCAGGAGCTGGAGGTCCTCCGGCGGGAGATATCCACCATGAGTGATGAAGTTGGACCTATTCTTGAGAGCATGATGAAGTTACGCCCTCCTTCTAGCTGATTTCTTTTTACAGATATTTTAAATAATTTGGTCTGGCTTTCTTTCTACGTGGTCAATCACGTCTCAACCATTTTGTTTGCTTGTTTAATAAGCACTTTTATTTATTGTTATCTATCACTGGACTGTCGAATTTGTAATCTCAATTTATTTGTGTACGATAGTAGTACTATACCATGATATTTATTTATTTATTTATTTATTCATGGCTGCACCGTATTTATATGTGTTGGCGAACCCTTATGCCATTGTTCTGGCCGTGGTTACAACTTATTTACGTGTCCATGATTTCGTCTCTTATTAGTTTTTTTTAGTTTACACTCATGGGATACAGAGCACTTTATTTATTTTCTACGCTCATATCTATGAGGGCATAAAGTTATATATTTTTTATGTGCCCTACTTTATACTCTTGAGGGTTGGCGTATTTTTTAGCGATAGCTTAGTTTATATATAAGGGTATAGAATATTTTTTTTATTTCCTGCGCTCTAGTTTATACTCATAAAGCGATGGAATCTATATTTTTATTTACGCTCCAGTTTATACTCATGGAGCGATAGAGTGTTTTTTTGTTTGCCCCAGTTTATACTCTTGAGGGTATGGAGTCTCTTCTTTTTTTTACTCAAGCATAGTAACGCTTAAGGAATTTTTCATTTACTGACGACGGCGAGTATTTTCCATCCGGCGAGATAATCCGGTACGCGCCGCTAGAATAAACTTCTTTGATGACGAAGGGTCCCTCCCATTTAGGCTCAATTTTTCCTTTCATTCGCCGCGTGATATTCATGGGACGGATGACAGCGAGCACTAAATCTCCTTGTTTAAATGACCTTCTTTTAACACGTTTGTCGAAGGCTCGAGACATCCTAGCTTGATATGCCTCTAGGTTTTGTAAAGCTTGCAGTCGTTTTCCTTCGAGTCTTTCCAACTCGTCGAGGCGTAATTGCGTTGATTTTTCTTCAGATAGTCTTTCATGCGTAGCAACTCTCAACGAAGCTATTTGTACTTCCAAAGGTAGAACGGCTTCTCCCCCGAATACCAAGACATAAGACGTCATTCCTATCGGCGTTCGTGTTGTGGTTCTATAAGCCCACAAGGCTTCAAGGAGTTTTTCATGCCACTCTCGTTTATTTTGTGATACCACTTTCTTTAATAATTTGCAAAGAGTTTTATTAAAAGCCTCCGCTTGTCCATTTGCGGCTGGATTATAGGCCGTAGAGTAGAAATGATTTATCTTAAATTTTGAACATAATTTGTCTACGTATTTATTTTTAAAAGGGGTTCCATTATCAGACATAATCCAAGAAGGAACACCAAAGCGATATATGAGATGTGTCCTTATAAAGTGCTCCACATTCTCCGCTTTGTCCTCTTTTAGTGGTATAAGTTCAGCCCATTTAGAAAAATAATTGGTCGCGGCCAAAATAAACTTGTGACCTTTGGACGATGGTGGATGAATTGGCCCCACTATATCCATTCCCCACATTTCAAATGGCCAAGCTATATTTGTTGCATGGAGTGGTTCATGTGGCTGATGTATAAAGTCAGCATGTATTTGACATTCATGGCATTTCTTTGCGAATTTAGTGGCATCGCCAAACATTGTTGGCCAATAGTAACCTAAGCGCTTTAGTTGATAATATAGTTTAGGGCCAGATTGGTGCGAGCCGCATACTCCAGCATGAACCTCGTTCAATGCCTCTATAATTTCATTTCCCGCTAGGCAACGCAGTAGAATACTATCATGTGAACGCCTATAGAGCGTGTCATTGATGCATGTATAATTAATTGATATCTTGCGAATTCGAGATCTTTCGCTAGAATCCAAAGGTAGATATCCGTGAAGTAAATATTCTAAGAATGGCTCTCGCCAATCCCCTACCTCAATTTCGCATATGTCGGCTGTCATTGCCGAAGCTATTATCGTTTCTTCTTCTTCAGCGAGTATTGGCAAGATTCTTCTTTCCTCGACATGGACATCCATCGATTGATGAGAAGTTAGTGACATGCTAGCAGCTAAACTTGCCAAAGCATCAGCCTTGTCATTTTGGCTTCTAACAATGTGTTGAATGTTTAAGTCGGCAAACCTAGACATGAGCATTTTGGCTTGTCTAAAGTATGGCTTTAATTCTTCTTTCTTGACCATGTATATTCCTAGCAATTGGTTAATCACCATACACGGTGAGTGAATCTAATCCCATATTCAAAGCGAGTTCGAGCCCGATTATCAAAGCCTCATACTCAGCAGAATTATTTGACACCGCCGAAGTTAAGGTAAACGAGTACAGAATTATATCTTCGCTTGGTGTAACAAAGACAACCCCGGCACCTACCCCTGATTTTCGACAAGCGCCATCAAAATACATTTGCCATGTTGAACTTGAGACCGATGTAGTGAACACCTCTTGATCTGGCAAGTCATCATTGACTAAAAAATCATCAGGGATCGGATGCACGGCTAAAAAATTAGCCAAGGCCTGGCCCTTTATGGCTTTTTATGGCACATATTTAATATCAAATTGTGACAATAACATTGCCCATTTTGCCAACCTTCCTGAAAGCACCATCTTGTTGAGAATGTATCGTAGAGGATCTGCTCTCGACACAAGGTGTACAGTGTGTTCTAACATGTAGTGGCGTAATTTTTGCGCTGCAAATACTAATGCTAAACATATTTTTTCCATATCAGGATAATTACATTCGGCCCCTACAAGGGTGCGACTAAGGTAATACAAAGAGATTTATTTCCCTACATCATTATTTTGTGCCAAGAGAGCACCTAACGATGTCTGCATGGCCACCGTATATAGGATTAATGGTCGATCTTTGACTGGCGCACCTAAAACAGGAGGGTTTATTAAATATTTTTTAATTTCTAAGAATGCATTTTGGCATGCTTGATCCCATTCAAAGGGGACACCCTTTTTCATAAGGTGTGAGAAAGGCTTACATCTCCCAGATAAATTAGAGATGAACCTTCTGATATATGCTAAATGGCCTTGGAAGCTTTTTAATTTATGTAAATTTGTGGGTGGTGGCATTTTGACGATCGCTTGTATTTTACTTGGATCGACTTGAATACCATTTTTTGTGACTACGAACCCGAGAAATTTCTCGGAAGAAACTCCGAATGCACACTTCATGGGGTTCATCTTCAAATTATGTTGCCTAAGACGCTCAAAAACCACTTCAAGGTGCTTTAAGTGATCTCGTTCTCGCTTTTATTTCACAACTATGTCGTCTATATAGCATTCAACGATATCATACAACAACCCGTCCAAGATAATTGCCATGGATCGCTAATAAGTTGTCCCAGCATTTTTTAACCCGAAAGTCATAACTTTGTAACAAAATATACCTTTAGGTGTGCGGAAAGCTGTTAACTCTTCATCTTCCGGTGCCATTTTTATTTGATTGTAACCGGAATAACCATCCATGAAGGAAAATATTTCATGCCCCATTGTGGCATCAACTAATATTTCTGAAATAGGTATCGGGAAATCATCTTTGGGACATGCTTTATTCAAATCCCTAAAATCCACACATACTCGAGTTTGACCATTTTTCTTTTTAACAGGTACAATGCTAGAGATCCATCTAGGGAATTTGACTTCTCTAATAAAACCTGCAGCTATGAGTTTATCCACCTCAGCTTCTATTTTTGGAAGTACTTCAGGCCGATACTTTCTTTGTCCTTGTTTCACCGGCACGACATCCTTTTGTACGGCGAGACGATGGACGGCTACCTCCGGGTTTAATCCGGGCATTTCTTCATAAGTCCATGCGAATACATCTCTGTTTGCACACAAAAAATCATGATATTTTACTTTATTTTATTTAGACAAATCTTTGCTGATAAAAATCGGACGAGGATCGTCGGTCGTACCAACATTTATTTCTTCTAAGTCATCGACTGTGGGCTGGTTGTCATCTTCCATTTGTGGAGATGCTTCAGCCATGTCCATATATTCAGTCGATGCCATACAAACTTCATACCCTAGTCCATACTTCTTTTCTTTTAAAACTTGGTCTTCATGTAGAGCTTCAAGTTGCTCTGGAGACAACGCCTTTTGAAATGGCGCAAGTTGCCCCCGTCCGTCGCACAAAGATGGGCCGGTGAAAATATCATATCCCATTTTCTGCATCATATACAAAACTCTATTATCATATAAGGAAATAGGCAACGACTCATCATCTTTATTTGACAAGGTAATTTGCGCCACATGATTTTTTTAATTCTTTTTATACCAGTGAGACTCCTTAGCTAATTCAATTTTGCGTTGAACCAAAGGAGGTAGAGGTGTAGGAAATTTTGTACCTCTTTTATTGGATGACTTATTCACAATGCGGAATATTGGGTCGCCCTTTTTTTTTTTGATCACTTGGTATATACTGATAAACTTTTTGTCCTGATGAAGATTCAGCAATATCATCCTTCGTAATATTTATTTTAGGCACTACGATTGACTTTGGCTTATACACTTTCTCAACAGGTTCAAAGTAAAATTTGGCATCGGCATAGAAAGATTCGGCCATTGTAAATGGTCTCTTATCTGCAAATATTCTTACAGTCTCCCCAGATTGATCCATATACTTGACGCACTGATGGAGTGTAGATGGCACAACCTGATTATCATGTAACCATGGTCGACCTAGCAAAGCATTGTAGGATGTAGCTGCATCAATTACATGGAACATTACTCGTGTGTGTAATGTCTCCAATTTCAGAACCAAGTATATGTAATCTTAAAGTGGCCGATTTACCCTCTTTTGCAATCAGTTTCGCTACAGCACCTGCTGCTCTAGCTAATTGCCCACCCATGGCTTCTTGACCTGATTGATTAAAACCATGAATCACTACATTAGATTGACTCAAATCCCTAGTAGTGTATCCTATTCTCTTCAGAGTACGCAGTGGTAACAAGTTTATAGCAGATCCTCCGTCTACCATTATGCGATTTATTGGCGATTCATCGATCTCACCAAACATAAGAAGAGGCCTGTTGTGTTTCTTTGAGCCTAACAGTCTGTCCTCATCACTAAATGTAATATTTAATACATCATCTGGTTCAATTTCGGTCTGTGAAACTTCCACTCGATAATCTTCCGGAAATGATAACTTGATGACCAAGGCTTTCGTAAAATCAAGAAAGAGACAAAGCATCATACACAGAAAGCATAGCTGGTATTTTCTTCAAGTGAGATTACATCATATTTGACCGTCTTATATGAAGGTCATCGTTTCATTCGCAACTACATCTTTGTTCCTAGGCTCCTTCCTAGGTGGAGGATGTGGGTCAGCTAGCTGGCGACCTGATCTAAGGTGGACTTGATCCACTTTAGGCACCTCTTCATCTTCAGGGAAGTGAAGAGACTCGCTATCATCCTCAAAAACACCAATGACCAAAACTTCAAATTCTTGGGGGAGTCTTTTTAGACGTTTCGCCAAGCTCCCCGATATTCTGGCCCGAGCGTGGAACATTGGTTTCTTTCTTCACTTGGTGGTGGACGACAGCCCATCGCTCTCGCCCTTGCCCTCTATCTTGAGATCCTAGGGGCTCATTGGAGTATAGTCCTCGGGGCTCGACGGAGTATAGTCCTCGGGGCTCGATGGCGTGTAATCCTTCTCCTCTTCGGAGATTGCCTCTTTCGAGATGACATTTGCAGCGCCCTCCATATCCGAAGTGCGGTTCAGCTCCTGACATTATCATAGGATTAAATTGGCCATCTGATATCAACATATTTTTATTATGAGCTGGTCTTATGTTTGAAGAGGCACAACTCACCATGTCATCTTGGAGGGTAGCCACATTTGCTGCAGCAACTTTCTTTCCCTTCTTTAAACTTGTAAGGAGATCTGCATCAACAGTCCCTTCATCTATCATTTTCTGAATTATGTTCTTCACTACAAAGCAGTCCTTGAGCGTATGACCCAAGATGCGATGGTACCGACAAAAGTTTGGATCGCTGAACTTGTTAGCTTCTTCTGGTCTTTTTGGATTTGCCAGCTCAATAAGTTTCAACTGGAGTAGACCGGCAAACAAGTCACCAATTTCTTCAACAGGGAAGGAATATTCTCTATTTTGGCGCTCAAAGAGGGTTGGTCTCCTTTGGGCCGGTGCACCAACCCTCTCTGCATCTCTCGCGGCGGGTGCCCCAGAATGAAACTGTGGCCTCGTCGTGGTCGTCTCCATGACTTGCGTTGGCCTTGGATTGGCAGGCAACTTATCGCGCTGACCGCTCTTGTCAACCGACTTATATACCGTCTTTGTACGACATGCTATAAGCGGATTATAATTCTCAATATCTGTGGCTTTTGATGCCAACTCTTCAAAAGTAACAGGCCGCATGCCTTGCAAATAAACAGCCATATCAGGCAGCAGATTGTTCATGCACATACGCACCGCTTCTGTTTCCGTGATCGGTTGCGGACAGTGAAGGCTTAAGTTTCTCCTTCTGTTAATGAAGTCCGCAGCCTTCTCGTTTACCCCTTGCTCGGTTTTAGTTAGCTCAGTGATGCCGACAGTCCTCTGAGTGCTGTAAAAGCACTCGAGAAAAGCATCTTGCATTTGTTCCCATGTCTTCATTGAACTTGGTGGAAACTTGCTGTACCAAGTGAAAGCTGGACCCGATAAAGTTTGCACGAATTGGCGGAGAATAAGTGCACCATTTTGAGCAGTATCTTGACAAGCCGCCAAAAAGTGAGCTATGTGTTCATGTGGAGATCCGCCCCCACTGAATTTGCTGAACTGCGGCTGCCGGTAATTTGCTGGGAATGGAACGAGGTCAACATCCGGCGGGTACGGCTTGACATACCCTGGCCGCATGGAGTAATGAGTCTGCATATACTGGGCCTTGACTCCCTCGGCGATCATCTTTTGAATAGCTTCGAGGTTAATTCCCGGGCCTCCTTGATCATTGTTCCGGCTACTCGAAGCATTTCTCTCAGCTTCAACATTTGTATTACTTGCCACACGATTGCGCAAAGCAACCAACTCATCTTCTTTTTTTTGGAGTGCGGCCGTGAGCTGTGCTAGATGTTCTTCAACAGAACGACCCATATTTGCCGTGAGGACCTGCTCCACATGGGTCGTATCGACATCATACTGTTGTCCTTCATGAGATTTTAGCTCATTTCCAGACTCGGGTTGTGAACCTTCACACAAAGTATTATGAGACTCTGCATGGTTTAAATCGTTCTCCTCATTACTCGAATCTATTTGACTGCGAGTCACGGGACGATGACCAGGTACAACATTTTTCTTGGCCTTTTTCCTCTTGAAGTGAATAGACGTCGATGACGTTTCACTATTGCTTTCTGCGGCCTCTATGATGCCGATCGGTAATGAGTTGAAGACTTCAAATGGGTTCTTGGAAGGTCTCTTGCGAGATGGCCATGGAGTGAGAACCGTGGGAGTCTTTTTTAGTGTATTTTCTAATTCCTTGCTCATACGGATTCCACTATCTTGATTTGCCGATGGACGATTTCTACCTTCTACCCTGCTGTATCTAGAGTCAGTAGGTATGGCCATCTCTCTTCTCTTAAGAGCAGCACGTCTTGCACTTGCACGTCCTGCTTGGGTGACATACTCTCTTCTCTTGGGTTCTTCATTTACAAACTCTTCATACTCCGGCCATTTGGTAAGAGCATGTGCTCGGCGCATGATGTCGCCACCAACATCATCGGCGAACATGGAGTGGCCGGGTAACATATCCTTCAAGGTTTGACATATATTTCGTGTCATCATTGTGTAAAATTCAGTATGAGGTCATGATTCTTGCATTTGCATTCCCATCACTTTTTCGGATGGGGTAGGCAAGTTCCTTTCGCTGACGCCTTGCTTGATTGGACTCGATCGGTGCTGAAAGATCGACCCATGCTTGACGAGCCCTCTGCCGGCGGCGACGGTGATGGACCGGGTCAAATGAACCCTCACGTGATGTCTGTGGCATTGGTACTGATGATGACAAAGGGTCTGAAATTGTGGTTGTTGGATCAACATGACCCGTTCTAATATCATCCGGACTGAGACAAACTCCCCGCCACATGAGCGAGCGTTTGTTACTCGGCTCAGTGTACATGGGGAAGAACTCAGGTGCATCAATACGAAGTTGACCAAGTGGTCGAGGGGATTTAGCCTCTTCCACCATCACCGCTTTCCCTTTCTCCGCCGCAGAAGCTTTACGAGCTGCTCCCGGCAGGTTTGAAGTAGATTTGTATGAGTGTTCCTCGGATGCTTCATGGAGAATCTTGCTCGGTGCGCCTACCTTCAGTTTGGAAGGAGTGAGCGGCACGGCGATCTTGGTCGACGTGGTCGATGAAGGTGGTTCACGTCTTTTTGTAGTGGCCGACGCCGAAGCAGACCGCGCCGGTGAAGCTATCTTTAGTGGAGCTGCTCTTTTTGCAAGAACAGGCCACTCACGTGTGTCTTGGAACCACATCGGTGCCTCTTGGCTTGCAAGCTTGGCATATGCTGCCTTTTCAAAGCCAGGAGGAACCGAGTCAGATGAAGTTTCCTTGTGCGCTCTCACGTTTGGCTCACGTGCGGCAGCTCTTGCTGCAGCACGCATCCTTCTCTTGGCAGACTTGGACATCACATGCACAAATCCATCTTTAGGTGCCGATGATACTTCTTTTTCTTTCTTTGATTCAGCTCGTGATGCAGCTGTAGTCTTCCAGCTCTCACTTTCCGCAGTCACAAGATGACCGTATGGCACATCCAGCCACAGGTCACCGAAACGGAGAGTCACAAACTGCTGAACTTGTCCCTCCATACCTTCAACAAGAAAACCACATATTAGTTTTCTTGCCTCTTTCTTTTTACCAATTTATTATGCCAAGTATGATATATGCATTGCATGAAGTCATATGATGCAATCCTATGTTGGAATTCAAAGATGAGGGAAGAAATATGTCGCACCGGGCGTGCCAGAATCTGATGACGGGAAAATGGGGCGACTAAAGTACTCACGTCCGCGTCATAGAGACAGATAGAATATAAATTTAAATTGCGCAAATATAAATGACAAATATCATAGATTGCAGTTAAAACTTCCGGAACTCATACATGTATATAGAAATTCCGTTAATTAAATCTCCGTAGAGAAAACCCCTGATTAAGAATTCCAACAATATCTATTACATAGTATCACAACATATGAATACTACAAAATGTAGAAATAAGATAAGACTACAAAATGTAGGAAACTAAAGTCCTCTTCGCTGTCGTCGTCGGTGGCGCACTCGGGAGGGTATTTGATCTTCGTTTTCAGTATATATATGACACTTTATGTTTGCACGAGTATAAGAAGTGCAAGCATAATATTTTTCTTTGCATTTGGGAGTATGAGCAGGTTGCATGCATGTGAGTGCATGCGATTCTGGCAAGAAGACATGCATGAGGTTCTCTATATGCATGCATCGACCTATAGGTAGCCTTTTTTCCCTTTTTTTTACTTTTTTTTAGTACCAGAACGGGACATTTAGTACTGGTCTTTGGACATACCAAATTTAATTGTCCATCTGTACGTGCATGTTTGTTTAACTATGCATATCGAAAGGAAACACCAGCACTGGGGCTATTAACATGTTTTCATGAGGCTTTATACCTCGGAAGGATATGATTTCTATAGACGATATTGACTTTTTAAACCGTGGTAGGTTATACAAGATTTTCTTTTATTTATATTCCAGACTAGATTCATCGTTTTTAGAGACTCGGCTAGCTAGACTTTGTTATATATTTTTAATTGTATCATGTTATAATATATGGTAATTTAATATTTACCGACTTCCGTTGGACACTATATCACGCGCCGCAGCCTATTTCTACTCAACTTACTTTTATTATAAATATGCGTTGATTTCGACTAGGCATGATTTTAGAGCTCTTTCGATTGTGTCAATGTGACCAAATCAAAGGCGTAGGTTAACTAACATATAAATTTAGAGAAACTTGACATGTGTCGATGTGATCAAACCAAGAACATAATTTTAGTGATATATATGAATTTAGAGCGCCTTAGTTGGTGTCAATGTGACCAAACCAACGCCATGAGTTTAGTGAAATGTGAATTTAGAGCAACTTAGCTTGTGTCGATGTGACCAAACCAAGAGCGTTTATTTGTTTAGGTTATTTTACTCCACATTCTCTATATGCAACATGGACTAATATATTTTTGGTCATGCACATATCAATATGAAGGAGCTACAAGATTTAATATGCTTGCTACATGGAAACAAAGCTAGCTATGTTCTAGCTATGTTCTAGAGCCCTCAGAGTAGTGCAACTTTGTTTTATTCATTCATGTACATATATAATAGACTAGTATTTAGCTACTAGTTGGAGACGCAGTTTTCTTTATTTGTTTATCTAATACTAATTCCAAAATGACCATATGTGGTTGAACGAGACTAGTAACATATATATATTTTAGGCATTTATGATGACTTGGGTTGTGTCAACGTGACCAAACCAAGAATCAAATTTCATTAACATGTAAATATGGAGCGACTTGGCTTGTGTCAATGTGACCAAACCAAGAAAATGCTTTTAATAGTATGTGATTTTAAAGCAACTTGGCTTGTGTCAATGTGACCAAGCCAAAAGCCAAATTTTAGTGATATATGTCAATATAACCAAGCCAAGAAACAGATTTTTTGGTAATATATATGAGTTTATAGCATCTTGATTTGTGTCAATGTGACCAAACCAAGAGCATGACTTTAATAATATGTAATTTTAGAGCAACTTGGCTTGTGTCAATGTAACCAAGCCAAGATCCAAAATTTTGGTAACATATATACATGAGTTTATAGCATCTTGGCTTGTGTCAATGTAACCAAGCCAAGAGCCAATTTCTCATGCTCATGCATCAATCATGATCAAATCAAGAGCAACGGTACATGCATCCAATAGGAAGAGGAAAATCTCCTAGTTCATGTCAACGTGACCAAACTAGAAGATAGGGAGAGGAGGAACTCCAAAGTGTATGTCCATATGACCAACCATGAGTAGGAAAAGAAATATGTTCTTCACCTTCTTGCAGATATCCCCTGATTCTTCTTCTCGCGTATACGGCAAGCGCCCGGCCTGCCGGCGGTGACGTACGGCGAGTGGCCGGATAGCCGGCGGTGGCGTACGGCGAGAGGCACTAGCAGCAGAACAGCAGATGGTGCGAGTGATTTGAGCAGCGCAACGATGAGTTGTTTTGTGGATGATTGGAACAGGAGCGACGGACGGAAACGAGTGCCTGGGTGATCAGAGGGAATTGGGGGCCGGCTTGCAGCGTCGCACGCGGGTATTTATAGACGGAGAAGACGGCAGTTCTCCGTCGACGTGGAGGGACTCGGGATGCTCCCACGTTTGAAAGATCGTGGAAGAGTGGGGCGGTAGCTCTATGCTCTTCTCTATTTCTTTTCTTTTCTTTATTTATTTCTTTCGTTCAAATCGCTGATAGTTAGAGTCCTTGAACAAAAGATTGACCGAGTTTGATCGTGTCTCTCTCCCGTGTGCCTATTTAAGTGGGCTGATAGTGTGCATGTGGGCTATGGACCATGATTACTCATTTTTAATGGAGTATTAATTAGATAATGTTGCCGCTTAAAAATCATGCATGCATGATTAGTAGCTACACGTTTCGTATCCTTTCTTTCATGCCTGCGGCAGATGAGTCCACTTGGCTTTCAAATATTAAGTTCCAGCAACTATAATATATGTATAATGCCAATTTTTATTTATTATGAATCTTAAACATATGATCGCTAATTATTTTGTTCAATGGCCACCATATTTTATAATGTCGTCCGAGCGAAGCGAATTCTACACTGTGCTCGTATATTTTGAAACTTAGTATAGATCGAGATATAATGAACTTAGGACGACATTAGACGTACTCCATCGGGAGCGTATGTTTAAGTAAACGTTTATATTGGTCATTAGGAAACTTCTTTTTTAGCATTTACGTAATATATATTTTTTATACATATATCCTAGTCATAATTTATTTTTTTATTCTAAGACAAAAACCAGTGTCAACACTCCCTCTCCTCCTGTACTATTCTCCCCGCGTGTGCCCGACGACGCCGCCGCTCGAGCTCGACGGAGGCGACGCTCCGGTGACCAACAAGGAGCGGCGCCGCCACTCTCTTTCTCCCTGCATCGCGCTCTCTCTAACGCGCCCATCCGCGCGTCCAGGCGTGCCCGCTATCGCCGTCGCTGCCGCTGCCTGGGAGCTCACCGCCAGCGTGACGTCGTGCTGACGTCACTCGTGCGTCACCTTGCTCGCGTGGCAGCTGATGTGGCCTAGGGCCCATCAGTCAGCCTCAGTGGGTAGGCTCCTCTGTGGTATAAAAATGATCTGTACGCGTGGAGGCTGAGTTGGCACTGGGGCCCTTCTGTCAGTCTCACTGGCTAGGGGGCGCCCCGGTGTAAAAACTATTTGCCTTTTTTTTAATTCCAGAAAATGATTTAATATTGTAAAATCAATAACTTATTGTTTATAAGTCAGAAAAATACAAATAATATATCAAATTGTTCAGAAAAATGAAACCTATCTATTTAACCTATAATCATGCATTGTTCAACAACTTAAATGACAAGTATAATTAGAAGAACAAATGCACCCCTCTCATATGTTCCGGAGTTTTCCCGAGTTAGGGTTTTCACACCTCGGAACCCCGATTAAATCGTCGAGCATGTATTAGGGTTACATTCCAATGCAAATTAACTTGTCATATCATCATACTTGCTTGAGCATTGCATCGATGCCATGTGTTGATTGTTTCCCTTTCTTTTTGGTGTTTGCATTACTAGGTTTATTATTAGTTAGGTATTATTAGGTTTATTAATTAGTTTGGTATTACTGGTCTTCATCCCCACTGGTTAGTCACTTGGGTAGCCCCAGACCCAATTCACATTGTAGCTAGGTTTAGGGTTTAGGGTTTCTCTTCATTTTTATTATTGTGTATGTATATATTAGGTTTTCTCTGAATTAGGGTTAATATCTCTCAACACCGTACCTAACTTTCTCCTTTAGCCGCTTTGACTTATTCGTTTTTCCACCTATGCAGAAAATATGGACCCACACGTCAGAGACGAAGAAAAGGAAGAGTTGATCCAAGGTGTGATCCGTGGGGAAGAAAATTTAGATGTATCAACGTTTCTGAACAACTCCGGTGAGGGTGATCCTCTTTTTACCGGAATAGGCGACTTGTTTGAGGTTGAAGGTGTTGCCTTCCGCGAGGGAGAAGGCGATGCCTTGCATAACCGAGAAGACGACCGCTCCGGCGAGGTGCATGTAATATAATCAATTCATTAATTAATCATCTGCTATCTATATAGAAATAGTAACGACGATCTTTCTTCTTTTAGCCCTCCGGATCGAAGGCATCTCTTGAAAAAAGCGGGCGAGGCCCAACCAAAAGTTGCAAGACCATGAGAGGTTCAGGATCGAAGATGTCGTTGAAGGCAAAACCGGCGGCTCCGAAGTTATGTAACCAAATTTGTGGCACAATGCGGAGTAATCGTTAGGGACTTAATCCCGATCACCATTAGAAATTGGAATAGGCCTGCTAAGGCGGATGAAGAGGGAACATGTTTATTTGTCCCTAACCACGTCAAAGATTTACTGTGGAAGAGGCTCATGGTTAATTTCAAACTACCGAAGATAGAGCTGGATCCAAATGCGGAGGATCTAGTTGAGGACGGATTACAACATGGGAGAGCCATGGAGGCTAAGTTCAGGGAGTGGGCTTTGAAGAAGATGGCGCAGTGTTTCACCAACTGGAAAAAAATATTGCACCTTGACTATGTCGTGAAAGAGAAGACTCCCGATTTCAAGAATATTCAGTTTGAGAAGATAAAACCATTCTGGGCTGAGTTTGTGGAATACAAGACATCAGAAAAAGCTAAGAAAATGTCTGCAACGAATAAGCTGAATGCTGCTAACAAGAAGTATCACCATACTATGGGGCAAGGTGGCTACAGGGCTGGCATTCCTAAGTGGGAGAAACTTGAGAATGAACTGCGTGATAAAAAGATCACCCCAGAGACAGACGATTGGGTAGAACGTGCAAGGAATTGGTTTTATGGGCATGGGGGCACGTTGGACTCGGAAGGGAGGTGTATATATAACATATGACATAAAGAATACCCCTTGCCAATCGAGAGGATGCGAAAAGCAGTAAAGGCTGTTAAAGATGGGGACTTCATTCCCGATAGAGAGAATGATGAGCTCACACTCGCCCTTGGAAATAAGGAACATGATGGACGAACACGAGGCACAAGAGGCTCCCAACCATGGAGGACTGGGTTTCCGAAGAGGAAGAAACATCTGATAGAAGCCGTCGGAGGAGAAAGGACAGGGGCGGAAGTTGAAGCAGATAGTCGAAGAAGCGAATGCGTTTAATTGAAAACGATTAAAGCAAAAACAAGATGAAATTAACGCACTTAAAGAGCAAAGGACTACGGCCCATCTCAGCGGCACCTTGCATTCGATGCTACCGCCTATCGAATAATCGAAAAGCGATGTGGCTTCCACGAGGTCGGGTGATGACAATGGCGATAGCGATGGTGCACCGACGATGGCTCCTATTGGCTACCGGTGGATGATATCACGAGATGACACCTGCGAGCTACATGTCAAAGTTGTGAACATATCAATGAAGGTGGCGGTCGGCTATGCCTTACCAATTGGACCCACCAACTTACCACCGCGTCGTCCGGTTCGAGGGCTACGCTATTGTCGGGTGGATGAAATCATGCCCACCTTTGAAGTTTTGGATCTTCACTACCTGCGGTGAAGGGATGTGATCTTGGGAGGCATAGCGTCACCATTCTATGGCGAAGGAATGTATCGTGCTTTGAAATCACACGCCAAGGCCATCTTCGCGCCGCCTCACCCGTCTCCGCCGAGGTCGATGCCGCCCATGCCGTCTTCGTCGCCTCACCGCCTCGTCGCCTCACCAATCTCCGGTGCAGCCATCTCCACGGGAGCCATCGCTGGCGCCTCGGGATAAAAAGCGTAAAGCGTCACCGCTCTTGTCGTGGTAGCGATCGCGAAGCGTAAACAAGAGCCTCTTCCAAAAGTACCAAAGGTTCCTCCCAAGA
Source organism: Avena longiglumis (assembly GCA_030063025.1). Lineage (NCBI taxonomy): Eukaryota > Viridiplantae > Streptophyta > Magnoliopsida > Poales > Poaceae > Avena > Avena longiglumis. The sequence continues at coordinate 519,174,904 of CP125976.1, forward strand.
GCTTATGACTGTCTTGAAGAGGAGGCTGCGGCGATCGTTGATCTTGAAGCGATAAGCGTTTTAAGCTGAGGCGGCGAAAGAGTCGAGTTCCCAAAGACCAAAGAAGAAAAAGCCAAAGTGTTGAAAATGATAAAGACTCTTCATCAACCCGAGCCAAAGCTGTCATCATACTATGAGCGTTCTATTCTCAAGTCACATGCGGCACAAAAAGCCTCGAAGCGATCTTGATGCAAGCGAAATCTGTTGCCCAACTCGGAGAACAAGCAAAACAGACTTGTGCCCCTCTCAAGGTGATTTCCCAAACCAATGTGGGTCGAGCAAATATGCGGCGAAGCGATATGATCCAGGTAGTTACTGTCTGGAGAAGCCGCCGCTGCTCAAGGTATGAGTATTGCCCATACTTATCGATTAGAGTTCTTCCCCGTGAGTGAAGTAGCATACAAATACCAGTACGGTAAACCTATCGTCAAACCTGAGGAGGTAAACAATCTTTCAAAAAAAATGCGAAGATTGCATAACTGGTACATGCATGCCACAAAGGCCGGGGCTAACTGGTTAGTGCTGAGGGTTACAAAAAAGCATCATGGGAAAGAAAAGTATGACATGATATCCATTGAATTTGATGAACTATTTCAGTTATTCAATCAAGACGCCTTGGACAAATCGATCGTCAGTGCCGATTGTCTGTAAGTACTAATTCTGTAATTAATTTAGTCTCCAGCTATCTCACCTTGTTTATTGCATGTATATAATCATACTGTAATATGCAGAATGAAGATTCTCGAATGCAGCAGAGGACAAATCTATGACATTGGCTTCATTGACCCATATTGGGTTCATGAAGCTAATCTCAAAACAAGCCCCCAGGATACGGAGGATAATATAGTACACGCGTTAAGGTTTCAAGAAACCAGAAGGGAAATAATTTTTCCTTACAACTTCGAGTGAGTGTTATTTTCTTGTATACACTTTCTATTTCGCTTACTCGATGTTAATTATATAATTGATTAGTTATGCATTCGCAGCTTCCACTATATTCTGTTAATCATTCAACTTGACAAAGGGCGTGTACTAGTCATGGACTCGAAACATAAACCCCTTGAGACGTGGAAGGACATGCAGATGCTTCTCCAGTGGTAATTCTAATCATTACGACACTATATCGGCAACGTTCGTGAATTTTATGATATAAAGTAATTAATAACTTCTTTTATTCGTTTTCTACGCCGGGCAGCGCTTGGAAACGCTTCACCAACAAGGCTAGGGGTGTTTGGAAAGAGGAGCTTACATTTCAACCACTAAATGTAAGCACCACTAGCTATATCCGCGTATCTCTTTGATTCTAGTTCTGATACAGTTATTATCATTCTTGATTATTATTTTTGATTGAACTCTGTTCTCGTAAAGTGCCTGACGCAGGGACCAGGTAACAATCTATGTGGATACTATGTTTGCGAGTTCATCCGGCAGACGTGCGATGAGAAGGGCAGAAATTTAGAGCAACTCCACGTACGTAAACAATTTCTATAGTTTTTAATTACAATCAAATTGTGTTTAGTTTCATTCATATAGACTGACTCCTTTTTTAAATATCAGATCGAACGTCTAGAGAACGATCTTCTGCCAAAGGATCGCGTACGAGCAATTCAGGAGGAATTGGCGGGATTCTTGGATGCAGAAGTCCTAAACCCAAAAGGGGAATACTATTCGGCTGTGTATAGACAATAGGAATTGGCCGGTAGCATCGAATAGCAATTTTTGTATGTAGTGCATGAACTCGATCCGTGTATTGAATGTAATATTATCATGATGATCTTGTGTAATATAAGGTTACTTCATTGATAAGTGCAACACTAAATAAACAATAAAACAACCTAAATGAATTCCCTGCCGCGGCACAAAAAGTGGCGAAAATGCTGCCGCGGCAACAAAATGTGCCAAAATGAATTCTCTGCCGCGGCAGAGAAATGGGCCAAATCTTTGCCGCGGCAGAAGGTTATTAGTCCCGGTTCGTGTTACCAACCGGGACTAATGCTCCACCCCCCTCGCTCTATGCCGCTGCCACGTGTGCACCCTTTAGTCCCAGTTGGTGGGGCAACCGGGACTAAAGGTTACCTTTAGTCCCGGTTGCCCCGTCCCGGTTGGGCAACCGGGACTAAAGCCCCGTACCAACTGGGACCTATAGGCCTGTTTCCACCAGTGAGTACCACAACATTTGTGTGACCCACAGTGGGACGGGGAACAAGAAAATTTTGTGTACTGTCAATGCGCATTGAACCGCATAACACAACGATTTGTGGCCTACACTAGTAGAAAAAGAGCCATTCGTCCACCCCAGTTCGGAGCATTACTTCCGGTTATAGTTGGACCCGGGACTAATATGAGCATTAGTACCGGTTCCAACGGCTAGAACGCCAGCAATCTTTAGTCCCGGGTCAAACAGGACCTTTAGTCCCGGTTCGTATCACGAACCGGGACTAAAAGGGGTGCCCCAGTGCCAACGCTTTTAGTCCCGGTTCGTATCACCAACCGGGACTACCTTTAGTCCACGGTTCGTATTACCAACCCGGACTAAAGAAAGTGGGAAAAAAATTCTCAAGTTCTGCCGTGGCAGTAAAACGGGCACAAATCCTTTTGGAAATCGTCTTTTCTAGATTCAAAATCATGCCAAAAAGTTATAAAAAATTCTAAAAAAATCCTTCAAACCGAAAGGGACTAAAGGGTGCCCGATTGCCAGCGCTTTTAGTCCGGTTATCTCAATCGGGACTACCTTTAGTCCACGGTTCGTATTACCAACCCGGACTAAAGAAAGTGGGAAAAAAATTCTCAAGTTCTGCCGTGGCAGTAAAACGGGCACAAATCCTTTTGGAAATCGTCTTTTCTAGATTCAAAATCATGCCAAAAAGTTATAAAAAATTCTAAAAATAAAATCCTTCGAACTGTAGTTATATTAAGTGATTTAGTTGTTATAAAAATTAATAAATATAAATTTTGACATAATTTACAAAAAATGTTATAAAAATTCAAATGGCCATAACTTTTGCATACCATGTAAAAAAAGTACAACCAATCAAAACATGCAGAAAAAAATTAGCTCTTTGATTTCAACATACTTAGGCCATTTTGGATTCTTAAAATTCGAAAAGAAAAAAAATATTTCAGAAAATCAATTATTTTAGTATTTTTTATGTCATATTTGAATTCCTCGCATTTTTTTGATAATAATGGATATATTATTTGTTGAATTTTGATTTATAGATTTGAAGATATTGTTTATGTCATATTAAATGAATAAATGGCAAAAATGAATAAAATATTAATTTAATTAGTTTTTACTTTTATTAGAATAAAATGTTATTATTACTTATTTATTGTTGTTTACTAAAAATAGTTGTTCTTAATTTCAAAAAATAAAAACGTGTCACATATCGATATGAGTTAATAGGATTGATATACTAGTCTTGACAACAAGATATAAGGGTCCTTCGCGTGGGGATGGGGAGATGGAATGGAGAAGTTAAGCGTGTTGGGGATGGAGTAGTGCTAGGATGGGTGACCGACCGGGAAGTTTAAACGTAAGTATACCTTGAACTAAGATTAAATATAATTAGTGTTAAAAATGAGAGATGTGGAAGATTAACGAGTCAAACAATTCAAAGGTTTAAAAAATTTTGAAAAAAAAATCAATTTTTTTTTTTGGAAAAAATATAAAAAAACTTTAGTCCCGGTTCTTATTGCAAACCGGGACTAAAGGTCCTGCACACTCCACGTGGCCCCGTGAGTGCCTTTAGTCCCGGTTTGTGGCCAAACCAGACTAAAGGGGTAGGCATTTAGTTCCGATTTCTTTGTCCCAGTTAGGAAACTGGGATTAAAGGCCTTTACAAACCGGGACCGATGGCACGTTTTCCACTAGTGCTATGACAAGGGGTTCACGGAGCACACCGGGCGCAAGTTCCTGGCATGCTATCGTGACAACCAATTTTCATGCTATTGGTTCGTTTGGGCTGAGCCAGAGCACACACTGCACCTCCAGCAATTGTTGTGCGAGCTCTGGTATGGCGATATGGAAGATAACGATCGAGACATGCAGGTCGCTATTATTAATGATGCCCTAAAGGCTCACATTTCTCCTTGTATTTGTAACCCGGAATCTGGCTTAGAGCTAGTTGTATGTGTCACTTCAATTGTTGCAAGTGTGGAACCACATACTTATATCTAGCTCTGGCCAGTTTGTCCTTAGCCGTTTGAGATTGGGAGGGAAACACACTGCCAAAACTAATTTGAAAGTCGGAAGATGACAATATTTCACGTGTCATGTGCATGGATATGCTATCCTCCTTGCATTAGCTAATCAGAAGAGGTACGATAGACAGACCGATCCAAAGTTTATTCGGACATGAGCACACCGTCATACGCTCCGACTAACACAACTGAATCCTTAGACCTGAGGGGATCGCACGATCTGAGTGGTGGAAGATCCGGCTTTGACTCCATCTAACGCTCAGCGTAACTAGGAGTAATAAGGGTGGTTTTGGCCAAGAAGTTGGTCAAAACTTTTGATCTAGGGAAGTGGCCAGATCTGGTTTGTCTTTTTTGGGGCACGTAGAGATAAAACAAAAATTTTCCTCTAACGTGGTGATCCCAAGATACAGCTGAGGTAGAAGGACACAAGGATTCCCACTAGACGCGCAGTTGCGGATTACTGATGTAGCACGTCTGTTGATGCAGTGCAGTCCTCACGATCTGATCCGATCCCGATCGTCGAGGTGCTGATCGTAAATCACCACTGCTGGTATCCACACATACAAGTAGGAGCACCGCCGGTGAACTACTAGGTTTGTTACAGCGGTAGGACTGCTGTGGAGCTAGGGTTTCGAACACATGGAATGATCTAACCGTCTACCCTCCTGGGTATCTATGCCCCACTATATATAGGAAGTGAAAGTGGGCTCTACTCACTTGTAGCCCATTCACTAAATCCCATATTACTCACCGTGAGTTCGACTCACTGACTCAGTCCAAATTGGTTCAGGTACAACCCAAACATATTTTCGATTCAGATCCTCGCGCTCTTAAGTGTGTGACCCTATAGGCTCATGGTAACTTGGATATGATTGGAGTACGACTCTCAATCGATCAATCGGTAGAGGCTCCTAGCAGAACGTGCCAACTCCCAAGTACCAAAGAGTCATGGCGACATGCCTTTCCAATGTGATTTGCATCTGAGTCCCTTTTGCCTCATGATATACCTTGTCGAACTATAGGCAAATAATCGTCATCCCTTATATATTCCAACTCTCTTCTCGATCCGAGGTAAGTGATTCATCCGACTAACTCTTAGTCGATCGCCTCGGTTAACACTTAAGCGAGTCATGCATGGCCATGCTTTCTGAATCATATCATTCAAGAGGGCCCAGAGAATATCTCTCCAAGTGGAGGGGCAAAATCCCATATTGGTTATTCACATCACGCAGCTTGACTCTCAGTCAACCCAAACTCCGCCTTTATACCTGCCCAGTGAGGGAAAAACGTTGGACAAAACCTAAGTCATTGATCCTCAACTCGGATTGTGCAACAACCTTAGGTCTAATTATTACATTGATTGAGAGATAAAAATGACGACTTTTTTGTTGTATCTCAATATGGGTCAATCCGACTTGCTAAACTCTTTAGCCGAATCTGTGTAAGTCGGAATAGCATCTCTATGCCCATGATAAGTGGAACCGAGTCATCAGCTGACTTTCACATTGGTCTAAGTTGTGTGTCCATCACAACCTCGATGACCAAGGATAATTAGTATAAACAACATGAGTGCATAGTTCCACAACCGAATCACATATTCAATTATACACATTAGATGTTTATACAAGGACAACTTAATATCTTTATGAATATAGTGGGAATCACATCATACATGATTGCCTCTAGGTCATTGTCACGACCCGGGATCAGGGCTAGACAAATACCAGATCCTCATCTGATATAAGCCTAACCTAAATTCCGAAGCGCGCAGGGAAAGATAGGTAGCATTACAGAACATACAAACCTTACATTAATAAGGTAAACTCTTAAGAGAGTTACAAACCAGTCATACAAGCCAGGGGTCACTGACCCTTCATTACAAAAAAACAACGGAATCAAACAAGTTGTTCTAAACAAAAAACTTTAGCAAAGGGCCTAACAGGCCATAAAAAGAAATAGCGATCCTTCCATAGATCCTAGGCTGCTGCTCGGGAACCCCGACTGCTCATCGACTTCGACGTAGAAGCCACCTTCAATTTGAGTATCTTCATCTGTGAAAAAACATCAACGAAACAAGGCTGAGTACAGGGTGTATTCCGCAAGACTTATTGCTAGTGGGGTTATTTTGCATAAAGCCATCCTTTGTTTTCAAAACAAGAGGGAGAAGAAACTCGTATAGTCAGATCATTTTCAAAAGGGGATAAGAAGACTAGAACTCTAGCTCTTCGGATTCATCTTTGATATCCACCAAGTACCATCGTCAACTGAACCTCTCTTCCCGGAATATCCCCTCAAACAACCCCGAGGAAGTACTCCGGATCTCACAATATTTGACAAGTTTTTTCATTCGGTTATAGTTCTCTATGATCTTCACGTCCGTTCCCAAGTCGTCCATAACCGTGGACATGGCTTTTCGAAAAGATTAATAACCCTGCAGGGGTGCACAACATTACCCACATGTACCAACCGATTCTTAATTCCAATATATTATCCCTCTTCCTTTGAAGGCTGGCAGAGAGTGGTTGACCACGACCTTTACCTTGCTTTCGCCGATACCATAAGTCACGCACTAGGGATATGCCGCCGTAACGGGTCAAGTCCCGAAGACGGTCCCTAATGATGTGCGCAGGGTTCAAGATTAAGGATGTCGGGCATCTCTTGTTCCCGACCATGCTTACCTACCTGTTATGAATGCACCTCCTTCACCTCCATTCAAGAACAACCAAGATGTGTATGTCGAATGGAAATCCCGAACTATGTGACTCATGGAATCTACTTGGCAAGTTAGTTGGTCGAGGGGGTTTCCAGGCCCCCGTGTTGTTGTACGCTCGTCTTGGTTCAAGAGGCAAGAACATCGGGTCCTAGGGGTGGCAAGTATGGGAATGCAAAAACCACAACCCACGTGGCCTCCCATACTAGCCTTAGCATGTTTAGTATTCATCTCTGATCACATCACCACAACCTACCATACTAGATCCATTCGCATCTCTGGTGCATAACCTGAATGTTCAGCATCGGACCACTAAGAATGGCTAAGATTTACTGAAAAGTGGCACTAGAGACGCTCGTAAGGCAAACCCTAGTTATGCTAGGAACAGTGGATCAGGTAATATAGTTCACAACGGAAACATGCATCAGATAGGATTACTTTGTCTACTGATAAAAGACTGTTGAACCGAATGCATATGATGAGAATGAAATAATTTGTAAACATAGGATTCATATGTATGAGTGGGGCTTCGCTTGCCTTGTCCGTTGTTGGACTGGTACTGCTCTTCAGTAGCGTTGACTTCAGCCTCGGGTTCGGTTCCTATTCGTGAAGAACCAATCACCGGAAAAGAGAGAGCAACATTCAACACATGGCATGTGAAATGCTCATACAATACAGATGATATGAAAAATTGAATAGTGTTGGAAAGAACTCTAGAACATGCTTGCTCATTTTAAACAGGGTCCGAGAGGTCCAAACCCTAAAATAGGGGGATCATCGGAATCACCTATGGGGTTCAATTGGTTCTTCTAATTAAACTTGCCTTCAAAGTTTATTAACAATGTATGATTATAGCTTAGTTAGATAGTTTTTATTTTTCTGATCATTTTGGTATATTATTTGTATTTTTCTCATTTAAAATGAATTAGTTATGAATTTCTCAAATTTTAATTCATTTTGTATCATTTTTGGAATATTTAAAATAATTTCCAACTTGGGCCCACATGTCAGACTTTTATTAATTCCAAAAAACATTTACAGAAAAAGATTAAAATCCTGACAGGCAGGGCCCACCTGTCATACATTTTATTTAATAAAACAATTACAGAAAACATTTAAATAAAACAAAATGGGGTTATTGCATTATGCTGATGTCACCATGACATCAGCAATGGAGATGCCCACTGCTGGGGATCAAATACGATGTTTCCGAGCGCGCTTGGATGCGAGGTTGGGGGCGTTGGAGAGAGGGCGTCACGGAGAGAAAAATAGTGGCGGCGGCGCTTCTTCTTGGTCACCGGAGACGGCGGAGCAACGACGACAAGCGGCGGCGGCGTCGGGCTCTCGCGAGGAAGACAACATAGAGGGGGAGGGGGCAAACGAAGGGGTTCGTTAGCACTGTGGGCTCACCGCGAGCACGGCAGGGGTGGTGTCGAAGCTCGGGGAGGCCGGACGACGACAAATCGACGGCGGGAACTACGTCGACCGTCGGTGCTTCGAGCTCCATTTCGGGAAGAGGAGGGCGTCCCAGCACACGATCTTCGAGGGGAAAGATGAGGGCAGCGAGGTGCATCTAGCGGTGGCGTCGGCTTGAGCTGGGGTGGTCAGAGACGAAGGGGCGACACGGCGGCAGAGCTAGGGTTTGGCGGCCAGGGCGCAGGAGACATAGGGAGAAGGGAAAATGGCGGGCTAGGGTTCTTTGGCGGCAAGGCGGGGTCCTCATAGGTGCTGGCGGGCGGCGGCGCACATCTTAGCGCATGCCGACGACGGAGGCTCCGCCAGCGAGCTTCTTAGCTCGATCCACCGGCGAGGAGGACGACGGGGAAAAAAAACGAAGGGGTATGGGCCTGGTGGGCTGCGCTTGGGCCCCGGGTGGGCTGGCTGGGGAGTGCATGGGCGACAGGGAGAGAGGGAGAGAAGTGGGCTAAGGCCTAGAGAGGGTTAGGGGTAGTTTTTATTTGCAGATTTCATTTTCTATTTACGTTTTCTATTTTTTCTTTGTAAATTCCATTTGTAATTCTGTTTTGAATATTTTCAGAATACCAAGGTTTTGTAAAATGTATCAAAAGCACTCAGGGGCCCTTGGTACTAATTGGGCTCCATACATTTTGTGTTTTCCAAATATTTTTCAAAACCAATTGAATGTTTCAAATAGAGAGGGGAGTAAGGGTTTAGGGTTTTGTTTGTTCTTTCTTGATCAAACCAAAGTGCAAGTGTTATGCATGCATGCAATGCTCAAACATGTCTTTATTAATATTACACAGAAAGTGGTATGTTACAGGCATATTCCCAACAGTCTCCCACTTGCACTAGATTCAACCTTCCGACATCACATGCTAAGTATCTAATGCCCATAGCTCTTAGGTGCGCCTCATGCTTCGGTTGTGGTAGCGGCTTTGTAAACGGATCCGCAATATTTGCATCTGTGTGTACATTGGATAACTTTATATCACCCTGATCCACCAACTAGGGAATCATGTGGTACTGCATGAGTATGGGTTTGTTATTCTAGTGTTGTCTAGGTTCCGTGGCTTGTCCCATAGAACCATTGTTGTCACAATGCACGTCTAACGGATTGGACGAGCCCTGAACCACACCAAGATCCATGAGGAAATTCCTCATCCAAACAACTTCCTTTGCCGCCTTCGAGGTGGCAATATACTCAGCCTCTGTTGTAGATGCAGACACAGTCTCTTGCTTGGAACTCTTCCAGCTCATAGCCCCTCTATTTATCACAAAAACGTACCCGTATTGCAAACAAGAATCATCAGAGTCCGTAAGATAACTTGCATCCATGTAACCCTTTACACTGAGTTCATCTTCACCTCCATAAACCAAAGACATGTCCTTAGTCCTTCTCAAGTATTTAAGGATATTTTTAACCACTATCTAGTGGATTTCTATAGGATCAGCCTGGGTATCTTCTCACAACACTTAGAGCATAAGAAACATCCGTCCTAGTGCAAATCATGTCATACATGATGGATCCGACTATAGAAGCATATGGAATCTCACTCATCTGACTTCGCTCACTAGTCAATTAAGGACACTGAGTCTTGCTAAGTTTTACAACATGGGACATCGGTAAGAACCCCTTCTTAGACGATTCCATGTTGAAACTTTTCAGCACTTTGTCCAAATATATACTCCGACTCAATCCAATGAGCCTCTTTGGTCTATCTCTATAGACCCGAATTCCGAGAATGTATGTTGCCTCACCAAAGTATTTCATGGAGAAACTCCTTTCCAATGATTCCTTGGTTTCTTGCAACATCTGAACATCACTTCCAATCAGTAATATGTCATCCACATATAAGATTAGAAAGTTTACTTTACTCCCACTAAACTTCTTGTATAAACAAGAATCATGATCACTCTTGATGAAGCCAAACGATTTGACTACCTCATCAAAGAAAATATTCCAACTCTAAGATGCTTGCTTCAATTCATAAATTGATTTCTAAAGTTTGCAAACCTTGTCAGCATTATCCGGAATGACAAAACCCTAGGGTTGTATCATATACATGTCCTCGGTTAAATTTACGTTAAGGAAAGCCGTTTTGACATCCATCTTCCATATCTCATAGTCGAAATAGGCTGCTATAGCTAACATGATCTGTACTGACTTAAGCATCTCTACGGGCGAGAAAGTCTCATCGTAGTCAACTCCTTGAACTTGTCGAAACTCCTTAACGACAAGTCGTGCTTTATAGATAGAAACATTTCCATCCATATCAGTTTTCTTCTTAAAGATCCATTTGCACTCGACGGCTCTTGCACCGTCTAGCAGATCAACCGAGTTCCAAACTTGATTTTCATCCATGGACTTTCACTCAGATCTCATGGATCCAAGCCATGGCTCGGAATCATATCCCACCATCGCTTCCGAATAAGTTGCCCGCTCATAACTGTCCAACAGTAATACATTATGAACACTTCACAATCTGGCAGATCTTCTTGGTTCGGGTGCAGTTGCTGGATTAGATTCTACGACCGGCTCAGCCTCCAAGGCTTTTTCCGACTCGATACTAGCTGGTTCCTCTCGAATTTCTTCGAGCTGCATCGTGCTCCCACTGAATTCCTGACTGAGAAACCATTTCTCAAGGAAGACATCGTTCCGAGTGACAAACACTTTGCGCTCTTCTCGGTTGTAGAAGTAGTAACCCAAGGTTTCTCTTGGATATCCCATGAAAATACACTTATCCTACTTGGCTGTAAGCTTGTCCGACTGAAGTCGCCTGACAAATGCTTCACAACCCCAAATCTTAAGAAACGACAAACTCAACTTTTTGAATGTCCACATCTCATGCGGTGTCTTCTCTACCGACTTTGATGGTACTATGTTAAGTGTGAACGCTGCAGTTTCTAGAAAATAACCCCAAAATGATAAAGGCAGATATGTCTGACTTATCATTGATCGTACCATGTCCAACAAGGTATGATTCCGCCTTTCCGACACATTGTTCCTCTATGGAGTTCCTGGCAGAGTAAGTTGAGGAAATATTCCGCAACCTTTCAGATGGTCATAAAACTCATGGCTCATGTACTTTCCCCCTCGGTCCGACCGAAGAAACTTTCTTTTCTTGCCAAGTTGATTTTGTACTTCATTCTGGAATTCTTTGAACTTTTCAAAGGCTTCCGACTTGTGTTTCATCAAGTAGATATATCCATACCGACTTAAATCATAAGTGAAGGTAATGAAGTACTCATAACCACCCCTAGATGTCATGCTCATTAGTCCACATACATCACTATGTACTAGTCCCAACAAGTCGGACGCCCTTTCGCAACTCTTTGCAAGAGGTGTTTTGGTCATTTTTTCGAGTAGGCAAGATTCACATGTCTTGAATGAGTCTAAGTCGAAAAAAGTTTGGAGTCCATCATCATGGAGCTTCTTCATGCGTTTACAACTTATATGATCAAGCCGACAGTGCAAAAGTAATTCATATTCAGATCATTTTGTTTCAACCTTTTAACATTTATGTGATAAACCGACTCACCATCAAGATTCAAAATAAATAACCTGTCCTGGACGGGTGCAAAGCCGTGAAACATATCATTCAAATATGAAGAACAACCATTATTCTTAATATTTGACTCATAGCCTTGCCTCATCAAACATGAAGCAGAAATAATGTTTCGACTAAGACCTGGAACATAATAACAATTATTCAGTTCTATAATGAATCCGGATGGTAAATGAAGTTGCATCGTGCCGACTTCCAATGCAAACGACTCGCTTTGTTGCCGACTCGGATATCAACCTCGCCTCTTGCTACGCTGCTAGTTCTTACTAGTTCCTACAACGAGTTGCAGATGTGAATCACTGACCCGGTATCATATACCCAAGAACTATTAGGTGCATCGGCAAGATAAATATCTATAGCATTGCAAACAAGCATACCTAAGCCAGAACTCACACCTCTACTCTTGGCCGCTTTGTTGGCCAAATACTTACTGCAGTTCCTCTTCCAATGGCCATCTGACTTGCAGTAGAAGCAAGTGGATCTGGCTGAAGGAGATGGCTTAGTCCCTGAGGAAGTGCTTGGGACCGGGTCCTGAGCCTTGCCTCCCGACTTAGCCTTCTTCCTAGTCCAAGAACTTTTCTTGAACTTAGCCTTATTTTGCACCATCAACAATTGACTGGCACCTTTCTTGAGATCCGCCTCTGCCTTCTTGAGCATCCCATGTAATTAAGTGAGCTTCTTATCCATACCATGCATGTGGTAGTTCGATATGAACTGACCATACACACTAGGAAGAGATTTCGGAATTATATCTGTCGGGAACTCTTTGCTAATGGGATTGCCCAGTCTTTCCAGAGACTGCACATAACCAACTATCTTGATCACATGCAGACTCACTGGATCACCATACTTAAGCTTGCAACTCAACAAAGACTGAGAGACTTGATACCTCTCAGTTTTTTCCTGAGCCTGGAACATACTTTTGAGGCTTTCGATCATATCGTAGGCCTCAACATTCTCGAACTGCTGCTGCAAGTCTGGTTCCATGTGATCAAGAATCAGACAGCTAATTTCCGTGGAATCATCCTTAATTAGTCCAATGGTAGGCATTGGTGGAAGCGACAGTCGGATTCTCATCCGGCTCATCTGGAAGTGGGTTGTCTAGGACATGGTCCTTCTTTTCTTGTTTGAGAACAATTCTTAGTTTTCGATATCAGTTGGTAAAATTAGTATCATTCAGTTTATCTTTCTCAAGAATGGTTCTCAAACAAAAATCGGATATCTGAGGGTGACTATTACTTGGTGCCATGATCTACAACAGAAAATATGCAAAACACTTAAGACATGTATTCATAAAAGAGCATGCATATTAAACATTTAATACTTATGCTCCCACTAAAACCAACACCCCTCCTATGGTTCCTTAGTGATTCAGGATCCTAAATAAGCAAGTTATCTAGTGAGCTTTAACATCACCGCTAGACGCCAAGTGATCTAGGTAGACAACTCCTTGTCAATCGTATCTCATACGACTCATGTTGGTCGGGTGGAATCTAATGCCCCGGATCTTGTCCGACTTTCCCGAAGTCCCACAACCATTGTGATAGACCCGTCTAGCTTACCGAGTATTTCTGCTATAAGAGTCTGACTTGAACCCACCTAGTCGGAAAGAATTAGCAGCACCTCAATTTTATGAGACCACTACCAAAAATGTCCGACTTCTGATGGTGCAAACACTGGCGGGAAAACCGAATAGACCTTCTTTGAGAGATTTAATTTTACCGACTATCTAATAGAGGTAAAACAGAGACATAACAATAAAACAAAATAAAGCAATCATAGTACAAAATGGTATGGCTCTCTTCATGGCGATCTCCATGTCCACAAAGCATGTAATCCGACTCATGCCAAATCTTGTCACTTGCCATCTTACTCCATGTCGCCGACATGTACATCGACTTGCATGCCATTCGGGTTCTCCAAACAGTTACACTAGCTTAGTAAAGTAAATTACATAGAAAATCCGACACGCATGTCGTTATACAATAAAATGACAACACCTAGGCTCCTGCCGGGTGACAAAATCGTGATTCGCAGATCACGTATGGATTAAACACATCACATGCACATAATCCATACCATTCACAACTACCTGCAAAAACAAGTTATGCAAAGATACGATATCTTACGGTATTATAAAACTCGCAACGAAATCTAAGGCGCTACGATAGGGCGAAGCCGACGGTCCCTCTATCCAGATAGCGGGCAGGGATTCAAGGGGAAGATCCCCTCGCGGGTGCGGGCAGTGCCCGATTATTTTTCCGAAAATGTAGATCTCATCTACATTCCAAACATGGATTCAGATCATTGTTCTGACTCGATTAAACTCTGTTGATCTTCGATCAGCGCTTCTGGATTTACATATCAAAGTCTACCTCGATGGCGGAAACCGACCGATAGTGGTATGTCGTTCCATGACCGCAGCGGTATGATCACGCAAATCGGATCTTCCATTCCCCAAGTACAGTTGATACAATCAACCTCGTACAAAACCGATCTATCTCATAAATCGACCACCAAAACAGCACATAGATCCAATCTATAGCCTCCCGCATATCACATGTGCGAGATCTTGAGCCTAAGACCAGAAGCTTTTGCTCTGATACCACGGTTGGGTCACATAGAGAGAAAACAAAAATTTCCCTCTAACGTGGTGATCCCAAGATCTAGCTGAGATAGAAGGCCACGAGGATTATCACTAGACGCGCAATTGCGGATTACTGATGTAGCACGTCTGTTGATGTAGTGTAGTACTCATGATCTGATCCGATCCCGATTGTCGTGGTGCTAATCGTATAGTACCTCTGCTGGTATCCACACTTAGAAGGACAAGCACCGGCGGTGAACTGCTAGGATCATTATGGCGGCAGGACTGCTATGGAGCTAGGGTTTCCAACGCATGGAATGAACTAACCGTCTACTCTCCTGGGTATCTGTGTCCCACTATATATAGGGAGTAAAAGTGGGATCCATTCAATTGTGGCCCATTCACTAAGCCCATATTAGTCACCGTGAGTCCGACTCACTGACACAGTCCAAATCCGGTTCAGGTCCAACCCAAACATATGTCTAGTTCAGATCCAATCCAAACTTGCTCCCTCTCTTAAGTCTGTGACCCCGCAGGCTCATGGTATCTTAGACATGATTAGAGTCTGACTCTCAATCGATCAATCGGTAGCGGCTCCTAGCAGAACCTACCAACTCCCAAGTATCAAAGAGTCATGACGACATGCCTTTCCAATGTGACTTGCGTCTAAGTCCCTTTTGCCTCACTATATATCTTCTCGAACTATAGGCGAATTATCGTCATCCCTTGAATATTCCTACTATCTTCTCGATCGGAGATAAGTGATTCATCCGACTAACTCTTAGTCGCTCGCCTCGGTTAACACTTAACCGATTCGTGCATGGCCATGATTTTCGAATCATATCATCCGAGAGGGCCTATAGAATATCTCTCCAAGTGTAGGGGCAAAATCCCATCTTGGTTATTCACATCATGCAGCTTGATTCTCAGTCGACCAGAACTCTGCCTTTATATCTTCCTAGTGATGGAACAACGTTTGATAGAACCTAAGTCAGTGATTCTCAACTTAGATTGTGCAACAACCTCAGGTCTAAGGATTACATTGATTGAGACATACAAATGACGACTTTTTTGTTGTATCTCAATATGGGTCAATCTGACTCGCTAAACTCTTTAGCCGAATTTGTGTATGTCGGAATAGCATCTCCATGCCTATGACAAGTGGAACCAAGTCATCTGCCAAATTTCACATTGGTATAAGTTGTGTGTCCAACACAACATCGATGACCAAGGATATTTAGTATAAACAACATGAATGCATAGTTCCACAACCGAATCACACATTCAATGATACACATCAGATGTTTATACAAGGAGAACTTAATATCTTTATGAATAAAGTGGGAATCACATCATACATGATTGCCTCTAGGGAATATTCCTAAGAGTCTTGGCCAAGAAGATGGTCAAAACTGGTCCAGATCTAAGTGGGAGATCACGTGGCTGACATCCATGATCAACCACCAAAGTTTCTTTTCTTGTTGGACAAGAAGGAGATAGTTGTACCCTATCAAAATTTAAAGCTTAAAGTTAGCTTTTGTGAGACGCAAAGGTTCCGAATTGAAGTATTCATTTGATTCTTTTTCCCTCAAAGAAGGTCTAGTTGGATTACCCCGCCATTTGTTGCAACACTACAAGTCTGACATTTTTGGGTAGTGGTCTCATATTGTTGGGGCACTGCCAATTCTTTCTGATAAAGTGTGACAGGTTCAGACTCCCTCAAGCAGGGCACTTGGTAGCTAGACGGAGTTATCACAATACTTGTGGGCTTAGGGATAAAGAGGATTGTCAGACAATCCAACAAAAAATTGGATAGATAACCGATTAGCAAGGTCTTGCCTACTCGGAAGGTTCTCCGACTAGCAGTGACGCATTGGCTCACTAGTATAATAAGTGACCGGGATCATGTATCATTGTCGACTGTCGGAGGGATATCAGTCTTAGTTGGAGCGTGCATGATTAAAAGGTTTAATCATCCTTCTCCTGTTACAGATACATTTTCTGAAGTGTTTTGCATCTTCCGTTGGTAGATGGCACCTACTAGAACCGTTCAGACTTTGCATTGCGTACTATCCTTGAGAAGGACAAGCTGAATGGAACCAAATTTACCAACTAGTATCATAACTTCAGAATGATTCTCAAGAAATAAAAGAAGGCACATGTCCTGGACAATCCGATTCTACATGAGTCGGGAAGTGATGAGCCTAATGCTGTAAGAAATGCTTTCTGCCGGGCTTAGGATGAGTCGACGAAAGTCAGCTGCCTCATGCTCGCTCACATGGATCCAGAATTGTATTAGCAGTTCGAGAATGTTGAGGCGTACGATATGATCATTGCCCAAGAGCATGTTTGAGATGTTGGCTAGGACGGAGAGGTACAATAACTCCAAAGCCTTTCTTGGTTGCAAGATGAAACACGGAGATCCACTAGGACCGCACATGATAAAGATGGTCGGATATGTGCAGTCCTTGGATCGTTTGGTCTTTTCCCTTTAGCGAAGAGAGTTCGCACCGACATTCTCCTGAATTCTCTTCCTAGTGTTAATGGTTAGTTCATTTCAAACTACCATATGCATGGCATGGGTAGGAAACTGGCAGAACTGTAGGGGATGCTTAAGACAGCAAAGGACGACATCAAGAGAGGTGCCACCAATCATGTGTTGATGGTGTAGAACGCCTCCAAGATCAAGAAGAAGTCTTGGTCTAATAAAACCAAGTCAAAGGGAGACGGAATGCTAGATCAAAGTATCAGCGCCAGCTCAGTGACTGGCAAGCCGAAAAAACCTCCGGGTATATGCTTTTACTATAAGTTGGAGGGACACTAGAAGAGGAACTACTACAAGTACAGGGTGGATAAATCCAGGTGTGGAAGTATGACTTCCAACTCAGGTACACTTGTTGTGAACATTATAGACATTTATCTTGCCGACATTCCTAGCGGTACTTGGGTATATGATACCAGATCGGTTGTTCATGTTTGCAACTTGATGCAGGGACTTGTAAGGAATAGGAGCATGGCAAGAGGGGAGATTGACATCAGAGTCGGAGAAAAAGAAAGAGTTGTTGCGTTAACCATAGGGATGATGCAACTCCAGTTACCTTCAGGATTTGTACTAGAACTGAATAAATGTTATTATGTTCCTGTACTAAGCCGAAACATCATTTCTGCCTCATGTTTGATGGAGCAGGGTTATGAGTCGAATATTAAGAACCATGATTGTTACTTTTATTTGAATAATGTGTTTCATGGCTATGCACCTGTCCAGGCCAAAAAAATTGTGCTTGATCTTGATTGTAAATCAGTCTATAACATGAATGCTAAAAGGTTAAAGCCAAATGATCTTAGTTCTACTTATCACTATCGCCTTGGTCATATCAGCTGGAAACGCATGCAGAAGCTCCATGGTGATGGACTCTTGGATTCGTTCGGCCTAGAGTCGTTCAATATATGTGAATCCTGTTTGATGGAAAAAATGACCAAGACACCTTTCGCAAAGAGTTGCAAGAGGGCGTCTGGCTTGATGGAGTTGATACATAGCGATGTATGCAGTCTCATGAGTATGACAACCAGAGGTGGTTATGAGTATTTTTCACGTTCACGGATGATTTCAGTAGATATGTCTATGTCTACCTGATGAAATCCAAGTCGGAAACCTTTGAAAAGTTCAAAAAGTTTCAGAGTGAACTGCAAAACCAACTACGAAAAATATCAAGTTTATGGGATCAGATCATGGAGGCGAATATATGAGCCATGAGTTTGATGACCATGTCAAGAGTTGTGGAATAGTTCCACAGCTCACCCCGCCGGGAACACCTCAGATAAATGGTGTGTTAGAAAGGCGGAACCGAACCTTGTTAGACATGGTGAGGTCGATGATGAGTAATACGGATCTACCTCTATCATTTTGGGGTTTTTGTCTAGAGAAGGCATCGATAAAACTAAAAAAGTACCATCAAAATCAGTAGAAAAGATACCACATGAGATGTGGACTTGCAAGAAACCAACCTTGTCTTTTCTCAAGATTTGGGGATGTGAAGCTTTTGTCAAGAAGTTGCAATCCAACAAGCTTAGCCCCAAGTCAGATAAAGTATTTTTTCATAGGCTACCCTAAGGAAACTTTGGGTTACTATTTCTACAAGCGAGAAGAGGGAAAATTGTTTATCGCTCAAAATAGTGTCTTTCTAGAGAAAGAGTTTATAAGTAAGAAATATAGGGGGAATAAGGTGCACCTTGAAGAAATTTGGGATTCACCGAATCAAGACAAGTCAGAAACCTTGGAGGTTGAGTCGGGCGTTGTACCTAAGCCAGCAAATGCACCCGAGCCATGAAGATTAGCGAGACTATGTTGATACGTACTTATGCTGGACGTTGATGAGTCGGATACTTATCAGGATGCGATGGGAAGTGTTGATTCCGAGTCAAGGCTTGGAGCCATGATATCTGAGTTAAAGTCCATGGATGACAATCAAGTTTGGAAATTGGTTGATTTGTCTGATGGTGGAAGATCCATCTTGTGCAAATGGGTCTTTAAGAGGAAAACTAACCAAGACAGAAATACTTCAGTCTATAAAGCACCGCTTGTTGAGAAAGGGTTCCGACAAGTTCAAGAAATTAACTACGATGAGATCTGATCGCCAGTAGAAATGATTAAGTCGATGATGATCATGTTAGCACTAGCTGCATATTTCGTTTGAGAGATATGGAAGATGGATGTCAAAACATATTTCCTTAATGGTAATTTAACCGAGGATGTGTATAGCATACGAGCTGAGGGTTTTGTCGATTCGACTAGTCCTAACAAAGTTTGCAAGATTCGGAAATCCATCTATGGATTGAAGCAATCAAGTGGTGAAATCGTTTGGCTTCATCAAAAGCTAACAAGATTCTTGTGTATACAAGAAGTTTAGTGAAAGCTGAGTTTCTTTTCTTATACTGTATGTGGATGACATATTTTTAGTCTAAAACAATGTTCCAATGTTGTATGAAACCAAGGATTCTTTTGAAAGGTGTTTCCAAATGAAAGACTTGGGTTAGGCGGCATTTATACTGGGAATTAATATCTATAGGGATAGATCCCAGAGACTCATAGGTTTGAGTCAGAGTACATATCTAGATAAGATATTGAAGAGGTTCAATATGGATGCGGCATAAGAAGGGGTTCTTACCAATGGCGCATTGAATCCGTCTTAGTAAGACTCAATGCCCAATGTCGGTTGATGAGAAAAGTCGTATGCAGAGGATCCCCTATGCTTTGGCAGTAGGACTATCATGTTTGCGATGATATGTGTAGGCCTGATATTTACTATGCTCTAAGTGTAATGAGCAGATATCAGTCAGATCCTGGAGAAGGCCACTAGATAGCAGTAAAGAATGTCTTTAAGTACTTGAGACATACTAAGGATGTGTTCCTAGTCTATGGTGGTGAGGAAGATCTGTAGAGGTCCCAACCTTTAATAAGGTAGAGATCCCTGTGTTTACAATGCTAGTCCCTGGATCAATAGCTAGCATCCACAGTTAAGATGTAATATCAAGAAACAAAGGTCATAATACAACTTTATAACCAGGAATACAATAATTCATTACATCTTACATAGCTCATTTGGCTATCTCATTATAATGCAGCAGAAATAACTATAGCATGGAGTCCTTCATATTCAAAGTGCCACAGGCAATCATGTTGGTTGTAGACTTGTAATCCTAATCAACACACTTCACTAACATCAAACAAACCTGCAACATAATAAGTTACAGCCACAAGGGTCAATACATTTGAATTGTATTGGCAAGTGATACTATGGTAGTATAGTGGTAACTATCATCTATATGCATTTGGCTAAGTGGAGCTTAGGCTTGCTTTGATCAAAATATATTTTCCTTATCATTTGAAAACACTAAGTTTTTGTTTGGAAAAAATCACCCAAGGCATCTAACAATCATTGATTGAATATCCTTAAACCCTTGTTCAACCACAAGTTTTAAATTAGAAATTGGGATGAGGAGATTCTTTATAGCTTCCATGTCCTGATGCTCAAATTGTCCATTGCCAGGGACACGGCTAACTACTTAGATTTTACTCTCTTGAGAGGTGGTGCACTTTCCCCACAAGACTCGACATGCATCAAGACAAGATATTTCAGAAGCCTTCCCTTAGACCAAAATGGACGTGTTCCAAACCTATCATCACCTACCACCAACTGTCCATTTGGCTAAGTTATTGCAACCTATATGATCCAGGAAGAGCCCATAATGCCAAGTGGCTGCACTTGAATCTTCTCAACATTTGACATCTCTCTTTGTTCCTAGGTGGCATTCCACAAGTGTGATACACATGGTTCACCAGTCCCCTGGCCTTGTGTAACCACTCAACATAAATCCATCGTTTCCCTTCCACCCAGGTGATTCATTCACATAGTTGTTTTATTAAACAAAACACAAGTCATAAACATAGAAATACCTCATAACATGAATATAATCCACACTTGTTTTCTATTAGCTAAGCTAAGCATGATAGTAGTAGGGATATTAACTTAGGAAACATTTCTACTAAGGCATCATCTACTAGGATTTCCCAAGGCATAGCATACTTAGTAAAATTCCATGCAAGTCCTGAAGGGAATATGCCCTGAGAGGCAATAATAAATTGTTTATTATGTGTATTCCAAGTATATGATAGATGTTTATTTTGCATGCTATAATTGTATTAATACGGAAACGTTAATACATGTGTGTTTAATAAACAAACAGAAAGTTCCTAGTTAAGCCTCTCTCATAAACTAGCTCGTTGATTAACAAGATGATCAAGGTTTCCTGATCATGGACATTGGATGTTGTTAATAACGGGATCACAACATTAGTGTAATGATGTGATGAACATTCATCCGAAGTATAGCATTACGATCAAAGTCATTGAGTTTATATTGCTATAACAACTTACGAAGTGATCCTAATCCTTAGACCATGAGATCATGTCAATCACTAACAGGAAGAGTTTCTTGATAACATCAAACGTCACACCGTAATGTGGTGATTATAAAGATGGGTTGAGAACTAATAAAGTGTTATGTTGAGGCTCATGGATCAAGAGGAATTTGTTCATCCCGATGACGGATAGATATACTACGGGCCCTCGGTGATATCACATTGATTAGCTTGCAAGCAAGTGATTTGATCACTAGAATGTTATATCACGAGCGAGAAAAGAGTGCATGTCGATGAGATCAAACTAGGTATGGAATCGATGATCGAATCTCGGACATGTAATATATCGTGAGACAAAGGGATTAAGATACTAGCGTAAAAGGTTCCGACGATCACAAGAAAGTCATCGTTGAATGTGTGGAGTCGTATGGGTCTCGGATCCGCTTACGATTATTGATCGAGAGGGTCTCGATCATGTCCGCATTATTCACGAACCGTAGGGTGACACACTTAGAGACACCGACATCCAATTGGAGCAAAAGTTTCATGCGAAAGAATAAACAAGCGCGAATTTATTTCACTAGATACAAAAAGTTTTGGGTGAAATTGCATAAAGTGGTTATGCATGTGAAATAGAATTCTAGCAAGGGGTTATTGTGAATGTTTGTCATTAAAGTAATTGACAAAATTCTGAATAAAATAAAGAGTTTTATTTAATGAGAGTTTGCATTAAATTTGGTGGAAATTTAATGGGTTTTTGAGTGGATTTTGAGTGGACTTTTGAAGGGTCATTTTGTGAGTGGAGTGTCCACCCACATGATGAGGGAGGGCAAGGGGCAGCCCCATGCGGCCACCCCTTGGGGTTCCCCTCCTCCTATAAAGGAGCCCTCCTCTCACTTCTCACTCACACCTCCTCGTGAAGGATCTCTCTCCCCTCTAGAATTTATCCCCATGGTCTCGGACTAGCGAGATACATGTTCCGGTGGCTTTTCGGCAAGAAAGAGTTGTGCTTCCGCTGCATCGCTGGAGCGAGGAGGCGGAGGTTGCTCGGTGCCTCGAACGTGTGTGCGAGCACGGATGCGCTGCTGATTTGCGGCGCTAGGACTTCCTCTCGATCTTGAGATCGGCAAGAGATCGTCTACATCAACCACGAGTTTGGACTCGTTAAACTTTGTCGGTCTTCAAGGGTATGTTCTCTACGGATATACATCCGCCCGTTGTTTGTATCTAGTATAAATAGATCTTGGTATATAGTTCACATCGTAGGAAAATTTTTGTTTTCTATGCTGCGAACCCTTCAGTGGTATCAGAGCCAGGTTCTATGCGTAGATACTTTACACGGGTAGTACACATATGAGTATGTGGGCGATGATGATCATGTTGTTGCTCCTTTCTTGTGATTTTGGATATTGGTGGCATAGTGGGATGAAGCGGCCCGGACAAACTTTACATGTCCTCGCACATGAGACCTGTTCCACGCTTGACATGCAACTAGTTTGCATAAGTGGCTAGCGGGTGTCATCTCTCCTACTATAGTCAATATCTATTTTGCAAGCGAGTTGTCGACAATTTGATTATCCTCGTTGTGGTTCATGTTCGTAGGTAAGAACGGTTCTATCTCGAAAGCCCTCAGCCACGTAAAACTTGCAATGGATAAATTAGAGGCGTCTAGTTTAGATTGTTGCTGGGCTAGTGTTATGATATGGTAGTGTTGTAAGTAGAAGTATGAGATGATACTCTTACAACACACATAGCGTGTAAAACCCATAGATTGTGGATTTACACATATAGGTATGATAGTGATCATACCACGATGCACATGATAGAGATCATCTGCGGGAACCATATAATTTCACTATTAAACATATGATGTTTGATTGCATCTTATATTGCTTGTTTAGCGCCTTGTTAAGCATAATAAGATGATCCCTCATTTTAAATATCAAGATAAGAATGTGTTCTCCCTTTAGTATGCACCGATTATGTTTTAAATGGCTCCAAGACATCACGTGATGATCGGGTGTACTTGGATCCTCGACCATACTTGGTGTAAGGCAGTTACACACGCAAATACTAAGGTTCTAACTTGGCGAGCCTAGCATGTACAGACATGGCCTCGGAACCTGAGACCGAAAGGTTAAGCATGAGTCATATAGTTGATATGATGCCCATTTGATGCTCGCCTTTGAAGCTATACCGACTCACGTGATGATCGGACTTGGTGTAGTGGATTTGGTTCATGTAATCACCAAAAGGACACGAGGATGTCGCTTTTGAGTGGGAGTTCATTCGTAATATAGATTAGTTGAACTCAATCTATCATACACTTAGTCTAAACTTTACAAATTACATTGTAGATGGCACCACCGCTTTTAATTTCAATGCGTTCATGGAGAAAGAGAAACTAGTGAACGGTAGCAACTTTCTTGAATGGGCCATGAATTTGAGGATTCTCTCTCTGCACAAAAGCAATATGTGCTAGAAGCGCGTTAGGCCCCACCTTTGATGCCTGACGAGGAGAAGAATGTCTATCGACTCGTCGGGAGGACCACAACTTAGTTCATTGCGGCATATTGTATGGGCTAGGCGGAACTTCAAAGCGTTTAACGGCAATGCTTTTGATACAATGGGTGAGTTGAAAATGATTTTCAACACACATGCTGTCAGAGAGCTACAATGCTTGAGAAAAGTTCTTTAGGCGCATGATGGAAGAGAACACTCCGTTAGTGAGCATGTACTCAAGATGTCGATTCGCCGATAAGCTTGTGTCCTTGGGAATAACGATTCCCATTGACTTAGGCATCCATCGTGTTCTGCAGTCTCGCCACCTAGCTATAAGAGCTTCGTGATGAACTATAATATGCAAGGCATGAAGAAGTCTCTCCCGAGCTTCATCAATGCTTAAAACTGCGAAGTGGAGATCAAAAGGAACATCAAGTGTTGATGATCAATAGGAACACTGGTTTCAAGAAAGACAAGAAGGAAAAGCGGAAGGAAGTAAGGCGGCAAGCTGTTGCGCGCTGAAAAAACCCGAGTTGGACCTAAGTCGATACCGAGTGCTACTATTGTAAGGGACCGCCATCGGCGCAATCGCCCCAAGTATCTGGCATAAGAAGGCCGGCAAGGCAAACAAAGGTATATATGATATACATGTTATTGATGTGTACTTGACTAGTGCTCATGAGCACCGGTATTTGATACCGTTCAGTTGCTAATATTTGTAACTCGAATCGGGGCATGAACAAGCGACCGCTAGCAAGGGTGAGGTCAAGATGCGTGTCGGCAATGGATCAAGCGTTGATGTGATCGCCGTCGAACGCTACCTCTCCACTTCCGTCGGGATTAGTTATAAACTTAAATAACTGTTATTTGGTGCACTGAGCATGAACATTGTATCTGGATCATGTTTGATGCAAAGTGGTTTTTCATTCAAATCTGAGAACAATGGTTGTTCCATTTATATGAATGAAATCTTTTATGGTCATGCACCAATGTTGAATGGTTTATTTCTGTTGGATCTCGATGATAATGTTACACATATTCATAATATTGATGCTAAAAGGATTAAACTTAGTGATGATATATCCGCATATATGTGGTAATCGCCGTCTAGGTCACATTGGCATTAAACGCATGAAGAAGCTCCATTCGGATGGACTTTTAGAATCACTTGATTATGAATCATTTGATACATGTGAGCCATGCCTTATGGGCAAGATGACTAGAACGCCGTTTTCCGGTTCAATGGAACGGGCGACAGATTTATTGGAAATCATACATTCTGATGTATGTGGTCCAATGAGTGTGTCGGCGCGAGGTGGATATCGTTATTTTGTTACTTTCACGGATGATTTGAGTAGATACGGTTATATCTACTTGATGAAACACAAGTCTGAAACCTTTGAAAAGTTCAAGGAATTTCAGAATGAAGTGGAAAATCATCGTAATAGAAAGATCAAATTTCTACGGATCGTAGTGGAGGTGAGTATCTAAGTTACGAGTTTAGCACTCACATGAAAGAGTGTGGAATTGTTTCACAACTCACACTGCCGGAACACCACAGCGAAATGGTGTGTCGAACGTCGTGTCGTATTTTATTAGATATGGTTCGATCTATGATGTCTCACGGACTTGCCGTTGTCATTTTGGGGTTATGCACTAAAGCTGCTGCATTCACTTTAAATCGGGCACCATCTAAATCCGTTGAAACGACACCGTATGAATTGTGGTTTGAAACAAACCTAAGCTGTCATTTCTTAAAGTTTGGGGTTGCGATGTTTATGTGAAGAAACTTCAACGGATAAACTCGAACCCAAAGCGGAAAATGCGTCTTCATAGGATACCCTAAAGAAACTATTGGGTATTCCTTCTATCACGCATCCGAGGGCAAGGTTTTTGTTGCCAGAATGGATCCTTTCTAGAAAGAGTTTCTCGCGAAAGGTGTGAGTAGTCGGAAGGTAGAACTCGAAGCGGTTAAGGAAACTTTTCTACCAAGACTGGAGAGTAGAGCACCAGCGGAAGTCGTTTCGGAGTTCGCTCCACCTGTTGAAGAAGGAACTAATGATAATGATCATGAAACTCGAAGAGAGTACTACCGAACCTCATGGTCAAACAGACGCGTGCAGCTCCGATTGTACGGAAATCTGTCATAAATTTCATGGTTGATGAAAATAATGACCTGCGACGATGAAGAAGCGATGATGAGCCATTTCAACAAATGGTTAGAAGCCATGAAATCCGAGATGGAATCCATGTCTGAAAATCAAGTTTGGAACTTGGTGGAATTACCTCACGACCGAAAGGCCGTGGAGAACAAATGGATTTTCAAAAGGAAAACGATCTTGATGGTAATGTGACCATCTATAAAGCTCGACTTGTCGCAAAGGGGTTTCGACAAATTCAAGGAGTTGACTACGATGAGACTTTCTCTCCGTAGCGATGCTAAAGTCAGTTAGGATTATGTTAGCAATTCTGCATATTTCGATTATGAAATATGGCGGATGGATGTCAAAACGCGTTTCTCAATGGTAATATTGAAGAAGAGTTGTATATGATACAACCAAAGGGTTTTGTCGATCCTAAGGATGCTAACAAGGTGTGCAAGCTTCAGCGATCCATCTATGGATTGAAGCAAGCATCACGAAGTTGGAATCTCCGCTTTGATGAGGTGATCAAAGAGTTTGGATTTGTCCAAACTTATGGAGAAGCTTGTATTTACAAGAAAGTGAGTGGGAGCAATGTGGCATTTACGATACTATATGTGGATGACATATTATTGATCGAAATGATATAGAACTTTTAAACAGTGTTAAAAGTTATCTAAACAAAGAAATTTTCAATGAAGGACCTAGGTGAAGCATCTTACATATTAGGCATAAAGATCTATAGAGATAGATCTAGGCGCCTAATAGGGCTATCGCAGTACATACCTTGATAAGATTTTAAAGAAGTTTAAAATGGACGGAAGTAAGAAGGGGTTCTTACCTATGTTGCAAGGCAAGACATTGAGTAAGACTCAAAGTCCGGCTTCACGGAAGAAAGAGAGATAATGGACAAAGTCCCTATGCTTCACCATAGGCTCTATAATGTACGCCATGCTATGTACAAGACGGATGTGGCACGCTATTAGTTTGACTAGTAGGTACCAATCGGATCCGTGTTGAACCGGATAGCGGTCAAGAATATCCTTAAGTACTTGAGAAGAACTAAGGATATGTTTCTTGTATCTGAGGTGAAGAAGAGCTCGTCGCTAAGTGTTATGTCGACGCTAGCTTTGACACCGATCCGGATGACTCTAAGTCTCAATCCGGATCGTATTTCTCATGAATGGCGGGCGGTTAGTTGGAGGAGCTCAAACAACCCGTGGTAGCGGGATCAACAACGGAGGCGAATATGTTGCCGCTTGAGCGGCTCGAAGCGATTTGGATGAAGGAGTTCATATCCGAACTAGGAGTTGTGTAAGCGTTGGACCCAATGGTGATCTATTGTGACAACAATGGTGCCATTGCCAATGCCAAAGAGCCAAGGTCTCACAAGCATTCCAAGCATATTAAGCGCGGTTTCACTCCATCCATGAGCATGTCAAGGATGGAGATATAAAGATTGTAAAAGTACATACGGATCTCAATGTAGCGATCCGTTGACTAAAACTCTCCCTAGAGCAAAACATGATCAACACGAACTCAATGGGTGTTAGATATATCACTATGTAACTAGATTATTGTCTCTAGTGCAAGTGGGAGACTGAAGGAATATGCCACGAGAGGCAATAATAAATTGTTTATTATGTGTATTCCAAGTATATGATAGATGTTTATTTTGCATGCTATAATTGTATTAATCTGGAAGCGTTAATACATGTGTGTTTAATAAACAAACAGAAAGTTCCTAGTTAAGCCTCTCTCATAAACTAGCTCGTTGATTAACAAGATGATCAAGGTTTCTGATCATGGACATTGGATGTTGTTAATAGGGATCACAACATTAGTGTAATGATGTGATGAACATTCATCAAAGTATAGCATTACGATCAAAGTCATTGAGTTTATATTGCTATAACAACTTACGAAGTGATCCTAATCCTTAGACCATGAGATCATGTCAATCACTAACAGGAAGAGTTTCTTGATAACATCAAACGTCACACCGTAACAGGTGATTATAAAGATGGGTTCAGAACTAATAAAGTGTTATGTTGAGGCTCATGGATCAAGAGTGGAATTTGTTCATCCCGATGACGGATAGATATACTCTGGGCCCTCTCGGTGATATCACATTGATTAGCTTGCAAGCAAGTGATTTGATCACTAGAATGTTATATCAGGAGCGAAAAGAGTGCATGTCGATCGAGATCAAACTAGGTATGGAGATACCGATGATCGAATCTCGGACATGTAATATATCGTGAGACAAAGGGATTAAGATACTAGCGTAAAAGGTTGACGATCACAAGAAAGTCATCGTTGAATGTGGGGAGTCGGTATGGGTCTCGGATCCCTTCGATTATTGATCGAGAGGGTCGATCATGTCCGCATTATTCACGAACCGTAGGGTGACACATAAGAGACACCGACATCCAATTGGAGCAAAAGTTTCATGCCGAAAGAATAAACAAGCGCAGGAATTTATTTAACTAGATACAAAGCAGGTTTTGGTGAAATTGCATAAAGTGGTTATGCATGTGAAATAGAATTCTAGCAAGGGTTATTTGTGAATGTTTGTCATTAAAGTAATTGACAAAATTCTGAATAAAATAAAAGAGTTTTATTTAATGAGAGTTTGCATTAAATTTGGTGGAAATTTAATGGGTTTTTGAGTGGGATTTTGAGTGGACTTTTGAAGGTCATTTTGTGAGTGGAGTGTCCACCCACATGATGAGGGGAGGGCAAGGGCAGCCCCATGCCGCCACCCCTTGGGGTTCCCCTCCTCCTATAAAAGGCCCCTCCTCTCACTTCTCACTCACACCTCCTCGTGAAGGATCTCTCTCCCCTCTAGAATTTATCCCCATGGTCTCGGACTAGCGAGATACATGTTCCTGTGGCTTTTCGGCAAGAAAGAGTTGTGCTTCCGCATCGCTGGAGCGAGGCGGAGGTTGCTCGGTGCCTCGAACGTGTGTGCGAGCACGGATGCGCTGCTGATTTGCGGCGCTAGGACTTCCTCTCGATCTTGAGATCGGCAAGAGATCGTCTACATCAACCACGAGTTTGGACTCGTTAAACTTTGTCGGTCTTCAAGGGTATGTTCTCTACGGATATACATCCGCCCGTTGTTTGTATCTAGTATAAATAGATCTTGGTATATAGTTCACATCGTAGGAAAATTTTTGTTTTCTATGCTGCGAACCCTTCAAGTCCTACTTAGAAATATCACTAATGCATAGTGAAAATAATGGGACAAAAGTATGAAACACCACTTGCCTTTTTGGTAGAGAATATAAGTTCACTCCTTGATCTTGCAATAGTCACACTCTTCAAATTTCACTACAATTCAATCAAGGCACAAATTCAATCTACCATTCCAGCAATTCAACACATAAAATAATAAAAACAAAGCAATGCATGCAAGCCTACCAAAGATTGTTTTATTTGGAAAAGTGGTTTCTAATATGTTCACTGGTGGAAACGAGGTCTTTTGTTGATCCCGAAAAAGGGCTTTAACACCGGTTCTTCTACAAACCGGTGTTAAAGGGGGCGTCTGCGTGCAAAAACCCCCTTTAACACGGTTCATGCCAACCGGTGTTAAAGGTCCCCGCAAGAAGGGTTCACCCCCCTTTAACACCGGTTCGTGGCATGAACCGGTGTTAAAGGAATGGGGCTATAAGACACCACCCCAGCCCACACACACCCCACTCTTCCATTCTTTCACATTTGGAGCCTAGCAAGAGGGTGTGAAGAGTGCTAGTTTATGTTTTTTTCATATGCACAAGAGGTGTTGTGAAATGCCCGAGAGCTCAAAATAAGTTTTCTTGTTGCTCTTTCCGTCTCGGTCGAGGTGGCAACTATAGTTTCATGTGTCATTGATGTACTATATATATAAATGGTCATCTCCTATTATTTTTTGATATATACTACATATTAATGCAGATGAATCGGCAATGGATGTACGGTGACCTCCGCTTCCGAGTACATTACGGGCCTCCAAAATTTCATCGTTGTGGCTAATGCAAACCGTGGTCACAATGGTTTTATGTGTTGTCCGTGTGTTCCTTTTAGAACAAGAAAGACTACTCAAATACCAGAATCATTCACGCCCACCTTCGATCCGGTTTCATGCCCAGCTATAATTATTGGACCAAGCACGGAGAAAAAGGGGTTGTGATGGAAGACAACGAAGAAGAGGATGATGACAACTATCATAATATGTATCCTGAATATGATGATAATGCAACGGTAGATAATGAAGATCAAGAGGGACCAGATGGGCCCGATGACGATCTTGGTCGGGCCATTCGATGCAAAGGAATAATGTGGCGAAAAGGAGAAGGAGAAGCTGGGCAGATGTTAAAGGATCACAAAACATTGTTGTATCCAACTTGCGAAGATGTCCACAAAAAGCTAGGTGCCACCTTGGATTTGCTGCAATGGAAGGCGAGAGAATGGTGTGATGACAAGCATTTTCAAAGTTGTTGGTAAAATGAAGAATCTTCTTCCAAGAAATAATGAGTTGCTGACGGTACATACCAAGCAAAGAAGGTTGTACGCCCTCTAGGATTAGACGTGCGTAAGACACATGCTGCATTAATGATGCATCCTCTACCGGTGAGAAGTACAAGAATTTTGATGCATGCGGTATACCGCCTTTGGTATAAGATCGACGAGACGATCCTAGCGATGTTGAGGGCGAGGCCCCTAGGAAGAAGGTTCCCTCCAAGGTTATGTGGTATGCTCCTATAATACCACGGTTAAAACTTCTCTTCAGAAATAAAGAGCATGCCAAGTTGTTGCGATGGCACATGGAAGACCGTAAGAAAGACGCGATGTTGAGACACCCATTGATGGGTCATAGTGGAGAAAAGTCAAGCGAGTACCCGGACTTCGCGTGATAAGGAACTTAAGGTTTGGTCTAAATGCAGACGACATGAATCCTTTTGGTGAGCAGAGCTGCAGTCACACACCTGGCTGTGACCCTATGTATCTATAACCTTCCTCCTTGGTTGTGTATGAAGAGGAAGTTCATTATGATGCCGGCTCATCCAAGGCCGAGGCAACCCTAAGAACGACATTGATGTGTACCTAAGGCCATTAGTTGAAGAACTTTTACAGTGTGGGCCAAACCAGGTATACGTATGTGGGATGAGCACAAAGGAGAGCCATTTGACCTACGAGCATTGCTTTCGTAACCATCAATGATTGGCTCGCTCTTAGTAACATTTCGTCAGACAAACAAGGGATACAATGCATGCACACACTGTTTAGATGATCTTGAAAGTGTATATTTGGATAAATGTAATAAGGTTGTGTACCTAGGGTATCGCCGATTTCTTAGAACTCGCATCCAAGAAGAAAGAAAGGCAAGCATTTCAAACGTCTGGCGAACCGGAGGAAGCTCCTCCGCACCGGTGAGGAGGTATTTGGTATGGTCAAGAACCTAGAAGTAATCTTTGGAAAAGTTCTGGCAGTCTATCTTCGAATGACGATGCTGGAAACGCTACCATGTGGAAGAAGCAATCTATATTTTGGGACTACCCTATTGGAAAGTCTTAGAGGTCCGCTCTTCAATCGACGTGATGCACGTGACGAAGAATGTTTGCGTGAACCTGCTAGGCTTTCTAGGAGGGTATGGGAAGACAAAAGATACACCGGAAGCACGACAGGACCAGCAACGCCCAAGGCCCCTAAAGAGCCTATGCATCCCGAGAACAAGAAGGGTAAACGATGCCACTTAACTCCTGCCTACGCTCTTACCAAAGCGAGAAGGAAATATTTTTGAATGTAAAGCGATCAAGGTACCGTCGGCTTAAATCGAATATAAAGGGAATAATAAATATGGCAGAGAAAAATTCCAAAACCTGAAGTCTCATGACGCCACGTGATTATGACACAATTGCTTCCGATTGCATTGAGGGGCTTCTACGAAAATGTTCGAGTACCCATTGTGAAGCTATGTGCATTCCTCAATGCAATATCTCGGAAGGTAATCGATCCAGAAAGCCTACTGGGTTACAAGCAGATGTGGCCCAATGTCTTGTCGACTTTGAGTTGGTGTTCCCACCATCCTTCTTCAATATTATAACGCATCTCTGGTTCACCTAGTAGAAGAGATTGCCATTCTCGGTCTGTATTTCTACAATATATTTCCCCTTTGAGAGGTACATGGAGTCTTAAAGAAATATGTTCATAACCGTGCTAGGCCGAAGGAAGCATCTCCAAGGGCTATGTAATGAGGAGGTCATTGAGTTACGTGTTGATTTTATTCCCGACCTTAAGGCGATTGGTGTTCGAGAATCACGACATCAGGGAAGACGCATGGAAAAGGCACCCTAGGATGTAAAGCAATGATATGTAGGACGGGCATTCTCTCAATCAAGCACACTACACGGTTTTACAAAGATCTATCTTGGTTGCCCGTATATCAATGAACACAAGAATTTAATACGCCTCAAACACCCGGGCGATCGATGAATGGATTATAAGTGAACACATGGCGAGTTTTGGCGGCTGGCTGCAAAGACTTCTCACGAATAACACCACTGTTGGGGATCAGCTGTACTTGTTGGACAGGACACCATCTTCGACTGTATGTAATTTCCAAGGGTACGAGATAAATGGGAATATATTTTACACGATAGGCCAAGATAAAAAGAGCACCAGCCAAAACAGTGGTGTCCGCTTCGATGCAGCAGAAGACAATGGGCAAAAGACCACGTATTATGGGTTCATAGAGGAGATATGGGAAATTGACTATGGACCTAATTTTAAGGTCCCCTTGTTTCGATGCAAATGGGTCAAGCTAACAGGAGGAGGGGTTGAGGTAGACAAGAAGTACGGAATGACAACGGTGGATCTCAACAATCTTATGAAGGTAGACAAGAACGTAGACGAACCATTAGTCCTAGCCAATGATGTGGCTCAGGTTTTCTATGTGAAGGACATGTCCTCTAGACCAAAAAAAAGAAAAAATATACAAACGAATACATCATATGATGAGCCAAAGCGTCACATAGTTC
Source organism: Avena longiglumis (assembly GCA_030063025.1). Lineage (NCBI taxonomy): Eukaryota > Viridiplantae > Streptophyta > Magnoliopsida > Poales > Poaceae > Avena > Avena longiglumis. Next base: position 519,208,053 of record CP125976.1, read on the forward strand.
TTTCAGGGAAAAGAAACATCGTGGGAATCGAGGACAAGACAGACATGTCAGAAGATTATAATAAGTTTGATGAAATTCCGCCCTTCACAGTGAAAACTGACCCAAGCATTCCGTTAAGTAAAGAAGATGCTCCATGGTTACGTCTGAAGCGATCAAAAAGAAGGACATATGCCAAGAAGTTCATGCTCATATTATGTAACTCTAGTTCATGTTTTTAATATTAATACATGTCTTGAGTGTTAGTCATGTTTTGTGGATGGACCGGGACTATGAGAAGAAGTTGTCCCGATTCGTACCATTAAGATCTGATCTCCAAACGCGGTCACATATTAGGAGTGCCTCTATGACCAGTTTCTTGGAGATCTTGGGAGGACTAGGCTCGTCGCATCTCCTGGCTAATCGGCCAGTGGTGTCCCTACTCTAAAACCATCTTGCAGCTTTGTAACTTCTCTAACTAGATCAATACACCTAGGAGCTAACTAATTTCACATATTAGGGAGTGCCTCTATGACCAGTTCTCGGAGATCTTGGGAGGGGCTCGTCGGCATCTCCACGAATCGTCTGTAGTGGTGTCCCTGCCTCAAACTGGCTGGAGGACTGGACTCACAAGGATGCCTATTTATAGTACAAGCAGCTCGACATAGTGTCGACACTTACAAAATAATGTCGACACTCACCCCTATTATTAGTGATGACTCGTGTTTTGTCCCGGTTGGTGTCTCCAACCGGGACTAAAGGTTCATCTTTATTCCCGGTTGGTGACACCATCCGGGACAAGGTACACGCCGCACGACATAATGTCGACACTCACCCCTATTATTAGTGCCGACTCGTGTTTTGTCCCGGCTGGTGTCTCCAACCGGGACAAAAGGTTCATCTTTAGTCCCGGTTGGTGTCTCCAAACGGGACTAAAGGTTCATCCCGCCATTTTTTCCCACCATTTTTCTTCCCGCCATTTTTCATCCCGCCAGTTCTTCTTCCCGCCATTTTTCTTCCCGCCAGTTCTTCCCTCCAGTTCTTCCCGCTAGTTCACTATATATATATATGTAGGGGGTTGGCCTCCATTGTCATTGCACATCTCTAGACTCATATCTGAAACCTCATCACTCTTTCCCATGGCTTCCACCGTAGCATTAACCCCCAGGGAGGCGGAGGCGCTTTGCGCCTCGAACTACCCTCGCCCACTCTTGTGTCCCCGTCGGTGGATCTTGGCGTCGGGCGTGCGGTTCCTCTGTCCCTCTAGGTGTGGCGCGGATGGCCATCACGAACCACTACTACTTGAGCTCACGGGGAGCGGAGGAATCCTAGATGGCATCCGACTATTTCCCTACTTGGGAAGCCTTCTTCGTGGATCGTGAGAGGGTGCTCGTCGAGCACGAGGAGGGCCCACCTCCTCCTAACTTCAACGAGGCGGCTATGGTGTGGCGTCGGACTCTCCAGAGCGTCATGGCCTATGACACTGCCGCCGACTCTAACCCCCGTCTGCGCTACCCTCAAGTCCAGCCCATGCGCTACCCTCAAGTCCAGCCCACGCGTACTCTCTAGAGGATCAATTACGGCGACCCCGACGACGATAGCGATGTGGCGTGAGCACAGCGACTCTGATGGCGAGTATTACAGGTGTAGGCAGGAGCATGACTGAATCACTCCAACATTCCGAAACAAGTTCGGCCGATTGTTACTTAATCTGGCGATGTATCTTAATTTTCAGTTCTTTTATGTATCTTACTATTAGTTGGCTATTAGTTCGGCTTTATCTGGTATATTGATTATGTCTCAAAAAAACCTTCACAAAATGACCTATCTCATTCGAGGTTTCTTGGCTTTCGGGTCAAATGACCAATGTTATGGCTAGAATCAAGGCATAGTTTGTGATAATATGGCCATATTGTGCATACATGTGCATCATGGCATGGCAAACAATGTTGCAAGAGGAAGTTTTCCTTTTTATCGCACCAAAAAGGCATTTTCCATTTTCCGAGCATAAAAAACGGACGGTTTTGTGAAGCAACCACCAAATGGCTAATTCAAAAAACCACCAACACATTTTGCAAAAATACTAGACCACCTTATATGCACAATGTACCAACAGGGGGATCTGAAACCTTTCCGTCCACCTCTGGTGAAAAAGACAAATTCCTACCGAATCGATAGGAAGTGGGTCAGATATGAACTACAAGTACATGATACGATGCTCATGATTTAAAAAAAAATCATTTTTAGGTTCACAATATGCTATTTTATCAAAAAACAATGCAAGTTGAGCGAGCCTTGGTGAGATTCAAGTGTATACAAAAGATGCGACATTTAAATATCCAATCAATTCAAAAATGTTAATACAAAAGATGCGGCATTAAAATATGATTTGATCTAATAAAAATCATTTTTTAGATGCTTAATATTTATTATGTTCAAAGTTTTAGGATTTAACAATTTATTTTTGTTTGAATTGAATAATCAAAATTTATATGTAAGTGTTTTAATTATTTTGAAAATTTTCATGTAAAGTAAATATAAAATGATTTACATGAATGGATAGATATTATTTTTCTGAAAATTATGATATATTATTCATATTTTCTGAGTTGAAATGAAAAGATATGAATTTTCTAAATTCATATCATATTTTAATTAAAATGCCCTTTAATGCATGAAATAAATGCCCTTTAACACCGGTTCGCACGAACCGGTGTTAAAGAATTATTATTCGCTTCTCACCACCCCTTTAACACTGGTTACCACTTTAACACGGTTCTGTCGAACCGGTGTTAAAGAGGGGTAATATCTTGTGAAGCGAAATCCCTTTAACACCGGTTCCAGCCACGAACCGGTGTTAAAGGGTATTAAATTCACCTTCCCTTCCTTTCTTCCCCAGCAGATCGATCGAACACCGGTGGCAGAGAGAAGCGCATACCGCCGCCGCCCTCGGGCTCGAGGTCCGCCGCCCGACCTCTCTCTTTTACTTGACCTTGATCGCCTCGACCACCTCTTCCCGTGCAGAGCACCGCCGACGCCGCCTGCCTCCGCCAGAGGCCACGCCGACGCCCTCGCCTCCGACGAGCCCGCTAGCACCGCCACCGACGAGATCCGTCCGACGAGCACCGCCGCCCGACGAGACCACCGCCGCCCGACGAGCACCGCCGTCCGACGAGACCAACGTCACCCACCAGTCAGCGCCAGCTGTCTGCCACGTCAGCGATGACACAGCGCCAGTCAACGTTGACTCTCCTGAAAAATAGAAGAAAAGATAAAAATTGCAGAAAATTGTATAATCTTCCAAAAATCATATAAAAAGATTCGTAGATCCAAAAATAGCAAATTATATATCAATGAATTCAGAAAATTGAGTAGATTATTAATATCAAGTTGGATTTAACTTTTACAGTACGTGTTTACTGTAATAATTTAATTAGTTTTAGTGGTCTTTTAGGTTAATAAATTCATAATAAAATATCTCCTGGTCCAAAAATCACAAATAATATACCTATGGATTCACAATTGTGTGTAGATCATAAATATGAAAATGGTTAAGCCAAATAATATAAGGTTTTTCAGCAATTAAATAAATGGTAGAATTGCTTATTTAGAGTAATAAATTCATAAGAAAATAAATAATGGTCAGAAAATTACAAATAATATGTCCCTAGAATCACAACCCCGTGGGGATTATATATCTGATGATAGTTTGATTTTTAGACAATAGAAACTATTTAAATGATTTAAAACCCATTAAACACTATTTAAATCATAAGAAAAAGATTTGTAACTCTGATTAGGGTGAATCCAACGCCTACTGGTTCGTATTTATGTCCTCTATCCATTGTGACTTATTAAATTTCCATGCATGCATTTGTTTGATATCTATGTGCTATTGTTTATGTTGTATGAAATTGTTTGCTCGATAGATTGCGAGGAGTGCAACGTGTGTGATTGCTGACTCATCCTGATTAAAACTTGTTTGCTCGATAAATTGTACTACATGCATATATTAAAACTTGTATACAAATTGGACCTCTGACTCATTTGTGTATTTATTTGTGTATTTTTGTATGAATAATATGTATATTTGTGTATGAATCCAAGTCCACTTGAATGTTTACACTCTTACTCTAGATAATATTATTGTTTTAGAAACTATGGATCCACTTAGTAGAAACTTTGAAGAAGAAGAAATAATGGAGAACATTATTGATGAGGACACCTCACAATATCTGAACTTGGAGGGACATGATGACGATAGCTCAAGTACTAGTCATGGAGAAGATGAAGACTCCGGTGAACGCAATTTAATGGTTACAAAGTCCGGCGAGGTATATGCATTGATTAAGCCTCTGTTGACTTCCACCAACAATCTTCTTCTACATGTATTAATTAACGCTTCTTTCTTCTTTTAGCCCTCTGGATCGACCAGCCAGCAACCATCTTCTTCTACGAAAAAGATCAAGCGAGGCGCGAGCCAGCGGTTGAAAGATCGTGCAAAGTTCACGATCGAAGCAGTCTGTGTTGATGGCAGGCTGATGGAGCCCAATAAGGCCGCAGACAAATTTGTACGTCAGGCTAGAGTTCTTGTTAGGGACCAAATGCCAATCATAATTGAAAATTGGAATAAGCCAAAGAAGGGCGACGGTACCTTTGTCGATGACAGATCCAAAGAAACGCTTTGGAATTCGTTGTTGGTAAATTTCACCCTTCCGCCAGAGGAGGATGAAAACAACCCGGTTATAAAGGAAAAGGTCAAAGAGTGGACTCTAAATAAGATGGCTGACGCTTTCCGCAACTGGAAGAAAAAATTGAACAAATTTGTCAAATCTGGCATGAATAAGACCGTCCCACTATAACGAAAACAGAAAGATGAACGCCAGTCATGAGAAACAACGACATGAATCGCAGACCGGTGCGGATGGTAGCCGGCTTTTCCAACTCAGGCCCCAATCTCCGAGTGAGGCCCATCTCGAACACATCGTGTGCCCAAGATACTGATGGCTTCTTTGAAGATGAGGCCGCGGCAGGAGCCTCCGCGGTAATCGCCGCAGGAGCCTCCCTTGGAGGCGAGGCCCTTACGGCTGGAGAATCGCCCAAACCAGCGACTGGGGAAAATGGAGGTGGTAACGATGCCAGAGGCACCTCGTCCATGGGGGCGGCAACGTTCGGTGCTGCGGTCGCGCACGCTGCTGCGTCCTTAGCCGAGCTAGTGGCGCTGGAACTGGACGTGGACCGGGACGGAGACATCTGTCTTGCCGGCTTCGTCTTCTTCTTCGGCGTAGCTTTCGTCTCCTTCTTCTTCTTCTTCTTCTTCTTCTTCGACGGCGTGACCTCACGATGTGAGGTGTGCTCGAGAAGCTCGTCGTCGTCATCATCGTGAAGCTCGAGGCTTTTACTTGCCTCGAGCTCGCGCTGGTGTTGCCTGCGGGTCTTGCGAACTGTTGGGGCAGCGACTTTTACGGGATCGTCCTCCTCGTCGTCGTCATCACCTTCGTCGCTCACGGCATTGCCTTCGGTGGGCAACGACTCGCTCCCGTCCTGTATGGACGAGCTCGAGTTCTCGTCGTCTGTGGGTGGAAGCCACCCTTCCACCACTTGGAACAACTGCAATAAGAACAAGACAACGTCCGCACAACCGCGAATGCACCATCTGCGACTGCGAGTGGTGACGAAATAACGGCTTACCATTGGAGCTGGGCGCCTTGCAGTATAGGGGGCGATCCCGGCCTTTGCATCAAGATACACCGCCTGAGTAATCTTCTTCAGGGCCAGGGTGTAGTCTTGGAGATGCCATTCGGCTAGGGAGGACTTTGTTGGATCGTCCTTACCCGTATACTCATACATGTAGTGGTCGCGGGCCAAGAGCACGCCCGAACCAGAAGTTGTAGAGATTAATGGTCTGGAGGCCCTTCTTCTTTAGGCCGCGGATGGTCTGCAGCATTTCGTCGACAACCATCCGTTGATCCAGCGGGAGCTTGACGACCTGGAGCCGACACGGCTCGGGCTAGTCGGCGGAGTACCTTGGAATCACCACTTCTCCATCTGGAGTCGACTCGGTGACGTAGAACCAGGACTTCTTCCATTCGTTTGCCGCCTTGGCGGGCAGCATCAGGTCGAAGAACGAGGCCTTCGACTTCAGCTGGAATGTTAGGCCACCCGCGGCTAGAATCGGGCCGCCTGACTCTTTGCGGCTGATTCCCCCATGGAACAGATCTTGCCACATAGGGAAGTAGGGCCTGTAGACCAGATAGCACTCGCAGAACGCCAAGAAAATGGCGAGCTGCTCGATACTATGCGGACCCGCATCCGGTTTGGATCCGTAGAAGCGCGAAACGCCGAAGAAGAAGTGAAACCCAGCCCCCCTCCGGTGGCTGGTGAAGCGATGAATTCTCCTCGTGCGTTCGAGTCACTTCTCCGCCGAGGATGCGCCATCTGCCGGGCGGCAGATCGCCTCTCGAAGGATGCCAGAGCGCCTGGTGCACTTGGATCTTCCCCATGGTTCGGTGGAGGGGGCCATCGGTTGGAAGTTCGTGGAGGTCGGGGCTCTCTGGATTGGTTGGATCGCTATGCGGAGTGGGAAACGGAGATGAGCGAGATCGGAGGAAGAATGAAGGAGTGTTTCCCCGTTCGCTTGTCATTCTCCTTATATAGCGGTTGCTACCCGCCAATTTCGGGAGCCGTTACTACGCGATAATTACGCTGAAGTTACCGTTGGATTACCCCAACAGCTAGTTTGACCCCAATTGATGGCCCAACTTCGTCCATTCGCCTCGTCGGTCCACGCGACTCGACGATTCGCTGACCCAATCACTATAACAGTGACTGAGTACTCGCCGACCCATTCTGCGAGCTGCGACATGATGTTCGCCGTTATTAGGACTAGAATAACTAGTTTTTCCTTTATTCAGGAGTTCGCCACCAATTCGACTGGACGTCTGCATTGGACCCGCATACTCCGACTGCCAGCGAACGCCTGAGACCAATAAACGACGGCCTCGGGGACTACTGATGGGGATATGCCTAACGGGTATACTCAGCAGGACGTTTCCTACTGGCCCAGGCGCCAGCGAGTGGGCCTGCAGGACGGCGACTGGATCAAGATCTGGCGTGGACTCAAGCAACTGTAAGATGGAGGCCCAGAAGCGTAGATAGGCTCAGTCGGATTAGGTCGTAAGATCACCGAATCCTTAACTGATTCGGTTGAGATCTGGAAACCCTAGGGAGGCGAGTTTATATAAACCTCCCTAGAGGGAGCATAGAGGATACGTTCCATCATACACCCAAGCGACTCGCCGCCTAGCCATCGAGCTCGCCCCATTGTACTCTCACCATAACACAATCTAGCAGGAGTAGGTCTTTACCCTCCGGGGGGCCAAACCTGGGTAAACCCTTGTGTCTCAGCCCTCATCTCACCGGAGATGGTCGCCCTTGCCCCATGTTCTACTACTCATTGCCGATTAGACAGATCTGCCGTGGTCATTCCCACGACATAGTGGGCTAGCTGGGTTGGGCTAGTTTCCTTCTTTTTTATTCCTGAAACCTTTTTCTTTTTCTGATTTCTTTTTTGTTTTCAATTCAAACTATTATTTGATTTCAGATTTCTTTTCAAATATTTTCTAAGTATTCAGTATTTTCTATACTTTTTTAAATAGGTATTTTAAAGTCCATTTTAGAATAATTCCTTTATTCTTTTATGGTTTATATTTTATTTTAAAAGGGCTCTTGTCTTTTATTCAAATAAGATTTAGATTTTATTCTCAAACCCTTATTTGAATTCTAATTCTCCACAAAACTTATTCAGTAGGTTTTATTTAGTTAATAAGGTGTTAAATAATTCATTTTTAATTATTTGAAATATTTTTAATATGATTTATTAATCATTTAAATTGAGCATTTGTCTTTATTCAAATAAAATCAAATATGTTTTAATTCCATATAAATTTTATTTAAATGATTCTTTTATTTCATTAAAGTTAATTTAAATAAGTTTTATTCCACTGGGGCAAATTCCATTTATTTTCTTCTCATGATTTAATTAATCATTTCTATTAGGGATTTTGTCTTTATTAAATATAATTCTGAATATGGTTTAATTCCAGATAATTTTATTTGAATATTCCTTATCCCTTTATTTTATTTGAGTTTGGATTATCTTTATTCCATTATGGATTTGTCCAAGATTTAATTTCCCTTTTAAGTATTCCTTATTCATTTATTCCTTTCCTTATCTTATAAAATCCATATCTTTTTATTTATAGATCCAAAATTGGTGATTCTAATTTGTATATTTTTATTTCATAATTGTTTATCTTTTCAAATCATTTTTGGATTACTTAGATCACAATTTGGTATGGATTTTAGATAGGAGATTTATTAGCTTTGAAATGTAATTCCTTTAGCTTATTAAATCCATAAGATTTTATCTATGGTTCCAAATTGAATGAAATAAATTTCTATGATTCTATAATATTTTTATTCATCATTCTTGTTCATTTATAAATGTTTGTTGAAAATTTTTTATATGGAACAAATCCATAGTCTTAGAGATAATTTGGAATGATTTTCTTCCATTAGGGTTTTAGGGTTTTGGTTTAACTTTTCCAAGTGTTTAAATTTCAAGATTCACTCATTGATGAATGTATTTCACTTAGCTGAAATTTGTTGGATTCTATTTTATTCAAAGTTTGTTCAAGATGGTTTTTGATGTTTCCATTTAGAATCAAAAAGTTCCTTTTCACCCTAAATTTCAACAATTATTTATTTTTTTATTTATTTTTCACATTTCAAAATTAGGAAAATTTTAGGATGTGACAAGATCTAGGTGTAAAGGGTTACACGGATGCTAGGTTTCATACCGACCTAGATGACTCAAGCTCGAAATTCAGCTATGTGTTCATAGTCAATGGAGGTGCAGTGAGCTGGAAGAGTTCCAAGCATGATACAGTGGCTTACTCTACTAAGGAAATTGAGTATGTTTCTACCTCAGAGGCGGCAAAAGAAGGGGTTTGGATCAGATATTTTCTGATTGAACTCGGTGTTGTTCCTGGTTTGTCCAGTCCGTTAGATGTGTACTGGGACAATACCGGTGCTATTGCACAAGTTAAGGAACCATGGACACACCATAAGAACAAGCACATACTCAGAAATTTTCACCTAATTTGGCAATTCGTCAATGGTGGAGAAATTAAGCTATGAAAGGTACACACGGATGCAAATGTTGCAGACTCATTGATCAAGCCGCTTCCACAACCTAAGTTTGAGATGCACGTTAGAGAGATGGGAATGAGATTCCTAAAGCCTAGATATGCTTGAGTGTTTGACTCTAGTGCAAGTGGGACACTGTTAGGAATAATTCCCTAGAGGATAACATTTCACCATGTATTTATAACCCAGAATCTGGCTTAGGGCTAGTTGTATGTGTTACTGAAATTGTTGCAGATGTGAAACCACATAATTATATTTATCTCTAGCCAGTTTGTCCTTAGTCGTTTGAGGTTGGGAGGGAAAACCGCTACCGAGACTAATTTGTAATTCGGAAGACGATAATGTTTCACATGTCATGTGCATGGAGATGCTAACTACCTTGTATTTGCTAGTCGGAAGAGGTACGATAGCGGGACCGATCCAAAGGTTAGTCGGACGTGAGAACACAATGGAATCCTTAGACCTGAGGGGATCGCACGATCCGAGCTGTGGAAGAGATAGCTTGGACTCCATCTAACGCTCAGCATAACTGGGAGTAATTAAGGTGGTCTTAGGCCAACTTCGAAGCAAGCTATGTGACATGGATCAGCCAAGATAGAATTTTCCCCTCCATCTCGGAGAGATATTCTCTGGGACCTCTTGTGTGATATGATTCAAATGCATGTCCATGCACTACTCGATCAAGTGTTGATCAAGGTAGTCTGACTTCGTGAAGCCAGAGGGAATCAGTTATCAATGCAACAAGAAGAGAGTAAATCAACACTAGGATGATGGAATCTCCCTCGTAGTTTATCATCAATATCATGAGGCAAAGGGACTTGGACAGATTGTCACATTGAGGGCACTTGCGCAAACCGGAAGTCGGTAAGTCTTGATAAAGGCCTCTACGGACTATTAGCTCTAGTCGGAAACTCATTGAGCTATGGCTCTGACTAAATGATTACTGAGCTGTGCCTGGATTACCGTAAGTCTGCGGGATCGCACACATAAGAAAGTGGGACTAGTCATATGTTGATCTGACTATCACAAGATGGCAAGTTGGACTTGTTCGGACAGGTACACTTGTCAATTTTTTGGACACACTTTGACTATCCTTAGGGTTTAGGACCGAGGGACACAAGTGTTGTGTGACCTTACCTACTCTCCTATATAAAGGAAGGTGGTTGGCGGCATACAAGATACAGGTTTTTGGATCTAGTGCTGCTTCCTAGGGTTTCACTAGACTTGGCAATTCCCACCTTCCTGTCCCGTGGCGGCAATACTAAGACTAGCATCTCTCTTGGTGGTGTTCCACCTTCTATATGTGTGTGACAACAGAGGCACCACAACTGCGGTGCTCGTCGGTGGCGTTGGTCGACAAAGTCGAAGAGAGGAGGAGGAGCACGGAACCGACGATGAGGTAGTCACATGATTGAGAAGTTTGCCAAAGCCAGACGCGACGAGGGGAATGCACGACACCACCACGACACACTTCCTCATCTTTCGCACCTGCGCTTCGAGAGGTGCAAACTATTGCTCTTCACCTTGGGCGGATCTTGGGGTGGCTCGCCAGAGTTCTTGCCATAGAAGTAAAGTTTTTGTTTTCGGCCTAGATCTGCACGTTGCTCAATAGTCACGTACGACCAATGGATGGAATCTGTAATCAATGAATTGCGCACTCAAGAAAGATATCACATGGAAGCGATGATGGTGCGGTGGGCTAGATTGGCGACCAAGGTGAAGGAGCTTAAGGATAGGTTGGACAGACTTGCTGCTAGATGTAGTATTTAGTTCGTAGTAGTTAATACAGTAGTAAATTAAAGTAATATGTAGTGTCTTTTTGGTGGCTTCTTCATTTGCACACTGTAAGTCCATGATAGATTTAGGTGTGTTCTTTTGGTGGCTTGATAATCAATAAGTACTAATGTTAATCAAACAAAATGTTGGGGAATGTGCGACACGTTTAACTTGCCAAAAATTTGATAAGACAGAGGGATGTTGGGGAATATGCTAGTTAAGTCTCATATCTTTCCCCTTTAACCCACACATAGTTCGCTCTCTTATCCGAAAACCCCCCACCAACCACCAGCACACTCCGTCAACACCCAGATTTTAATCCCAGATGCCCGTTATGCCATACATCGCAATCCCAGGATTACCATTTTTGCGAGACATAACAGAATTGGATACCACAGTACATCATCCATTACAAACCATACATAAGGTTTTACACAAATAAGGATCTCATGATCCAGTTCTTAATACAACTCAAGCGTGAAATACGTAATAATAAAGGTAGCGTAAAGCTCCATCTTGGGGTCATAGGCAATCGGCGATGGGAGATGATCCTAGTTGTCATAACCTTCCTGGGGTCCATCATCCTGGTACTCCTCTTCATAGTCTGGCCACGGGAATAGCCAGGGACAAATCCATGAGTACTCTCTAAGTACTCGCAAACTAATACTAACAAGTGAAGGGGGTTTTTGTAATAGGACACTAAGCTCTATGGTTGTTTTGCAAAAAGCCATATTTACCTCTAGTAAGTTCAGAAGCAAGAAAGCTAGTTGAATTTTTATAACACCTAAGTGGGAATTTGTATCTCATGCCACAACTCTGTTGTGGTCAAGTCAAAAATTCTCCGATTCATTTCACAAGTCATTTTTAAAACATCTGACGGGGGAACAGTATGGCCACTCAATGTCCATAACATGACGGCTTGACTATTCGAATAGTTTGACACTCTGCAGATATTGTACACTTTCACCACACCATTCGATAAATCCGTCAGGAACAAATCCTGAATTCACCATACTCAATATGCGGATAATCAATCCTAACCTTTCAATTACACTCCCTAGTATAAGCACCTCTCCTGTGAGTTGGCCTCCCAACCATGACCAACTGTCATCTTGGATACTGCACAGGTGGACAATCTTCACAAGGTAGCCTCAGCTCAGACCTTGACCGTGAGGGAACCAATACTAAGGTATATAAGTTTGTAGTCAAGCCCTACCCAATCTTTGGGAATTGTGGTTGTACGGTAAAATTGGAATGGTATCGCATCCAGACAACCATCAATTTTAAAAAGGGCTAAGGCTCATGCCTTAACATTTTCATCACCAAAATCATCTGGTGCTCGGAAACACATGTCAAAACATCTCAATAGAATGATCCATCATTCTAAGGTTTTCATAACCATTTTCACCAAGTATTCCCATCTAAAGTTGATCAATTTTTATGCTTTGCACTAGCATCTACAAATGGGGGTGAGTACTAATGAGGGGTGATAAACAAGTGGAGTTTCAAATAAGTACCACCTCATGCCTTAGGATGATATCAAGGTTGTCTAGCTTAGGCCAAATTTTATGCTCTTTATGCAACCTTCAATTATCTTTCTATAATCTACAAGTCACCTAAGTACATTCTAAGGAAGTAGCTGTCAACACCCGAATTTTTAATCCCAGATGCCTGTTATGCCATACATCACAATCCCAGGATTACCATTTTTGCGAGACATAACAGAATTGGATACCACATTACATCATCCATTACAAACCATACATAAGGTCTTACACAAATAAGGATCTCATGATCCAGTTCTTAATACAACTCAAGCAGCGGAATACGTAATAATAACGGTAGCGTAGGCGAAGCTCCATCTTCGGGGTCACGCGCAATGCTGACGATGGGAGATTATCCTAGTTGTCGTAACCTTCTTAGGATCCATCCTCCAGGTACTCCTCTTCATAGCCATGAGTACTCTTTAAGTACTCGCAAACTAATACTAACAACAGAAGGGGTTTTTATGATAATAGGACACTAGGCTCTAGGGTTGATGGGGGAATACCAATCGGGGTCACGAAGCGGAGTCGCCAGCTGGATCGAGCCGACTCAAGCCAAGCCCAGAGTGGGTCGACTCGCCGAATACGGCGACTGGCGTATACTGTATCCAGACGAGTGGCACCGACTAGAGGCCCAAGACGGGGAATTTAATACAAAGCCCACCAAATACTTGTAAACCATAACTGGATGCATATATAAAGCCACCAGGGGCACCCCCACGGGGCATCTTCTTCCACATCATATGAGATCTAGTCTCTCCCTCTGCCTACGGCGACTCCATTTTAAACCAATCTATGATCATATACTGGATTGACGGCAGGATGTAGCGATCCTCCACCGAGGGGACGTGAACCTGGGTATATCGTGTGCCAATCTCACTCCCGGATTCTCCTACGTCGCCTTGCTCCCTCTACGTAAGCTAACCCCAGTAGCATCTGCCGTGCAATACCACGATAGTTGGCGCCCACCGTGGAGCAAGTGGTGCTTAGAGTGTGATAATCCGGGCGGGATCTCTCACCATCACCAGCAGAATCTGACGCGCCATCAAAGAATTGCTATCCGATGACTCAGAGTCTCAGAGTTGGATGCCAATCAATCTGATCGCTGCTTCCACGGCGATCACGGAACACGCGCAGAAAATTTTAGCACGCTGATTCAATCTCATCTCCCCCGTTTAGTTCTCTACCGATCGGTTAATTTATTTAAACTTAGTCTGACATGCATGCTACTTGTCTGCTATTATTTGGAGGACCGATCCATGAGGGCAGGAGCGAATCACTCGTGGCTCTTAATCCATGAGCTAAAGGAAAAGGAGGAGGTGCATGTCAAATCCGTGGATCAAATTTCGAAATACGGTAGATCAACTCCAGGGAAAAGAAACAAGAGACGGATGCATGATCGGCTGCAATCCCAGTTGAGTTTTATACTTGGTCCTTTTATTCTCTTTCTCATTGACTGCTTTAATTATTTTATTTGGATCTAATATATTGCATGGACATTGCTGACATGTACGAATCACATGGATTCGATGCAGAGCCGGACAGAACATGTCTCCGTATACCGATGAAATTCATCAACTAATCGCATAAGTGCTCCTCTGTTATGCTAATACAGTCTGTCGTCCAAATGGCAACCACGACATAGACGGCAACCACGGCATCAAGGACGACTATGCAAATTTATGTCATTCCGGACGGACAAAAATATGGTCGACTCCGCTTGCTGCGTCGATTTCGCTGTGACGACTCCACCGGGTCCACTCCTTCCGGCTAAACGCCGCACCAGTACATCGCGGACTCGCCAAGCGCGGACCCGTCTACCGCGGGATCGCATCGCGACCTCGCCCTCCGCGGTCTTACCTCTCCACACTCGGGGACTCTCCCCTCGCGGACTCGCAATCATCGCGGACTCGTCATGCTCGGGGACTCACCACAGCGAGCTCGCCCTCGCATACTCGCCACACTAACGGACTGCCGTTGCGGAATTGCCATGCTAACAGCTAAGTTTCTTTAGACTCGTACATGCTGTGAGTTCAAAATATATATGCATCTCCATTCATTCTCCAAAGCCGACCATGCAGTCGCATATGACCCTTTTAGGGACCAAAATCATACTTGGGATCGGTTTCAGTTTTGTCTGCTGTTTATTCGCGTCCGTCGAAGTAGTGATCGCTCGACCTCGCCACCCGCTGCGCTCGGGGACTCGGCTCTCGCCGGTCGCTCGGCCTCGCCACTCGCCGCGCTCGGGGACTCAGCGCTTGCCGGTCGCTCGGCCTCGCCACTTGACGCGCTCAGGTACTCGGCGCTCGCCGGTCGCTCAAACTCGTCCCTCTCCGCGCTCGGGGACTCGGCGCTCGCCGGTAGCTTGACCTCGCCACTCGCCGCGCTCGGGGACTCGGAGCTCGCTAGTCGCTCGACCTCGCCACTCACCGCGCTCGGGGACTCGGCTCTTGCCGGTTGCTCGGCCTCGCCACTCGCCGCGCTCGGGGACTCGGCGCTCGCCGGTCTCTCGGCCTCGCCACTCGCTGCGCTCGGGTACTCGGCGCTCGCCGGTCGCTCGAATTTTCCACTCGCCATGCTCGGGGACTCGGCACTCGCCGATCGCCCGACCTCGTCTCTCGCCATGTGCGGGAGCAACCACTACTATTTTCAGAATATGCATCTCTAAAGAGCCTCAAGTCGCCTCTACAACCCAACTCGAGCCGGGACTACTCCTAGGCATACCACGTGTACGCGTGGTTCTATGACTGTGGCTCTCCACGTTCAGGGAATCGCCACCATGGACTTGCCCTCGCGTACTCAACACACTCGGGGACTCTCCACCGCGGACTCACCCTCGCGTTCTCGACACGCTCGGGGACTCGCCACCGCGGATTCGCCATCGCGTACTCAACGCGCTCGGGGACTCGCCACCGCAGACTCGCCCTCGCGTACTCAACATGCTCCGGGACTCTCCTCCGCGGACTTGACCTCGCGTTCTCGACACGCTTGGGGACTCGCCCTCGCGTACTCAACGCGCTCGGGGACTCGCCACCGCGGACTCGCCCTCCCGTATTCGACACGCTCGGGGACTCTCTACCGCGGACTCGCCCTCCCGTATTCGACACGCTCGGGGACTCGCCACCGCGGACTCGCCCTCGCGTACTCAACGCGCTCGGGGACTCGCCACCGTGGACTCGCCCTCGCGTACTCAACGCGCTCGGGGACTCGGCGTGCTACAGAGAGCGCCACTCGCCGGTTCGCCCAACCTCGCCACTCGGCACGCTCGGGGAATCGGCACTCGTCGGTCGCTCGACCTCACCACTCGCCGCGCTCGGGGACTCGGCACTCACCGGTTGCTCGACCTCGGCACCCTCCATGTTCGGGGACTCGCCGCAACTGGCGGCTTCACCTACACCCTGCGTCTTTCGCCAACTGGCCATCACCGACTGGCTCACGCCGACCGCCTCCAGCTTCACGGTTCTTTTCTCTGTTCAGGAGCTCGTCGCCGATTCGCCATGACCCATCGTCAAGACTCTCTGCGCCCTGCCTCAAGCCCATGTCGAATCGACAACGCGCTCGGGGACTACTGATGGGGGAATACCAATTGGGGTATACGCACGAAGCGGAGTCGCCAGCTGGATCGAGCCGACTAAAGCCAAGCCCGAGCAGTCGACTCGCGAATCTGGCGATATCTTGGACCCAGACGAGTGGCGCCGAATAGAGGCCCAAGACGGCGAATTTAATACAAAGCCCACCAAATACTTTTAAACCCTAACCAACTGCATATATAAAGCCACCAGGGGCACCCCCACGGGGCATCTTCTTTCCCTTTTATGAGATCTAGTCTCTCCCTCCGCCTACGGCGGCTCCATTGTAAACCAATCTATGATCATATACTGGATTGACGGCAGGATGTAGCGATCCTCCACCGAGGGGACGTGAACCTGGGTACATCGTGTGCCAATCTCTCTCCCGGATTCTCCTACCTCGCCTTGCTCCCTCTACGTAAGCTACCCCCAGTAGCATCTGCCGTGCAATACCACGGCGATGACCTGACGAGATCTGCAATGCGTGAGTAGTAGAACATGGGGCAAGGGCCAGCCATCTGATGCGAGATGAGGGATGAGACACAAGGGTTTACCCAGGTTCGGCACCCCGGAGGGTAAAGACCTACTCCTGCTAGATTATATTTTGGTGAGTACAATGGGGCGAGCTTGACGGCTAGGCAGCGACTCGCTTGGGTGTATGATGGAACGTCTCCTCTATGCACCCTCTAGGGAGGTTTATATAGACTCACCTCCCTAGGGTTTACAGATCTCAACCGAATCAGTTAAGAATTCGGCGACCCTATGACCTAATCCGACTGGGCCTATCTACGCTTCTGGGCCTTCAGCTTCCAGTCTCTTGAGTCCACACCAGATCTTGATCCAGTCGCCGTCTTGCAGGCCCACTCGGCGCTGGGCGATGAAACGTCCTGCTGAGTATACCCCGGTAGGCATATCCCCATCAGTAGTCCCTGAGGCCGTCGTTGATTGGTCGCAGGCGTTCGCAATAATGGCGACCAATCGCAATAATGGCGACCAATCGTGTCGCAGCTCGGCGAACGGGTCGACGAATATTCAGTCACCATTATAGTGATCGGGTCGGCGAATCGTCGAGTCGTATGGAGCGACGAGTCAAATGGATGAAGTTGGACCGTCAATTGGGGTCAAACTAGCCGTTGGGGTAATCCAATGGTAACTTCGGCGTAACCACCGCGTAGTAACGGCTCCCAAAATTGGCGGGTAGCAACCGCTATATAAGGAGAATGACATGCAAATGCGGGAAAACTCCTTCGTTCTTCCTCCGATCTTGCTCATCTCCGTTCCCTTCTCTGCACAGCGATCCCACCAATCCAGAGAGCCCCGACCTCCACGAATCTTCCAACCAATGGCCCCCACCGCCGAACAATGGGGCAGATCCAAGTGCACCACGGTGCTACTGGCGTCCTTCAAGGAAGACGGGATCCTACGCGCCGGCAGATGGCGCATCCCCGCGGCCGGAGAAGTGCCTCCGGACCCGTGCGAGGGAGAATTTATCTGCTTCACCAGCCACCTGGAGCGGGGGCTAGGATTCCCCACTTCCCTCTTCTTCCGGTGTTTATGCGCCTACTACGGGATTCAGCTGTCAGACCTGGGTTCACATAGTATCGAGCAGCTCGCCATTTTCGTGGCGTTCTGCGAGTGCTATCTGGGATATAGGCCCTACTTCCCTCTCTGGCAAGAGCTGTTCCATGGGAGAATCAGCCGCGAAGAATCAGGCGGCCCTATGCTAGCCGCGGGTGGCCTAACATTCCAACTAAAGTCGAAGGCCTCGTTTTTCGACCTTATGCTGCCAGCCAAGGCGACGAGCAAATGGAAGAAGTCCTGGTTCTATGTCAACGAGTCGACTCCAGATGGAGAGGTGGCACTTCCAATGTATTCTGCCGACCGGCCTGAGCCGCGTCGGCTCTAGGTCGTCAAGCTCCCACTGGATCAACGGATGGTCATGGACGAAATGCTGCAGACCATCCGCGGCCTGAAGAAGAAGGGCCTCCAGACCATTAACCTCTACAACTGTTGGTTCGGGCGGAGGCTCGTGCCCTTCGCCCGCCACGACCACTACATGTATGAATACACGGGTAAGTATGACCCAACTAAGTCCTCCCTAGCCTAATGGCATCTCCAAGACTACACCTAGGCCTTGAAGAAGATTACCCAGGCAGTGTATCTTGACGCGAAGGCTGGGATCGCCCCCTACACTGCAAGGCGCCCAGCTCCAACGGTAAGTCGTTATTTCGTCACCACTCGCAGTCGCAGATGATGCATTCGCGGTTGTGATGACGTTGTATTATTTTTATTGCAGTTGTTCCAAGTGGTGGAAGGGTGGCTTCCACCCGCAGACGACGAAAACTCGAGCTCGTCCATCCACGATGGGAGAGAATCGTTGCCCGCCGAAGGCAACGCCGAGAGAGATGAAGGAGATGACGACGACGACGGCAGGGACGAGCCCATAAAGGTCGCTGCCTCAACGGTTCGCAAGACCCGCGGACAACACCAGCGCGAGCTCGAGGCAAGTAAAAGCCTCGAACTTCACGATGATGATGACGATGAGCTTCCCGAGCACACCTCACATCGTGAGGTCACGCCGTCGAAGAAGAAGAAGACGAAGAAGGAGGCGAAAGCCACGCCGAAGAAGAAGGCAAAGCCGGTGAGACAGGTGTCTCCGCCCCGGTCCACATCTAGTTCTAGCGCCACCAGCTCGGCTAAGGGCACAGATGCACGCGCACATGTGGCACCGGACGCTGCTTCCCCCTGGACGAGGTGCCTCTGGCATCACTGCCACCTCCATTCGCACCCGTCGCTGGTTTGGGCGATTCTCTGGTCGCAAGGGCCTCGCCTCCAAGGGAGGCTCCCGCAGCGATTATCGCAGAGGCTCCTGCTGCAGCCTCATCGTCGAAGAAGCCATCGGTGTCTTGGGCACACGACGTGTTCGAGACGGTCCACACTCGGAGATTGGGGCCCGAGTTGGAAAAGCCGGCTAGCATCCGCACCGGTGTGCGATTCATACCAGTCGCCAAGTAAGTACTGTTCATGTGCCTGTTTTTCGTTGTAGTCGGACGATCTTATTCATATCGTTGCTTCACAGTACTGGTGCCAAAAAGATCGGCCATCCCTCCATTGCCAAGGTTCCGCTAGTCGTCATCGAGGTGGACTCCTTGCGGAAGAGGAGGATCGAGGAAGTCGCTGCTCCCGTCGAAGGAGTCAAGAAGGTGAAAGGCGATGACGTGGTCACAGTCTCTGATGACACAGCGGTTGCTCCGAGCGAACCTGCAACTGCGGTTGATGTGGCTTCGAAGACCAAGGAGGCTGCTGCCTCACCCGACGTGGCCGAGCCGGCTCCAAGTGGCGCCGCGGCGGCTGCTGCAACTTCCCTCGCTTCATGACGAAGGCGGCTGCGGCAAGCGGCACGGCACCAACGAGCCAGATGCCCGGGGTCGCAGAGACGGAGGTCGAGCAGCATCGCAGCCACACTCTGGTCGTGCTTGCGTTTGTGGACGCGCTGGAGCTTCACGACATGCTGGGCGCTGCCATCCAGGTATGTCCAGTCCCCGAGGATCAGGCCACCGACTTTTAGTGGTCGGATTCTTAATGTTTTTATATCGTCCAGTCCCCGAGTGCCTGGTCGCTGAATTTCAGTGAGTGGGCACTTAGGATTTTCAATTCCAGTCCCCGAGTGCCTGGTCGCTGAATTTCAGCGAGTGGGCACTTAGGATTTTCAATGTCCAGTCCCCGAGTGCCTAGTCGCTGAATTTCAGCGAGTGGGCACTTAGGATTTGGTTGTTGTTGACGTTGTAGTTTGTTTGTAGGGCTTGCAACACGAATCGGCCGATCGGCTTGCAGCAAAACGTCACATGGAAAAAGAACTTGCTGCCATCCAGGAGACGAACGAGGGGCTTCAAGCCATTGCAGCCAAGGCGGAGGAGGTCCGCCGGGGCCTTGTCCCAGTGGGTGACCTGACGGCAGCTCAATCTGCTTTGAGTACGGCCGAGAAGATGATCGCCGATCTGGAGCGTGAGCTCAAGGAGGCGAAGGCGGAAGCAAGTTCGGCGGATGGGCGAGCGAAAGTTGTTGTTACGTCTGCCGCTGAAGAGCGGAAAGTGTCACGCCTTTTCGTTCTTTGGGCTGCGAGCGACTTCTCCTCTGTTCAAACTTCATCACGGGCCTCTGTCGTCCGCTAATTGGTAAACCCTTCTTCCTTTTTCCTCTGCCTGCACAACTGCGTTTGCGGAGTCGTTGACGTGCTCACTTCCTTCTTTTGATCCACTGGCCGGATTATTGATAGCACGAATGAGGCGCAGTCATTCGACGCGCGGCAGTGTGTGACTACCCTGGTCGACTCGACCGCGTTGTTCGTGACTTGCATTCGGGCGTACCTTCAGGAGATATCGCCCACGGAGGTGATTCCCAGCGACCTAGTGGAGGTATGGTGTTACCACTACTAGGAAAACGGATATAGGTAATCAGCACATCCGTGGCTCACATGGTTGAAGTGCCCCACGGATAAAACAGGCGTGGCTCACCTCTGGGCAGTGCCCTACTAGTAACTAGAACAACCGTGGCGCACATGACTATAGTGCGCCACAGATGTGTGTGGGCCAGGGCCCTGTTGGCCGCACGCCAAACATCTGTAGCGCACTATATTCATGTGCGCCACGGTTGTTAGTGTCAACCGTCGCGCACATGGGGGGGTGCGCTACGCCTAAGCGCATGCCCCCCTCTGCTGTGAAACGGCCACAAACATTTGTGGCGCACTCGGCCTAGTGCGCCACATGGAGTAGGAGCATTTGTGGCGCACATGGCATAGTGCGCCACAGATGTTTGTACTCCTTGTGGCGCACTAGGGCCGTCTGCGCCACGGATGTGTCGATTTTCTTAGGACAGCAATTTATGTGCACATGTGTGACCACATCCACCACCCCACACTTCACTTTCCCCTTATTCTTCCTCCTTAGATCTAGTCGGGATCTTCTCCTTCCCACCTCAATTTCTCCACCCATTCAGCATTTTTAGCATGTAAAACTTGCTTTGGATGTTACATAAGTAATAGAGGAAGGTCTTCGGTCTCTCATCTCCTTCTCCGGTCAACGCGCGCACCTCTCCTTTCCATCTTTCTCGCGATCGGTCTCTCATATCGGTAAGTTGTCCATGTAAGGATGTGTTCATGTGTATATGGATGATGTGCTCATATGTATGTAGATGATCAATGCTCATGATGTGTGTATGGAGAGGATCGATGGTCATATATGTGTGTGTATATGGAGAGTATCGATGATGCTCATGCATGTGTGTATGGAGAGGATAATGATATGTTCATGTGTGTATGGATCGGTCTCTCTCTCTCTCTCTTGTGTTTGTATGTGAACAAGTTGCCATTTGTTTTGCCAAAATATTGATTCATTTCCATTTTGGCAAGACTTTGGCATTTCGCGAAGGTCCTAATTTTAGGATAGGTCATGCTGAAATTTTCTATCGACCATTGCATGCATGCATGCATTCATTATGTGGTTCTAATAGACTTCAAAATTGTACCGTGTATACCGTGCAGGCAAAGATGGTCCGCATAATGAGCGAAGGCATTGTGGATAGATTTTTGAAATGTGCGACCGCCGACATGATACGAAATAACAAGACAGATATAAGATGTCCGTGCAGAAGATGCAAACTCAACTGGGTCATCGACCCAGATTCCGGGAATCTGCAGGCGCACCTGCTCCGCCATGTTTTCATGGATGGATACACTCGTTGGATAAGCGATGACGTAGACGATGGAGATGGTGAAGGTGGCCAACATGACGATGATCATCATCACGGCGAGAACGGGCAAGATGATGAAGAGTCTCCTGGAGATGGTGAAGGGGAAGGCATCGGGATGATGATGATCTAGATGCGGAGGAGCAGATGACGATGGAACAACGTCAGTCGCGGGACCCTTATGTGCAAGAGCTTCTCAAGCGCATTTAGTAACACCAGTGGCTGCCGCTAGAGAGAAAGCTGCAACTTGAGAAAGACGCGGTTACTCCATTGTATGAAGTATGCAGGCCCGATGATACCCGGTTGAATGTAACGCTCAAGCCTATGGAGATGAAGGCAAAACACAAATTGAGCGACGCAAGCTTCGACGATATGATGGCATTCTGGCACGATCGTCTCCCGGAGGGGAACACATGTCCAACTAGTATCGAGGATGCCAAGAAAATCTTTTGTCCTCTCGATCTACCGAACGTTAGATATCACGTATGCATCAACGATTGCATCATTTATCGGGGCGAGGACGCGGAGAAAACCACATGTCCGGTGTGCGACGTGAGTCGATAGAAGAAAGGGAAGAAAGCACCTCGAAAAGTGGTATGGTACTTTCCTATCACTCCTTGTCTGCAGCGCTATTTCGCGGACCCTAAGGAAGCGAAGCTCATGCGATGGCATGCGGAAAGGAAGAAGCCAGGAGATGATGATGACCCCGAAAAGGATGAGCTGCTGACGCACCCTTTAGATGCTAGCCAGTGGAAAGCATTGGACCTCGAATTCCCAGAATTCGGTGGAGATTCGAGGAACATCAGGCTTGGTGCGAGCACCGATGGACTCAATCCATTCGGTAGCGAAAGCACGCACAAAGACTTGTCCCGTGTTTGTATGGATGTATAACCTCCTCCATGGTTGTGCATGAAGAAGAAGTACATACAAATGAGTATGCTAATTCAAGGGCCGAAACAACCGACATCAATCTGTATCTCGGGCTGTTGAAAGAGGAGCTAGCCACGTTATGGGAATCTGGAGCCAATACTTACGACGCCGTCGCACAAGATTATTTCACTATGAGAGACGCGTTGGTCACTATGGTCCAAGACTATCCAGTTATGGGTATATCTCGGGCAGGTTATCCAAGGATTCGCATGCGTTAGGTGCATGGATAACACAAGCTATCTCCAACTAGAGAAAGATCCAGGGTCATCGAAAACCGTGTTCATGGAGCACCGGAGGTGGCTCGACAAGAATGATCCATGGAGAAAATGTGGAGACCTGTTCGATGGCAAATCAAAGACCCGAGGAATCCCAGAGCGTAGGAGCAGCGAAGAAGTGGAAGAGTTCTTTAAAAACTGGAAAGATTGTCCTAAGCCTGGAAAGAAGCGAAGAGGCAGCAACAAGACAAGTCCGATGAAGGTATGGAAAACAAGGTCTGCTTTTTGGGAGTTACCATCTTGGAAGTTTCTCTTGCGCCTCATAGCCTCGAGATCATGCATATCCCAAAACGTGCGAGAGGCTGGTCGCCACCATAATCAACATGCCAGATAGGACGAAAGATGGTCCGAAATCAAGGCACCACCTGATATGCTTGGGTATCCGGAAGGAGCTTCACGGAGGACGCACTACTCCTGATGATCAGGAAGATGACGATGATCATGAGTCGGAGACGACACAAGGTCGTCGGAAGGGTAAAAAGTTCAAGAAGAATGAATATTAATGCCCTCCTTCTTGCTTCACTCTAAGCTAGGATGAGATCAAACAGTTTTTTAAGTTCCTTCTAGGAGTCAAATTTCCTTACGGCTACGCGGGCAAGATAAGCAGATACCTAGATGAGGCGAAGCAGAGGTTCAGTGGCATGAAGTCTCACGACTGTGCCGTGCTAATGACACAGGTACTTCAGGTCGCACTAAGAGGGATAATGGACGAGCACGTCCGTGAAACGTTATTTGGCCTATGCAAGTTTTTCGACGTCATCTCTAGGAAGTCGATTGGCGTGAATCAGCTCGGGAGGCTACAGGAGGAGATCATGGTGATACTATGTGAGCTTGAGGTCTACTTCCCACCCGCATTCTTCGACATTATGGTGCATCTGCTGGTCCATGTCATGGAGGACATCGTACAACTCGGGTCGATGTTCCTCCGCAGCATGATGGCGTTCTAAAGTATGAACGGACACATCAAAGGATACGTTCGCAATAGGTCCCGTCCAGATGGAAGCATAGCCAAGGGCTTTCTGGCCGAAGAGTGCATCTCTTTCTGCATGAATTATCTAGACATCGAGAACCCTGTCGGTCTTCCCGTCAACAGGCACCTTGGCAAGCTCGACGGATCTGGTGACCGAGAGGGTCGTCGCATAATACATGCAGACTTCGATTTTCGACGCGCAGACTTTGATCGAGCAAACCTTGTCGCGCTACAGCATTTAGAACTGGTCGATCCTTGGGTACAGAAGCACAAAAGGTTAATCGAGAAGAAGTACAGTGACCGGGGCATACAGAGGACGCAGGGAGAAATAATCAAAGAGCACAACTTAGATTTCACGCGTTGGTTTAGTCAGACGCTCCTTGATAATCCCCCGCGATCGCATTCTTCTGACACGGAAAAGATCATATTCACCTTGTCGTAGGGACCGATGCAAAACCTGGTGACCTATCAGGCGCATGATATCAACGGCTACACATTCTACACGGAGGAAAAGGAAAACAAGTGTGATTATCAGAACTCAGGCGTAACGTCGGAATTCTACACCGATGACAACATGAAGGAAAGATTTTACGGAAGAATCGAGGAGATCTGGGAGCTCGACTACTATGGAGAAAAGGTGCCGATGTTCCGTGTCAGATGGGCAAAGAGCGTCGAAAGAGAAGACCGGTATTTCACAACCATGGTTATACCCGAAGCAGCCAAATCCAAGGCCGCCGGTGCAAACGTGGCCACGAAAAATGAACCGTGGGTACTTGCTACCAAAGTGGACCAATGTTTTTTCATTACAGACCCGACAAAGCCTAGCCGTGTTGTCGTGAGGAGAGGAAAAAGAAACATCATCGGAATGGATGGAGTCGCCAACGAGCAAGACTTCGACCAGTACGGCGATCCAAAGATTGAAGATGACGACGACTACGATGTAGCAACATACATCACAAGAAGAAAAAGGACAACCCTACCCAAAAAAGGTAGCCCGTTCAAAAGAAGAAACATTAAAGTGTCGGGTCTAAATTATTCAACCGCGACAAAGAAGGAAAAAAAGATTGTAAAACGCTAGCTCAAAAAATATTGTAAAACGCGTGGTCGAAAAAGATTGTAATAGTCATGGACAAATTATTATGAAATTTAGTTATACTTTGAATCATATTTGTAACACTTTTATGAC
The DNA here is from genome assembly GCA_030063025.1 of Avena longiglumis. NCBI lineage: Eukaryota > Viridiplantae > Streptophyta > Magnoliopsida > Poales > Poaceae > Avena > Avena longiglumis. Next base: position 519,233,234 of record CP125976.1, read on the forward strand.
ATATATCACCACTTTTGGGCATTTTTGGAATATTTAAAAGTATTTTAAAAACAAAACAAAACTTGTATGGCATATATCACCATTTTTGGGCATTTTTTGGAACATTTTAAAGTATTTTTAAAATAAAAATAAAAAAGTGGAGCACCAGGATTCAAACCTGGGTGCTCATAGTTTAGAATAGAGCTAAGGGGCAGAACCAGTGGGATAAGGCAGTACTAGTGTTAACTAGTGGGGTGGCCGCCCTCTTATCTGATAGTCCAACCCACATAGGCGTAGCGCACCCAGGGTGCGCTATGCCTATGTGGGTTGGACTAGTCAACCGCGCGTGCCACGTCCGCCTCTCTCATCCCCGCATCTCACAGACACCGCCACTGCCGCACTGCGCTCTCGATCTGCCACCGCGCCGCTGCTTTCTCGATCCGCCACCGCCGCGCTGCGCTCTCGAGGAGGAGGAGGCCCGCGCCGCTGCCGATCCGTGGAGGAGGAGGAGGCCCGCGCCGCTTGTGGAGGAGGAGGATCTCGCACCGCTCGAGGAGGTGGAGGCCTCCGTCGTCCGCCCGTCGTCCGCCCGTCAGAGGTGAGCGTCGCCCCTCCCCTGTCTCTCCCTCTCTCCCTCTCTCTCCCTCTCTCTCCCTTTGTCCCTCTCTCTCCCTCTGTATGGTGGCCTCGGACACGCTGGAGTTCTTGAGAAGCTTGCTGGTGAAGGGTACAACCTTAGTAACCCAATTGATCTGAAGACCTTCTGGGCATAGCATGTTCATCACGTTGTAGGGTCCAAAGCTGCAGTTTGGTCTGGGTATTGTCTGTATCTGCTCTTGTCTAATCTGCCGAAGTTTTTAGAAGTAGCTTGTAGCCAATGTTTAGTTTCTCGAATTTAATTTACTTGCCTTCCTGGAGCTTCAGCTGTGGAGTGTAGTAGGAGGTCTGTCTGTATCTGTCAATTTATAAGTTGTAGGTCTGTCTGTATCTGTCAATTTAGAAGTAGTAGGAGGTCTGTCAATTTAGAACATGCCTTCCTGGAGTTTAGGGTCTGGGTTATTGTCTGTATCTGTTCTTGCCTTCAATTAAGATTCAAGTGGAGCCTCGCTATCATGGTGCATCAAACCATTGATTTACTCTCCCCAGATAAACAACCAGTACTACTACACTAGTATATACAACTAGCAAGCACCAAGACGATTTTGGCTATACTATATAGTAGCAAGATGAAGCCGATGTGCTAGCTAGTACTAGTACCTGTGATGAAAGGATAGTATATACGCCACCTTGCTGATTAATCTGTCTGCTCTCATAGTAGTAATCGCAATATAGAACTCGAAATTTATTGCTGCACTATCACCATCTAGCAATATGTACATAGCTCGGTGTATGGACAAGTAAATGGTCATGACGACAATGGTTTACAATCTTTTATTTATGAGGCTTGTCCATGATCACATCATGCCCCCCCAGAGTGATCTGCTTATGTTTTTAGCAAATTCTTATACTTAAGCAAGTAGCAAGATTCAAGTTGTAAAAAATCTGAGTACTAAACTCTTGTGAAAATCTTGCCTTACTAGCTTAGCTGGTTTCTGTAAGTATGCGTAATAGTTCTTCTATCAGGGTGCAATATTTGAGAACTAAAGTTTCTTTGCTGGGCATTCTTTACAATACTTGAAAATTGCACAAGTTGCGATAAGAAAATATTCGTGTATCTGATCAACATCTTGCACCCCATATAGGTGGATTATAATACTAATGATGGTTGATAAGTGGTGGAGTAATTAGAAAGAGAGTAGAAGTAGTGGCATGAATTAGCATCTGGGAACTAAAAGAATAAGTTATTTTCTATGTTCAGGTCATTTCCATCATATGCGCACAACTGAATGCTATTTTCTTTTTTCAAGAGACCTAGCAGGCTTTAGTTGACAGAAACATGTATGCTTGGGTTTTAATTGCTGCTATGTATGCTCATATGTGTTATTTTCTTTTTTCAAGAGACCTAGCAGGCTTTAGTTATTTTCTTTCCATCATATGCTTGGTGCCTGGTGAATCCAGATGATAACTGTAAATGCCCATTGCTTGATGTGGCTGGGCATGTTGATGCATTCTTAACCAATGTGTTTTCTACCTAGATGTTTATGTGCTGGCTGTGTTGGCCAGATTATCCTATGTGACCAGATTATGTGCTGGCTGTGTTGGCCATTTATTGTGTGCTGGTTGTGCTGGCTATGATGGCCATTTATTGTGTGCTAGCTATGCTGGCCATATATATGCAGGTTCTTGTATGAAATGAGTCCCGATTTTTGCCGGAATGTTGATTAACTTCCGTTTCGGCAGAAATCGGGCACTCCTAGTTTAAGAAAATTAGCAAAGGTCATGCCGGATTTTTCCGTGCATTTAACCAATTATTTGTTTTTTATTAGTGCAAAGATGTGTGACAATGACGAGGCTGGATGTTCTAAGCGCATCAGCGCTGAAGGAGAACTCAGACCTCCGAATAAACAATTGACATTCTGGGAGGCGGCCCAGTGGCTAGAAGACGATGAAGAATACCATCCTTCGGAGAGCGAGGATGATGAGATGGAAGACATGGAGGAAGAAGCCGAAGGAACGGCGGACGATGAAACCACTGATGGCGGCAAGCCACGTGAGTGGTAGCAACCCTCCTAAGAAGAAGAAGAAGAGCCGAAGAAGCGCCCGAACACGGTCAGACGGCCGTGGAGGAAATTGCGAAGTGAGCCCATCGGGGTTCCGTTGGAGCCCGCCCTCGTCAAAGGGCACGGCAAGTGGCGGCGATCACCCGGATAACCATCTCGATCAACACCAAGAATCTCCGGCATAAGGATAATGGCCACTTGCACACACTCCTCTTTGAGAAGCTTCACGCAAGATACAAGTTCCCCGCTAAGTATCAGAACACAAATTATCATGGGAACGAAGTAAACAAATCCGCCCTCACAAAGATGAGCACCGCCCTGGCCAGCTGGAGAACCCGGATAAAGAAGAAGATCTATAAAGAAGGCAAAAGTCTCGAGGAGATCCAGAAGATTGACCCGCAGATCACCGAAGATCAGCCCGGAGTTCAAGGAGAGGTGTGAATCGAAAGAGCCACGCCAATAGTAATCGGGCAAAGCTCCTGCAGGCGATGAATATATGTCATCACCATCTCGGATCTGGTGGATACAAAACCGCGGAGGCCAAACGGAATAAGGAGGACGAAGAGTATAGATCCAAGGGGATAGAAAACCCCTTTGCTAAATTCGAATCCGGGCAGGTTCGAAACTTCATCGAGGCCGTTACCATGTGGACCCAAAAACCAAACAACTCACCGCGGATCCTGCGGTGAAGGAATCGAGGAAATTGTGGTAAGTATAATCTAATTATCATGGATCAACTCGATTACAATCTAATCGATGATCTAAATGATTCACTTATTCTTCCGCAGGAGGAGGAAATTGTTGCTAGTCATGGATCCTAGGGTTCCTCATCCAGGGGTCGGCGGCCACCCGTGGGATAACCCTTTAACAGGCGATGAACCGCCAAGAAAATAGATCCGGTTACGAAGAAGCCGTCGTCGGCTGGCCATCTGGCCGGCCTCGGGGGTAAGAATTGGGTGGATCATTTTGGTCCACCGTCGAGGACGCATGTGGCGCCGTCGGGAAGGAGCGAGGAGGAAAACCTCGAGGTTCAAGAACTTCAGGCACAAGTGGCGCGGATCCCGCAGATCGTCCAAGACAACCTGGCAATCACCCTCACGTCCTTCCTGTAGGGGTTCGTAGCATGGAAAACAAAAATTTTCTATCGCATACAAACAAACAAGCCAAGATCTATCTACTAGATTGTAGCAATGAGTCGATGGAATAACTTACCCTCGAAGATTCCAAAGTGTTTAACGAGAGCGGATTCTCGTGGGTGATGTAGTCGTACTCTTTCCGATCTCAAGATCGTGTAGACGATCCTTCCGGCGCCACGTTCTGGCAGCGCTCCTCATCGATCCACACGTTCGGTACTGACGAAGACCTTCCTCTCCTTGTTCCAGCGAATGCGGAGGTTGTAGCACTCTCGCGATTCCGAAGACAACGCGTGGTACCGGAAGTAGAGGGAGATCCCAGGCTTCGCCTTAAGCTTGCAGTATGGTGGAGCTTATGAGAGAGGCTATTAGTGGTCTAGTAATTAGACACACCAATTAGAAGGCTCTAAACCAATTAGAAGGCTCTAAACCGCTGGCTAAAGCAATTAGAAGCTCTAAACCAAAACGGCTCTAAACCGGAGATCTAGAGGTGAAACTTGTGTGTCTAGGAGGAGCCCCGCCTCCTTTGTAGATGGGAGGCGCGGGGGAGGGAGTCCTCCCCAAGTCGGCCTTGGTGGCGCCGGCTTGGAGGAGACTCCCTCAAGTCGGTTTCCAACTCCTCTTTCTTGTTTCCCACGTTTCTTGTTTTGGCGCTTGACTTTCAAACTGGACATTTGACTTTTCTGTTTTAGGATTCAATTTAATCCTTTATTTGGGACAGCAAGAACACTTAGTACATGATGCAATCATTCCAATAAGTAATGACACATTCATGTACCTCCCTCGAGTGCGGACAACTGAACCTTCTAGAACATTCCCGATGAAAACACGGAATCATTCCGAACTCAAACGGGACTTTCCTTATATGAATCTTATTCTCCGGACCATTCGGATCACCTCGTGATATCCGGATCCCATCCGAGATTCGAACAACATTCGGTCTCTTTCTCATAATACCATAACTACTCAAACAACGTCGAACTTAAGTGTGTCTCCCTACGGTTCGTGAATTATGCGACATGATCGAGACACTTCTCCGAACAATAACCAATAGAGGAATCTAGAAATTCATATGGCTCCCACATATTTCTCGATTACTGCGATCGAATGAACCACTTACATACGATACCAATTTCCCTTTGTCTCACGATATGTTACTTATCCGAGGTTATGATCGTCGGTATCTCTGCATACCTAGTTCAACCTCGTTACCGATAAGTACTCTTTTCTCGTTCCCGTGATATGTGATCCCTTGTGACCAAGTCACATGCTTGCAAGCCAATTGGATGAAATTCCACCGAGAGGGCCCAGAGTATATCTATCCGTCATGTGGATGGACAAATCCCACTCTTGATCCATGTGTTTCAACCAATACTTTCCGAACACTTAATGCCACCTTTATAGCCACCCGCACGGTGTGGTGTTTGATGTCATCAAAGCATCCATCCTAAAAGGTGATATGCATGATCTCATGGTCGAAGGAATTAGGTTACTATGTATCAGAAAGCATATAGTAATTGAACTATTGAAATGACTTGATCTTTATGCTACGCTTATCTATAGGAGTATGTCCACCATATCATTATCCTAACGATATGATCTTGTTGTTGATAACATCTCAATGTTCATGATAGGGAAACCACAATCATTAATCAACCAACAAGCTAGTGAAGTATAGAGGCTATACTAGGGACTTCAAATTAAGTTTACAATTCACACAAGTATTAATGTTTCCTTGTTAATACTATTATAGCATGAATATAAACATTTATCATAAACACAAAGATATAATAATAACTATATTTATTATTGCCTCTAGGGCATATCTCCAACAGTCTCCCACTTGCACTAGAGTCATCTAATCTAGATTACATGGTAATATACCGAACACCCATGGCAGTTTGGTGTTGGTCATGTTTTGCCCTGAGAGGTTTAGTCAACGGATCCGCCACATTCAGATCTGTGTACTTTGCAAATCTTTATATCCCCATCCCGGATATGTTCTCGAATAGCGTGAAAACGCAGCTTGATATGCTTGACTTCTTGTGTGACCTTGGTTCTTGCGCATTGGCTATGGCGCCCATGTTATCACAAGAGATAGACATTGGGTCCAGTAGACTTGGAACCACACCTAGCTCTGTAATGAACTCTTTCATCCATATCGCTTCTTGTGAAGCCTCCGGCAGACCATGTATTCCGATTCAGTTGAAGATCTCGCCACAACGCTTTGCTTTGCACTCGTCCAGCTAACTACTGCACCATTCAAAATAAATACGTATCCGGATTGCGATTTAGAATCATCCGGATCGGTGTTCCAACTAGCATCGGTGTAACCATTAACAACGAAGTTCATCACCTCCATAACAAAGAACCATATCCTTAGTTCTTCTCAAGTACTTAAGGATGTTTTTGATCACGTCCAATGATCCACTCCTGGATCACTTTGGTATCTGCTAGTTAAACTAACAGCATATGCAATGTCGGGTCTAGTACATAGCATGGCATACATTAGAGATCCTATGGCTGAGGCATAGGGAGTCTTACTCATCCTTTCTCTATCTTCTGCCGATGTCGGACTTTGAGTTTTACTCAAGGTCGTATTGGGCAACATGGGCAAGAACCCTTTCTTGCTTTCTTCCATTCCAAATCTCTTTAGAACTTTGTCCAAATATGTACTCTGTGACAATGATATTTGGCGTTTTGATCTATCTCTATAAATCTTTATGCCTAATATGTAAGCTGCTTCGCCAAGATCCTTCATTGAAAAACTATTATTCAAATATTCCTTGACACTATTAAGAAGGTATACATCATTCCCAATCAACAATATGTCATCCACATACAGTATTAAGAATGCTACAGAGCTCCCACTCACTTTCTTGTAAATACAAGCTTCTCCATAAGTTTGTATAAAACCAAAACTTTTGATTACCTTATCAAAACGTTGATTCCAACTTCGGGATGCTTGCTTCAATCCATAGATGGACCATTGAAGTTTGCATACCTTGTTAGCATCTTTAGGATCGACAAAACCTTTGGGTTGCATCATATACAACTCTTCATCAATGTCTCCATTGAGGAATGATGTTTTGACATCCATCTGCCATATCTCATAATCATAATATGCAGCGATTGCTAACATAATCCTCACAGACTTTAGCTTCTCTACCGGTGAGAAAGTCTCATCGTAGTCAACTCCTTGAATTTGTCGAAACCCTTTTGCGACAAGTCGAGCTTTATAGAATAACATTACCATCAACATCTGCTTTCTTCTTGAAAATCCATTTGTTCTCGACAGCCTTCCGCCATCCGGTAAGTCCACCAAAGTCCATACTTGGTTTTCGTACATGGATCCAATCTCGGATTTCATGGCTTCTTGCCATTTATTGGAATCGGGCTCATCATCGCTTCCTCATATGTCTCGGGTCATCGGTGTTGTCCACCACCATGACATTCATAACGGAATCATACCAATGGAGTGGTACGAGTTCTCGTTGACCTCCGATGCTCTGTAGCAACTTCAACCAAGTTTCATGATCATCATCATTAGCTTCCTCTCTTATTGGTGCAGGCACCACAGAACTTCTTCCTTTGCGCTACTCGTAATTTCGAGAGAAGGTTCGACAACCTCGTCGAGTTCTACTTTCCTTCCAAGTCACTTCTTTCGAGAGAAATTCCTTCTCTAGAAAGGATCCATTCTTGGCAACGAATGTTTTGCCTTCGGATCTATGATAGAAGGTATACCCAATAGTTTCCTTGGTATCCTATGAAGACGCATTTTCCGCTTTGGGTTCAAGCTTGTCCGTTTGTAACTTCTTTACATAGGCTTCAGATCCCCAAACTTTAAGGAACGACAATTTAGGTTTCTTCCCAAACCATAATTCATACGGTGTCGTTTCAACGGATTTAGCGGTACCCTATTTAAAGTGAATGCGGCTTTCTAATGCATAACCCCAAAATGATAGCGGTAAATCAGTAAGTGACATCATAGAGCGAACCATATCTAAGAGAGTTCGATTACGTCGGACACACCATTACGCTGTGTTGTGGTGTTCCCGGTGTCAATTGTGAAAGTATTCCGCACTTCTTTAAATGCTCAAACTCGTAACTTAGATATTCACCACGATCGTAACGTAGAAATTTAATCTTCTTGTTACGTTGATTCTCTACCTCACTTTGAAACTCCTTAAACTTCTCGAAAGTTTCGGACTTATGTTTCATGAAATAGATATACCCATATCTACTCAAGTCATCTGTGAAGGTAAGAACATAACGATAACCACCGTAGCGATGCTACACTCATTGGACCACACACATCGGTATGTATGATTTCCAATAAGTCCGTAGCTCGCTCCATCATACTGAAAATGGAGTCTTAGTCATTTTACCCATCGACATGCTTCGCATCTTTCAAGTGATTCAAAATCAAGTGATTCAAGAAGTCCATCGGAATGGAGTTTCTTCATACGTTTCACTCGATGTGACCAAGACGATGCCACATATAGGTCGAATTATCGCTGATTTCAAACGTTTAGCCTCAATGTTGTTGATATGTGTATTTCCACTATCGAGATTCAATAAGAATAGACCATCTATCAAAGGTGCATGTGCATAAAACATATTACTCATATAAATAGAACAACCATTATTCTCAGATTTAAACAAGTAACCGTCTCAATAAACAAGATCCCGATATAATGTTCATGCTCAACGCAGCACCAAATAACAATTATTTAAGTATAAAACTAATCCCGATGGTAGATGAAGGGGTAGCGTGCCGACCGATCACATCAACCTTTGATCCGTTTCCACGCCGCATCGTCACCTCGTTCTTCGCTAGCTTCCGTTTATTCTGCGCACTTTGTTTCGAGTTACAAATATGAGCAACCGAACCATTATCAAATACCTGCACTACTACTTAGTACTAGTGAGATACACATCAATAACATGTATATCGATATACCTTTCTTCTTGATGTTGCCGTTCTTCAAATCCGCCAAGTACTTTGGGAAATTCCGCCCAAAGGACCTTCTCCTTGCGGTAAAGCACTCAAGATCGGGCTTAGGTCCAGCCTGGTCTTCTTCGTCGGCGTGGTAGCTTTCTTACCACCCTTCTTGAAGTGTCCCTTTGCTTAGACTTGCCTTTCTTGAATTTGGTGGTCTTATTGACCAACAACACTTGGTGCTCTTTCTTGATCTCCACTTCGCAGATTTCAACATGGCAAAGAGTTCGTAACGTCTTGTTCATGTTACGCATGTTGTAGTTCATCACAAAGTTCTTGTAACTTGGTGGAAGTGATTGAGGACACGGTAAATCCCCAAAGCATTAGTAATCACTATACCCAAGCTTTGAAGTTTGTTTGCGTGCCGGACATCTTAAGCACATGCTCACTAACGAGCTGCCCTCTTCCATCTTGCTTAAAGAACTTTTCAAGCCTCATAGCTTTCAATTGCCGCATGAGTCTCAAAATTAATTTGAGATCCTCGACAATTTCATATGGGTCGACTCTTCAAACCTTTCTCAAGCTCCGATTCTAAACCATACAAGATAGCACACTGAACTATGGAGTCTTGATTCTTCCGAGAGGTAAACATTCTTTACTTCATCGGAAGCATTGGCTGCAGTGGGTCACCCAATGTGCATCCAAAGACATAGGTCAAATTACCACCGTGAGGACAATCCTCAAATTGCGGAACCAATCCGGGTTGCTTCCATTGTTTTTCAACTTTTCTTTCTCTAGGAACGCATTAAAATTGATGGTAGGGGCTGCCATTGATCTACAACATATTTGCAATAGTTTAGACTAAGTTTATGACAAATTGAGTTCAAATTAATTAATGAAATTAAACTAGGTGAACTCCCACTCAAAATAACATCCCTCACATTGTTTTAGTGATCACACGAACCAAATCCACTACATCAACACCGATCATCACGAGAGTTGATATAGTTTCAATGGCGAATAATCGTCATGTTCATCATATATACTATATGATTCATGCTTTACCTTTCGGTAATCCGTGTTCCGAGACCATGTCTGTACATGCTAGGCTCGTCAAGATCAAACCTTAGTTTCTGCATGAGCAAATCTGGCTTGCTCACGTTGTATACACTTGCGAATCTAACACACCCGATCATCACGTGGTGCTTCAAACAACAAGCTTTAGCAACGGTGCTAACTAAGGGTGAACACTTTATGATTTGAAATTGATGTGCATGAGGGATCATCTTATAATGCTACCGTGCCTACTAAGCAATACAAGATGCATAAAGGATTAACATCACATGCAATTCAATATATATGTGATATGATATGGCCTTTCTTCTTTGTGATTCCGATCTCCATCTTCAAGCACGAACATGATCTCCATCATCACCGCAGATTGCATCAAGGTCAATGACGCTTCTCCATGGTTGTCGTCCACGGTTTCAACTATTACAACTACTTTGAATAGACACTTGGGTCTTAACATAAATTAAAGACAACCATATGGCTCTCCGGCTGCCGACTTACAATAAGGAACATTGCATACATCAAATATAATCACAATCATGGCCATATCACATCATCAGACACCGCAAAACAAAGTTAGACGCCTCTACTTTCTTTGCATATTTTACGTGGTTTGGGGCTTTCAATAAGTGTCGTTCTAACTTACGAACAAGAACCACAACATTGATACTAGCATTGTTGATCACCCGTTGTAAATTGGATCTTAACTATGCTAGGAGAAACAGCACCCATAAAGCCACTTATGCAATACAAGTTGCATGTCAAGTGGAGCAAGTCTCATGAACGATGTCATGTAAGGTTAGCCCGGCCGCTTCATCCCAACATACCGCAAGATGCAAAGTACACAAAAGCAATCTACAATAAAAGCATCAACGCCCACAATGACCATTGTGTTCTACTCAGGCAACAGATCTACATATAGACACGGCTCGATACCACTTTAGGGTTCGGAGCATGGAAAACAAAAATTTTCTATCGCATACAAACAAACAAGCCAAGATCTATCTACTAGATTGTAGCAACGAGTCGATGGAATAACTTACCCTCGAAGATTCCAAAGTGTTTAACGAGAGCGGATTCGTGGGTGATGTAGTCGTACTCTTCCGATCTCAAGATCGTAGACGATCCTTCCGGCCACGTTCCGCAGCGCCCGCAATCGGTCACACGTTCGTACTGACGAAGACCTTCCTCTCCCTTGTTCCAAAGAAAATGGGAGGTTGTAGCACTCTCCTCGCGATTCCGAAGACAACTGGCGTGGTACCGGAAGTAGAGGGAGATCCGTGAGGCTTCGCCTTAAGCCTGCGTAGTATGGTGGAGCTTATGAGAGAGGCTATTAGTGGTCTAGTAATTAGACACACCAATTAGAAGGCTCTAAACCGGCTAAAGCAATTAGAAGCTCTAAACCAAAACTGCTCTAAACCGGAGATCTAGAGGTGAAACTTGTGTGTCTAGGAGGAGCCCTGCCTCCTTTTATAGATGGGGAGGCGGCTGTGAGGGGAGTCCTCCCCAAGTCGGCCTTGGTGGCGCCGGCTTGAGGAGACTCTCCTCAAGTCGGTTTCCAACTCCTCTTTCTTGTTTCCCACAGTTTCTTGTTTTGGCAGTTTGACTTTCAAACTGGACATTTGACTTTTCTGTTTTAGGATTCAATTTAATCCTTTATTTGGGACAGCAAGAACACTTAGTACATGATGCAATCATTCCAATAAGTAATGACACATTCATGTACCCCTCCCCCCCGGAGTGCCGGACAATCCGGAACCTTCTAGAACATTCCCGATGAAAACACCGGAATCATTCCGAACTCCGAAACGGGACTTTCCTTATATGAATCTTATTCTCCGGACCATTCCGGATCACCTCGTGATATCCCGGATCCCATCCGAAACTCCGAACAACATTCGGTCTCTTTCTCATAATACCATAACTACTCAAACAACGTCGAATCCTTAAGTGTGTCTCCCTACGGTTCGTGAATTATGCGGACATGATCGAGACACTTCTCCGAACAATAACCAATAGAGGAATCTGGAAATTCATATGGCTCCCACATATTTCTACGATTACTTTGCGATCGAATGAACCACTTACATACGATACCAATTTCCCTTTGTCTCACGATATGTTACTTATCCGAGGTTATGATCGCTGGTATCTACGCATACCTAGTTCAACCTCGTTACTATAAGTACTCTTTCTCGTTCCGTGATATGTGATCCCTTGTGACCAAGTCACATGCTTGCAAGCCAATTGGATGACATTCCACCGAGAGGGCCCAGAGTATATCTATCCGTCATGTGGATGGACAAATCCCACTCTTGATCCATGTGTTTCAACCAATACTTTCCGAACACTTAATGCCACCTTTATAGCCACCCGCCACGGTGTGGTGTTTGATGTCATCAAAGCATCCATCCGGTAAAGGTGATATGCATGATCTCATGGTCGAAGGAATTAGGTTATTATGTATCAGAAAGCATATAGCAATTGAACTATTGAAATGACTTGATCTTTATGCTACGCTTATCTATAGGAGTATGTCCACCATATCATTCTCCTAACGATATGATCTTGTTGTTGATAACATCTCAATGTTCATGATAGGGAAACCACAATCATTAATCAACCAACAAGCTAGTGAAGTTTAGAGGCTATACTAGGGACTTCAAATTAAGTTTACAATTCACACAAGTATTAATGTTTCCTTGTTAATACTATTATAGCATGAATATAAACATTTATCATAAACACAAAGATATAATAATAACTATATTTATTATTGCCTCTAGGGCATATCTCCAACACTTCCTGCCTACCTTGGTGGAGTCAATAGCGAACTGGAGTGCGGGTGGTCGAGTAGGGCCGTGCCCGATTCCAAGCATGGTCAGCAGCCACTCGAACAACGCGGCGCCGATGAATCAGGCGAACTACGTGTTCGTGACTCCGCCCGCTAGCACCGTGGCGCCGCAAGTGATAGTGACTCCCCCTGCCATCACCGTGGCGCTGGAGTACATGTTGGTGCCCCCTGCCATCGTCGCGGCGGCACCGGAGCTCCAAGCACCCGTCGGTAGGGAGAATACACCGGCGGCCAGCACCGCGCCATCAAGCAGCCCTTCCGTCTCTTGCACGCCCGTCGCCGTATGCGGTGCATCGACATTAGCCAATCTCGACGCCATCACGGTAAACAAATTGCTTTAATTACCGCCTTTCATGCCATCTATTACTCTTATGGCATCTCTGACGATGCCGTACATGTTTTCCGCAGACGGATGTTCCTTGCACTCTCTTATGCTACGTGAACAACGAGCTGAGGGATGTTGCCAAGGGTACCATCGTTCAACCCTTGCAGCGCAAGTTCCACTCAAGGCCGATGTCAGATAGCGTGCACAGGGTTAAAATTAGTCGGGTGCTAAGGGGCTGCGACGACCTGGAACCTCCCATTCAACCCCCAGGAGCGGATGAAGAAGAGCCGTCTGTCGTTAGAACTTGCTTCGGCTTATTCTTGCTATGTCCAAAGAGCATGATCCGTTTGGGGAAGGCGGGGGCCATCACGCCACAGACAACTGCACCTCCTATCGTGCCAGCGACAAGCGGTGGCAAGGCCCCCTTACCGCCCTCACCGTCACCTCCACGCAGTGGGTCGGATGATCATGTTGATGATATGCACATGGCGCAGATCCGCCGAGGGGCGAAGATCGGAATGATCACTTCTTCAAGACTCGGTTTGGCAACGAAGACCTAGCTGGTGGCCCCACAGAGAAAGCCACTATCACCAAGCGCCTGCATTTGGTTCTCGAGACGCCTCAGCTTGCGCCTTTACGAGCCAGTGATACAACCAACCGCCCTTTATTCTAAGCCTGGCACACTACATAGGGCGGACGGTGCTCAGATTGTGCCTGCCCGCTCTCCAAAAGGAAAAAGGCGGAAAAGAAAATCTAACTCGAGCTAGCCGTGGCATCAACAACGCGAATCCGATCAGGTTACGGGACGGGCCACCAAGACTCGGGGGTATTATGTGGAGGATTCATGTGGCGGGTGAGCCCATGATACCTAAGAATTTGCGGAAGCTCGCCAGTTCGGAACTGCAGAGTGTGCATGACGGCGTGCTGACGATAGAGAGACGCCTTCTATCGGAGAAAGATCCCTCGCACCCGGTATTCGTGGTTAAGGTGCCACCAGGCTTGGGCTTCGTCGACAATGCCCCTGCGGATCTGTCCTTCCTGCGGTTCGACGACATCTTGAATATGTTCCACCTATAACCGCTGCACTATACCATGGACCGTCTGTTTTCTCTCAGCTTGGCCATGCAGATCATTAAAGAGAACACACCGGGCATCGCTATAGTGGACCCCTACTACATGCGTGACGGTTGCTTGGGTTCCCCCGCCGAACGACATATCGTGGCCTCGTACCTAAAAATAATCCTCGTGGCGAACAATACAAAGGAATACATTCTCGTGCCTTACTTTCCCGAGTAAGTCGTTATTCACTCGCCACCGTCGATTGGCTTTATTAGATCATCATAATTCTTTTTCCAACACATTCCATTTGAATTTTTTGCGCAGAGATGAACACTGCACACTCATCTCCTTATCGCTGAAGCATTCCCACACCACGTATTTCGACTCGGGGAGTCTAGAAAAGAAGAAAAACTACGACAAGATCAAGGAAGTTCTGGATGATGCTCTCACTGGCTTTGCCTCGATGGAAGGCACCACCTTCGTGCGTACGAAGGTCAAGTTCGGCAGGCACGTCTTCAACCACGTAATGGAGTTCCCCTGCGTGAAGCAGCCGGAAAACAGTAAGAAGGAAGCCTACTACGCACTCCATCACATGAGGGCGTTCCTACTTGACCAGCAGAATTCTACGCTGCCAGATCATCTCAAACAGTGGGCCGAAGAAAAGGCCAAGATCAATGATTCGGATATTAGACAAGAGATGTATCGCATCCAGCAGCAGTTTGGGGCAATCATCTTTCGTGATGTCATGACTTTGGGGGGATCTTCTATGGAGGAAATATCCCGAATAACCGTGACATAGAAGATCGCCTAGAGATGCAGGGTGACTATAGGAAGTTCATGACGAGACAAGGCGTCCTCCCGTTCCCTAAGACGAGCCAGAAGGCTTGATGTTGGCCTAGTTGTAGTTACAAACTATAGATGACCTTTGTGTGTGTGTGGACAAGTGTACTTATCTTATTAGGTTTATGAATCATCGCTTACTTATTTTGCTTATTATTATTATATATCAATCAATGCTTGGTTTTTTTGCTTACTCTTTGGTCCTTTTCTCACTTTGGTCCTTTTTTTTCCTTACTCTTTTTTCGAGAATAATGTCGATGATTGAAATGTCGTGGCATACTATATATGTGAATGTGCTACGATGGGATTGTGATCCTTGTGATATGCACAAGTCCAGGTCTTGTGCATCCTACTTGGGTCACCGTTCCATCGTAGCATATTCCTGTGTCCAACGACCTATGTATATATATATGCGGCATTCTTTTCGAGTTATTTTTGTCTTTTTCGAGAATAATGCCGATGATTGTAATGTCGTGGCACAATATATATGTGAATGTGATACGACGGGATAGTTAGCCTTGTGATATGCACAAGTCCAGGAATTGCGCATCCTACTTGGTCGATTGCTACGTAGCATATTCACGTGTCCAACGACCTATGTATATATATGAGGCATTCTTTTGAGTTATTCTTGTCTTTTTAGAATATGCCGATGATTGAAATGTCGTGGCACAATATATATGAATGTGCTATGACGGGATAGTTAACCTTGTGATATGCACAAGTCCGGAATTGTGCATCCTACTTGGCTAACCGTTCCGTCATATAGCATATTTCAATCCAACGATCTAGCTAGTTATATATGAGGCATTCTTTTCGAGCTACTTTGGTATTTTTCGAGAATAATGCCGATGATTGAAATGTCGTGGCACACTATATATGTGAATGTGCTACGATGGGATTGTACGCCTTGTGCTATGCACAAGTCCATGTGTTGTGCATCCTACTTGGCGTACGGTTCCATCGTAGCATATTCCTATGTCCAACGACCTATGTATATATATGAGGCATGCTTTTTGAGTTACTTTGGTCTTTTTCAAGAATAATGCCGATGATTGAAATATCGTGGCACTATATGTGAATGTGCTTGATGGGATTGTTCGCCTTGTGCTATGCATGGTCCGTGTTGTGCATCCTACTTGGCGAACAGTTCCATCATAGCATATTCCTGTGTCGAACAACCTAGTTATATATGAGGCATGCTTTTTGAGTTTGGTCTTTTTGATTTAGGAGTACTTTCTATAAGTGTATCTTCATATGCGACTTTAATTATATATGTTTTTTTTAATCATCGGTTAATTATTATTGTCAACTTATAGATGACGTGGTACGTCGTGTACAAGGGACGGTTTCCCGGAGTCTACGATGATTGGGAAGACTGTCGGAGACAGGTGCAGCGTCTCAGCGGCAATAGCTACAAAGGGTACAACACTATGGCGGAGGCGGAAGCTAGATACACGCGCTATCTAGCGGGAGTTAGGACAAGGAACCGGATGAAGACCTACACCTTCGTCGCGGCGGTGATCATGCTTATCTTCTTTGGTTACTTATCCCGCGTTTGTGTCTAGCTAGTTTAGATGTCTAGGCGAGCTTCCGAGCTCTAACTTGTTCGATCGACACATGTATTCGCCTGTCACCAACTACTACCTTGTAACATGATCGAAATAATGTAACTTAGACTATGTATTAATGTATGAGACTTATCTATATGTATTAGTTTCAATCTTGTTTTTCATATTGTGTATATATATATATAATTGTATATCTTGTATCTGTGTGTGTATATCTGCTGTAATATTGTACATAATCTGGCTCAGAAATTAAAAAAAACAAAAAATACATATGTGGCGCACATGGTCTACCTTCTGTGGCGCACTACACCTAAAGCGCACTATGGAAGCTTAGTGGCGCACTAGGTAGTGCACCACAGAAGATCCCAGGGGTAGCGCACCTGCCCAAACATCTGTGGCACACTAGCAGGTGCGCTACGCCTGTCTCTACACAACCTGGCGCACTGCGTGCGCCACGGTGAAGATAGTAAATGGCGAAGGCACGTGGCGCACTGCTAGTGCGCCACGGATGATGTTTCCAAGTGCGCCTTTCCTAGTAGTGTACCTTTAGAAGGCTCCGTCAGTCGTCGAATTCATGACGCGGTTAGCCTTCCAGCGCGGGGCGGCGACGGCGCTCAACCTTGGGCTTGCCCATTTCCCGGAGGACTTCGACCTTGACGACGTGACGAGCGGTTACCCCTCGTCCACGGGCTCTGTGGAGATTGCCGAGGTGCTGAAGCTGACAGACCGGGCCGCGGTGTATTCCGATCGTGTTTGGGCGATGTGCGACCTCCTCCCCTATCAAGAGACGGTTGTCACCCCCAACGATCCCGAGCCGAAGCATTTGGACTTCAAGGTCGAGCAGCCATTTAGCGTGGCGATGGCGGGTGAGTTGACGATGTACCCGTCAAACCCATACGTGCCCTTCATTCGTAACCGCAGGGGTGACGGTGAGTCGGCATCCAAACCTGCAAAGTAGAAGCGTTGTGCCCTGGGGCATTAGGAACAATAACTATTGAACTTTCCTTATACTTTGACACAACTTTGTGCTGCTATGAAGGAGATTCGTGTTTTTTTGTTTATTTGCTTTGTGATTTTGGATTTTGATTGAACGAGTCCACGAGCGCGTCCGCCCTTGTTATGGGGTTTACCTCGTTTGTTATGTGTTATGGATTTAGGTCGACTCGCTAGGGCTCAGAGAGCCAGTCGCAGGGCGACTCCCATGGGTGCTCTTTACTTGACCATTTTCCCGTGCGCGAACGAGGTCGGGAAGCCGAGTCCCCGAGCGTGGTACTTGGTGGTTCTAGTCGCAACTCCAAGGTAGGTGAGGACTAAGCGCGTTAAAGTAGGCGCGTCACTCCTGCCTGACCCGAAGGATCAGTCGCATGGTGAGTCCTGGGCACGCTCTCATACTGGGCGTTTTTCCCTAGTCGCTCGTACTTGGCTGGGTGTCAGTCCCCGAGCGTGGTACTTGGCCGTTCGAGTAGCTGTGCCAAGGATGCAGAGGACCTTGGTCGCTGTGGGAAGAGAGGGCAGTTGTCTTGGCTCTGTAAGCCAGTCGAGTACGAGCAGATTATCACCCTCCAAGCACCGCTTGCCCCAAGCACCGCTCGGGGACTCGATCTAGCCGGACTCAATGGATCCGGGGACTCCGCTTCGTGGGTATCCATCCGGGTACTGATGGGGGGATACCAATCGGGGTATACCCACGAAGCGGATTCGCCGGCTGGATCGAGCCGTCTAAAACCTAGCCCTAAGCGGGTCGACTCGCCGAATACGGCGACTGGCGCATGCTGGACCCAGACGAGTGGCGCCGACTGGAGGCCCAAGACGGCTAGAAATCCCACCAAAATAATTGTAAACCCTAACTGGCTAAATCCACCAGGGGAACCCCCACGGGGAGATCATATTACATCTTCTCCCATGTCATATTAGATTTAGTCTCTCCCACCGCCTCCGGCGACTCCATTGTAAACCAATCTATGATCATATACTGGATTGACAGCAGGACGTAGCGATCCTCCACCGAGGGGACGTGAACCTGGGTACATCGTGTGCCAATCTCGCTCCCCTTCCTTCTTCTTCGTCTCTCCTCTGCTCTCTCCCTAGCAGCAAAGCAGCAGCCGTGTGCAATACCACGACAGTTGGCGCTCACCGTGGGGCAAGCGGGGCTTGGAGGGTGATAATCCGGACGGGATCCTTCGCCATCACCACCAACCAGATCACATATAGCAGGTTTCGGCCGCTCGCCGTCCAACCTGATATAGTACTGATGAAGCTCGGTCATCCGTACGTGAGCGATCGGTTTTCTATAAAAGCTAAGTTTTTAATTAGATCCCATCTCCATTGATTACTTTGACAACTCATTGTCTTTGATCTAATTCTTACACGTATGTGTATTGATTGTATGTGTCGACCGATCCATGTCCCTGAGATTAGGGAAAATATTCTTTAATTAGGAACGACTCCTCGCTGGCCGGTGATCACACTGGAGTTGTGAAATTCTAAAGCCGCGACATGCATGGTCTACTTTACGCGCCAGTACGGCAGCTGCGTTGGGGCAGATGTTCACGTGCGGCTAGAAATCAATTCCAAGGGAAAAGGCTTACGCGGCTGTATACTGGTTAACATGCCGGCGAGAAGCATATAAAAGATTAACCTCTATCACATATTACGTGGCTGGTGTTGTTTCTCTAATCGACAAATCTTAATTTTTGCTTGTTTGTACTACTTTTTCAATGCGGATTTATCAATCAATACAAACCCAATACAGAAGAAGTGGAGATTAGTCTGTGTCCACCGCCCCGCCACGAACTCACTATGGCCATGGACTCGCTACATCCGGCGACTCACTACGACCGCAACTCGCCAACTCCGTAAAATCAACACGCTCGGGGACTCGCCATTGCGAGATGCCCTCGTGGCCTCGCCCTCGCCAACTTCGCCATAGCGCGACCCCGTCTAGCCGTTGCGCCGTCCGCCGCGTCGACTTCATCGTGCTGACTCCGTCTAGCCGTTGCGCCGACCGTCTTCATCTTCACCAAGTACGGTCTCGGGGATTCACGACTCGCCCCTTGCGGGCTCGTCGCCCTCGCGGACTCTCCCAGCTCGGGAGACGCGCCTCGCCTCTCGCGATTCGCCCCTCGCGGACTCGCCACGCTCGTGGATCCTCCTATCACGGACTCGCCACGTTCGGCGCATCATCCGCTGCAAACTCGCCATGCTCACAGCTAAGTTTCTTTACATTCGTATATGTTATGAATTCAAAACATATATGCATCTTCATTCATTCTCCATAGCCGACCATGCCATCGCGTATGACCCTTTCAGAGACCAAAATCATACTTGGGTTCGGTTTCAGTTTTGTTTGTTGTTTATTCGCGTCCGTCGAAGTAGCGAGGCTGGATACCAAAAGTCCGACCTTGTCTCCGGGTTCAACAGTCTGGCATCGCGTCCCTGTTACCCGGCAAGCGTTTGATGCTGGAGGTCTACCTACTCATGAAAAAACACGCATAAACCTTACATACTGTCCATCGATCCACATAACAAACGTGCATTTTATTTCAACGTCTACAATTCGCACGTCCTACAATTATTCAATATATTATGCAAGTACACCTTAATGCAATTGTATCTTTTCTCCTTCTCAGCAAAACGGTGTCTTTCTCGCCACTCGCCGCGCTCGGGGACTCGGCGCCCGTCGGTCGCTCGGCCTCGCTGCTCGCCGCGCTCAGGGACTCGGCACTTGCCGGTCTCTCGGCCTCCCCGCTCGCCGCGCTCGAGGACTCGGCGCCTGTCGGTTGCTCGGCCACGCTGCTTGCCGTGCTCGGGGACTCGGCACTGGCCGGTCGCCACGCTCGGGGACTCAGCGCTTGCCGCGCTCGGGTACTCGGCGCTCGCCGGTCGCTCGACCTCGTCACCCTCTGCGCTCGGGGACTTGGCGTCCGTCGGTCGCTCGGCCTCGACGCTCGCCGGTCGCTCTATCTCGCCGCTCGCCGCGCTCGGGGAGTCGGCGCTCGCCGGTCTCTCGACCTCGCCACTTGCCATGCTCGGCAGCAACTACTACCATTTTCAGAATATGCATCTCTAAAGAGCCTCAAGTCTCCTCTACAAGCCAACTCGAGCCTCGGGGACTACTCCTAGGCATGCTGCGTGTATGCGTGGTTCCACGACCGCGGCTCGTCCTCGTCGACTCGCCACCGCGGACTCTCCATGCTCGGGGACTCGCCGCCGCAGACACTCGCCCTCGCGTACTCAACGCGCCGCTCGGGGACTCGCTCTCGCGTACTCAACACGCTCGGGAAATCGCCACCGCGGACTCGCCATCGCGTACTCAACACGCTCGGGGACACTCCACCGCGGACTCGCTCTCGCATACTCAACACGCTCGGGAACTCGCCACCGCAGACTCGCGCTCGCGTACTCAACAGGCTCGGGGACTCACCACCACGGACTCGCCCTTGCGTACTCAACTCGCTCGGGGACTCGGCGCGCTACAGACAGCGCCACTCGCTGGTCGCTCGACCTCGCCACTCTCTGCCCTCGGGGACTCGGCGCGCTACAGACAGCGCCACTCGCCGGTCGCTCGACCTCGCCACTCTTCGCGCTCGGGGACTCGGCACGCTCCACGTTCAGGGACTCGCCGCAACTGGCGGCTTCACCGACACCCTGCGTCTTTCGCCAACCGGCCATCACCGACTGGCTCACGCCGACCGCCTCCCACTTCACGGTTCTTTTCTCTGTTCAGGAGCTCTTCGCCGATTCGCCACGACCTATCGTCAAGACTCTCCGCGCCCTGCCACAAGCCCGCATCGAATCGACAACGCGCTCGGGGACTACTGATGGGGGAATACCAATCGGGGTATACCCACGAAGCGGATTTGCCGTCTGGATCGAGTCGACTAAAAACTAGCCCTGAGCGGGTCGATTCGCCGAATACGGCGACTGGCGCATGCTGGACCCAGACGAGTGGCGCCGACTGGAGGCCCAAGACGGCGACTCTAATAGAAAGCCCACCAAAACAATTGTAAACCCTAACTGGTTGCATATATAAAGCCACCAGGGGCACCCCCACGGGGAGATCATATTGCATCTTCTCTCACGTCATATTAGATCTAGTCTCTCCCACCGCCTCCGGCGACTCCATTGTAATCCAATCTATGATCATATACTGAATTGACAGCAGGACATAGCGATCCTCCACCGAGGGGACGTTAACCTGGGTACATCGTGTGCCAATCTCGCTCCCGGATTGTCCTACGTCACCTTGCTCCCTCTACGTAAGCTACCCCCAATAGCATCTGCCGTGCAATACCACGACAAGGGTTGTTTTGCAAAATCCAGATTTATCTCTACTAAGTTCAGAAGCAAGAGAGATAGTTGAAGTTTATAACACCTAAGTGGGAACTTGTATTTCATGTCACAACTCTGTTATGGTCAAGTCAAAGTCTCAAGTCATTCCACATGTCATTTTGAAAACATCTGACGGGGGAACAGTATGGCCACTCCAACTGTCCATAACCGCGGACGCGGCTATTCGAATAGTTTGACACTCTGCAGAGATTGTACACTTTCACCACAACATTCGATACATCCGTCAGGAACAAATCCTGAATTCACCATACTCAGTATGCGGATAATCAATCCTAAACTTTTAATTACACTCCCTAGTATAAGCACCTCTCCTATGAGTTTGGCCTCCCAACCATGACCACTGTCATCTTGGGTACTGCACAGGTGGACAATCTTCACAAGGTAGTCTCAGCTCAGACCTTGGCCATGAGGGAACTAATACTAAGGTATATAAGTTTCTATTAAAGCCCTACCCAATCTTTGGGTATTGTGGTTGTACGGTAAAAATTGGAATGGTATAGCATCCAGACAACCATCAGTTTTATAAAAGGCTAAGGCTCATGCCTCAACATTTTCATCACCAAAATCATCTGGTGTTCGGAAACACATGTTAAAACATCTCAGTAGAATGATCCATTATTCTAAGGTTTTCATAACCATTTTCACCAAGTATTCCCATCTAAAGTTGATCAATTTTTATGCTTAGCACTAGCATCTACAAGTGGGAGTGAGTACTAGTGAGGGGTGGTAAACAAGTGGAGTTTTACTAAGTTCAATCTCATGCCTTGGAATGACATCAAGATTATCTAGCTTAGGCCAAATTTTATGCTCTTTATGCAACCTTCATTTATCTTTCTAAAATCTACAAGTTACTTAAGTACACTCTAAGGAAGTAGCTTTGATAAAGAAATAAAGTAGAAAGCTTTCAAATAAAACTAGGATGGGATATCAAGTGGGTATAATCACATATGCTTAAGGCATATAGTTGGCATGGTAACCAGCAAGTATTGGCTTGCATCAATATCAGTATAAGCTTGCTAAATTGAAAGTGTTAGCTTGCCTTGTGTAGAGCAGTGGTTGAAGTTCTCCTCGGCTTCTTCTTCGTAGTATCCTTCTTTCTCCTCGTATCCTTGGTCGGTACTAGCGTCTATAAATAAATACGAGGTACACAATCACCAAACAATACTTAACTACTTGCAATCATCACACAAAAGTGTCCTATAGATGACCTAGCATCATCACTAACATTACAAGATTAAAGCTTGGTTTAATTCCTTTTATTTTTAGAAAAGTAATTTCTACTCATTGAAAAACTACTTGAGATTTAATATTCTCCAAACCAAACATGGGATCATGTTGACACATGTCATCACCACATATTTTAGTCCATGGGAATGTGATTTAAAATGGTGTCATAATTTAATAAGGTTTTACCCTTTTATTTTAATTAAATAAAGTGACTAGAAATTCCTATGTGGCATTCTTTTATTACTTGGTCATTATTTATGTATGGTTAAATGTGATTTTTGATAGTTGGAATCAACTCAAAATCTTCTGCCTTGTTATTTTTACCAAGGATGATCTATAGATCCAAATAATTTAAATCCAAAAGGCTTGGATTCAGCATTTCAAGGCCTTTCTAACAAATTTGGTTTCATTCAATTTGGTTCACTGAATCAATCTGGGTTGATTTTTGAATCTAGGTGCAAAAGTGTGTTTGAAATAAAATGGAAAAGGTTAAATTCAAACGACTGGGCTGCGCGGGAAACGATACTGGGCCGGCCTGCTAAGCATAGAGCTTACGTGGGCTGGTTAAGTTGCTTTCCCCACGTGTCAGTGAGACGAGGGGGTGCGAAGCGGTACGGGGCAATGTGAGCTGTGGGATCTTGTTCTAATCTAACGGCTGAGGATCGTCGTCCACGTCAGGCAACGCCGGCGAGGCTGAAACCTAACGCGGCAGGTGGGGGTCGTTGGGGCTCACCGAGGCTCAGCCGAGGGTCGGCGAGGCGCACGAACGACGAATTCGACGAAGGCGAACCTCCTGGTACCGGCAGCTTCTCCTGGGGCGGCTCCAATCGCTGGCCCCCTTCTTCTCCAGCAGCGGCGGGCTCCGGTGAAATTCCGACGAAGCGTTGCTCGCCTTGCTCCGGGAACGGGGTGGAACGATCAGTGAGGAGCGGGGAGTAGAATGGTGTGAAGAGTTTGAGCTGGGGTGGCCTCTATTTATAGTCTCGACGACGATACGGAACGGGTTGGGCAGGCGACGGCGGCGACATGGATACGGGCTGCTAGAGGCATGGCCCGCGGTGGCGATCACTCGGTGGTCTCCTGGCGATGCTCTACGGCTTTAATGCGCGTGTATGGGCGGTGGCAAACGGTCTGGAACACGCGATGCTCTGCGCGGCAGAGGCGGCGTCTTCGACGGCGAGCGATGGCTGTGAGGCATGGGGGGGCGAACGGGGATGTCTGGCGGTCTCCTGGGTCGGTGGTGATCGTGTATGCACGCGGCGAGGGCGGCATGCGGTTTGTGGGCGTGTGTCGAGGGTGGAGCTCTGGCGCATGCTCGGAATGGTTGACAGAGGCACGGGCACAGCATTCCTTGGTGCTCTAGTCGATGTCTTCGAGGCAGGGCTGGTCGAGAGGGGGCGGTGAGGCATGGGTGATCTCCCAAACAAGGTTGGGACAACTAGTTCCTCTCCTACCTTGTTGTGTACACTGGGGTGGCAAGGTGAGCTTCGGCTGTTCACCATTGATGGCATTGCCAAGCTTACAGTGGTGCTAGATGTTTACAAATGAGCTAGATGATCTACTAAAGCGTAGTTGCAACCAGAGGGGGAACACGTTAGGCTAGAATCACTGCTCCAAATAGTGTTTGGATTTTATTTGATTTGAATCAGCAAGGTGTTTGATGAAATGGCCGCATGAATTCAAGTTTTGAATTTTGAAAATATTTTTGGTGGGTGTGCTAGGTAGGTGCTAGTGAGTCTGTGGATTCTTGGATTTTGAAAGTTGAGCTTGTTTTAGTGGTTTTTGAAGAAGTGGGATCTTCCCATATGATAAAGATTCAATTTTGAACTGTCCTTTAAACAAAGCATTTGAATGTTTCTGGATGGTCACAAAGTGGGACTCGATACTTTGTTAGGAGTACAATCAAGGGGTGCAAAGATCCAAACAAGTTTCTGTTAAGTTCTGAAAGTTTGGTACAGCCAAAGTAGGCATGGGAGTTAAATTGGTCAAAATGACCATTCCCTTATTTTGTTTGTTTTGATTTATTTGTCTTTGGGAAAAGTGTGGGGATTGTTTAGATGATGTTTATTTCACCTAAGAATCCATTTACAAGCAAAGAAACACACAAGCAAGGTGGTTCAAAAGAATTCAAATTGGAATGCATACACACATGCATGCTTTCATATTTTTATTTAGAAAAGTTTTTGTTAACCCTAAGTTTTGATGATTAGAGTTTGATGATCCAAGTTTAGTATTTTTGGGATGTTACAAACCTTCCCCCCTTAAAAAAAATCTTGTCCCGAGATTTAAAAACGACGAAAAAGATTACCTAGGATTTGAAGAGATCGGGAAACTCCGTCCTGATGTGATCTTCGCGCTCCCAGGTAGCTTCCTCTTCCGTGTGGTTACTCCACTGAATCTTGAGAAACTTGATGCTTCGGGTTTGGGTGGTTCTGTAACCTTCTTCCAAAATACGGATGGGTACTTCGGGATATGTTAGGTCATCGTTGATCTCTATGGTCCGGTGATCGATGTTCTTGAACACTTCAGTCTTCTCTGGAACTTTGAGGCACTTGCGAAGTAATGAGATATGGAACACGTTGTGCATGGCCGACATCTCTTCGGGCAGTTCCAATTGATACAACACTTCTCCTCGACCGTTCAGAATCTTGAAGGGTCCGATATATCTGGGGGCTAACTTTCCTTTGAGTTGGAAACGCTGCATTCCCTTCAATGGCGACACCTTCAGATAAACAAAATCTCCTATGTTGAAGGCGAGGTCTCGACGTCTCTTGTCGGCGTAACTCTTACATGCGACTGGGCGGTCTTGAGGTGCTCACGAATCTTGTGAACCTTCTCTTCTGCTTCTCGTAGGATGTCGGGTCCGAAAATCTGACTCTCTCCTACTTCCGACCAGTTCAAAGGGGTGCGACACTTCCTTCCGTACATGAATTCAAATGGGGCCATTTGCAAACTGGCTTGATAACTGTTGTTGCATGAAAATTCTGCAAACGGCAGACAGTCTTCCCACTTAGATCCATATTCTAACATACATGCTCTCAGCATATCTTCGAGTATTTGATTTACTCGCTCCGTTTGTCCATCGATCTGAGGGTGATATGCAGTGCTGAAATCTAGGCGGGTTCCTAAACCTTCTTCGACTTTCTTCCAAAATCTCGAGGTAAATTGAGTTCCTCGATCCGATACGATGTTCTTGGGGACTCCATGCAAACTAATGATTCTAGCGATGTATAACTCCGCTAGCTTCGAACTGTGATATGTGGTCTTGACGGGTAAGAAATGGGAGACTTTGGACAATCTATCCACTATGACCCAGATAGAGTCAGTTCCCCAACTAGAAGTAGGCAATCCGGTGATAAAGTCCATTCCAACGGAATCCCATTTCCATTCCGGAATCTGCAATGGTCTTAACAATCCAGCGGGTCTTTGATGACCTTCCTTGACTCACTGACATATATCACACTTGGCGATATAGCTTCCGATTTCTCTCTTCATCTTATGCCACCAAAATTGCTCTTTCAAATCTTGATACATCTTAGTTCCTCTGGGGTGGATAGAATAAAGAGTATCACGAGCTTCCTTCAGAATCACTTCTTTTAACTCAGAATCTGCTGGTACACAAAGGCGTCGTTTGTACCACAGAACTCCTTCTTCGTCTTTGGTAAATCCGGGTACTTTGCCTATACCAATACGACGCTTGATTCCGTCTATACTAGCATTTCCCTTCTGCGCCTCTTTGATCTGACTGATCAAAGTGGGCTGGAGTTATAGGCTAGCCAAA
Source organism: Avena longiglumis (assembly GCA_030063025.1). NCBI lineage: Eukaryota > Viridiplantae > Streptophyta > Magnoliopsida > Poales > Poaceae > Avena > Avena longiglumis. The sequence continues at coordinate 519,260,028 of CP125976.1, forward strand.
AATCCTTCACTTACTAATTCTATTCAAAAATGTTCCATCTCTTTGTGCAAGCTTGGTTGCTCCTTCAAGATCATGGAGTCCAAGCGGCACGGCAATCTTCTAAGGGCATCTGCTACCACATTGGCTTTACCAGGGTGATAGTGAATGTCCAGATCGTAATCCTCGATTAGCTCAATGCATCTTCTTTGTCTCATATTCAGCTCCTTCTGAGTGAATATATACTTCAGACTCTTGTGATCCGAATAGATCTCGCAACAATTTCCCATCAGGTAATGCCTCCATGTCTTTAGGACTAGAACTACGGCTGCGAGTTCGAGGTCATGGGTTGGGTAATTTTTCTCATGTTGCTTCAGTTGTCGGGATAGATAAGATATAACTTTGCCTTCTTGCATTAGCACACATCCGAGACCGATCTTAGATGCATCACAATACACGTCGAAGGGCTTCGTGATATCCGGCATGATCAAGATTGGGGCTGAAATCAATCTCCTCTTGAGTTCTTGAAAACTCGCTTCACATTGGTCGGTCCATTCAAACTTCTTGTCCTTCTTGACAATTGGGTCATGGGTGCAGCGATACTCGAGAATCCTTCTACGAACTTGCGGTAATATCCGCCAATCGAGAAATGCACGAACTTGGGTTTGAGTGGTTGGGGCTTGCCAATCTTCTACATCTTTCACTTTTGCGGGTCAACGGCAATTCCTCGGTGATACAATGTGACCGAGGAATCCTACCTCCCGTAACCATAATTCACAATTGCTAAACTTGGCATACAACTGATGCTCTCTAAGGGTTCCAAGAATGGTCCTTAGGTGTAGCTCATGTTCTTCTTCTGATTTGGAATAAATCAAAATGTCATCGATGAAAACAACGACAAACTTATCCACAAAGTCCATAAAAATCTTATTCATGAGATTCATGAAATAAGCAGGAGCATTGGTTAATCCAAAAGACATGACTATATACTCGTATAATCCATATCTGGTGGTAAAGGCAGTCTTTGGAATATCCTCTGCATGAATTTTGAGTTGATGATAACCAATTCTAAGATCAATCGTAGGAAACACCTTGGCACCGGTCAACTGGTCAAACAAATCTTCTATCTTGGGCAAGGGGTACTTCTTCTTGATGGTGACATCATTCAACTTCTGATAATCCGTACACAAACGGTTACCTCCATCCTTCTTGTCCACAAATAAGACAGGTGATCTCCATGGTGGCCTTGCTTGGTTGAATCAATCCAATTTCTAGCATGGCATCCAATTGATTCTTCAGTTCTTCTAGTTCCGACGGGTTCATACCATATGGTCTCTGGGCTATGGGTCCAGTTTCGGGGATTAGTTCGATGATAAACTCGATATCTGATGCGGGGCATACCGGGCAAAACATCTGAAATACATCGGGTATTCACAGACTATCCGGACTTGGTCAATGGTAGGTTGGGCTATACTCTTGTTGCACTTGAATTGACGAGGTAAGGTTTGGATATATGCTCCGATATTCCGGTTGTCTTGGTCATGGTTATGGATTTCTTGGCACGATCAATCAATCCTTTATGTTTGGACATCAATCCATTCCTAGTAGTACTTCCAAACCTTTAGTTAAAGTACTATCAGATTAGCATAAAAATATATGCCATGGATTCGGATAGGGACGGCTTTGCAAATTTGCCTAGCCTAGGTGGTTGATCCAGGAATTTGAACAATCATAACATGCTTCAGTTTGGTTGGTTGAATTTTACTAGTGCATGCAAATTCTTCGGTGACAAATGAGTGCGATGCACCAGAATCAAACAACACTCTTGCAAGTACTGAATTAACAGAAAACATACCCAGTACGACGTCTGGCGCTTCCTGAGCTTCTTCAGCATGCATGAGAAAAAGACGGCCATTGCGGTTGAGCGAATTCCCTGGGGCAAACCTTCTTCCGGGGTGAACACGACGCTGCTGCTGAGCTGGGGCATTGGGATTGGGTGCTGCGGCATTCTTCTTGTTGGGGCACTCGTTAGAGATGTGACCCTTATTTCCACAGTCATAACAAGTCACTTGCTACTTGTCCTTTGCTGCAACGGGCACATCATTGCTTCCGGTCCTCGGGGCAGTGTTGGTGTTGGTGGCAGCATTGTTGTTGTTGAACTTGGGTGGGGCACAGATGAAATTGCTAGAGTTGCCGGGGTTGTTGTGATTTTGTAGAGGTCCCAACCTAATAAGGTAGATTCCTCCTGTGTTTTACAATGCTAGTCCCTGGATCAATAGCTAGCATCCACAGTTTAGATGTAATATCAAGAAACAAAGGTCATATTATCACTTTATAACCAGGAATAACATAATTTTATTACATCAATACATAGCTCATTTGGCTATTACATTACATTGCGGCGGAATAATTATAATCATGGGGTCCTTCATCTTCAAAGTGCCACAGGCATATGTTGGTTGTAGACTTTGTAATCCTAATCAAACAATCTTCACTAAAATCAATCAAACCTGCAACATTACAAGTTACAGCCACAAGGGTCAATACATTTGAATTGTATTGGCAAGTGATACTATGGTAGTATAGTGGAGTCTATCATATATATGCATTTGGCTAAGTGGAGTTGAGGCTTGCATTGCTCAAAATAGATTTTTCCTTAACATTTGAAAATACTAAGTTTTTGCTTGTCAAAATCATTTTTCTCAATCAAAGACTGAAGATCCTTTCCAAGGCATCTACCAATCAAAGATTTAAGATTTCAAACAACCCTTGTTCAATCCACAAGTTTTAACTTAGAAATTTGAATGATGAGATTCTTGATTGCTTCCATGTCTTGATGCTCAAATTGTCCTTTACCAGGGACATGGCTAAGTACTTAGATTTACACTCTGCAGAGGTGGTGCACTTTACCCACAAGACTTGGTTTCCCAAGACAAAATCTTTCAGAAGCCTCCCCTTAGACCAAAATGGACGCGCTCCAACCTATCAAACACTACCACCCACTGTCCATATGGCTAAGTTCTTGCAACCTATATGATCATGGCAGAGCCCATATTGCCAAGTGGTTGCACTTGAAGCTTCTCAACATTTGACATCTCAAATCCCTTTGTTTCCTGGGTGGCCGTCCACAAGTGTGATACACAAGGTTCACCAGTCCCCTGGCCTTGTGTAACCACTCAACATATCCCATTCCTTCCATTCCACCCAGGTGATTCATTAACTTAGTTATTTTATTAAACAAAAACATAAGTCCTCAGACTTAGAGATTTTTCCATAGTGTGAATATATTTTCCACCCATGTTTTCTATTAGCTAGGCTAAGCTTGATAGTAGTAAGAATCTTAACTTAGGAAAATCCTAGTAAGGATTCATCTACTAGGTTCTACTATAGCAAGGTCTATACTTAGCAAAATCCATGCAAGTTTTACTTAGCAAATTCTCTAATGCATAGAGAAAGTAATGGGACATAAAGTATGAAGCATCACTTGCCTTTTTGGTAGAGGGTATAGGTTCACTCCTTGTCCTTGCAACAATCACACTCTTCAAGTCACTACAAATTAATCAAGCAAGGCACAACTCAATCTACCAAACAAGCAAAACAACACATAAAATGACAAAGTCAAAGTAATGCATGCAAGCATGCCAAGCTTTGTTTTGTTTGAAGTAGTGGTTCCTAATGGGTCATAAACATTTGCAAGCACCTATTTGATCATTTTGTAAAGTGGCCAAGTCATTTGCAAAGAGGTTTCACCTCAAAACCATTTTCAAAATAAAGTATCATTTTATGTGGTGTAGAAATATTTTTAATAAGGCATTAACCTATAGGGTTCACCCAATATGTTTTCAAATCACAAAACTTGGGGTTTGGGGTCAGTGAGTTCAAAACAAAACATTTTCCAAAGGTTTTCTTCCAAAACCATTTTTAATAAATAAACCACATTTCTATTTGACTAGAAATGATTTTAAATCAAAGAATCATTCTTTTGTTTTACCAAAAACATTTTTGAGACCACAAAGTGTTTCACAATGTTAGTAGGTTCAAATCACACCATTTTCCCAAGATTTTATCCCCATATTCATTTTTAAACAATTTTTATAAGCTTAACAAGCATACAAATGTTTCTGCAAAAACAACCATTTTCCAGAAGCTTTTTGCTAAACAAAGGCCATGGTTGGCTAGGGCTTGTTCTCCTGATTTCAATGATATAAAGTTTGCAAAATTTGGACGTGTGGTTTGAAAGTTATAGCAATTACAAGTTTGCATTCTAATCGTTCAAATTACATTTTCAAATTCACGGTGACACGGAAGTATCCTCTTGGGCAGTGCGGTTCGGTCGGATTGATCTGACTGGATCGTTGGATCTAAGTGGAATCGCATGGCTCTGGTTGCTCGATACCCCTTCGCTCTACTTTCTATCCTATCCACTGGATCAAGATCGGACGGCTCTTCTTTGCCAAGGCTGGCGACAGCGATGACAACGGCGAAGCGGCGATTAGCGGCTGGCGGCAGGAAGCGAAACGGGAGGATCAAGCTCACCGAGGTCGCGAGGATGAGGTGATGCTGTTCGTCGTGGCAAAGGCGTGGACGCGCCGCAGATTTCTCGCGGAGTTGGTTACGGCGACGAGCATGTGATCGAGGTCAAGGACGAGGCTGTGGTCCACGAGAAGACAAACGGAGGACTGGGTTAGCTGCGCAAGACCATGGCAAAGATGCTTGCGTGATCGAGAAGATGCGGGGCGGTCAGTGCTTACCGGGGATCGTCGTCGGAGAGGAAACAGGCGGCGGTGCTGTCAGAGCTAGTCCAAGCCAAAGCTCTGGGGTGCCCGCGGTCGAGTGGAGGACACGGGGAGAAGTGTCTGGGAGTGGGGAAGCTGCTAGGGTGCTCGGGAAGGCAAGGGGTGGTGTGTACTGGCCTGAATTGGTGAGAGCGGTCGTCGGACACAGAGGCAGTCGAGGAGAGATTGTGGCAGCCTGGAGGCGTGCTCGGGGGAGGAAACAGAGGGGAAAGGAGGGGGGAGCGTGGGCGATTAAATGTGTGAGGTTACTGGAAGAATTCATTCAGCCATTTACTCGAATTGATGCGGTTAATTAGAGGCAGCAACGACGACGAGGGGAAGGAAGAACCAGTCGCGGGGTGGGGAAGAAGGGGGCGTGGTGTGGGGTCCTCTGTCAGCGAGGTGAAAGAAGTGGGGATAGGTCCACTAGTCAGTGAGGGTGCGGGTTTCTTTTATGTAAAAAGCGTTTGAGCGTGAACAGGTGGGCTAGGTGGGCTCTTTGGGTTATTTGGGCAGATTGGTGGGCTGTTCTATTTTTTCTATCTGAATTCTTTTTTCCTTTTCTATTTCTATTTTCTGATTTGTTATTTTAAACAATTCTCAAGCATTCAAAACAATTCAAATCTTCACCAAACATTGTAACTAAGAATTTGGTTCATTTAGTAACCTGAACCAAAATCCTAAATAGAATAAATAATTCTTTAATCTTTTAGGTTCCATCCTTAATTAAATAAGTAGGCCATGGTTTATTAATTAAATAGAGTTTTTGTTGTTTATTAATAAAATCTTCATTTGAAATCCAAATATTTTCAAAATCAAATCAGTAGGTATCATTTGGAAGTAAATAATACTTGGATACTTGTTTAAAACAAAATATTATTTTACTTTAGGGTCCAATAATAATTAAATAAAATGGGCTTTAGTAAATAACTCAAATAGGATTTGTTTATTTAAATCTTTTATTTGGGAATCTAAAATTGTACCAAAGTCATTCAGTAGGTTTTATTTGAGAATACAAAATACTTGGAAAACTTATTTAAATTAAACAAATAAGTTTTGATGGTTTATAAATGATAGAACCTTTATTAATAAAACTTGGATATTAAATCCTTTTATTTAAAGATCAAAATATTATTTCCAAAATATTTTGTTTTCCTTTATTTAAAATGTTTATCTTTTTAAATCCCTTTAGGATTTATTTGTTCAAGATAGGTTTGAAGATTCCCAATTAGATTCAAAAGTTTCTTCTGGCCCTGAAAATCAATAAAGTTTTATTTTATTGATTTATTTTCACATTACAAGATTTGGAAAATCTTGGGATGTGACAGATTTCCTCCGGGCCTAGGGTTTCCATGGTTGGGATAGGTCGGACGGTTCATCGGGGGTCTGTTTGTTCTTGGGGCAAATCCGGGAGATGGGTTAGGGCGATACTTTGGGGTCTGATCGGTTCCTGGCTGATGCATCATGCGACACTTGCGGTTCTCATTAGCTTGGTTGATCTTCCCTTCCATCTGGATAGCAGAGTCAACAAGGGCTTCAATATCATCAAAGGGGATATTGACTAACACAGTCTGCATATCATCGTGCAGACCATTCAGGAATCGTTCTTTCTTCTTGGCTTCGATGTCGATCTCATCCGGGGCATACCTAGCTAATGACAAGAATTTGCCATGGTATTCCACTGCGGTCATTCTTCCTTGCTTCAGTTCTCTGAACTCGTCTCTCATCCTCTTGATCAAACCTGGTGGCACATGGGTTCTACTGACCTTGACCTTAAATTCATCCCAGGTCATCATTTGGCCTCCGGTCATTGCGCGAACACTGTTCCACCATGCCCTAGCATCTCCGGCTAGATAGTGGGTGGCGAACAGAACTTTCTCGTTCGCTTCCACTCCGGCGACTTCCAGGTTATTTTCCATGGTTTGCAACCAATCATCGGCGTCTAGGGGTTCTTCTGACTTACTGAAAACATGTGGGTTGGTATTCTGGAAATTCTTGAGCTTAGATCCATGGTTGTCTTGATTTCCGTGGCCTTGATAGTTGTGGGCTAGCTCAGCTATCTGTTGTAGGGTGGCTAGGTTGGCTTGAAGTTCCGCTCTTTCAGCTTCGCGGTCCAAAACCAACATTTGCAGGATCTGCAACATCGGGTCCAGGGATGAACCACTTCCTCCACGAGGCATCTGAAGATTGAGATAGATCATGAGAAAAGAGGGAAATTTGTAAGGTTCTGGGACTTTGAAAAGTTTTTAAAGTTTGACTCAGATTTTATAGCAACTTGATTTTCATTCATTCAGACATAGCACACGATACAACACACACCACAAAACAAGAAAAACAGATGGTTTTAAGAACCATTATGGAATCTACAATACAGTGGGACCGAATACTACTCACTACGCTAGTGCTCAAGTGCTACTACTCCTCGGAATCGGTGGCTTCATCATCCTCATCATCATCATCGATGAAGGCGAAATCATCCTCATCGGTGAAGAAATCCATAGCCTGATCCTCCAGAAAATCATCATCATCGCTGAGATAGGAGTAGGGGTATCCACGAAGATCCTCTCCTGCATTCTCCCTTTCCTCCAACTGCATGTCCCTCTCGTGGATGGTCTCCTCCAAAGATGAGATACGGTGGTGAAGACGGGCAATGATGCGCTCCTTCTTGTCGAGCTGACGGCAGCGAGACTTGTGATCCTTTGCTAGCATGGTGATGGTTTGATCCTTCGTCTTGATGATGGCAGACTTGTGGTTGGAGTAGTCACGGCAGTTATCCAACTCCTGCTGACGATCGTACATCATGAAGCTAAAGTGGTCCAATTGAGTCTTCAGCTCAGGGTGGTATGGGGCTTCCAGTGGTTGTCCATTTGCATCACGCCTTGGGCAAAACTCAAAGCGGGTACCCTTGATCTGATTGATACTCTGCCCACACAGACGGGCAAGAGCTTCTTGCATGGCACTGGCAAGTCCATCGAGACAGTTGTTCTCTCTTAAGGTAAACTGAATTCCCTCAGCAGTGGGAGGTTCAATCTTTCCTCAGAGACTTGCAACAATTAGCCACTGCAGATCTTCTCCTCCTTGATCATTGAGCTGAGCTCCGAAGAACTCGGGGTGCAGACGCTCCAGAAGTTCCGAAAGATGGTCCAAATCCCTCTGAAAGATAAGGTCTCCTCCATTCCCCAACTGATAAAAGTTGTTGTACTTCACGTCCATCTATAAGAATATAGTATGAGTAAGTTAGTAGAGTGATCAAGTGTGTCCAATTTTTATGTATTTTGCAAGAGTTTTTTTAGGAACATGAATTTTCATGAAAGAATCAAAGTGATAAGAATGGGAATAATTTTTTGTAAATATTTGCTTTCTTTGGTTTTGAAACTAAGTTTTTGATTCTAACGTCCAGTCTAACTAGGGTCTCATATGGTCAGGATGGCTCTGATACCAACATGTCAACACCCGGATTTTTAATCCCAGATGCCTGTTATGCCATACATCGCAATCCCAGGATTACCATTTTTGCGAGACATAACAGAATTGGATACCATAGTACATCATCAATTAAAAACCATACATAAGGTCTTACACAAATAAGGATCTCATGATCCAGTTCTTAATACAACTCAAGCAGTGGAATACATAATAATAACGGTAGCGTAGGAGAAGCTCCATCTTCGGGGTCACAGGCAATGCTGACGATGGGAGATGATCCTAGTTGCAGTAACCTTCCTGGGGTCCATCCTCCAGGTACTCCTCTTCATAGTCTGGCCACGGGAATAGCCAGGGACAAAGCCATGAGTACTCTTTAAGTACTCGCAAACTAATACTAACAAGTGAAGGAGGGTTTTTGATAATAGGACACTAGGCTCTAGGGTTGTTTTGCAAAAGCCAGATTTATCTCTACTAAGTTCAGAAGCAAGAGAGCTAGTTGAAGTTTATAACACCTAAGTGGGAACTTCTATTTCATGTCACAACTCTGTTGTGGTCAAGTCAAAGTCTCAAGTCATTTCACAAGTAATTTTGAAAACATCTGATGGGGAACAGTATGGCCACTCCAACTGTCCATAACCGCGGACGCGGCTATTCGAATAGTTTGACACTCTGTAGAGATTGTACACTTTCACCACAACATTCGATACATCCGTCAGGAACAAATCCTGAATTCACCATACTCATTATACGGATAATCAATCCTAACCTTTTAATTTCACGCCCTATTATAAGCACCTTTCCTGTGAGTTTGGCCTCCCAACCATGACCAACTGTCATCTTGGGTACTGCACAGGTGGACAATCTTCACAAGGTAGCCTCAGCTCAGACCTTGGCCGTGAGGGAACTAATACTAAGGTATCTAGGTTTCTCGTCAATCCCTACCCAATCTTCGAGTATTGTGGTTGTATGGTAAAAATTGGAATGGTATCGCATCCAGACAACCATCAGTTTTTTAAAGGGCTAAGGCTCATGCCTCAACATTTTCATCACCAAAATCATCTGGTGTTCGGAAACACATGTTAAAACATCTCAATAGAATGATCCATCATTCTAAAGTTTTCATAACCATTTCACAAAGTATTCCCATCTAAAGTTGATCAAGTTTTATGCTTAGCACTAGCATCTACAAGTGGGGGTGAGTACTAGTGAGGGGTGGTAAACAAGTGGAGTTTTACTAAGTTCAATCTCATGCCTTGGAATGACATCAAGATTATCTAGCTTAGGCGAAATTTTATGCTCTTTATGCAACCTTCAATTATCTTTGTAAAATCTACAAGTTACTTAAGTACACTCTAAGGAAGTAACTTTGATAAAGAAATAAAGTAGAAAGCTTTCAAATAAAACTAGGATGGGATATCAAGTGGGTATAATGATATATGCTTAAGGCATATAGTTGGCATGGTAACCAACAAGTATTGGCTTGCATCAATATCAGTATAAGCTTGCTAAATTGAAAGTGTTAGCTTGCCTTGTGTAGAGCAGTGGTTGAAGTTCTCCTCGGCTTCTTCTTCGTACTATCCTCCTTTCTCCTCGTATCCTTGGTCGGTACTAGTGTCTATAAATAAATACGAGGTACACAATCACCAAACAATACTTAACTACTTGCAATCATCACACAAAAGGGTCCTATAGATGACCTAGCATCATCACTAACATTACAAGATTAAAGCTTGGTTTAATTCCTTTTATTTTTAGAAAAGTAATTTCTACTCATTTAAAAACTACTTGAGATTTAATATTCTACAAACCAAACATGGGATCATGTTGACACATGTCATCACCACATATTTTAGTCCATAGGAATGTGATTTAAAATGGTGTCACAATTTAATAAGGTTTTACCCTTTTATTTTAATTAAATAAATTGACTAGAAATTCCTATGTGGCATTCTTTTATTACTTGGTCATTATTTATGTAAGTAAACCTATATATATTTATATGTTCTGAAAGGTATGGTTAAATGTGATTTTTGAGAGTTGGAATCAACTCAAAAGCTATTATGGTTTAAATTTGAAAAATGTTTGAATGCAGAAAAGCTTCTGCCTTGTTATTTTTAGCAAGGATGATCTATAGATCCAAATGATTTAAATCCAACGGGCTTGGATTAAACATTTCAAGACCTTTCTAACAAAATTGGTTTCATTCAATTTGGTTCACTGAATCGATCTGGGTTGATTTTTGAATCTAGGTGCAGAAGTGTGTCTGAAATAAAATGGAAAAGGTTAAATTCAAGCGGGCTGCGGGAAGCGATCTTGGGCGGCGCTAAGCAAAGTGCTTACGGGCTGGTTAAGTTGTTGTCCCACGTCGAGTGAGACGCAGTGCGGGGAAATGTGAGCCGTGGGATCTTGTTCTAATCTAACGGCTGAGGGTCGTCGTCCACGTCGGGCAACGCCGGTGAGACTGAAACCTAACGCGACAGGTGGGGGTCGTTGGGGGCTCACCGGGGTTCAGGCAAGGGTCGGCGAGGCGAGCGAACGATGAAGTCGACGACGGCGAACCTCCACTACCAGCTTCTCTGGGGCTCAATCGCTGGCCCCCTTCTTCTCCAGCAGCGGCGGGCTCCGGTGAAATTTCGGCGAAGCGCTGCTCGCCTTGCTCCGGGAAATGGGTGGAATGATCAGTGAGGAGAGGGTAGTAGAATGGTGTGAAAAGTTTGAGCTGGGGTGGCCTCTATTTATAGTCTCGACGACAATACCGAACGGGATGGGCAGGCGACGACGGCGACATGGCTACGGGCTTCTAGAGGCATGGCCGGCGGTGGCCATCGCTCGGTGGTCTCCTGGCGATGCTCTATGGATTTAATGCGCATGTAGGGGCGGTGGAAAATGGTCCGGAACACACGATGCTCTGCGCGGCAGAGGCGGCGTCTTTGACTGCGAGCGGTGGTTGTGAGGCATGGGGCGCCGAACGGGGATGTCTGGTGGTCTCCTAGGTCGGTGGTGATCGTGTATGCACGCGGCAAGCGCGGCGTGCGGTCTGTGGGCGTGTGTTGAGGGTGGCGCTCTGGCGCATGCTCGGCATGGTTGACACAGAGGCACGGGCACGGCGTTCCTCGGTGCTCTGGTCGATGTCTTCGAGGCAGGGCTGGTCGAGAGGGGGCAGTAAGGCATGGATGATCTCCCAGACAAGGTTGGCACGACTAGTTCCTCTCCTAGCTTGTTGTCTACACTGGGGTGGCAAGGTGAGCTTCGGCTGTTCACCATTGATGGCATTGCCAAGCTTATAGTGGTTCTAGATGTTTACAAATGACCTAGATGATATACTAAAGCCTAGTTGCAACCAGAGGGGGAACAAATTAGGCTCAAATCACTGCTCCAAATAGTGTTTGGGTTTTATTTGATTTGAATCAGCAAGGTGTTTGATGAAATGGCCGCATGAATTCAAGTTTTGAATTTTGAAAAGATTTTTGGTGGGTGTGCTAGGTAGGTGCTGGTGGGTCTGTGGATGCTTGGGTTTTGAAAGTTGAGCTTGTTTGAGTGGTTTTTGAAAAAGTGGGATCTTTCCATAGATTCAATTTTGAACTATCCTTTAAACTATGCATTTGAATGTTTCTGGATGATCACAAAGTGGGCCTTGATACTTTGTTAGGAGTACTATCAAGGGGTGCAAATATCTAAACAAGTTTCTGTTAAGTTCTGAAAGTTTGGGACAGCCAAAGTAGGCATGGGAGTTAAATTGGTCAAAATGACCATTCCCTTATTTTGTTTGTTTTGATTTATTTGTCTTTGGGAAAAGTGTGGGGATTGTTTAGATGATGTTTATTTCACCTAAGAATCCATTTACAAGCAAATAAACACACAAGCAAGGTGGTTCAAAAGAATTCAAATTGGAATGCATACACACATGCATGCTTTCATATTTTTATTTAGAAAAGTTTTTGTTAACCCTAAGTTTTGATGATCCAAGTTTAGTATTTTTGGGATGTTACAGTAGCTTTGATAGAGAAATAAAGTAGAAATCTTGCAAGTAAAACTAGGATTGGGTTATCAAGTGGGTATGATCACATATGCTTAAGGCATATAGTTGGCATGGCAACAAGTAAGTATTTATTTGCATCAGTAGAGTATCTTGCAAGTGTTAGCTTGCACATTCAACTAGTAGTATTAGGGTTGCATAATTGCAAGTATAAGCTTGCTAAGTTAATAGCTTGCAAGTATTGGCTTGCTTTGTGCAGAGCAGTGGTTAAAGTTCTCCTCGGCTTCTTCCTCGTAGTATCCTCCTTCCTCCTCGTATCCTTGGTCGATACTAGCGTCTATGAATAAATACGAGGTACACAATCACCAAACAATACTTAACTACTTTCAATCATCACACAAAGGGTTTCTATAGATGATCTAGCATCATCACTAACATTACAAGACTAAAGCATTTGTCTTAATGATTCTAGTTTTAGAAAAGTAATTTCTACTCATTGAAAAACTAATAAAGATTTAATATTCTCCAAACCAAACATGGGATCATGTTGACACATGTCATCACCACATATTTTAGTCCATGGGAATGTGATTTAAAGTGGTGTCACAATTTAATAAGGTTTAACCTTTTTATTTTAAATAAAATAAGTGACTAGAAATGCCTATGTGGCATTCTTTTATTACTTGAACATTATTTCTGTAAGTAAACCCATATATTTTTATATATTCCCAAAGGTATGGTCAAATGTGATTTTTGAGAGTTGGAATCAACTCAAAAGCTATTATGGTTTTAATTTGAAAAATGTTTGAATGCATCAAAGCTTCTGCCTTGTTATTTTTACCAAGGGTGATCTACAGATCCAAATGATTTGAATCCAACGGGCTTGGATTCAGCATTTCAAGACCTTTTTAACAAAATTGGTTTCATTCAAACTGAATCGAGATGGGTTGATTTTTTAAACTAGGTACAGAACTATGTTTGAATGAAAATGGAAAAATCCAAATTCAAATGAGTGGGCTGCGCGGGAAAAGTTAACGGGCCGGCCTGCTAAGCACAACGCTTAGGCGGGCTGGTTAAGTGGCTTTCCTCACGCGTCAGTGAGGCAGGGGGTGCAAAGCGGTACAGGGCAACGTGGTGTGTTGGATCTAGTTCTAATCCAACGGCTCTAGTTCATCGTCCACGTCGGGCAGCGCCGGTGAGACAGAACCCTAACGCGACAGGTGGGGGTCGTGGGAGGCTCACCGAGGCTCAGGAGAGGGCCGGCGGTGCGGGCAGACGATGAAGTGGATGACAGCAAACCTCCTCGTACCGGCAACTTCTCTGGGGCGGCTCCAATCGCTGGCTCCCTTCTTCTCCAGCAGCGGCAGGCTCCGGTGAAATTCCGATGATGCGCTGCTCACCTTGCTCCGGGGAACGGGGTGGAACGATCAGTGAGGAGAGGGGAGTGGAATGGTGTGAAGAGTTTGACCGGGGGAGGCTTCCTTTTATAGTGGCGAGAGGGAACCGACGGGCGCAAGTTGAGCTCGTCGTGGTCGATGGTACAGAGGGTTATCGGCGTGGGAGACGGTAGGGGCGGTGCTGTGCTCCCTCGCGAAGCTCAACGGCGTGGTGGCGAGACGTGGGGCGGTGCGGATTGGTCGGAACGCTGTGGTGCTCTGCGCTGTTCCGACGGAAGATTTAATGGCGCACAGCACGCGTGGTCCACGCGGCGGCGAATGGGCGTGTCTACGGGGTTGCTGGGACGGTGGTGATCGCGTATGCATGCGGCGAGGGCGGCACGCGGTCTGTGGGCGTCTGTCGAGCGTGGCGCACGGGGCGCGCTCTCGGCATGGTTGCAGAGCAGCTTGGCATGGCCTGTGCGTGTGGTCCAGGGGATGGCATCGCTCGCGGCTGGGAAAGGGAGTGGCGGTGGGGTGCTAGCTTGCTCCCAGACAAGGTTGGCGAGGCTAGTGCTGCTTGTAGCTTGCTGTCCACACTGGGGTGACAATGGTGCACTCGGGTTGTTCACCATTGATGACAAAGGCTAGCTTACAGTTGTGCTAGAGATTTGTTAAGGTTGTTAGATGATATGCTAAGGCTAGTGGTGTCTAGAGAGGGAACAAGTTAGGCTCAAAACACTGCACACTATAGTGTTTTGATTTTGTTTGATTTGAATTAGGAAGGTGTTTGATGAAATGGCCGCATGAATTGAAGTTTTGAATTTATAAAAGATTTTTTGTGGGTGTGCTAGGCATGTGCTGGTGAGTCTGTGGATGCTTGGGTTTTGAAAGTTGAGCTTGTTTGAGTGGTTTTTGTAAAAGTGGGATCTTCCCATATGATATAGATTCAATTTTGAATTGTCCTTTAAACTATGCATTCACATGTTTTTGGATGATCACAAGGTGGGCCTTGGTAATCCGTTATGAGTACTATCAAGGGGTGCAAATATCCAAACAATTTTCTGTTAAGTTTTGAAAGTTAGAGACAGCCAAAGTAGGCATGGGAGTTAATTTGGACAAAGTGACCATTCACTTATTTTGTTTGTTTTGATTTATTTGTCTTTGAGAAAAGTGTGGGGATTGTTTAGATGATGTTTATTTCACCTAAGAATCATTTTACAAGCAAGGAATCACACAAGCAAGGCAATTCAAAACAATTCCAAATTGGAAAGCATACACACATGCATGCTTTCATATTTTTAAATAGAAAAGTTTTTGTTAACCCTAATTTTGATAATTAGAGTTAGATGATCCAAGTTTCATATTTTTGGGATGTTACACATCTCACCCTAACCCAAACCCTAGCCACCTTTCCGCAACGGCGCTGACCTCTCCGACACACGGGATCACACCATCTTTATCAGCCTCGGTAGGGGGTACCTCTCCACGGCATCCCTGGACTTTATGGCACATGGGAACATACTGTCTTCCTCGACCTCAGCAGCACGTACCTTGCTATGGCGGTGCTGACCACTCTGGCATGTAGGACCGCACCATTTTCCATAGCGGCGGACACCTCTCCAACAAGCCGGATGACATCTTCTTCCGCGGTGGCGCTGACCTCGTCTTCGTCGTTTGGGTATGTGTCGAGTCGCTCGAATCTATAGTTTGTACTAGTATTTTATATCATTGTGATTTGTTTGTATAGCCTATGCCTTGGGATCTATAATATGGTATATTTCCTTGAATCAATGTGTTATCTAATTCTTTAGTGTGCATTGGGATATGACCATGTTGTCCAGCTATTTGAATCATTGAGGTACACACTTTACAAGCCCACTATCTTAATCATCTCATCTAATTCCTTTTAATTTCATGACTGTCGCTAGCTTCAATTAATATAAATGGTGAACAAATTCCTGTATAGTACTATAACGAACTATCTTAATCTGCCCATCTACACATACACACTTTACACACACTTTGAAATTAACCATGTCTAGAGTACCAGTATTAATTACTCTAGGTATGTATATATAACTAACTTAACTATTTCCATCTTTCATGTGTAGTATTTCTCATCCAATTTCGCCAAGAAGTATATGATGCCTTACATATCTCAAGGAAAACCATCAACTTCATATGTGTTTCTTGCCAAGATGTTATCGGTGCAGCTAAAGCAAAGTGTGATAATGAAGAAACTATCAGTTTCACATCAAACTGAGGAGATTATGTTCTCCAAAACAAACTCTGGGAAGGTGATGCTTGTGTCTTAAATTTTAGGGTCGAAGCAGTCTCTCTAATCGTAATAGTGCATCTTTTTTAGTGGTTTGAACATGTGGGTATTAATTAGATATATACCTAGCTATGTGAGCTCTAAATTTGTTGTGTTGAGTGATACGTCAGAAACCTATCTATAATTTTTGATGCTCCGGGCTCGTTTAGTATCTACTTTGATTTGCTTTGTCTAAACTTTGAGGTGCTTTTTACATGTTTTCCGGTACTAACCTATTAACAAGTTGCCATAGTGCCAGTTGCCTGATTTTTGCTGTTTTTGGTTCCAGAAAAGTTAGTAAAGAAATATTCTCGGAATTGGACGGGACAAACGTCAAAGTCAATAACTTTCCATGGGGAACAAGAAGTCCAAAGGGGAGCCGGAGAGGTGGTCTAGGGCGCCTAGACCCCCCCTAGGCGTGGGTGGGCCCTGTCCCGCGCCTAGGAAGGGTGTAGGGCCCCTGGTCACCGCCTCGGTCTCCCCCTTTGCGTATAAGAAGCCCCCTATGCAGAAACACTAAGTACCCGATCAAATCTCCACGAAACCTTCTGTATCCGCTGCCACCGTCGTCCCTAGATCGGGGGGATCTGAAGTTCTACCTGGCACCCTACCGGAGGGGAGATCATCCCGGAGGCCTTCTCTCCGGTATGATACGTGAGTAGTTCCACCCTGGACTATGGGTCCATGTAGTATCTCGATGTTTGTATCTCCTTCTTGTGCTTTCATGTATAGATCTTGTGAGCTCCATTCATGATCAATATCTAATCTATTTGTAATCATGCATGTTGTGTTTGCGGGAATCCGATGGATATTGAGATTATTATGTTGGTTTGATTATTGGTTTTGTCTTTATGATTCTATCATGTCTGTGTTGTTTGTGAGCTTGCATGCTCTCCATTGTTAGTAGCTATCTTGTCCAAGTAGTTGCTAGTGACTCCAAGAGGGGGTATTTATGCTCGATAGAGGGTTCATGCCTCCAGTTTCCAAGGGAAGTGACAAAAATCTCTTTGGTTGTAGATGTGATGTTGCTACTAGGGAGAAAACAACAGTCTCTTGTTCATGGAACATGTGGACTGTTTACCTTACACACTTTGCTTAAAGCAGTTGCCTGTTTCTTGCAAATTAATACTGGAGGGGGTTTGGATGATAAAGTGAAGGTGGACTTCTAGTCATAGATGCAGTTGGATGGCTGTCTATGTATATTATTGTATTGCCCAATTGAATCTCATAGGATCTTTCTGACTAGTAATTGCATTGTTATGCCTTGCTCAGTTCCTGTCAATTGCCCTGCTATAATTTGTTTACCCTTCATGCCATGTTGTTTATCTAAGGAGAGCACCTATAGTGAACTATGGACCCCGGTCCAATCTTTACCATTGATACATCTTCCACTGTTACTTTTTTACTTGCTGCAAACCATCGTTACCTTCCACACCATACGTTTAATCCTTTGTTACAGCAAACCGGTGAGCTTGACAACCTCACTGATTCATTGGGGCAAATTATTGAGTTTGTGTTGTGCAGGTCTCCGTATTGCTTGCAACACCTGTGTGACGTTTCCTTCCTCCTACTAGTTCGATAACCTCAATTTCTTACTGAGGGAAAACTTGCTGCTGTGTTGCTTCACACCTTGCTCCTGGGGTTCCCAACCAAGGGCTCCTATATCAACTTAGTGCTGCATCAAGCTTCTCTGGCGCCGTTGCCGGGGAATAAAGAAAGAAGCTCCCACGTGAACTAAGCACCATCAGGAAGTTTCCTAGTGCCGTTGCCGGGGACGTTAAGGACGTCTTCACTAGGGGAGTCCTCTACTTCCTTTCTCTTTACTTTGTTTTTAGTTTGCTTTGTTTCTTTGGTTGGTTTTGTTTGCCTCTTTCCAAAAAAACCGAAAAAATTAGTCTAGCTTGGTTTGCTTTCTTTATTCAAAAACACAAAAAAATTAGTTCCTGCTCTAGCTGCTGGTGCTGTTTTTGGCTTGCCCACCTTTGCCAAAATGAACTCTATTGAGAACACCAAGTTGTGTGACTGCACTAGCACCAGCAACAATGATTTCCTTAGCACACCTATTGCTCCGCCTGCTCTTGATGCTACCTTTTATGAAATTAAGCCTGCTTTGTTAAATATTGTGATGCGAGAGCAATTTTCTGGTGCTGGTTCTGATGATCCTGTTGCCCATCTCAATAGCTTTGTTGAAATTTGTGAGATGCAAAAGTATAAGGATGTATATGGAGATATTATTAAGCTCAAGATTTTGCCTTTCTCCTTGAGAGGAAAAGCTAAAGAATGGTTGCTATCTTTGCCTAAAAATAGTATTGATTCTTGGACTAAGTGCAAAGATGCTTTTATTGGAAAATACTATCCTCCTACTAAGATTATATCTATGAGAAGTGACATTATGAAATTTAAACAACTTTATAGTGAACATGTTGCTCCAGCTTGGGAAAGAATGAAATCTTTGGTTAAGAATTGCCCCACTCATGGACTCACTGCTTCGATGATTATCCAGACTTTTTATGCAGGTTTGAACTTCTCCTCAAGAAATATGTTGGATTCCGCTGCTGGAGGTACCTTCATGGGCCTCACTTTGGGTTCTGCAACAAGGCTCCATGATAATATGATGGTTACCTACTCTGAATGGCATGTTGAGAGAGCTCCACATGGTAAGAAGGTAAATTTTGTTGAGGAAACTTCCTCTTTGAGTGAAAAGATTGATGTTATTATGGCTATGCTTGTTAATGGGAAAGCTCCTCTAGATCCTAATTGTGTTCCCTTAGCCTCCTTGGTTGCTCAAGAAGAGCAAGTTGATGTGAACTTCATTAGAAACAAAAATTTCAACAACAACGCCTATAGGAATAAATTCGGTGGTAACAACAATTATAGGCCTTATGGCAATTCCTATGGAAACTCCTACAACAATGCTAGAAGTGCCCCCTCTGAACTTGAAGTCATGCTCAAAGACTTTATTAGTAAACACACCACCTTCAATAAGACTATAGAGGAAAATCTTTTAAATGTTGAGAAAAATATATCCTCTTTGTCTGAAGCTCAAACTTCCTTGATTAGTAAAATGGCTGCTAAACCTGAAACTATGGAAAATACCTTTGCTACTTCTCATGCCATACAAGTTACTATTGATGAAAATGTTAGACTGTTAGCTCAACTTCATGCTAAGTGGGAAAGGGAAGCTGAAATTGATAGAAACAATAGTGTGTGCACTATCACCACTAAACCACAAGTAGTCCCTGTTCCTCCTCTTACTATACCTAAGCCTATTGAGCCTACTACTAGTTGTAAGGTTCCCAACCTTTAATAAGGTAGAGATCCCTGTGTTAACAATGCTAGTCCCTGGATCAATAGCTAGCATCCACAGTTAAGATGTAATATCAAGAAACAAAGGTCATAATGCAACTTTATTACCAGGAATAAAATAATTCATTACATCTTACATAGCTCATTTGGCCATCTCATTACAATGCAGCAAAATAACTATATAGCATGGAGTCCTTCATCTTCAAAGTGCCACAGGCAATCATGTTGGTTGTAGACTTGTAATCCTATTCAACACACTTCACTAACATCAAACAAACCTGTAACATAATAAGTTCCAGCCACAAGTGTCAATACATTTGAATGGTATTGGCAAGTTACACTACTATGTAGAATTTAGTGGATCCTATCATTACATGCATATTTGGCTAAGTGGGGTTTAGGCTCATTTGCATAAAGCAATATAGTTTTATCCTATCTTTTCAAAATAGTTTTGATCTTTTGTCAAATCTTTCTGAACTCCTTGGAAAAATCCAAGTGCTTCAAATCCCTTGTTGTCACCATCAAGTTTTAACTTTGAGAAATTGGAATGTCGAGATCTTCCATAGCTTCAGGCCTTAGTTGCTCAGAGTTGTCCATAATCGGGGACACAGCTAAGTACTTAGAATTTGATCTTCTGCAGAAGTTGTACACTTTACCCACATGACACAATCTCATCTTGGTGCCACCAGTGGCCGCTGGATAAGTACTCACCTAATGGAGTACCGGCAGATCGAGAATGTGACAAAGTCTTTCCATAGAAGTCCTCCCAATACACAATGCTAGCTTGTCAACCAGGCACCAATGTAGGGATAAATTTCCCTTACACAATTCTAGTTAACCTGAAGATGCCAATGCATGGGTCTTCCACTATGTAGTTGACTAAGCCAGAGCCCATTTAGCATGTGGCTGTACACGGAAGCCACTGTACGAGAAACATGTTCAATCTCTAAGTCCCTGGGTGGTTTTCTTCTAGTGCACATACAAAAAGATAGCCATATAAACATGGTTCCCTTTGTTGCCACCTTGTCCAAAACTTGAGTATCCTTTTCCACCCAGGTGGTTCATTGAGTACTTGTTTTATTATATAAAACATATATCTTTTCAACACTTCATATAATCATATCATGTATCCCATCCCAAATATATAGCAGGTCTAAGCATACTACAACTACAATGTTTTCACTAAGGAATATATAAGGGTATCCTATTAGGATTTAGCATAGCATAAAATATAGTAATCCTTTTCATGCATGTTACAAAATTCCACTAAGTGTAATGAAAATAGTAGGACATGGATGATAGTGTCACTTGCCTTTTAGTAGAGAATGTTGGTTCACTTCTTGATCTTGCAAATATCACACTCTTCTAACTTCACTACAATTCATTCAAGCAAACACAAATTCAACTAGCATTCAAACCATTTCTCACACCTAAATAACAAAAACAAGGTCATGCATGCAAGCATGCAAAAGATAGTTTTATTTGAAAAAGTGGTTTCTACTAGGCTCTAAACATTATAAAGTTCAAAGTGGTCATTTACTAAAGTGGTAAAACCATTTGCAAAAGGTTTCATCTCATAAACCAAATATTATGCTAAGGTGATATTTTATGTTGTTGAAAATATCTTTTAGAAAAGTAATGATTTTATATGGTTCATCAAATAAGTTTTTAATTCACAAAACTTGGTGTTTAGGGTCAGAAGGTTTGAACCGAATCATTTTCCAAAGGTTTTACTCAAAATTCATTTCTAAACCAAAAACAATATTTTTATTTGACTAGAAATGCTCTAACTCCAATATTTATTCCTTAACTTCTCAAAATACATTTTTAAATACATAAGTTGGTTCCTATGGTTAGTAGGTTCAAAACAAACCATTTTGCAAAGTTTTCACCTTAAAAATATATCTAGAACAATTTTATATTCAAATTAAGCCTACACATGTTTCTACAAATTCAACCAATTTTCCAGAAGCAAAACATTAAACAAAGTGCATGGTTGCAAAGTACTTGTTCTGCTGATTCCACTGATATAAAATTTGCAAAATTTGTACTTGTAGAACTAAAGTTATGAATTTTACAAAATCAATCCACTAATAGATCTAATTCTGTTTTTAAATTTTGAATCTGGTTACGTGGCTGCTTCCTATTGGTTGAAAACGGTTCGGTTGGATCGACTGTTACAGACCGCAGGATCTCATTTAGATCGCACGGTGCAGATCGAGTGATACCCCTTCGGGTTAAATCTAATCTCGTGCGTCAGATCAAAATCCGACGGTTGCAGTGTGGTTGACCAGGAATGGGCGGCGCTTCATGGCGATCGTAGCGCTCTCGCTCATGTGGTTAGCGAAGAAGGAAGGAGGGAGAGGAAATGCTCACAGTGTTCGCAGGGCGATGCTGAAGCTGAACGTGTTCGCGAGGAGGCAAGGGGCGCACGGGGACGAAAGTAATTGCTCGTCGGAGTGGCTCTCTGGCTCGGGCTCGCACGGTTGTCGACGGGGGCGAGGCTAAAGGTCACACTAAGGTAAGATAAAGGAAGGGTTAGACGCGTACGACATCAGGGATCATGGGAGAATCAACGAGAGGGCTCGGGGCGGTCGGTGCTTACCAGGGGTGTTCGCCAGAGCAATGGCAGACGCGGCGGTGCTCAGATGGTGATCCTTGCCGACGATTTGGAGCGCGCGTGAGTAAGCTAGTGGTACTGGTAGATGCGCCTGACGATGGGGAGCAGGCTTGCATGCAGTGGGAGGCGAGGGGCGGCTGGTCGGTGTCGGAATTTGCTGGAGAAGCTCGGCGGAGTAGTGGTGTTGCCGAGATAAATTCGGGCAGCCCTGGGGCAGAGGAGGTGCGGTGAGTGGGGGAAAAGAGAGAGAGAGGGCAGGCGCTTATGTACGCGTGATCGGAGCTGTTTAATCACGGCGTTTACTGCGTATTACGCCGGCAATCAATCGGCAGCAACGGCAGGGGCGTGGTCTTCGCGTTGGTGCGGACAGTAAGTGGGTCCTAGTTGTCTGCGAGAGAGAGAGAGGTGGGGTGGGTCCAAGTCGTCAGCGAAGCTGTGGGTGAGCGCGTGGGTGAAAAAGAAGAGAGGCAGAGGGGTTATCGGGTGGGCTCTTGCTGGGCCAGGTGCTTTGCTGGGCTGGGTAGGTTTAGTGGGTTGGGTTTGTTTCTATTTTTTTATACAAACATTTTTCTTTTTCCGAATTGAATTCCTGTTTTGATTTTCAATCAAATAATTCAAACTCCAATTCAAATCAAACCACCACCAAACTTTGTGTTGATTTAAATTTTGTTTATCAACATACTCCAAGGTCCAAAATAAAATAATTATTTTATTATTTTAGGATCTATTAATAATTAAATAAATAGACCTTAGTCTTTATTTCAAATAGGGTTTAATTTATTATAAATCTCTATTTGAAATCTAAACAATACCAAAACCTTTTCAGTAGGTTTCATTTGAAAAACAAAACACTTGGAATTTTTATTTAAAAACTTTTAATAAGTTTTAGTGTCTATTTAAAATGGGAAAAAGCCTTTACTTAAATAAAATTGGATATTAATAAATCCTTACTATTTTATTTAAATAAACATTTACTCTTTTGTCAGATAGAAATATTTTATTTTAAAAGCTTAGCCAAGATTAATTTGGCTCTTTAAAAATAATCCTTATTTATAATTCTACCTTTGCTTTATAAAAAACCATATATTTTTATTTAAAGATCCAAAAATGGTGATTCCAACTATTATAACTTTATTATTTATTTATTTATTTATATTTTTAAATCCCTTTGATCAAAATAGGTTTTGATGTTTCCAATTGGAATCAAAAAGTTTCTTCTCACCCTAAATTTCAACAATTATTTATTTTGTTTATTTATTTTTCACATTTCAAAATTTGGAAAATTTTGGGATGTGACACTAGTGAGGCTAAGTTTGATTTTGATATTTATGGTTGCAATATTTCTGAAGTGATTATGTTCCTACAAAATCTTGCTAGAAGTCCTGATGCTAGTGATATGCACGTTGCTTTCACCAAACACATTACATATGCTCTTGTTAAGATTAGGGAAGAGAAGCTAAAACACAAAGCTGCTATTCCTAGGAAAGTAGAATATAGTTGGGAACCCATTATTAATATAAAAGTGAATGACTTTGATCTCAAAGCTTCATGTGATCTTGGTTCTAGTGTCTCTATTATGCGTAGTGAGATTTATGAAATACTTGATTTGCCACCATTGGAAGATTATTATTTGGATGTTACACTTGATGATAATGCTAAGAAGAAACTAATGGGGAATATTAATGATGTTCTCATCATAGTTAACAATGCTTATGTCCCTGTTGATTTCTATGTTTTCGATGTTGAATACAATGCTTCTTGTCTTATTACTTTGGGAAGACCTTTTCTTAGAACAGTTGGTGCCATTATTGATATGAAAGAAGGCACCATTAAATATCATTTTCCATTCAATAAAGGTATTGAACACTTCCATATGAGGAAAGGGAAGTTGCTTTTGGATCCTCCTTTGGAACCAAGGTTTGATGTTAATGCTTCTTCATTTCAAAATACATGATTCTTCTTGCTTCTTGTGCCTAACTTAAAGGCGTTAATGAAAAGTACTTGTTGGGAGATAACCCAAGAGTTTCCTTGAGTCTTGGAAGTTATTACTTCAGTAATGACATCTCCTTATCCTTTTTGTTTGCTTTGTGACAAGAATGACCTCTAATGACAGGGAAGTAAGATTTGGGGAGTTGCAGCATCACCATAGTGATATCTATGAAGCATTCTTCTTATAAAAAAGAGAGACACATTGAGAAAAGAGGAAAGAGAGAAAAAACACCATATTCCCATGGAAAATAAGAATATTGCTGAGATGCTCATTGTATGCTTGCCTTGTCATTTTGGTTATAGGATAGCTCATGTGCAAGGGGTACCCCGTTGGCGGTTCTCAATGATATGCAAATACTTACAGGTGACTAAAGTTGAGTAGCATGAGGTGTGACCCTCGTATTCAAGGGACTTGAGATTGATAACTTATACTTCGTCAAGCATATACTCCATCTTTGTTCACTTTAACCTTAATCACTTCAAGATGCTTATGATAGGGGCAATGAGGGCTGAAAGCTAACAAGTACCATAATTTTTGGAAGGTCTTTTTGAAACCTGAAATCCCTGCTTCCTTTACAAAAGGCCTTTCTTCCACCACTATTGAGTCTCCACCTTCTACCTTTAGGCACCATTAAGAGAGCATAGTTTTCATTCTATGTGTAGTGTTCCAAAGCTTATTGATTGATGCATACTGTGATATTACTTGTTCTTGTGCTATTTGTTTCTAGTCACCCTTGTGAACTTTGAAGGTGTCCTATGCATCTATTTGCTACTCTATGAAGGACAAGCTAATTTCCACTATGCCATGTTTTCTGTATGTGAAACAAACAAACGTTTTTCAATGCATGTTATTCATGATCTTTGTTTATAGCCTTTCATGTTGCATGCATAGTTACTATGTCCTATTGTTAGTACTCCATCTTTGATGCACATGTTTAGAGTTCTTTGATCCTAGCTTTCAATGCTTGCAAATGGTTGGATCTTTATTATGAGGGTGCATGTCGCCTAAAAAATTATTCTTTTTATCACTTAACTACTCGAGGACGAGAAGGAGTTAAGATTGGGGATTCTTGATACCTCGGAAACGTATCTATAATTTTTTATGCTCCATGCTTGTTTAGTATCTACTTTGATTTTCTTTGTCTACACTTTGAGGTGATTTTTACATGTTTTCTAGTACTAACCTATTAACAAGTTGCCACAGTGCCAGTTGCCTGTTTTCTTCTGTTTTTGGTTCCAGAAAAGTTAGGAAAGAAATATTCTTGGAATTGGATGGGACAAACGTCAAAGTCAATAACTTTCCGTGGGGAACAAGAAGTCCATAGGGGAGCCGGAGAGGCGGGCTAGGGCGCCCAGACCCCCTAGGCGCGGGTGGGCCCTGTCCCGTGCCTAGGCAGGGTGTGGGGTTCCTGACCACCGCCTCGGCCTCCCCTAAGTAAAAGATGAAATATCCACGAAACCTTCTATAGCCACTGCCACCGTCGTCCCTAGATCGAGGGGATCTGAAGGTCTTCCTGGCACCCTTCCAGAGGGAATATCATCCCGGAGGCCTTCTCTCCGGTATGATGCGTGAGTAGTTCCATCTTGGACTATGGGTCCATGTAGTATCTCGATGTTTGTATCTCCTCCTTGTGCTTGCATGTATAGATCTTGTGAGCTCCGTTCATGATCAAGATCTAATCTATTTGTAATCATGCGTGTTGTGTTTGCGGGGATTCTATGGATATTGAGGTTATTATGTTGGTTTGTTTAATGGTTTTTTCTTTATGATTCTATCATGTCTGTGTTGTTTGTGATCTTGCATGATCTCTGTTGTTAGTAGCTATCTTGGCCAGGTAGTTGCTAGTGACTCCAAGAGGGGGTGTTTATACTCGATAGTGAGTTCATGCCTCTAGTTTCCAAGGGAAGTGACAGAAATATCTTCGGTTGTAGATGTTTTGTTGCTACTAGGGAGAAAACAATGGTCTCTTGTTCATGGAACATCTGGATTGTTTACCTTACACACTTTTCTTAAAGTAGTTGTATGTTGCTTGCAACTTAATACTAGAGAGGGTTCGGATGATAACCTGAAGATTGACTTCTAGTCATAGATGTAGTTGGATGGCGGTCTATGTATATTGTTGTATTTCCCAATCGAATCTCATAGGATATTTCTGACTAGTAATTGCATTGTTATGACTTGCTCAGTTCCTGTCAATTACCCTGCTATAATTTGTTTACCCTTCATGCCATGTTGTTTATCTAAGGAGAGCACCTCTAGTAAACTATGGTCCCGGGTTCAATCTTTAACATTGATACATCTTCCACTGTTACTTGTTTACTTGTTGCAAACCACCATTACCTTCCACACCATATGTTTAATCCTTTGTTATAGCAAACAAGTGAGCTTGACAACCTCACTCATTCGTTGGGGCAAAGTCTTGAGTTTGTGTTGTGCAGGTCTCCGTGTTGCTTACAACACCTGTGTGACTTTTCCTTCCTCCTACTGGTTCGATAACCTCGGTTTCTTACTGAGTGAAAACTTGCTACTGTGTTGCTTCACACCTTGCTCTTGGGGTTCCCAACGAAGCGCTCCTACATCAACTCATCGCTGCATCAAGCTTCTCTGGCGTCGTTGCCGGGGAATAAAGAAAGAAGCTCCGACGTCAGCTAAGCGCCATCATTGAGAAGTACTATTCATGTATAATGAATATTTATGTTCATTATGCTAAAGTTGCATTATGTGTTGTGATTTCTTTATTATTTTGTTCCTGATAGATATTACATATTTAATGGGGGCTGAATTGTAAAATTCCCATATAGCAAGCTTTTCTAGATACGGTAGGAGGAAGTATTTCTATGCTATCATCTCAACTATTGTCCGACACCTAGTTAGTGCTGGACTACACTGGGCCATGACATTAATTCCTTGCTGCCATGGTAGCGATCGCTCAGCGGATGTCGATGTGCCGAGCAAAAAAAAGCTCCACCTAAAAAATTTTCCCGACACAGTTATCCCTAGTGACTCTTTTTTGTCGTTCCATCACGAGCACAGCGATTAGCAGTGTGCCTCAGCATTTATAAGCGACAGGGCCTGCAATACGTGTTGTAGTGGAACCCTCATCAAACCCTTCCAAAACTAAAAATCGATGGTTTTTTTTATCACTTTTGACAACATTTTGTTTTTTGAGATGCTTATTATGCAATAGGTCTTGGCATACACCCTCTTTGTTAAGGAGCTTAAACACCCATTTTCTTCAAAGACAACTATGAATACCTCAATTCCCAAACAACCCCCCATCTTTTGTTCTACAAATGATATTCCACTTTGTTAGATGATATCTTCATTTATGTTGATCGCTCTCGCAAAATAGTGTGAAAGATAGAAGTCTAACCTTTTCAATACCCCTTTGGGTATTTCTAAAAAGGACAACATGAACATTAGTAGACTCGTATGCATGATTAGCCTATCCTCATACGAGAAAAGCTTACCTTGACAACATCCAAGTTTCTTTTCAAACCGGTTCTCCACTAGGTTCCATTCTTCATTTAATAATTTTCTATAGTGGATTGGGATACCTAAGTATCGAAAAGGTACAGAACTAGCCTCACAGCCTAAAATTTGTTTGTAGTTCTCTTCTATCTCCTTTGTCTTTCCAAAACATAAAGTTTCACTTTTGTGAAAGTTTATTTTTAAACCAGATAGTTGCTCAAAGATGGCTAATATTAATTTCATGTTAATGGCTTTCTCTAGGACGTGTTCCATTAAAACATAGTATCATGACCATAATGTAAATCATGATTATTCTATTTTTACACTAGTAGAAAACATGCCATCTGTTCGCCCCCCCTCAGAGCATTAGTCCCGGTTGCGCCACCAACCGGGACTAATGCTGGCATGCGTCCCGGTTCGAGCGGACACGGGGCCCGGAGGCATGCGTCCCGGTTGGTAAGGGGGCATACGTCCCGGTTTGTAACACAAACCGGGACTAAAGGTTGGGCGTCAGCCATGTGGTGTGGCACACACCTTTAGTCCCGGTTTATGTTACAAACCGGGACATATGCTCCCGCCCTCTATAAATGCAACGCCCCAGCCCTTTGCCTCCACTCTGTTTTTTCTCTTGGTGGAAGGTGTGAGGGGTGTGCTAGTTTTTTTCCCCTATGCATGCATTGAAGGTGTTTGATGAAATGTTTGAGTGAATAATCCCGTTCAATTTCTCATAGAACAAAAATATAGAAGGCGTCTGAGACGCACTTGAGCTTTCTCCTCTTTATTTCCCTCGATCAAGGTTAGCAATCTTATCTTTTCTCTGTCATTGCTACATGTAACACCCTCAGAATCGGACCTATGCAAATTTGGGAAAAATTCACCAAACCCTCATAGAAACGATTCAAAGGTGCCACTGAGCACTTCGTGCGGTGGAAAGCGAATAACATTACACAAGTCCTCGATGGAACCCATGAGCAGATATATATATAACGACTCAAAGAGTCAAGAATACAGATATAATATACAAAGATCCAAATCACCTTGAGAATGATAGGCGTCCGCTACGGACAAGATGCAAATGGGGCTAAGAGCCACGAAGAATAACCAATGGCGTCCATAACCTGCCTGTGGCCAAGCCGGAGGGTAACCACTAACGGCGTCGATCTCAAAACCTGCTTAAACAAAGGGTGCCGACAAAGGGCAAAGGAAAAGAAGGGCGTCGATCGAGGCGATTACTGCAGCGAGGCTAGAATTGGCGGTCCTCGCCTACATAGGTATGGTGGATGAAGCGGCGGCAAGCAAGCACTAAACATCCTATAGAGACTCGATACAATGGGCGGATATCGAGAGAGATAAGAATGACCTAACGGATCCAACACAAGCTAACACCAAACAAACCCATCACGGTGTTTCCCCTCGAGACCAAGCGAGAAGTCAACCGAGGAACTCACACCGTTGGCGTTTATTTATTGATTATCGTTGCAGTAATTACTAGTCAGGTATAGATAATCATCCTAATAAAATAAGCAGTGGGCACTTTTAGTTAACCATTCCGTGATAGTTGCAACAATTACTAATCAGGTACAGATAGCATGAGATAATCCCAAAACCCAGCAGTTGTTGGTACTTTTATTCAGCCATTCCGTTGTAGTTGCATTACTTACTAGTCAGATACAATTATCGCAAGCGACAACCAAACAAGCAATTGTGGGCAGTATTAATTAGCCATTCCATTATAGTGAAGCTGATTACTAGTCATTATGAGTCAAATTTATAGCAGTAAACTTTAGTTATGCTTGTCTATGATCGAGATACTGTGCTCCAAGTCGTCCATAACCGCGGACACGGCTTTCAGAAAGTTTTACCCGGCCGGGGTGCACCAATAGCAACACACGCTCGATCAACCTCGGAAAACCAAATCAAAACCCAACGAGGCTTTCACGACTGAAAAATCACAGGATTCAGTAATATTTCAGGGGGCCACCCTTAAGTAGAATCCATAGCGAGTAAGCAAGCTCAAGACGGCCTCAAGGTTATGGGGGACGGCTGTGACAGTGGGAACCCGAAAGTGTGGCTGGGCTTGTCGACACCGCGGAATCGTGCCATGATCCTAAACAGTACAGTGTGCTCCTCGCACAAATTAAATACAGAAAGTAGCATGGCATAAGTACAGGATAGTAAAAACACCTCAAACTAGTTTGTGGCCCCAAGAAATAAGACTGAATCAAGCTCTGGCTCAGGGGGGTCCCATATACCTCCCGGATGTGGATAGCGCGCAAAAATCAAGGAACAGGTATCAAGTACTCGGGGTCTTACGGGACACAAGTGGGCGTTCGGAAACCAAATATTTTCTATCACCCACCGATGCCTCTGCTTATTCAATTTTAGTTGTTAAACATAAATTAAAGTGACGATAAGTAAACTAGAATCATCTCCAACATCAACATGCGGCAATACATCAGCAACTGTGGCATATGACGACACACATCAACACTTGAGCAAGCAACTACGACGCGCAAGTCCAACTATCTACCAAACAACAGGTAATAGGGTGTGTCCAAGGCAATATAGGGCTGCACGGTATATCAAGGGTACGGAAACTAGAGCATCGCAACACAGATAGCAATAGTTCATCAGGAGGGAATAAAGACTATAAAAGTAAGATAGGTAGAAAGAGGGAGATGCTCGCCTGAAAACATTGTCGAAGGTTTTCCCCGAAGATCGGGGCGAAGCTCACATCAACTCAACGGCCTTATCCGCGAAGAAGCAAAACACTAGAATAAACACCGGATGCAATATTTAATACAACGGCAGAAGATCGGCATGATGCATGTATGATGCATGGCATGGCAAAGGTGCGATGCAAATAGGTCACATTAAGGGGAACCGGGGTCCCGACAATTAATTATATTGTTCAAGTTATTTAATTACCCCGAAAATTAAATGTTGTTATAACAAGGCAAGATAAGATACCGGTTCGCTACACAAGTTTAAATGAGGCCGAGATGAGACTAGATTTGCCCGCATATGGGCCCCATATTTAATTATTAGGTGAATCGGCATAAGGCCCCCAAACCACATGATAGGATGCATGCATGAACAATCATTATGCGACAAGTTGTATTTCAATATAAAATAGGGTTTGCGGGAGAGGGTTCACACATTGAGGGGTCTCGACGGACTTGGGGTTCCGGGGTTCGGGGTTCGGTCTCAGGGATCGACGGATCTGGGGTTCGGGGCCCGACGGACGCGTTCTCGGATAGCGGGGGTAGATCTTGTCGCATCCGGGGTCTTGGTGTCCAGGGTGAAGTACTCGGTGTCCGTGTGGTAGACCTTGTCGCGTATCGGGTTCGGACTCCGGATCCGGGCACGGTCTTAGTGCTCCGTCTTGATGTCGATGGCGAACTCCGGGTTCGATGCAGGGTCCTTGAACCTTGAGGCGGTCTTGGCGTTCGGCATCTCGGTCCTCGGTTAGAGGGTACTTGTTGTATTCGTGTCGTGCTCTTGTCGGGTTCACGGCTTCGCGAAATGGAGGACTTGGTGGTTCGAGGAGAAAGACCTTGGCGTCACATGTCGAGGTTGGCGGTGTCGGGTTCGCGTCGGTCTTGTCGATGGATCCTCGGGTTCCGCGGCTCCTTGAGGCGAACTTGGGCTTGATGTTCGTGTACTTGTTGGTGTCATGGCCACATGGGGACGGGTGGTCGAGACTTGGTCCGCCAAACGCCACAGATGGAGCATCTTGACCGAGGCGAAGGCCAGAGGCCAAAGAAGCGGCGGAGCTCGGTGATGGCAGTCCGGAGGCAGCCCAGGCGAGGGAGCGGCGGGCCGGCGGCCAGCCGAACAGCGCGAGGGAGGCTTGAGGCGGGCCTTGGCGGTAGGCGCAGTAAGGCGGCCGTGGAGGGACGGGCAGTGGCCTTCGGGGCAGCCGGGCGGACCGGCCGGAGGAGGAAGCGGCAGCAGCAGCGGAGCCAGACGAGGAGAACGCGGAGGAGGCAGCGGCTCGCAGGCGCGAACGGCAGGGAAGGAACGGCGGCTCACGGACGCTGGGAGGAGGCAAGAGCGCGGCGCGCCTTGGCGGAGGCAGACAGACGGGAGGCGGCCGGAGGCGAGGAGGAGGCGAGGCGGCAGGCGCGGCGGTGAGGACGGACGGCGGCGCTGGCGCTGGCGGCCGTGAAAGCAGGGAGGCGGAGGGATGAGGCGGGGTGGAGAGCGGAGGCAAGCGGGCGTGAGGAGGGAGGAGGGAACCGCGGGGTTGGGGGAGGTTGCAGATAGGGAGGGAGAAGAGGAACAGGAAACAGGGCACTGGCAGGGTGGGGCTCGCGGGTGGGACCCATGCGGCAGGGGGGTTGACTGGGGCAGGGGGCGTGCCGCGCGCTGGCGGCGAGGAGGCTCTGCGCGAGGGTGGACCGGGGGAGGTGGCTGCTGGGAGTGGGGGTTGGCTGCGGTTGGGATGGGCCAGGGAGAGATGGGGCCACAGGGAAGAGAGAGAGAGGGTAGAAAGGGATAGGGTGAGGGAAGAAAAGGGGAAGGATTGCTTAGGTGGCGGGGTGGGTAGAAAACTGGTGAGAGGGTGAGGTGGAGAGCTGTAAGCGGTGGGTAGGTTTGGTTTGGGTAGGAATAGGATTTAGGGGAGCTGTTTTAAATGGACCGATTTAATTTCTGGGGGTAGTCGTTCGGGTCTATTCGGCCCGTTCGACTGCCCCTACTGAAAATATTTAAACCTTTTATTTATTTTAATGGGGCCATATGCAAACCGTTAGCGGCCAAAACAAAATATTCCGGAGACCCGGTTTTGGCGTTTGAATAAAAGGCAGGCGTTTAGAAAACAAAACGGGCTTTTGAAAATAGTTTTATGCAAACAATGCATGATGATGACGATGCAATGCACAAATTCACGCGATTTTCTAGTAGTGGTTTTGCGGGATGCCACAATTCGACACCACTAACAATGGATCTCGCCTCGAGATCCGCCTCATGGTACCGGAAGGAGGTCGTCGATCCTTCGCGCTTCGTGTAGATCCTCGCGACACCACTAACAAGAGTTCGTTGTCCGTGTGCGTCGAGAGAAACTCTCCGGGAACAACAGGTCGAAGGTAGAGGTATCAACAATAAAGCCACCCTTAACTTCCGTGGACGGAGTAAAACTGCTGGATCCACTGATTCGATGTACAAGAGCGAATGATAAGAGTAGTGGTATGGTAGCTACTCCATCCCGCACTCGAACCATTACTCTGCACACGAATAGGCGGATTATGCAACCAACTCTCGGAATCAGATTGAAGATCTCGACAAGCGAGGTTCGGAAACAAAGGATTGATGCAGACTCTGCATCGGATCTGGCATAGAGGATGTCGTCGCGTCGGAAAACACCGGAAGGCAAAAGCAAAGAACAAAGGACGGCACCACAGACGAAGGATTCCTCGGGTAGCAGGAAGACCAGATGTAGCAACACCGTTATCGGAGGAAAGCGAAACCACGAAGCAATGACGCAACCCAACCGCGAAATCCTGGACTCAAGAGAGAGAAGAGAGCGGATTCAAAACACGTGAGGTAAGAGGAGAAAGCAGGGGTAAGGAATAAAATCAGACCTAACAGAACTATCCAACGAATTTTGCAAAATAGTTTTGACTCTCTACTTGCCGTTAGCTAGGTTATCCTGAATTTGGACTTGTGGTATCGCGCTCTGAGCTCGATACCACTCAGTAACACCCTCAGAATCGGACCTATGCAAATTTGGGCAAAATTCACCAAACCCGCATAGAAACGATTCAAAGGTGCCCACCAGGCACTTTCGTGCAGGTGGAAAACGAAGTAATAACATTACACAACAGTCCTCGATGGAACCCACAGAACAGATATATATATAACAGCGACTCAAAGAGTCAAGAATACAGATATAATATACAAAGATCCAAATCACCTTGAGAATGATAGAGCGTCCGACTACGGACAAGATGCAAATGGGGCTAAGAGCCCTGAAGAATAACCAATGGCGTCCATAACCCTGCCCAGGCCAAGCCGGGAGGGTAACCCTGCTAACGGCGTCGATCTCAAAACCTGCTTAAACAAAAGGGGTGCCGACAAAGGGCAAAGGAAAAAGAGGAGCGTCGATCGAGGCCATGACAGCGAGGCTAGAATTCGGCGGTCCTCGCCTACATAGGTATGGTGGACTGAAGCGGCAGCGGCAGCAAGCACTAAACATCCTATAGAGACTCGATACAACTGGCGGATATCAGAGAGAGATAAGAATGACCTAACCGGATCCAACCTGAAGCTAACACCAAACAAACCCATCCTGGTGTTTCCCCCTCGAGACCAGACGAGGAAGTCAACCGAGGAACTCACACCGTTGGCCGTTTTATTTATTCAGTTATCGTTGCAGTAATTACTAGTCAGGTATAGATAATCATCCTGATAAAATAAGCAGTGGGCACTTTTAGTTAACCATTCCGTGATAGTTGCAACAATTACTAATCAGGTACAGATAGCATGAGATAATCCCAAAACCCAGCAGTTGTTGGTACTTTTATTCAGCCATTCCGTTGTAGTTGCAATACTTACTAGTCAGATACAATTGTCGCAAGCGACAACCAAACAAGCAATTGTGGGCAGTATTAATTAGCCATTCCATTATAGTGAAGCTGATTACTAGTCATTATGAGTCAAATTTATAGAAGTAAACTTTAGTTATGCTTGTCTATGATCGAGATACTGTGATCCAAGTCGTCCATATCCGCGGACACGGCTTTCAGAAAGTTTTACCCGGCCGGGGTGCACCAATAGCAACACACGCTCGATCAACCTCGGAAAAACCAAATCAAAACCCAACGAGGCTTTCACGACTAAACAATCACAGGATTCAGAAATATTTCAGGGGGCCACCCCTTAAGTAGAATCCATAGCAGTAAGCAAGCTCAAGACGGCCTCAAGGTTATGGGGACGGCTGTGAACGATCGGGAACCCGAAAGTGTGGCTGGGCTTGTCGACACCGGAATCGTGCCATGATCCTAACAGATGCAGTGTGCTCCTCGCAAATTAAATCTGAAAGTAGCATGGCATAAGTACAGGATAGTAAAACACCTCAAACTAGTTTGTGGCCCCAAGAAATAAGAATGAATCAAGCTACGGCTCGGGGGTCCCATATACCTCCGGATGTGGATAGCGCAAAAATCAAGGAACAGGTATCAAGTACTCGGGGTCTTACGGGACACAAGTGGGCGTTCGGAAACCAAATATTTTCTATCACCCACCGATGCCTCTGCTTATTCAATTTTAGTTGTTAAACATAAATTAAAGTGACGATAAGTAAACTAGAATCATCTCCAACATCAACATGCGGCAATACATCAGCAACTGTGGCATATGACGACACACATCAACACTTGAGCAAGCAACTACGACGCGCAAGTCCAACTATCTACCAAATACCAGGTAATAGGGTGTGTCCAAGGCAATATAGGGCACGGTATATCAAGGGTACGGAAACTAGAGCATCATAACGAGATAGCAATAGTTCATCAGGAGGAATAAAGACTATAAAAGTAAGATAGGTAGAAAGAGGAGATGCTACTTTGAAAACATTGTCGAAGGTTTTCCCGAAGATCGGTGACTCACATCAACTCAACGGCCTTATCCGCGAAGAAGCAAAACACTAGAATAAACACCGGATGCAATATTTAATACAACGGCAGAAGATCGGCATGCTGCATGTATGATGGATGGCATGGAAAGGGTGCGATGCAAGTAGGGCACATTAAGGGGAACCGGGTCCCGACAATTAATTATATTGTTCAAGTTATTTAATTACCCCGCAAATTAAATGTTGTTATAACAAGGCAAGATAAGATACCGGTTCGCTACACAAGTTTAAATGAGGCCGAGATGAGACTAGATTTGCCCGCATATGGGCCCCATATTTAATTATTAGGTGAATCGGCATAAGGCCCCCAAACCACATGATAGGATGCATGCATGAACAATCATTATGCGACAAGTTGTATTTCAATATAAAATAGGGTTTGCGGGAGAGGGTTCACACATTGAGGGGTCTCGACGGACTTGGGGTTCCGGGGTTCGGGGTTCGGTCTCAGGGATCGACGGATCTGGGGTTCGGGGCCCGACGGACGCGTTCTCGGATAGCGGGGGTAGATCTTGTCGCATCCGGGGTCTTGGT
The DNA here is from genome assembly GCA_030063025.1 of Avena longiglumis. Classification (NCBI taxonomy): domain Eukaryota; kingdom Viridiplantae; phylum Streptophyta; class Magnoliopsida; order Poales; family Poaceae; genus Avena; species Avena longiglumis. Next base: position 519,295,431 of record CP125976.1, read on the forward strand.
GTCCGGGGTGAAGTACTCGGTGTCCGTGTGGTAGACCTTGTCGCGTATCGGGTTCGGACTCCGGATCCGGGCACGGTCTTAGTGCTCCGTCTTCAGTGTCGATGGCGAACTCGGGTTCGATGCCAGGGTCGCCGGAACCTTGAGGCGGTCTTGGCGTTCCGGGCATCTCCGGTCCTCGGTTCCGAGAGGGGTACTTGTTGTATTCGTGTCGTGGCTCTTGTCGGGGTTCACGGCTTCGGGCGCCGAAATGGAGGACTTGGTGGTTCCGAGGAGAAAGACCTTGGCGTCACATGTCGAGGTTGGCGGTGTCGGGGTTCCGCGTCGGAGGTCTTGTCGATGGATCCTCGGGTTCCTGCGGCTCCTTGAGGCGAACTTGGGCGGCTTCGGTGTTCGTGTACTTGTTGGTGTCATGGCCACATGGGGACGGGGGTGGTCGAGACTTGGTCCGCCAAACGCCACAGATGGAGCATCTTGACCGAGGCGAGGCAGAGGAGGCGAAGGTCGGCACGGCGTCCATGGTTGCCGGCGGGGAGCTCCAGGGCGGAGCCGGTGGTGGCCAGCTGCCGGGGGGGACGGGGTCGCGCTAGACGGCGAAGGAGAGGGCCAGCGGCCGGGCGGCAAGGGCGACGGGACTGGGCGTGGCGGCCAGCGACGGCAGCGGGCGGCCGCGGTGGCGGACACGGGCCGGGCGACCGCTGGAGGGGCGGGTGCGTGAGTCGGGCCACGGGCGGCTCGGGCGTCGCGGGGACGGCGAGGGCGGCGACGCCGGGAGGGGCTCATGAGGCGCAGAGGCGGCGCGCTGGCTGCACGGTAGGGAAGCGGCAGCGGGAGGGACGTGAGCGCGGGGTCGACGGGCGGACCGTGGCGGGAGGAGGAAGCGCGGCAGCAGCGGCAGCTCGACGAGGAGAACGGCCGAGAGGGTCGCGGGCTGCGCCGAACGAGCGAGGAAGGAATGCGCGCGCACGGACGCTGGGAGGAGGCAGAGCGGAGGCGCCGCGCCGGAGGGCATGACGGGAGGCCACGGAGCGAGTGAGAGGCGAGGGGGAAGGCGGCTAGGCGCGGCGGCAGGTGAGGACGGACGGCGGCGGCGCTGCTCGGGCGCCGCGGCGGAGCGAGGCGGAGGAGGGGATGCGGGCGTGGGAGAGCGGAGAGGCAAGCGCGAGACGTGAGGGGAGAGGAGGAGGAGGGAACCGGGGTTGGGGAGGTTACAGAGAGGGAGGGAGAAGAGGAACAGGAAACAGGGCACTGGCAGGGTGGGGCTCGCGGGTGGGACCCATGCGGTGGGGCCTGCAGGGCGGCTACCGGGCGGCGAGGAGGCTCTGCGCGAGGGTGGACCGGGGGAGGTGGCTGCTGGGAGTGGGGGTTGGCTGCGGTTGGGATGGGCCAGGGAGAGATGGGGCCACAGGGAAGAGAGAGAGGGTAGAAAGGGATAGGGTGAGGGAAGAAAAGGGGAAAAAGGGGAAGGATTGCTTAGGTGGCGGGGTGGGTAGAAAACTGGTGAGAGGGTGAGGTGGAGAGCTGTAAGCGGTGGGTAGGTTTGGTTTGGGTAGGAATAGGATTTAGGGGAGCTGTTTTAAATGGACCGATTTAATTTCTGGGGGTAGTCGTTCGGGTCTATTCGGCCCGTTCGACTGCCCCTACTGAAAATATTTAAACCTTTTATTTATTTTAATGGGGCCATATGCAAACCGTTAGCGGCCAAAACAAAATATTCCGGAGACCCGGTTTTGGCGTTTGAATAAAAGACGGGGCGTTTTAGAAAACAAAACGGGCTTTGCGAAAATAGTTTTATGCAAACAATGCATGATGATGACGATGCAATGCACAAATTCAACGCGATTTTCTAGTAGTGGTTTTGCGGGATGCCACACTACAATGCATGTGTCAATGTGAATTGGTCATTTCACTATTTATGATGTCCTGTTTTTTGATAAACTTACTTATATGATGCAGACGAACGGTCGGGAATGGATGTATGGTGACCGGCGCGTAGCCGGGTATATGAAAGGCGTGGATAAATTTATCGATGTGGCTATGGCAAACAAAGAGAATGGTTTTATATGTTTTCCATGTGTTCAATGTCGGAACAACAAGGAGTACTCTTCCTCGAAAATCATTCGCGCCCACCTGATTATGAAAGGTTTCATGCCCAACTATAATTGTTGGACCAAGCACGGGGAAAGAGGGGTTATGATGGAAGATGGTGAAGAAGAAGATGATGATAACAACTATCATCATATAATTCCTGAATACAGTGATACTGCAATGGAAGACAATGGAGAGGAAGAAGGTGAAGAACGGGCATCAGATGAGCCGGCTGATGAACTTGGTAGGGTCATTTCTGATCCAAAGCGAGACTGTGAAACAGAAAATGAGAAGTTGAAGTTAGAGGGCATGTTAGAAGATCACAGGAAATTGTTGTACCCAAATTGTGAAGATGGCAGCACAAAGCTCGGTACCACACTGGAATTGTTGCGATGGAAGGCAGAGTGTGGTCTAACCGACCTCATTTGAAAAGATGCTTGAAAATAATGAAGCCAAAGTTTCCAAAACATAACGAACTTCCCGAGAGTACCTCTGAAGCAAAGAAGACTCTTTGTCCTTTAGGATTAGATGTGCAAAAGATACATGCATGCATTAATGATCGCATCCTATACCGCTGTAAGGAGTATGAGAATTTAGATAAATGCCGGTATGCAATGCATTGCGGTATAAAATCGACGAGATGACCCGGTGATGTTGAGGGAGAGCCCTCCTAAGAGGGTTCCTAAGGTTATGTGGTATGCTCATATAATACCAAGGTTGAAACACATGTTCGTAAACAAAGAGCATGCCAGGTTGTTGCGACGGCACAAAGAAGATCGTAAGAAAGACGGAAGTTGAGACACCTGCGATGGGTCACAAAGGAGAAAAATCGAGAGAGACTTCCTGGACTTTGTAGGTGACGCAAGGAACTTATGTTTTGGTCTAAGTACGGATGGCATGAATCCTTTTGGGAGCAGAGCTGCAAAAGACCTGGCCCGTGACTCTATGTATCTACAACCCGCCTCCTTGGTTGTGCATGAAGCGTAAGTTCATTATGATGCCAGTGCTCATCCAAGGCCCGAAGCAACCGGGCAACGACATTGATGTGTACCTTAGGCCATTAGTTGAAGAACTCTTACAGTTGTGGGGAAAAAGAGGTGTGCGTCGTGGGATGAGAACAAACAGAGCCATTTGATCTACGAGGGTTGTTATTCAGAACATCAATGATTGGCTCGCTCTTAGTAACCTTTCGTGATGCATAAACAAGGGATATAAGGCATGCACACACTGTTTAGATAAGATCGAAGGTACATATTTGCATAAATGCAAGAAGGTTGTGTACCTGGCGAATCGACGATTTCTTCCGACCAATCATCCCGTAAGAAAGAAAGGCAAGCATTTCAAAGGTGAGGCAGATCACCGGAAGAAGCCTGAACTCCCTGCTGGTGATGATGTATTTGGTATGGTCAAGGACAAAGAAGTAATCTTTGGAAAGGGTCCCGGCGGTCAATCAGTTCCGAACGACGTAGCTATAGGACACGCACCCATGTGGAAGAAGAAATCTATATTTTGGGAGTTGCCATATTGGAAAGTCATGCGTGTCCGCTCTTCAATCAACGTGATGCACGTGACAAAGAATCTTTGCGTGAACCTGCTAGGATTCCTAGGCGTGTATGGGAAGACAAAAGATACACCAGAAGCACGGGAGGACCAACAAATTATGAAAGACCCAAAGAACATGCATACATAGAACAAGACGGATAAAGGGCGTCACTTAAGTCGTGCCAGCTATGCTCTTACCAAAGCAGAGAAGGAAATCTTTTGTGAAGTCCTTTACAGTATCAAGGTGCCGTCGGGCTTCTCATCTAATATAAAGGGGATAATAAATATGGCAGAGAAAAAGTTCCAAAACCTGAAGTCTCATGATCACGTGATTATGACGAGTTGCTTCCGATTGCATTGAGGGGCTTCACCGAAAATGTTCGAGTACCCATTGTGAAGCTTTGTGCATTCCTCAATGCAATATCTCAGAAGGTAATCAATCCAGATATTCTGCCAAGGTGATAGAAGGATGTGGTACAATGTCTTGTTAGTTTTGAATTGGTGTTCCCACCATCCTTCTTCAATATTATGACGCATATCCTGGTTCACCTAGTGGAAGAGATTGCCATTCTCGGTCCGGTATTTCTGCACAATATGTTCCCCTTTGAGAGGTTCATGGGAGTCTTAAAGAAATATGTTCATAACCGTGCTAGACCAGAAGGAAGCATCTCTAAGAGATATGGAACAGAGGAGGTCATTGAGTTTTGTGTTGACTTTATTGCTGACCTTAAGCCGATTGGTGTTTCGACTCATGCATGAGGGAAGACTAAGTGGAAAAGGCACGCTGGGAAAGAAAGCAATGATATGTAGGGACGGGATTCTTTCACTAAAGCACACTACAGCTTCTACATAATTCCACCTTGGCACTCAGTATATCGAGGAACACAAGAATATTCTACCCTCCAAAACCCGGGAAGCCTCGAATCACGATTACAGATGAACACATGAAGTCTTTCGGTGGTTGGATGCGACACATCTCTTGAATGACACCACTTTTGTAGATCAGCTATACTTGTTGGACGCGTCACCATCTTCTACTGTATTGAATTTCCAAGGGTACGAAATAAATGGGAATACATTCTACACGATCGGCCAAGATAAAAAGAGCACCAACCAAAATAGTGGTGTCCGATTTGATGCAATAGACGAGAATGGACAAAAGGACACATACTATGGTTACATAGAGGAGATATGGGAACTAGACTATGGAGTCTCTTTTAAGGTCCCTTTGTTTCGCTGCAAATGGTTCAACCTGAATGGGGAAGGGGTAAAGATAGACCAGTTGTACAGAATGACAATAGTGGATCTCAACAATCTTGGTTATAGAGATGAACCATTCTTCCTAGCCAATGATGTATCTCAGGTTTTCTATGTGAAGGACATGTCCTCCAGACCGAAAAAAAGAAAAAATATGCAAACGAATACATCATATGATGAGCCAAAGAGTCACATAGTTCTTTCAGGGAAAAGAAACATCGTGGGAATCGAGGACAAGACAGACATGTCAGAAGATTATAATAAGTTTGATGAAATTCCGCCCTTCATAGTGAAAATTGACCCAAGCATTCCGTTAAGTAAAGAAGATGCTCCATGGTTACGTCTGAAGCAATCATAAGGAAGGACATATGCCAAGAAGTTCATGCTCATATTATGTAACTCTAGTTCATGTCTTTCGCGGTTTGTGGCTTCACCAAAGGATATCTTTCGCGGTTTCTGGCTTGACCAGGACTATATATAGGGGGCCTTTAGTCCCGGTTTTGTAGTCTCAGTTTTTAATATTAATAAATGCTTGAGTGTAAGTCCCGTTTTGTGGCTGGACCAGGACTATGAAGAAGTTGTCCCGATTCGTACTTACCATTAAGATCTGATCTCCAAACGTGTGCGGTCACATATTAGGGAGTGCCTCTATGACCAGTTTCTTGGAGATGCCGGAGGATCGATCCGCATCTCCGAATCGGTCGTAGTGGTGTCCTGCCTCAAAACCATCTTGCAGCTTGTAACTTCTCTAACTAGATCAATACACGGAGCTAACTAATTTCACATATTAGGAGTGCCTATGACCAGTTCTCGGAGATGCCGGAGGACTGGGCTCCGCAGCATCTCCCCAAACTGGGCCAGTGGCGTGCCGCTCTCGAAACCATCTTGCAGCTTGTAACTTCTCTAACTAGATCAATACTCCGGGAGCTAACTAATTTCACATATTAGGAGTGCCTCTATGACCATTTTCGGAGATGCCGGAGGACTGGGCTCGTCGGCATCTCCTAAAACTGGCCGTAGTGGTGTCCGCCTCGAAAACCATCTTGGAGATGCCTCAAACTAGCTGGAGGACTGGACTCACAAGGATGCCTATTTATAGTACAAGCAGCATATAGTGTCGACACTTACGAAATAATGTCGACACTCACCCCTATTATTAGTGTTGACTGGTTTTGTCGCTTGGTGTCTCCAACCGACTAAAGGTTCATCTTTAGTCCCGTTGGTGACACCATCCGGACAAGGTACACGCCAGAGACATAATGTCGACACTCACCCCTATCATTAGTGTTGCCCATCAACTGCGAAATCCTCCAACCGGGACTAAAGATGAACCTTTAGTATATTGAAAATCCGAACAATGAAAATCCTTCGCGTGGTGTCATATTATGTGACATAGTTGAAAGTAAAAATACCAGACTTGGTATATTGATCATGTCTCGAAAAAACCTTCACAAAATGACCTATCATGTTCGAGGTTTCATGGCTTTCGGTCCAAATGACCGATGTTATGTGCTGAATCACGGCATAGTTTGTGATGCGGTTCCCATATTATGCATGCATGTGGACATTGGTATGGAGAACAATGTTGCAGGAGGAAGTTTTCCTTTTTGTCGCACGGAAAAGCCCTTTTCCATTTTCCGAGCGCAAAAAACGGGTTGTTTTGTGAAGTAACCACCAAAATGTCGTTTCAGAATGCTACCGTCCCATTTTCCTAAATTACTAGACCACCTTACATGGACTATCTCCCAACCAGGACATCTCAAACCTTTTCGTCCATCCCAGGTAAAAAGGATAAATGTCTGCCGAATCGGCAGGAAGTGGGTCCAGTTTGTACTACAGGTACATGATCTATCGCCCGTGATTTCTTGAAAAAAACATTTTTAGACTCGCAATATGTGGTTTCTTCAGAGATCCAATGCAAGATATAACGATGCTCGTCCCCTATCTTCATGCACGCCGGTTCGACCATACACTACTAGGAAACAGGCTGTTAGTGGCGCACCCGAAATGCCCATCCGTGGCGCACTAGCAGTGCGCCACGGGCCTTGCGCTACGGCTATCTCTCAGCCGTGGCGCACTGCCTAGTGCGCCACGGTTGTATAGAGATAGGCGTAGCGCACCTCCTAGTGCTCCATAGAAGTTTGGGCTGGTGCGCTACCCCTGGGATCTTCTGTGGCGCACTACCTAGAGCGCCACTAAGCTTCCATAGTGCGCTTTAGGTGTAGTGCGCCACAGATGTATTTTTTGTTTTTTTTAACTTCCGAGCCATATTATATGCAATACAGATTATATACAATATTACAGCATATATATACACACAAATACAAGATATACAATTATATATGTAAATACTCAATATTAAAAACAAGATTGAAACAAATACATAGATAAGTCTCATACATGAATACATAGTCTAAGTTACATTGTTTCGATCATGTTACAAAGTAGTAGTTGGTTACATGCGAATACATGTGTCGATCGAACAAGTTAGAGCTCGGAAGCTCGCCTAGACATCTAAACTTGCTACCTAGACACAAACGCGGGATAAATAACCAAAGAAGATAAGCATGATCACCGCCGCGACGAAGGTGTAGGTCTTCATCCGGTTCCTTGTCCTAACTCCCGCTAGATAGCGCGTGTATCTAGCTTCCACCTCCGCCATAGTGTTGTACCCTTTGTAGCTATTGTCAAAACGGTGCACTGCCTCCCAGTCTTCCCAATCATCGAGACTCCAAAGAACTCCCTTGTACACGACGTACCACGTCATCTATAAGTTGACAATAATAATTGACCGATTATTGAAAAAAACATATATAATTAAAGTCTCATATGAAGATACACTTATAGAAAGTACTCCTAAATCAAAAAGACCAAACTCAAAAAGCATGCCTCATATATAACTAGGTTGTTCGACACAGGAATATTCTACGATGGAACTGTCTGCCAAGTAGGATGCACAACACCTGGACCTGTGCATAGCACAAGGCGAACAATCCCATCGCAGCACATTCACATATAGTGTGCCACGACATTTCAATCATCTGCATTATTCTCGAAAAAGACCAAAGTAACTCAGAAAGCATGCCTCATATATAACTAGGTTGTTCGACACAAGAATATGCTACGATGGAACTGTTCGCCAAGTAGGATGCACAACACCTGGACCTGTGCATAGCACAAGGCGAACAATCCCATCGCAGCACATTCACATATAGTGTGCCACGACATTTCAATCATTGGCATTATTCTCGAAAAAGACCAAAGTAACTCAAAAAGCATGCCTCATATATATACATAGGTCGTTGGACACATGAATATGCTACGATGGAACCGTACGCCAAGTGGGATGCACAACACCTGGACGTGTGCATAGCACAAGGCGTACAATCCCATCGTAGCACATTCACATATATAGTGTTCCACGACATTTCAATCATCGGCACTATTCTCGAAGAAGACCAAAGTAGCTCGAAAAGAATGCCTCATATATAACTAGCTAGGTCGTTGGACACAGGAATATGCTATGACGGAACCGTTAGCCAAGTAGGATGCACAATTCCTGGACTTGTGCATATCACAAGGCTAACTATCCCGTCATAGCACATTCACATATATATTGTGCCACGACATTTCAATCATCGGCATATTCTCAAAAAGACAAAATAAATCGAAAAGAATGCCTCATATATATACATAGGTCGTTGGACACAGGAATATGCTACGATGGAACGGTGAGCCAAGTAGGATGCACAAGACCTAGACTTGTGCATATCACAAGGCTCACAGTCCCATCGTAGCACATTCACATATATAGTGTGCCACGACATTTCAATCATCGGCATTATTCTCGAAAAAAGAGTAAGGAAAAAAAGAAGGACCAAATTGAGCAAAGGACCAAAGAGTAAGCAAAAAAACCAAGCACTGATTGATATATAATAATAAGCAAAATAAGTAAGCGATGATTCATAAACCTAATAAGATAAGTACACTTGTCCACACACACACACAAAGGTCATCTATAGTTTGTAACTACAACTAGTCCAACATCAAGCCTTCTGGCTCGGCTTAGGGAACGGGAGGACGCCCTATCTCGTCATGAACTTCCTATAGTCACCCTGCATCTCTAGGCGATCTTCTATGTCACAGTTATTCGGGATATTTCCTCCGTAGAAGATCCCCCCCGAAGTCATGACATCACGAAAGATGATTGCCCCAAATCGCCGGATGCGATACATCTCTTGTCTAATATCCGAATCATTGATCTTGGCCTTTTCTTCGCCCACTGCTTGAGATGATCCGCAGCGAGAATTGCTGGTCAAGTAGGAACGCCTCATGTGATGGAGTGCGAGTAGGCTTCCTTCTTCGTTTTCCGCCGCTTCACGCAGGGAACTCCGATACGTGGTTGAAGACGTGCTCGCCGAACTTGACCTTCAGACGCACGAAGGTGGTGCCTTCCGTCGAGGCAAAGCCGTGAGAGCATCATCCGTAACTTCCTTGATCTTGTCGTAGTTTTTCTTCTTTTCTAGACTCCCGAGTCGAAATACGTGGCGGGAATGCTTCGCGATAAGGAGATGAGCGCAAAGTGTTCTTCTCTCAAGAAAAATTCAAATGGAATGTGTTGGAAAAGAATGATGATGATCTAATAAAGCCAATCGACGGCGTAGTGACTAACGACTTACTCGGAAAGTAAGGAACGATAATGTATTCCTTTGTCTTGTTCGCCACGAGGATTCTTTTTTAGGCACGAGGCCACACGCCGCTCATGGGGAACCCAAGCAGCCACGCATGTAGGGGTCCACTATAGCGATGCCGGTGTGTGTTCTCTAATGATCCGCATGGCCAGCCGAGAGAAAAGACGACCATGGTATAGTGCAGGGTATAGGTGGAACATATTGAAGATGTCGTCGAACCGCATGAAGAACAGATCCATGAGGGCATTGTCGACGGTCAAGCCTGGTGGCACCTTAACCACGAATACCGGGTGCGAGGGATCTTTCTCCGATAGAAGGCGTCTCTCTATCGTCAGTACACCGTCATGCACACTCTGTAGTTCCGAACTGGCGAGCTTCCGCAAATTCTTAGGTAGCATGGGCTCACCCGCCACATGAATCCTCCACATAATTCCCTCGGGTCTTGGTGGCCCATCCCAAAACCTGATCGTATTTGTAGTTGTTGACGCCACCGGCTGGCTCGAGCTGCTAGATTTTCTTTTCCTGCCCTTTTTTCCTTTTGGAGAGTGGGCAGGCACCGCAATCTGAGCACCGGCCACCCTATGTAGTGTGTCAGGGCTTAGAATAAAGGGCCGGTTGGTTGTATCATCTAGCTCTGTAAAGGCGCAAGCTGGAGGCGTCTCCTGAGAACCAAACAGACGCTTGGTGATAGTGGCTTTCTCTGTGGGGCCACCAGCTAGGTCTTCTTCGTTGCCAAACTGAGTGCTGAAGAAGTGATCATTCCAGTCTTTGTCGTCCTCGGCCGGATCCTGCGCCATGTGCATATCATCAACATGATCATCCGACCCACCGCGTGGAGGTGACGGCGAGGGCGGTAAGCGGGCCTTGCCACCGCTTGTCGCTGGCACGACATGCGATGCTGTTGTCTGTGGCATGATAGCCCCCGTCGTCCCTAAACGGATCATGCTCTTTGACCATAGCAAGAATAAGCCGAAGCAACTTCTGAGGACAGACGGCTCTTTTCATCCGCTCCTGGGGGTTGAATGGGAGGTTCCAGGTCGTCGCAACCCCTTAGCACCCGACTAATTTTAACCCTGTGCACGCTATCTGGCATCGGCTTTGAGTGGAACGTGCGCTTCAAGGGTTGAACGATGGTACCTTGGCAACATCCTCGCCTCGTTGTTCACGTAGCATAAGAGAGTGCAAGGAACATCCGTCTGGAAAACATGTACGCGTCGTCGAGCGAGATGCCATAAGATTAATAGATGGCATGAAAGGCGGTAATTAAAGCAATTTGTTTACCGTGATGGCGTCGAGATCGGCTAATGTCGACGCACCGCATACGGCGACGCAAGAGACGGAAGGGCTGCTTGATGGCGTGGTGCTGGCCGCCGTGTATTCTCCCCACCGACGGTGCTTGAGCCCGGTGCCGCCGCTGACGATGGCGGGGTCACCAACATGTACTCCGGCCGCGATGATGGCGGGGAGTCACAAACACTTGTGGCGCCATGCTGCTAGCGGGTAAGTCACGAACACGTGGTCGCCTGATTCGCCGCCGCCGTTGTTCGAGTGGTCCGACCATGCTTGAATCGGCACGGCCCTACTCGACCACCCGCATTCCAGTTCGCTATTGACTCCACCAAGGTAGGCAGGAAGGACGTGAGGGTGATTGCCAGGTTGTCTTGGACGATCTGCGGGATCCGCGCCACTTGTGCCTTAAGTTCTTGAACCTCTCCGTTTTCATCCTCGCTCATTCCCGACAGCTCCACATGCGTCCTCGGCGGTGGACCAAAATGATCCACCCAATTCTTACCCCCGAGGCCGGCCAGACGGCCAGCCGACGAAGACTTCTTCGTAACCGGCTCTATTTTCTTGGCCCGGTTCATCGCCCTGTTAAAAGGGTTATCCCACCGGGTGGCCGCCGTCGACCCCTGGGATGAGGAACCATGGGATCCATGACTAGCAACAATTTCCTCCTCCCGTAAGAAGTAATGATGAATCATTTAGATCATCGATTAGATTGCAATCGTGTTGATCCGCGGTAATTAGATTATACTTACCACAATTTCTCGACCTTCACCGCAGATCCGCGGTGAGTTGTTTAGTTTTTGGGTCCACATGGTAACGGCCTCGATGAAGTTCGAACCTGCCCGGTTCGAATTTAGCAAAGGGTTTTCTATCCCTTGATCTATACTCTTCGTCCTCCTTATTCCATTTGGCCTCCGTGGTTTTGTATCCACCAGATCCGAGATGGTGATGACCTATATTCATCGCCTGCAGCACCTTTCCCCGATTACTATTGGCCAGGGCTCTTTCGGATTCACACCTCTCATTGAACTCCGAATCGATCTTCGGTGATCCGGGTCAATCTTCCGGATCTCCTCGAGACTTTTGCCTTCTTTATAGATCTTCTTCTTTATCCGGTTCTCCACCTGGCCATGGCGGTGCTCATCTTTGTGAGGGCGGATTTGTTTACTGCTCCCATGATAATTTGTGTTCGATACTTAGCGGAACTTGTATCTTGCGTGCAGCTTCGAAGAGGAGTGTGCGCAAGTGGCCATTATCTTTATGCCGAGATTCTCGGTGTTGATCGAGATGGTTGTCCGGTGATCGCCGCCACTTGCCCACCGCACTTTGGCGACAAGGGCGGCTCCAAAGGAACCTGATAGGCTCACTTCGAAATTTCCTCCATGACCCGTCCGACCGTGTTAGCGCCATCCTTCTTCTTCTTCTTCTTCTTAGGAGGGTTGCTACCACTCCTGTGCCTCGCCGCCATCGGTGGTTTCATCGTCCGCCGCCTTCCGGCTTCTTCCTCCGCGTCTTCCATCTCATCATCCTCGCTCTCCTGCGGATGATATTCTTCATCGTCTTCTAGCCTTGGCCGCCTCCCGAATGTCAATTGTTTATTCGAGGTCCGAGTTCTTCAGCGCGATGCGCTTAGAACATCCAGCCTCGCCGTTGTCACACATCTTTGCACTAATAAAAACAAATAATTGGTTAAATGCACGAAAAATCCGCATGACCTTTGCTAATTTTCTTAAACTAGAGTGCCCGATTTACAAACGGAAGTTAATCAACATTCCGCAAAAATCGTGACTCGTTTCATACAAGAACCGCATACACGACATAATAAAGTAGCTCTGTATATCACATCAATCAAGAAATTACCGCAAATCTTTGGACATTCTTGTGTCGTGAGCACATTCTTGTGTCTGAATTTAACTTCTGTAGGTACTGGTACTAGCACTAGCACTAGCAAAGTTTGTGTCTGAATTTAACTTCTGTAGGTACTGGTACTGGTACTAGCACTAGCACTAGCACTAGGTACTGGTAGTAGCACTAGTACTAGTCAGCACTAGCACTAGCAAAGTTTTACAACTTTAGGTACTGGTACTTCTGTGTCTGAATATCTGTGTTGTATTTTTACACAAGATATTTTTACACAAGATATTTTTACACAAGATACCTGTAAAAAATAAAAAATCTGTGTTGTATAGATGCATCCCAAAGACAACAGAACAATTGGATGTTGGATCTGCATGATCACCTCTCCGACACTGCAGAACATCAACTAACACAGTTCCTAGCCTTTCTTGATTCATCACAGTATAACACAAATGTTGAGCCTGATAAGAGAGAAACAAACACATCTATAAACACCTACCATATTTATATGATAGAGGAATGCGTTGGTGCCAAGCTAAATGGTCAAGAACAGGGCCATACCACCCAAACACCGTATATTGTTCTAGCTAGCACTGTGAGGGCGCCTCCTTACAGAAACTCTATCAGATCACCACCATGATAACTAAATAGGACGGGTGGATCAGGTGCTGGGAAAGGACAAGCGAAACATTCCTAATCAAGGAGGAGGAGCTATAGTTCCAGGAGTTCCAGGGCAAGGTCAAGGAGGAATAACCAGCAACTGCAGACACTAGGGTAGCAGGCAACAACAACACAAGGCAACAACAACACAAGGTAAACCTCCAATCTTTTGATCCAACACTTGATCACATACATGTATATACAATAGTTGTTGGGAAATATCCTCAGTAATCATGCAAGAGACATGGTCTGCACATCATAGGATCTTTAAGAAAAGGGGCAGTAAAATAGCACTTGTTCAAACTTCAGCCTAGGTCTCAGACTGTGCATCACTGACCCAAGTTGATACTTCATAGTTTTTAAACTAGATACCAGCCATTACAAAAAATGGTTTTCTATTGGGCACATCCCAAATTTTGGGTAGCACCTCACTAGAAATTAAGATAAAAATCATATGTCTATCATTAATCCATCTTATGAAAGTCCCCATAAGCCAAATACATTAGTCACTTTCCTAAAAAAATCATTTAGGAGCCAATTTTTTTCTCTCTAAGATCATTGCAGCAAATGCTCACAGAGTATTGCTTATATATTTCCAATTCTAGTTTTTGTGTACCATCAGAATAAGATCCTGAATGAAACTTCTTCCACATTTTCCCTTTACTCAAATTCTGTTATAGGAAAGGCAAACAGTCATGCTTGTTAATAATAATTTTGGTTATGCCATTTTATACACAAGCAAGCCACACGAAATATATAGATGCTGCACTATTACGACCTGGAAGATTTGATCCACACGAAATATAACAAGCAAACCTCTCCTATGAATACAGGGTATCGATCACTGTATCTGGCACAAGAAAACTTGCATAAAAACAGGGTATATATCACTGTATTTCAGGTCTTTTACACACTAATTATGATGTTTGGGCACGTACTGTGAATCTACGACACTATGCAAATGGAGGCTTCACTGAATCTTGACTGCTAACTAAATTCACCGAATCTACGACACTATGCAAATGGACACTAATTATGATGTTTCAGGAACAACCGAGTATTGACTGCTAACTGAATCTTGAAGCAGAGTGGGAGAGAGGGAGAGTAGTAGAGACAGGGGAGGGAGAGAGGGAGGGGCTACCTCTGACGGGCGGACGACGACGGGCGGCGGCGCGATCCTCCTCCTCCACAAGCGGCGGGCCTCCTCCTCCTCCACGGATCGGCAGCGGCCTCCTCCTCCACAAGCGCGGGCCTCCTCCTCCTCGAGAGCGCAGCGCGGTGGCGGGCCTCCTCCTCCTCCTCGAGAGCGCAGCGCAGCGCGGCGGTGGCGGCGGCGGTGGCGGTGCGGCCTCGAGAGCAGATTGTGAGATGCAGCGGCGCGGTGCGTGTGGTGTCTGTGAGATGGAGCGGCGCGGTTGACTAGCGTCCAACACACATAGGCGTAGCGCACCCTGGCCAAGTGCGCTACGGATAACCGTAGCGCACTTGGCCAGGGTGCGCTACGCCTGTGTTGGACTACTAGATAAGAGGCGGCCACCCTTCATTAGCACTAACCGTCATAGCCCACGGTTCGCTTAGCTCTATTCTAAACTATGAGCACCTGTTGAACACGGTGCTCCACTTTTTTATTTTTATTTTAAAATACTTTTAAATGTTCCAAAAAATGTCCAAAAGTGGTGATTTATGCCATACAAGTTTTGTTTTGTTTTTAAAATACTTTTAAATATTCCAAAAATGCCCAAAAGTAGTGATATATGTCATAAAAGTGTTACAAATATGATTCAAAGTATAACTAAATTTCATAATACTTTGTCCATGAATATTACAATCTTTTTCGACCACGAGTTTACAATATTTTTTGAGCTAGCGTTTTACAATCTTTTTTCCCTTCTTTGTCGCGGTTGAATAATTTAGCCCCGGCACTTTAATATTTGTTCTTTCGAATAGGCTACCTTTTTTGGGTAGGGTTGTCCTTTTTTTTCTTGTGATGTATGTTGCTACATCGTAGTCGTCGTCATCTTCAATCTTTGGATCGCCGTACTGGTCGAAGTCTTGCTCGTTGACGACTCCATCCATTCCGATGATGTTTCTTTTTCCTCTCCTCACGACAACACGGCTAGGCTTTGTCGGGTCGGTAATGAAAAACATTGGTCCACTTTGGTAGCCGCACCCACGGTTCATTTTTCGCCACGCTTGCACCGGCCTTGGATTTGGCTGCTCGGGTATAACCATGGTTGTGAAATACCGTTCTTCTCTTTCGACGCTCTTTGCCCATCTGACACGGAACATCGGCACCTTTTCTCCACAGTAGTCGAGCTCCCAGATCTCCTTGATTCTTCTGTAGAATCTTTCCTTCACGTTGTCATCGGTGTAGAATTCCGACGTTACGCCTGAGTTCTGATAATCACACTTGTTGTCCTTTTCCTCCGTGTAGAATGTGTAGCCGTTGATATCATACGCCTGATAGTGTAGGGGTTCGTAGCATGGAAAACAAAAATTTTCTATCGCATACAAACAAACAAGCCAAGATCTATCTACTAGATTGTAGCAACGAGTCGATGGAATAACTTACCCTCGAAGATTCCTAAGTGTTTAACGAGAGCGGATTCTCATGGGTGATGTAGTCGTAGTCTTTCCGATCTCAAGATCGTGTAGACGATCCTTCCGCGCCAAGGCTCCGCGCAGCTGCACAGCCGGTCACATGTTCGGTATCACGAAGACCTTCCTCTCCTTGTTCCAGGCAACGGAGGTTGTAGCACTCTCGCGATTCCTCAAGAAGACAACGGCGTGGTACCTGGAAGTAGAGGGAGATCCCAGGCTTCGCCTTAAGCCGGAGCGAGTATGGTGGAGTATGAGAGAGAGCTATTAGTGGTCTAGGGATTAGACACACCAATTAGGAGGCTCTAAACCGAAGGCTAGGGCAATTAGAAGCTCTAAACCAAAACGGCTCTAAACCGGAGATTAGAGGATAGGAACTTGTGTGTCTAGAGGAGGAGGCCCTGCCCCTCCTTTTATAGGTGGGAGGGGCGGCCAAGGGGAGGGGAGTCCCTCCCCAAGTCGTCCTTGGTTGGCGCGCCGGCTTGGAGGGACTCCTCCCCCAAGTCGGTTCCAACCACCTCTTGCTTGTTTCCCACAGTTTCCTGTTTCCCACAGTTTCCTGTTTTCCACAGTTTCCTGTTTTAGCCGTTTGACTTTCAAACTGGCAGTTTGACTTTTCAGTTTTGGAACAGCAAGAACACTTAGTACATGATGCAATCATTCAATATGTAATGACACATTCATGTACCTCCCCGGAGTGCCGGACAATCCGAACCTTCTAGAACATTCCCGATGAAAACACGGAATCATTCCCGAACTCAAACGGGACTTTCCTTATATGAATCTTATTCTCCGACCATTTCGGATCACCTCGTGATATCCGGATCCCATCCGAGACCAACAACATTCGTCTCTTTATCATAATACCATAACTACTCAAACAACGTCGAATCCTTAAGTGTGTCTCCCTACGGTTCGTGAATTATGCGACATGATCGAGACACTTCTCGAACAATAACCAATAGAGGAATCTGAAATTCATATGGCTCCACATATTTCTACGATTACTTTGCGATCGAATGAACCACTTACATACGATACCAATTTCCCTTTGTCTCACGATAGTTTACTTATCCGAGGTTATGATCGTCGGTATCTCTGCATACCTAGTTCAACCTTGTTACTGATAAGTACTCTTTCTCGTTCCGTGATATGTGATCCCTTGTGAGCTACCACATGCTTGCAAGCTAATTGGATGACATTCCACCGAGAGGGCCCAGTATATCTATCCGTCATATGGATGGACAAATCCCACTCTTGATCCATGTGTTTCAACCAATACTTTCCGAACACTCAATGCCACCTTTATAGCCACCCGCCACGGTGTGGTGTTTGATGTCATCAAAGCATCCATCCGGTAAAGGTGATATGCATGATCTCATGGTCGAAGGAATTAGGTTACTATGTATCAGAAAGCATATAGCAATTGAACTATTGAAATGACTTGATCTTTATGCTATGCTTATCTATAGGAGTATGTCCACCATATCATTCTCCTAACGATATGATCTTGTTGTTGATAATATCTCAATGTTCATGATAGGGAAACCATAATCATTAATCAACCAACAATCTAGTGAAGTATAGAGGCTATACTAGGGACTTCAAATTAAGTTTACAAATCACACAAGTATTAATGTTTCCTTGTTAATACTATTATAGCATGAATGTAAACATTTATCATAAACACAAAGATATAATAATAACTACATTTATTTTTGCCTCTAGGGCATATCTCCAACAGTCTCCCACTTGCACTAGAGTCATCTAATCTAGATTACATGGTAATATACCGAACACCCATGGCAGTTTGGTGCTGGTCATGTTTTGCCCTCGGGAGAGGTTTAGTCAACGGATCCGCCACATTCAGATCTGTGTGTACTTTGCAAATCTTTATATCCCCATCCGGATATGTTCTCGAATAGCGTGAAAACGCAGCTTGATATGCTTGACTTCTTGTGTGACCTTGGTTCTTGCGCATTGGCTATGGCGCCCATGTTATCACATGAGATAGACATTGGGTCCAACAAGACTAGGAACCACACCCACTGTAATGAACTCTTTCATCCATATCGCTTCTTGTGAAGCCTCCGGCAGCCATGTATTCCGATTCAGTTGAAGATCTCACCACAACGCTTTGCTTTGCACTCCTCCAGCTAACTGCTGCACCATTCAAAATAAATACGTATCCAGATTGTGATTTAGAATCATCCGGATCGGTGTTCCAACTAGCATCGGTGTAACCATTAACAACGAGCTGTTCATCACCTCCATAAGAAAGAACCATATGCTTAGTTCTTCTCAAGTACTTAAGGATGTTTTTGACCGCTTTCCAATGATCCACTCCTGGATCACTTTGATATCTGCTAGTTAAACTAACAGCATATGCAATGTCGGGTCTAGTACATAGCATGGCATACATTAGAGATTCTATGGCTGAGGCATAGGGAGTCTTACTCATCCTTTCTCTATCTTCTGCCGATGTCGGACTTTGAGTTTTACTCAAGGTCGTATTGGGCAACATGGGCAAGAACCCTTTCTTGCTTTCTTCCATTCCAAACCGCTTTAGAACTTTGTCCAAATATGTACTCTGTGACAATGATATTTGGCGTTCGATCTATCTCTATAAATCTTTATGCCTATTATGTAAGTTGCTTCGCCAAGATCCTTCATTGAAAAACTATTATTCAAATATTCCTTGACACTATTAAGAAGGTCTACATCATTCCCAATCAACAATATGTCATCCACATATAGTATTAAGAATGCTGCAGAGCTCCCACTCACTTTCTTGTAAATACAAGCTTCTCCATAAGTTTGTATAAAACCAAAACTTTTGATCACCTTATCTAAACGTTGATTCCAACCGGATGCTTGCTTCAATCCATAGATGGACCTTTGAAGTTTGCATACCTTGTTAGCATCTTTAGGATCGACAAAACCTTTGGGTTGCATCATATACAACTCTTCATCAATATCTCCATTGAGGAATGCTGTTTTGACATCCATCTGCCATATCTCATAATCATAATATGCAGCGATTGCTAACATAATCCTCACAGACTTTAGCTTCGCTTCTGGTGAGAAAGTCTCATCGTAGTCAACTCCTTGAATTTGTCGAAACCCTTTTGCGACAAGTCGAGCTTTATAGACAGTAACATTACCATCAAGATGCTTTTCTTCTTGAAAATCCATTTGTTCTCGATTGACCTTCCGCCATCCGTAAGTCCACCAAAGTCCATACTTGGTTTTCGTACATGGATCCAATCTCGGATTTCATGGCTTCTTGCCATTTATTGGAATGGGCTCATCATCGCTTCCTCATATGTCTCGGGTCATCGGTGTTGTCCACCAACATGACACTCATAACGGGATCATACCAATGGAGTGGTACGAGTTCTCGTTGACCTCCGAGGCTCAGAGCAACTTCAACGAAGTTTCATGATCACCATCATTAGCTTCCTCTCTTATTGGTGCAGGCACCACAGAACTTCTTCCCGGCTTTGCGCTACTGCAATTTCGAGAGAAGGTTCGACAACCTCGTCGAGTTCTACTTTCCTTCCAAATACTTCTTTCGAGAGAAATTCCTTCTCTAGAAAGGATCCATTCTGGCAACGAAGATTTTGCCTTCGATCTATGATAGAAGGTATACCCAATAGTTTCCTTCGGGTATCCTATGAAGATGCATTTTCCGCTTTGGGTTCAAGCTTGTCCCTGTAACTTCTTTACATAGGCTCAGATCCCCAAACTTTAAGGAACGAAAATTTAGGTTTCTTCCCAAACCATAATTCTTACGGTCGTTTAACGGATTTAGACGGTGCCCTATTTAAAGTGAATGCTGCTGTTTCTAATGCATAACCCCAAAATGATAGCGGTAACTGTAAGTGACATCATAGACGAACCATATCTAAGCGAAGTTCGACACGACGTCGGACACACCATTACTGTTGTGGTGTTCCGCGGTGTCAATCGGAAAGTATTCCGCATTTCTTTAAATGCTCGCCAAACTCGTAACTTAGATATTCACCTCCGATCGTAACTTAGAAATTTAATCTTCTTGTTACGTTGATTCTCTACCTCACTTTGAAACTCCTTAAACTTCTCGAAAGTTTCGGACTTATGTTTCATGAAATAGATATACCCATATCTACTCAAGTCATCCGTGAAGGTAAGAACATAACGATAACCATCACATGATGCTACACTCATTGGACCACACACATCGGTATGTATGATTTCCAATAAGTCCGTAGCTCGCTCCATCATACCGTAAAATGGAGTCTTAGTCATTTTTCCCATCGACATGCTTCGCATCTTTCAAGTGATTCAAAATCAAGTGATTCAAGAAGTCCATCGAATGGAGTTTCTTCACGCTTCACTCCAATGTGACCAAGACGACGATTGCCACATATAGGTCAATTATTATCGCTTGATTTCAAAAAGTTTAGCCTCAATGTTGTTGATATGTGTATTTCCACTATCGAGATTCAATAAGAATAGACCATCTATCAAAGGTGCATGTGCATAAAACATATTACTCATATAAATCGAACAACCATTATTCTCTCGATTTAAACAAGTAACCGTCTCTATAAACAAGATCCCGATATAATGTTCATGCTCAACACAAGCACTAAATAACAATTATTTAAGTATAAAACTAATCCCGATGGTAGATGAAGGTAGCGTCCACCGCGATCACATCAACCTTTGATCCGCTTCCCACGCGCATCGTCACCTCGTTCTTCGCTAGCTTCCGCTTTATTCGCATCACCGCTTCGAGTTACAAATATGAGCAACCAACCAAGATCAAATACCTGCACTACTACTAGTACTAGTGAGATACATCAATAACATGTATATCGATATACCTTTCTTCTTGATGTTGCCGCTTCAGATCCGCCAAGTACTTTGGGCAATTCCGCCCAAAGGACCTTCTCCCTTGTAGTAAAAGCACTCGATCGGCTTGGTCCAGCCTTGGTCTTCTTCGCCGGCGTGGTAACTTTCTTACCACCCTTCTTGAAGTGTCCCTTTTGCTTAGACTTGCCTTTCTTGAATTTGGTGGTCTTATTGACCAACAACACTTGGTGCTCTTTCTTGATCTCCACTTCTGCAGATTTCAACATGGAAAAGAGTTCTGGCAACGTCTTGTTCATGTTCTGCATGTTTTAGTTCATAACAAAGTTCTTGTAACTTGGTGGTAGTGATTGGACGACACGGTAAATCCCCAAAGCATTAGGAATCACTATACCTAAGCTTTGAAGTTTGTTTGCGTGCCCAGACATCTTAAGCACATGCTCACTGACGGAGCTGCCTTCTTCCATATTGCAGTTAAAGAACTTTTCAGAAGCCTCATAGCTTTCAATTGCCGCATGAGTCTCAAAAATCAATTTGAGATCCTCGAAAATATCATATGGGTCTGACTCTTCAAACCTTTTCTGAAGCTCCGATCCCAAACCATACAAGATAGCACACTGAACTATGGAGTACTTGTTGCCTGCCAAAACCCACCGGCGAGCAGCGACTGGCAACACGGAGAGCCGGGAGGCTCCAGATCGCTGGTGGGCCTGGTCCTCGGCGACGCCCGCAAAACTCCGCACACGCCCCGGCTTGGTTCGAGGCGTGCCACGACCTATACCGATCAGAAGGTGAGGATTGCTCCGATTGATTTCTGCATGGTAAACAAGTATCGAAATTGAGCCGTGACTCCCCGGTTTTCTCAGAATCGGCTCCTAGAGCCGATTGCCCCATGGTTCTGCATTAGATGTACGACAACATGGGGGCTTGATCACTACAAGTTAAATCGATCTCTGACGGTTTAATGTTTTCACCACGAATCGGAACATCTTACGCGTGATTGAGCCTGGTACGTACAAAAGATGAAGAATATTAACCCTAGAGGAGGCCTAATAACCAACGTAAAGTCAATTACCGGAACAATCTTCTCTAGAACGAATAAGCCACGTCCCTATGTACTACTGGATCATCCAACCCGTTTGTAAGGCCTGATTACGTAGATATTAAACTAAACCTTGGTGAACAAGGCACAACTATAACAGATCGAATCAACTAAATAAAGATCAAGCAAGATGCTACCCTCGCACTTGGGAAATAGTGCAAAGGTAGCGAGGTAACTAGAGGTAGCATAACTTCAACAATAATAATGAAAAAGCACCGATGCTAGCCTCAAACAATCTATGATAATGGTATTACTCGCCATCAACAACGCTTCAGTACGAGTAAAACCAGGTAACGCATAAGTAGATACTGCCTAGATCGCAAGGCATGGCACTTACCCGAAAGAAACCCTAGAAACAAGGGGTGGCGATGCGCCGAGATTGTGTTTGTTGTGAACGTGGTTGTCCTCCTTTTTCGATAACCTTAGGTACATATTTATAGTCCGGAGACTCTCTACTTTTGGAATAACTCTACAACTCTATCTTTACCTAAATATAAACGGAACCTAAACAAACACGAAACCTACCATGATACAAGATACACGGGCAATTTAGCCCAAATCCACACACTAGGCCGATCCAACAACTCGTTGAATATACATATCTTCCAAGCCCATCTTGATCACGGCCCATCTCCGCCTTTAGCCAAAATACGGTGGTAACACATGCCCCCCTGGTTTTGGCAATGATAATTCCAAAACCACTCTGTGTGTTTTTTTCCTCTTCCCCTCTTTTTTGTATCGGGTTGCGCGTTGATGTATCGCGCAGAATAGAACCACGCTACCCCTTCATCATGATGCCTCGTCTCAACTCCTGCAAGATGCATGATTTGACGATTTTGGCAATAACTGGGAAGCTGCTATGGCATTGAACCGTCTCCACTATTCCCCTTATTTAAATTACTGAACAGTTCACAATCCCCATCTTCCTCCAGTTGCGGAAAACCCTCTTCCTTCGCCGAAAAACCCTCTTTCTTGCCATGGCCTCCTCTGCTTCCTCCGTGTGTCTTCCCACGCCTCCAACTCGATTAGCATCGAGAGCCGACGCATGACACCCGCCCACGGCAGATAAGATTTTCGCCCACGATGGTGGGACGAAGGGATCGATTTCGCCGTCGTCGAGGATGATGCGTCCCGATCGACGGAAGAGAGCCTACGCCTCGTTGACGGGAACCGGAGGCGAAGAGCAACGACGCCTTTGGTCGGGACGGCGTCGAGTCCTCCGACGAGGAGGAGGAATCGAGGAGGACACCTCCTCCGACAGTATCCGCCGACGGCTTCGCGCCGTCCAGCGAAGACACCAAGATGACGACGAGGACGAAGAGGTCCCGTTGGTTTCTTCAAGAAGAGCCGAGGACGATGCCAGCAGCAGCGCTGAAGACAGCGAAGAGGACGGCGGCGACGACAGCGGCGACGATCTCGCCCTTTAGATTAGGAACCAGTAGCAGCAACAGTAGTAGTAGGCTCCCTTTTGTAATCAATCGTCCTGTAAGCAATGATCTTTTGAATGAATGGAAATCTGTTTCCCAAATATTGTTCCTCTTTTGCTTCAATTTTGCCGATAACCGAAATGGGTCGATGCTTCAGAAGTCGATGACACTGTACCGACTTTCAACATACTGCACGCATACAGTCAAACAAGTCAAATCGCACAGAGCCGATGACTATCCATCGGCTTCTCCCAAAAAACGTTGACAGGGTCAAACTTTGGTCGCATCCTTAGACACATTACAACGGCCACTTCTTGGTTTCAAACGATGACCTGCGACCTTTCTCAACACGGGCGACCCAAATCTCCAATTGTCCATAGAAAAACGTGCCCCGAACCAACAACTAGTGACAACTCCCTCCACGCCTCAAGATCGCTATATTTTTTTTATTCGCCGATTTTCAGAATCGCCCCATATTTTTACTGTCCATCGTCTCACGTGCTTTACTTAGCCGATTCCATGAATCGGCCCCTCAAGTTTTACTGTCCAACATCCCACATGCTTGGGAAATATTTCTTGAGATGTTGACCGTTGACCGCCACTGGGAACTTTACGCCATCCAACCGCCGAGCATGTATGCTTTCCTCTTAAAACTTGGTCGACCCTGTACGGACCGTGCCAATTTGGAGACCATTTACCATATGTTGCATCCTTAGTCCCCAAGGGCAACACAGCTTCCCACACCAGATCACCAACGTGGAACTCCTTTGGCCTCACTTTCTTGTTGTATGCACGAGCTACTTTGGCCTTGTTCTCTTTGATTTTCTCCAGTGACCATAGCCTGAGCTCGGTTAAATCCTCCACACTGTCACTCATCGGGGTTGTATTCTTGATCGTTAAATCGTCCCGAAAAGTGACGTCTCGATCCAGCCGTAATTTCCTGGTAGGACGGCTTCTGTCCATATACTAGATGGTATGGTGAGGTTTTTATTGCTCCATGGCATGACATACGATAAGCCCATAACGCCTCTGACAAAACCTCATGCCAACGCCTTGGGTGCTCATCGACTTTTCTCTTGATCAACTTGATGAGGCTCGTTGACGCCTTGCCCATTTGCTTGAGCATAGTATGGAGATGATCTAATCAGTTTGATCCCCATGTCCTCGCAGAACTTTCTAAACTCCTGAGAAATAAAGACCGAACCTCCATCGGTCGTGATAGTTTGGGGAATCCCGAATCTATGGATGACATGTTCTTTCACAAAATTGATAACATCCTTCGAGTTTCATCGACTTCATCGGGACAGCCTCCACCCATTTAGTGAAGTAGTCGATGGCCAATCCACATGTGGCCTTTACTCGATGGAGGATTGATTTTGCCGATCATGTCCATGCCCCAACCTCGAATGGCCAAGGCTTGATGATGGGGTTCATTGCTGACGCGGGTACCATCTGGATTTTTCCAAATTTCTGACATGCTTGACACCCTTTGTAGTAGTTAAAACAGTCCTCAAGCATGGTGGGCCAATAAAACCCTGATCGCCTAATCAACCATTTCATCTTATGATCCGATTGGTGAGTTCCACAGGCGCCTTCGTGTACCTCGTGTAGGAGCCGATTGGCCTCGGCCGACCCTGCATTTGAGCAATAGTCCTTCCAGTCCTGTAAAACATGTCATCGCCGATCAAGACGCATTTCATGGCTTTGTACCTTATCCGCTTAGGTGCCCCGAGCCGAATCCTTCAAGTAATTGAAGATATCGGCTCTCGATCATCCGCTTCTGTGAACTGACGAACGCCGCCTTCTACCACGCCCTTGTAGCACAAGCCATCTGCAAGATCGTTTGCCTCGGTATTTTGCGATCGTGGGATCCAAGTGAAGTTTATGTACCGGAATTGCGCCATCACCGCGGTGCAGCCATAATGGGAAGAGGGACTCGCTCGCACTTGTAGTCCTCCGTGAGCTGGGAAATCACTAACTTGAGTCTCCAAAATTTCCATCGCTTGGCCCGCCGAGGAGTAACTCCATCCTGCGTATCGCCTCACTCGGCTACATTGTTGGTGCGAGAGGTAGACAATCGATGGAGAAGGAAAATGTTTCCGGCGACACGAGTAAAATGCCGATGCCGCAGCCATCGTCACAAATCGATCCGTCGAAAAACATAGCCCACGCTCTTATGGACAAGGTCGCTATGTTAGTGTTGATCCTTTCAGATAAGATCGGCCTTTGTCCCTTAATCGCTTTCGGGTTGATACCGGATGTCAAACTCGATAATGCAAACATCCATTTGCCCGGCCTTTTTTAACATAGGAGCCGACAGATGTGCTTTATGACGCCCGATTTGCATATGATGATGATCTCTGCCGATAGCAAAATGTGGCGCAACTTGGTGCAGTGAAAACAGTGAGGCATAACTTATCGATATCAGGTACCTTGTCTCTGGCCCAAAGATCCTTCCGCTTATGTAAAAGATGACTCGCCCAGCCCATCATAAACTTGCACCACTACCGAGGCGATGGACGGTCACCATCGACAAGTAAATGTAGAACGGCCCGTCAGTGCGCGGAACTAACATCTGGCGGCTTTGTCGATATTCTTTGATCTCGTCGAAGGCTCGTTGTTGTTCGCCCCGCCGAATTCCTCGCCGATTTGATTTTTACTAGTCCCATGAACGGCTCAATCCTTCCCGACATTGAGATGAATCTTCGACGAAGTTGATCTTGCCGATAAGGGATGCAGTTCTTTCTTCGTGGTGGCTTCATTGTTCGACCGCCTCCCGACTTTTCAGCCGATCTCAATTCGCGTTCATGGACCAAGAAACCCAAGAACTGACCGCCATCACCGAAGGCACACTTCTTTGGATTCATCCGAGGTCAATTTTCTTGTTCGTCCAGACGCTGCTGCAGATCGTCCAAGTGTCCGTCTTGCTGAAGCCAGACTTGACCACCACGCCATCGATGTAGATTTCCACCAGCTTGCCGATCAGATCATGGAAAATATAATTCATGGCCCTTTGGTACGTGGCCGCATTTTTCAGTCCAAACGTCAGACTACATATTCAAATAACCCCACAACCTGGGACTCAATGCCGCCTTGTGTATGTCTTCGAGCCATGAAGATCTGGTTGTAACCGCATTGCCGCCCATGAAGCTCAAAATCTTATGACCAGCCGCATTGATTAATGTTTCGCCACCGCATCGGATACTCATCCTTTGGGGTAGCTGTTGAGATCCCGAAAATCTATGGCAACACGCCATCGCCATCCTTCTTCTCTGTGTACGATACTAGAAATCCATTCAAAAACCCGCATGGCCCGATCAACTTGGTCACAACATTTTCTCGACCTCTTTCTTGACTTCTTCCGAATTTCGCCTTCATTTGTCGTTTCACGCTGAAATGGTCGAAATCCTTTTTTAAGCGGGAGTCGATGCTCGATGATGCTCCTGTCTAATCCAGGCATCTCTGTGTAGTCCCAGGCGAAGCAGTCTGGATATTGTTTCAACAGGGCTATCATCGGGCCCGCAGTTCGGATCTAACTTTTGTCGATAAATGTTGGTCGTGGCTTATCCCGTGACCAATGTCGATCTCTTCTAGTTCATCGGCGGATGTAAACCCATACCTAGCTTTCCGTCACCGTTAAATCGACGCTAAACACGGTGGCAAACAAGAGGTGAGGATAACAAAATAATTTGGGCGATTGCTTGAATCGCCCCTTTTGCTTGCATCGGTCAAGGACGGTTTACACCTTATTGTTTAAAGTGGCGAGCATCTCTCGCTACGACTACATGAGCCGCTTGTCGATGATCGCTGCTTCTTATTTTTCGGCCGATCGCAGGATCGGCCGTACCTGATGATCGTGGGCTTTTCTACTCAGAAGGCCGGGTAAGACCAGCCTCACCCGCTTTTTGTAGCTTCGATACCGCAGCCGTCTAGATTGATTCCAGATCGGCTCTTGTTCTTCTGCTTCCCAGATGTTCATGCCAGCTATGGAGATCTCGATAGAATCGTCTGCGTGGACGACCTCCACTTCGTCTCCATCCCACTGGATCAGGCACTGGTGCATTGTGGATGGAATGCAATTAGCGTGAATCCAATCCTTCCTAGCAAGACAAAGATAAGTGCTCTTGCTGTCATTTACGAAGAATGACGTGGTACGGTTTTCCTGCCCACGTCAGTCCACGCTCAAGACGCCTTGCGTTCTCGACGACCGTTGAAGTCGCTTAACGTGACGTTGGTTTCGATCAGATCTGCAGTGGAGCGTCCCAAACGTCGTAGCATGGAGTACGGCATGATATTGATGCCGCTCCGGTGTCCACCAACATCTTGTCGACAGTTGCCCATTGATGTAACCTCGCAGGCAGTGGCTTTCATATGTTTGTAACCCTTATCACGTGGCTTCAAAGATAACCGCCGCGACCGCAGCCAAACCGTACATCGTCGCCATCGGTTCTTGGCGCCAGAATCGATGGGAGTACAAACACCATGTTTGTGCACCGATGTCTTTGCATCGGCTTTACCGGTTTGGGGCGCCACTCTTTCCTTGTCGGGTCTTCCGCTTCCAAAGTCTGCCTCACTTTGACGGCCGATCGGCCGTGCTTTCTTTAGAGCGTGAGATACTACGCTTGACTTCCTCCGTTACGCAGCCGCTGCACTCTACGCTCGGTGTGTCGAGTCCGTCGGACACCACCTTGACGGTGATACCGCTTCGCCTTCTTTGTCATTCTTCGCTTCTCGAGGTCTTCGCTGAGCGACCCCTGTGACGGCTACGGGTGGAAGAGGCCATGACGTTTGAACGACATCGGCCTCGTGTCCTCCTTCCGTTGATCGCATTCCGGCGGTTGTCGATCGGGCAATCAGCTCATTCCCGCCCCAAAGAATACTTGAAGAAAGGACAATCCCAATGCTTGTCCGCGCTTCCTTTTCTTCAGACGGTCCCTTAGCGAGGTGCTCATATCTTTCGTCGCCTCTCGCATGGCGACGTTGGTCATCTTGGCGCGCCATACTTGTTAAGGAGATGCGTGGAATGTGGTTTCGATATCGCACTCTCCTCACTTGTTCCTCTGGCATACGCCGTGGTGGCTGGGCGGTCGCATGGACTAGCCTCCTTTCTTTCCTTGCCGAGTCGACAACCTTGCTTGTACGTGTCGTGGTGGTAACTCGACCGCCATATTAACGCTTTAACGAGAAATCCAGTTTACGCCATGAACGACCGAGTTCTACCATGTTGACGCTGGAAATGGGTTTGTGTCTACTTTCATGGCGAACTGCCCAAGGATCGACGCCTTGTTCGATCGCCATTTGGATTTGGCGCGCAGCTCTTTGCACTCATTGGTGGTATGGGTGTACGAGTGATGCCACTTACAGATGGCCTCCCGTTCATTTCGAGTCAGGGATTTTGTGGCCTTCGGTAACCTCACCGCTTCTCCTTCAAAGAAGAAATCAAATATCTGCTCAGCTTTGCTCACATCAAGTCGAACCTTTCGGCCCAGTCTTTGTTTCACCCATTTGCGAGCCACAGATTCGCCCGAGCCCATTCAGCCACGGCCACCTCCGGTCCTGTAGGATCTTCTTCTTCTGATCGACCAGGCCTATCGGACGCTTGAACTTGTCTTGGTACAACTCGTGGTGGCGCCATTCATACATCGCCGCTTCGGGCCATGTGCGCCAATGAGTTGTACTTCACCGAAAGCGATCCTTGATGGGTGCGAGAGACCCAACACTGCCAGCTCGACTGCTTCCTTCTCAGTTAAACGAGCTGAGTAACACCGGTTCTTGATACCCGGTTACCGGATGTACTGCCACGCTTCTCGCTCGCCGCACTGTGCAGGTCGCAATGCCAGCCTCAGAGCCTCGAATGGTACTGGATGTGGAACCGCTTCCGATTGCTTCGGTATGAATTGAATCGTGGTAGTGAGGTGTACCACCCAAAGGCTGGTCCTCTGTGAGATTGCAAAGAATCTTACAAGATCGATCCGATGTCAAATCATGCCTAGTTGTGCTGTGTATCGCTTATGTGCTCGATCGAGCTCGACCTTCCGACAATGAACCTTGAGAACTCGTGGAGTTTATACTTGGGTGGCAGCGAATTAGATCAAACTTTGGGGTACGGCTTTGAATAGCCGATTGTCCTTCTTCGCACGGTTTAACTGTCTCTCAGATGGTACCGATTTGCTCCTTCGCTTGAGCCAGGGCTAGATTCTAATGACTTGTCCTAGTGGCATACTTGGCTAGCCACTGTTTGTCGGCGT
Source organism: Avena longiglumis (assembly GCA_030063025.1). Taxonomy (NCBI): domain Eukaryota; kingdom Viridiplantae; phylum Streptophyta; class Magnoliopsida; order Poales; family Poaceae; genus Avena; species Avena longiglumis. The sequence continues at coordinate 519,325,042 of CP125976.1, forward strand.
CTATCCCAGCCATCGCTGCTCGCACGCCGCCTCAAGATCCTGCCCCAAGCACTCTGGCGCGAAACTCGCTGGTTGCAATCTGTTTGGTGCGTGTCGTTATTGCAGTCCGCACGAGGCGCATATGTATCCGTGTGGGATCTCCTTAGGTGGCTCAAACAGGAATTGGCATCGCTGGTCGCCTCCAGCCTTGTAGACGACGTAAGCCGCTCCCGGCGGCTCGAGCGCAAGTGCGAACGGAGCTGGGCCTGTCTGGAGCGGTCTTTCTCCTGGTGAGTCCCTAAAGTAGGCCCCGACGGTGAGTACTGATGTTTCATGATCTCCTGAACTACGCCAAGACCGCGCTCAGCGTTCACTGTGCTCTCGTAATGGCGGTGCGAGAATGAGCCACCATGTAGTTGACTTCCGTCAGAGCTCGTGCGCTCCTCCGAAGGAAATGCAGATCCACCTCATTAAGAGCGCCTCGGGAGAACCCTTTCCACGATGCCATGCTTACGGGTCCTCAAAAGAGATGAGGTCTTCCTCGAAGAGGGCCTTGATCTCGTCGTATTTGGCCTTGTGCTCGCTGTAGATCGTCGTAAGTGACCGGTCTGTTTCTCCATTGCAGCGTCGGGTGTTGATGTAGACGTTGTTGAATGTCCCACCGGCGTGCGAATGTGTTGCTGCCAAAACCCACCGCGAGCAGCGATCGGCAACACGGAGAGCCGGGAGGCTCCCAGATCGCCAGTGGGCCTCGGTCCTCGGCGACGCCCGCAAAAACTCCGACACGCCCCGGCTTGGTTCGAGGGCGTGCACCTGACCTATACCGATCAGAAGGTGAGGATTGCTCGATTGATTTCTGCATGGTAAACAAGTATCGTAAAATTCGAGCCGTGATGGCTCCTGTGTTTCTCGTAAATCGCTCCTAGAGCCGATTGCCCCATGGTTCTGCATTAGATGTACGACAACATGGGGTTTCGCTTGATCACTACAAGTTAAATCGATCTACGACAGTTTAATGTTTTCACCACGTAACTGGAACATCTTACGCGTGATTGAGCCTAGTACGTACAAAAGATGAAGAATATTAACCCTAGAGGAGGCCTAATAACCAACGTAAAGTCAATTACCGGAACAATCTTCTCTAGAACGAATAAGCCACGTCCCTATGTACTACTGGATCATCCAACCCGTTTGTAAGACCTGATTACGTAGATATTAAACTAAACCTTGGTGAACAAGGCACAACTATAACAGATCGAATCAACTAAATAAAGATCATAAGATGCTACCTCGCACTTGGGAAATAGTGCAAAGGTAGCGAGGTAACTAGAGGTAGCATAACTTCAACAATAATAATGAAAAAGCACCGATGCTAGCCTCAAACAATCTATGATAATGGTATTACTCGCCATCAACAACGCTTCAAGAGTAAAACCAGGTAACACATAGATATCGCCTAGATCGCAAGATGCGATCTAGGCAGCATGGCACTACCGAAAGAAACCCTAGAAACAAGGGGTGGCGTGCACGAGATTGTGTTTGTTGTGAACGTGGTTGTCCTCCTTTTTCGATAACCTTAGGTACATATTTATAGTCTGGAGACTCTCTACTTTTGGAATAACTCTACAACTCTATCTTTACCTAAATATAAACGGAACCTAAACAAACACGAAACCTACCATGATACAAGATACACGGGCAATTTAGCCCAAATCCACACACTAGGCCGATCCAACAACTCGTTGAATATACATATCTTCCAAGCCCATCTTGATCACGGCCCATCTCCGCCTTTAGCCAAAATACGGTGGTAACAGTACTGATTCTTCTGAGCGAGGTAAACATTCTTTACTTCATCGGGAGCATTAGCTGCAGGTGGGTCACCCAGCGGTGCATCCAGCACATAGGTCAAATTACCAGCTGTGAGGACAATCCTCAAATTTCGTAACCAATCTGCGAAGTTGCTTCCATTGTTTTTCAACTTTTCTTTCTCTAGGAACGCATTAAAATTGATGGTAGGGGCTGCCATTGATCTACAACATATTTGCAATAGTTTAGACTAAGTTTATGACAAATTGAGTTCAAATTAATTAATGAAATTAAACTAGGTGAACTCCCACTCAAAACAACATCCCTCACATTGTTTTAGTGATCACACGAACCAAATCCACTACATCAACACCGATCATCACGAGAGTTGATATAGTTTCAATGGCGAACAATCGTCATGTTCATCATATTTACTATACGATTCATGCTTTACCTTTCGGTGATCCGTGTTCCGAGACCATGTCTGTACATGCTAGGCTCGTCAAGATCAAACCTTAGTTTCTGCATGAGCAAATCTGGCTTTCTCACGTTGTATACACTTGCAGAATCTAACACACCCGATCATCACGTGGTGCTTCGAAACAACAAGCTTTAGCAACGGTGCTAACTAAGGGCGAACACTTTATGACTTGAAATTGATGTGCATGAGGGATCATCTTATAATTCTACCGTCGTCTACCAAGCAATACAAGATGCATAAACGATTAACATCACATGCAATTCAATAATATGTGATATGATATGGCCTTTCTTCTTTGTGCTTCCGATCTCCATCTTCAAGCACGAACATGATCTCCATCATCACCGGCATTGCATCAAGGTCAATGACGCTTCTCCATGGTTGTCGTCCACCGGCTTCAACTATTACAACTACTTTGAATAGACACGTGAGTCTTAACATAAATTAAAGACAACCATATGGCTCCTGCCGGTTGCCAACTTACAATAAGGAACATTGCATACATCAAATATAATCACAATCATGGCCATATCACATCACTACACACCCCTTCAAAACAAAGTTAGACGCCTCTACTTTCTTTGCATATTTTACGTGGTTTGGGGCTTTCAATAAGTGTCGTTCTAACTTACGAACAAGAACCACAACATTGATACTAGCATTGTTGATCACCCGTTGTAAATTGGATCTTAACTATGCTAGCAGAAACAGGCACCCGCAAAGCCACTTATGCAATACAAGTTGCATGTCAAGCGTGGAGCAAGTCTCATGAACGATGTCATATAAGGTTAGCCCGGGCCGCTTCATCCCAACATACCGCAAGATGCAAAGTACACAAGAAGCAATCGACAATAAAAGCATCAACGCCCACAATGACCATTGTGTTCTACTCGTGCAACAGATCTACATATAGACACGGCTCTGATACCACTGTAGGGTTTCGTAGCATGGAAAACAAAAATTTTCTATCGCATACAAACAAACAAGCCAAGATCTATCTACTAGATTGTAGCAACGAGTCGATGGAATAACTTACCCTCGAAGATTCCAAAGTGTTTAACGAGAGCGGATTCTCATGGGTGATGTAGTCGTACTCTTCCTGATCTCAAGATCGTAGACGATCCTTCCGAAGGCTCCGTAAGCGCCCGTAATCGGTCACACGTTCGGGTTCGATGAAGAACTTCCTCTCCCTTGTTCCAGTGAAAATGGAGGTTGTAGCACTCTCCTCGCGATTCCGGCAGCACAACGGCGTGGTACCGGAAGTAGAGGGGAGATCCCGCAGGGCTTCGCCTTAAGCCGGAGCGAGTATGGTGGAGTATGAGAGAGAGCTATTAGTGTTCTAGGGATTAGACACACCAATTAGAAGGCTCTAAACCGAAGGCTAGGGCAATTAGAAGCTCTAAACCAAAACGGCTCTAAACCGGAGATTAGAGGATAGGAACTTGTGTGTCTAGAGGAGGAGGCCCTGCCCCTCCTTTTATAGGTGGGAGGCGGCCAAGGAAGGAGTCCCTCCCAAGCCGCCTTGGTTGGCCTTGCCCGGCTTGAGGGACTCCCCAAGTCGGTTCCAACCACCTCTTGCTTGTTTCCCACAGCCTGTTTCCCACAATTTCTGATTTCCACAGTTTCTGTTTTAGCTGCTTGACTTTCAATGCAGCGCGGTTTGACTTTTCAGTTTTGGAACAGAAGAACACTTAGTACATGATGCAATCATTAAATATGTAATGACACATTCATGTACCCTCCCCGGAGTGCCGGACAATCCGAACCTTCTAGAACATTCCCGATGAAAACAGGAATCATTCCCGAACTCAAACGGGACTTTCCTTATATGAATCTTATTCTCGGACCATTCCGGATCACCTCGTGATATCCGGATCCCATCCGAGACCAACAACATTCGGTCTCTTTCTCATAATACCATAACTACTCAAACAACGTCAATCCTTAAGTGTGTCTCCCTACGGTTCGTGAATTATGCGACATGATCGAGACACTTCTCCGAACAATAACCAATAGAGGAATCTGGAAATTCATATGGCTACATATTTCTACGATTACTTTGCGATCGAATGAACCACTTACATACGATACCAATTTCCCTTTGTCTCACGATAGTTTACTTATCCGAGGTTATGATCCGGTATCTCCGCATACCTAGTTCAACCTCGTTACGATAAGTACTCTTTTCTCGTTCGTGATATGTGATCCCTTGTGAGCCACCACATGCTTGCAAGCTAATTGGATGACATTCCACCGAGAGGGCTCAGAGTATATCTATCCGTCATATGGATGGACAAATCCCACTCTTGATCCATGTGTTTCAACCAATACTTTCCGAACACTCAATGCCACCTTTATAGCCACCCGATAAAGTGTGGTGTTTGATGTCATCAAAGCATCCATCCGTAAAGGTGATATGCATGATCTCATGGTGAAGGAATTAGGTTACTATGTATCAGAAAGCATATAGCAATTGAACTATTGAAATGACTTGATCTTTATGCTATGCTTATCTATAGGAGTATGTCCACCATATCATTCTCCTAACGATATGATCTTGTTGTTGATAATATCTCAATGTTCATGACAGGGAAACCACAATCATTAATCAACCAACAAGCTAGTGAAGTATAGAGGCTATACTAGGGACTTCAAATTAAGTTTACAAATCACACAAGTATTAATGTTTCCTTGTTAATACTATTATAGCATGAATGTAAACATTTATCATAAACACAAAGATATAATAATAACTACATTTATTTTTGCCTCTAGGGCATATCTCCAACAGATAGGTCACCAGGTTTTGCATCGGTCCCTGCGACAAGGTGAATATGATCTTTTCCGTGTCAGAAGAATGCGAGCGCGGGGGATTATCAAGGAGCGTCTGCCTAAACCAACGCGTGAAATCTGAGTTGTGCTCTTTGATTATTTCTCCCTGCGTCCTTTGTATGCCCCGGTCACTGTACTTTTTCTCGATTAAACTTTTGTGCTTATGTACCCAAGGATCGACCAGTTCTAAATGCTGTAGCGCGATGAGGTTTGCTCGATCAAAGTCTGCGCGTCGAAAATCGAAGTCTGACGTTAATGCGACGACTCTCAAAGGACCAGATCCGTCAAGCTTGCCAAGGTGTCTGACGGAAGAAGCGGTGTGGTTCTCGGTGTCTAGATAATTCGTGCAGAAAGAGATGCACTCTTCGGCCAGAAAGCCCTTGGCTATGCTTCCATCTGGACGGGACCTATTGCGAACGTATCCTTTGATGTGTCCGTTCATCCTTTCGAACACCATCATGCTGCAGAGGAACATCGGCCCGAGTTGTACGATGTCCTCCACGACATGGACCAGCAGATGCACCATAATGTCGAAGAATGCGGGTGGGAAGTAGACCTCAAGCTCACATAGTATCACCACGATATCCTCCTGTAGCCTTCCGAGCTGATTCAAGCCAATCGACTTCCTAGAGATGACGTCGAAAAACTTGCATAGGCCAAATAACGTTTCACGGACGTGCTCGTCCATTATCCCTCTTAGTGCGACCGGAAGTACCTGCGACATTAGCACGGCATAGTCGTGAGACTTCATGCCATCAACCTCGCTTCGCCTCGTCTAGGTATGCTTATCTTGCCCGTGGCCGAAGGAAATTTGACTCTAGAAGGCACTTGAAAACTGCTTTTGATCTCATCTGGATTAGAGTGAAGCAAGAAGGAGGCGAATATTCGTTCTTCTTAAACTTTTTACCCTTCCGACAACCTTGTGTCGTCTCCGTCTCATGATCATCGTCATCTTCCTGATCATCAGGAGTAGTGCGTCCTCCGTGAAGCTCCTTCCGGATACCCAAGAATATCAGGTCGTGCCTTGCTTTCGGACCATCTTTCGTCCTATCTGGCATGTTGATTATGGTGGCGACCAGACTCTCGCACACGTTTTTCGTGATATGCATGATGTCGAGGCTATGAGGCGTGCGGAGAAACTTCCAGTATGGCAACGCTAAAAATGACCTTGTTTTCCATACCTTCATCAGCGGCTTGTCTTGTTGCTGCCTCTTTCGCTTCTTTCCAGGCTTAGGACAATCTTTCCAGTTTTTCAGCAACGCTTCCACTTCTTCGCTGCTCCTACGCTCTGGGATTTCCCGGGTCTCTGATTTTCCATCGAACAGGTCCCCACGTTTTATCCATGGATCATTCTTGCCGAGCCACCTCCGGTGCGCCATGAACACGGTTTTCGATGACCCTGGATCTTTCTCTAGTTGGAGATAGCTTGTGTTATCCATGCACCTAACGCATGCGCAGAATCCTTGGATAACCTGCCCCGAGATATACCCGCAACCTGGATAGTCTTGCACCATAGTGACCAACGCGGCTCTCATAGTGAAATAATCTTGTGCGACGGCGTCGTAAGTATTGGCTCCAGATTCCCATAACGTGGCTAGCTCCTCTTTCAACAGCCCGAGATACAGATTGATGTCGGTACCAGGTTGTTTCGGCCCTTGAATTAGCATACTCATTTGTATGTACTTCTTCTTCATGCACAACCATGGAGGGAGGTTGTACATCCATACAAACACGGGCCAAGTGCTATGCGTGCTGCTCTGGCTACCGAACGGATTGAGTCCATCGGTGCTCGCACCAAGCCTGATGTTCCTCGAATCTCCACCGAATTCTGGGAATTCGAGGTCCAATGCTTTCCACTGGCTAGCATCTGAAGGGTGCGTCAGCAGCTCATCCTTTTCGGGGTCATCATCATCTCCTGGCTTCTTCCTTTCCGCATGCCATCGCATGATATTTGCTTCCTTAGGGTCCGCGAAATAGCGCTGCAGACGAGGAGTGATAGGAAAGTACCATACCACTTTTCGAGGTGCTTTCTTCCCTTTCTTGTATCGACTCACACCGCACACTGGACATGTGGGTTTCTCCGTGTCCTCACCCCAATAAATGATGCAATAGTTGATGCATACGTGATATCTAACGTGCGGTAGATCGAGAGGACAGACGATTTTCTTGGCATCCTCGATACTAGTTGGACATGTGTTCCCCTCCGGGAGACGATCGTGCCAGAATGCCATCATATCGTCGAAGCTTGCGTTGCTCAATTTGTGTTTTGCATTCATCTCCATAGCCTTGAGTGTTACATTCAAACGGGTATCATCGGGCCTGCATCCTTCATACAATGGAGTAACCGCGTCTTTCTCAAGTTGCGCAAGCTTGGCTTTCTCTCTAGCGGCAGCCCTGGCGTTACTCGTCTGCTTGAGAAGCAGCTCTTGCACATAAGGGTCCCGCACCCAGCCTGACGTTGTTCCATCGTCGTCTGCTCCTCCGGCATCTAGATCATCATCATCCCGGTCTGCTTCCGCACCTTCACCATCTCCAGGAGAGTCTTCATCATCTCGCCCATTCTCGCCGTGATGATGATCATCGTCATGTAGGCCACCTTCACCGTCTCCATCATCTACGTCATCGCTTATCCAACGAGTGTATCCATCCATGAAACCATGGCGGAGCAGGTGCGCCTGCAGATTCTCGGAATCTTGGTCGATCACCCAGTTGAGTTTGCATCTTCTGCACGGACATCTTATATTTGTCTTGTTATTTCGTATCATGTCGGCCGTCGCACATTTCAAAAATCTAGCCACAATGCCTTCGCTCATTCTGCGGACCATTTTGCTCGCACGGTGTACACGGTACAATTTTGAAGTCTATTAGAACCACATAATGAATGCATGCATGCAATGGTCGATAGAAAATTTCGCATGACCTATCCTAAAATTAGGACCTTTGCAAATGCCAAAGTCTTGCCAAAATGGAAATGAATCAACATTTTGGCAAAACAAATGGCAACTTGTTCACATACAAACACAAGAGAGAGATCGAGACCGATCCATACACACATGAACATATCATTATCCTCTCCATACGCACATGCATGAGCATCATCGATACTCTCCATATACACACACACATATGACCATCCTCTCCACATACACACATCATGAGCATCGATCATCTACATACATATGAGCACATCATCCATATACACATGAACACATCCTTACATGGACAACTTACCGAGATGAGAGACCGATCGCGAGAAAAGATGGAAAGGAGAGGTGCGCGCGTCGACCGGAGAAGGAGATGAGAGACCAGAGACCTCCTCTATTACTTATGTAACATCCAAAGTAAGTTTTACATGCTAAAAATGGTGAATGGGTGGAGAAATTGAGGTGGGAAGGAGAAGATCCCGACTAGATCTAAGGAGGAAGAAGAAGGGGAAAGTGAAGTGTGGGGTGGTGGATGTGTGGTCACACATGTGCACATAAAGTGTTGTCCTAAAAAAATCGACATCCGTGGCATATGATACGTAGGCGCCACAGGAGTAGAAACAACTGTGGCGCACTAGGCGCCACAGACAGATATTCCCACTCGACTAGCCGAGTGCGCCATAAGTTTGTGGCCGTTTAGCAGGGCGGCGGGCGTAGCGCACTTCCCCCATGTGCGCCACAGATGAGACACCGTGGGCGCACATGACCAGTGCGCCATGATGCCAAGGCCAATGGCCCCTAGCCCACACACATCTGTGGCGCACTATAGTCATGTGCGCCACGGTTGTTCTAGTTAATAGTAGGGAACTGCCCACTGGTGAGCCATGCCTGTTTTATCCGTGGGGCACTTCAACCATGTGAGCCACGGATGTGCTGATTACCTATAGCCGTTTTCCTAGTAGTGATAATTAGAAATTCAGAAAATTTAAAACGGGAATAATAAATTAAAAAAAATCCGAACAATGAAAATCCTTCGCGTGGTGTCATATTATGTGACATAGTTGAAAGGAAAAATACCAGACTTGGTATATTGATCATGTCTCGAAAAAACCTTCACAAAATGACCTATCATGTTCGAGGTTTCATGGCTTTCGGTCCAAATGACCAATGTTATGTGCTGAATCACGGCATAGTTTGTGATGCTGTGCCCATATTATGCATGCATGTGTACATTGGTATGGAGAACAATGTTGTAGGAGGAAGTTTTCCTTTTTGTCGCACGGAAAAGCCCTTTTCCATTTTCCGAGCGCAAAAAACTGGTCGTTTTGTGAAGTAACCACCAAAATGCCGTTTCAGAATGCTACCGTCCCATTTTCCTAAAATACTAGACCACCTTACAAGGACTATCTTCCAACCGGGACATCTCAAAACTTTTCGTCCATCCCGGGTAAAAAGGACAAATGTCTGCCGAATCGGTAGGAAGTGGGTCCGGTTTGTACTACAGGAACATGATCTATCGCCCGTGATTTTTTGAAAAAATCATTTTTAGACTCGCAATATATGTTTTCTTCATAGATCCAATGCAAGATCTAATGATGCTCGTCCCCTATCTTCATGCACGCCGGTTCGACCATAGTTAGAAATTCAGAAAATTCAAAACGGGCATAATAAATTCAAAAAAAATCCGAACAATGCAAATCCTTTGCGTGGTGTCATATTATATGACATAGTTGAAAGGAAAAATACCAGACTTGGTATATTGATCATGTCTCGAAAAAACCTTCACAAAATGACCAATCATGTTCGAGGTTTCATGGCTTTCGGTCCAAATGACCGATGTTATGTGCTGAATCACGGCATAGTTTGTGATGTTGTGACCATATTATGCATGCATGTGGACATTGTTATGGAGAACAATGTTGCAGGAGGAAGTTTTCCTTTTTGTCACACGGAAAAGCCCTTTTCCATTTTCCGAGCGCAAAAAACGGGTCGTTTTGTGAAGTAACCACCAAAATGCCGTTTCAGAATGCTACCGTCCCATTTTCCTAAAATACTAGACCACCTTACATGGACTATCTTCCAACCGGGACATCTCAAACCTTTTCGTCCATCCCGGGTAAAAAGGACAAATGTCTGCCGAATCGGTAGGAAGTGGGTCCGGTTTGTACTACAGGTACATGATCTATCGCCCGTGATTTTTTGAAAAAATCATTTTTAGACTCGCAATATGTGGTTTCTTCAGAGATCCAATGCAAGATCTAATGATGCTCGTCCCCTATCTTCATGCACGCCGGTTCGACCATAGTTAGAAATTCAGAAAATTCAAAACGGGCATAATAAATTCAAAAAAAATACAAACAATGCAAATCCTTCGCGTGGTGTCATATTATGTGACATAGTTGAAAGGAAAAATACCAGACTTGGTATATTGATCATGTCTCAAAAAAACCTTCACAAAATGACCTATCATGTTCGAGGTTTCATGGATTTCGGTCCAAATGACCGATGTTATGTGCTGAATCACGGCATAGTTTGAGAAGCTATGCCCATATTATGCATGCATGTGGACATTGGTATGGAGAACAATGTTGCAGGAGGAAGTTTTCCTTTTTGTCGCACGGAAAATCCCTTTTCCATTTTCTGAGCACAAAAAACGGGTCGTTTTGTGAAGTAACTAGGAAAATGCCGTTTCAGAATGCTACCGTCCCATTTTCCTAAAATACTAGACCACCTTACATGGACTATCTCCCAACTGGGACATCTCAAACCTTTTCGTCCATCCCGGGTAAAAAGGACAAATGTCTGCCGAATCGGTAGGAAGTGGGTCCGGTTTGTACTACAGGTACATGATCTATCGCCCGTGATTTTTTGAAAAAAATCATTTTTAGACTCGCAATATGTGGGTTCTTCAGAGATCCAATGCAAGATCTAACGATGCTCGTCCCCTATCTTCATGCACGCCGGTTCGACCATAGTTAGAAATTCAGAAAATTCAAAACGGGCATAAGAAATTCAAAAAAAATCCGAACAATGCAAGTTCTAAATGAGCCATTTTTCTTCCCGCCATTTCTTCCCGCTATTTTTCTTCTCGCCATTTTTCCGCATTTCTCCCTTGATTCTTCCCTTGATTTTCCTTGATTCTTCCTTCGATTATCTTCCTGCCATTTCTCACTATATATATATGTAGGGTTGGCCTCCATTGTCATTGCACATATATAGACTTATATTTGCAACCTCATCACTCTTTCCCATGACTTCCATCGTAGCACTAACTCCCAGGGAGGCGGAGGCGCTTTGCGCCTCGAAATACCCCCCGCCGGCCATGTGTCCCCGTCCGGATGCCGAGCCGAGGCGTGCCGGTTCCTCCCCCTCTAGGTGTGGCGTTGGATGGCCATCACGAACCACTACTACTTGAGCTCACGCCAGAGCAATGAGGAATCCTGATGGCATCCCGACTATTTCCCGACTTGGGAAGCCTTCTTCGTGGATCGGTGTGAGGGCGCCGCCAGCACGAGGAGGATGGCCCACCTCCTCGAATTTCAACGAGGCCGGTTGTTGTGGTTGTCGGACTCTCTAGAGCGTCATGGCCTATGACACGCCGACTCTAGCCCCTTCTGCCACTGCCAAGTCCAGCCCACTCGTACTCAACATTCAAGGTTCAACTACGGCGACCCCGACGACTACAGTGACGACGGCCGCAGCGAGTATTACAGGTATAGGCAGGAGCATGACTGAATCACTCCAACATTGCAAAAAAAGTTCGGCCGATTGTGGCTTAATATGGCCATGTATCTTAATTTCCAGTTCTTCTATGTAACTTTGTGTTAGTTGCATTATGTACTTTAATTCCAGTTCTATCCTAATAAAATTTTCTTTCCGCCCATTATTTCCCAACCTTTTTTTCCCTCCCGTTAATATATAAAAAATATAAGTTAATTCAAATCCAAATTAAAACACACAAAATGGTTTTGAATTATTTATTCAAATCCAGACACTTTTTATGTTTAAAGTTTTTCTAAATTCCAAATTAATATTCAAAAAATATAAGTTAATTAATTTTTAATTTTAAATGGTTCATAGTTTAAATGGTTACATTAATTATTTTTAAAAACAGAAAATGGTTTTGAATTAGTTATTCAAATTCAAACACTTTTTATGTTTAAAGTTTTTCTAAATTCCAAATTAATATTCAAAAAACATAAGTTAATTCATTTTTAATTTTAAATGGTTCATATTTTAAATGGTTACATTAATTATTTTTTAAAAATAGAAAATGGTTTTGAATTAGTTATTCAAATTCACACACTTTTTATGTGTAAAGTTTTCTAAATTCCAAACTAATATTCAAAAAATATAAGTTAATTCAATTTTAATTTTAAATGGTTCATAGTTTAAATGGTTACATTAATTATTTTTAAAAACAGTAAATGGTTTTGAATTAATTATTCAAATTCAAACGCTTTTTATGTTTAAAGTTTTTCTAAATTCCAAAGTAATTATCATTTAAAAAACATTACAAATTTAAACCCCAAAATAAAAAATAAGGCGGGAACAGAGAGAAAATTCCTGAAATTTTTTGAAAACAGGGTCATATGTCCCGGTTGGAGCCACCAACCGACTAAAGACTTCCCGCGCCCTTGGTCTGCTGAAAAATTGAGATATCGTCCCGGTTGGTGGCTCCAACCGGGACGTATGACCCTTTGGTCCCGGTTGGAGCCACCAACCGGGACAAAAGGCCCTTCGTTTATAGCCGGCTCGCGTCCTCTTCTTCTTCCCCATCTCACTTGTCTGCTTCATCGACGCGTGCATAGGTACAGCAGGGGAGACGCCGCTGCCCCGATCCCCCGAACACCGGCAGGCTTCCCACCGTCGTCGTCAGCACCGCCGCCTGCGCCCGTGGAACCGCGCGTCACAAACCGCCGCCGCCCTTCCCCGCACCGCGCCGGAGAGGAGCTCCGCGCCGCATATCCTCGACCGGGCTGCGCCTCCGACCTCGCTGATCCCTCCATCGGCATCACGATGAGCCACTGGTCCTCAGGGATCCTTCCTCTTCCTCCATGTCCCTCTGTAGCTTGCTACCACCATAGCTCACCGTCTGCCGTCGCCATTCATCTTCATCGCCGGTGCTCCGGTGACCATTTCAAGGTGGCGCCGCCCCTATTAGGTCTGCCCCGGTGCCCTGGTTCGAACAAGCTAGGTTTAGTAGCCTCGCATCGCCTCTGTCGTTGTCCCGCGCTGCCGTCTGGCCGTTCCCTCTGGCGACGCCAGCGTGGCGCTAGCATGGCTTGCCCGTGGACTGTGCCCACCCGTCGATGGCGATGTGTAACCCCGCCGGTGAAAAACACCCAACGGCCTCCTCTGTCCCACTTTGCACACGTGGCTGCCTATGTGGCACAGGGCCCATCAGTTAGTTGTTGTGGTTATAGTGTGCCTGGGTGTATTAAATAATTCCAGACTTATTTATTTTCAGAAATTGTTTTGAATATTGAAAATTCAATAACTTTTAATCTATAAGTCAGAAAAATATGAATAATATATCAAAATGTTCAGAAAAATGAAACCTAGCTATCTAAGCTATAATCATGCATTTTTCAAAAACTTAAATGACAAGTTTAATTAAAAGAACAAATCCACCCCTCTCATGTGTTCCGGAGTTTCTCCGAGTTAGGGTTTTCACCCCTCGGAACCCCGATCAATTGTAGAGCATGCTTTAGGGTTACATTTCAATGTAATTCAACTTGTCATATCACCGTACTTGCTTGAGCATTGCATCGATGCCATGTGTTGATTGTTTCCCTTTCTTTCCGGTGTTTGGTTCTTCCCGGTTGAATATGATATCAAGATCGAGATCGAAGACAGAGATCAACACCGTCGAAGCTCGAAGACAAATACTCGATAGATAGAGTGTCCTATATATTATCATATTTTGTATTTGTATTTGTATTTGTATTTGTATATGTATATGTATTTGTATTTGTATATGTATATGTATATTATCATATTTTGTATTTGTATATGATATTAGTTGTCATAGACCCTATTTGAATGGATGTTGCACCTAGGGTTAGCCGGTGTGTCCTCGCCAGGGCATCCCGAACCCGAGGGTTGATTGATTGCCGCCTTTCTTTCCGGTATTGGTTCTTAGGTTTATACACGACGCGCCTGATGTAATAAATTAGAGAACTAAATCAGACACTAAATCAACCCCTCTCATGTGTTTCCGGAGTTTCCCGAGTTAGGGTTTTCAACCCTCGGTTTGCCGAGCAAGTTTTAGGGTTTCATTTCAATGCAATTCAACTTGTCATATCATCATCCTTGTTTGAGCATTTGGCCTATCCCTCCTCCCCGACCGCCACAACGCCTCCGTCTTCGTCCATCGCCACGCGCTCCAGCCGCCCCTTCCCTTTTAGTGTGTATGTATATATTTTTATTATTGTGTATGTATATATTAGGGTTTCTCTGAATTAGTGTTTATCCGTTTTGACTTATCCGTTTTTCCACCTATGCAGAAAATATGGACCCACACGTCAGAGACGAAGAAAAGGAAGAGTTGATCCAAGGTGTGATCCGCGGGGAAGAAAATTTAGATGTATCGACGTTTCTGAACAACTCCGGTGAGGGTGATCCTCTTTTTGCCGGAATATACGACTTGTTTGAGGTTGAAGGTGTTGCCTTCCGCGAGGGAGAAGGTGATGCCTTGTGTAATCGAGAAGACGACCGCTCTAGCGAGGTGCATGTAATATAATTAATTCATTAATTCATCATCTACTATCTATATACAAATAGTAACGACGATCTTTCTTATTTTAGCCCTCTGGATCGAACAAATCTACTAAAAAGAGAGGACAAGACCCAACCAAAAAGTTGAAAGACCATGAGAGGTTCAGGATCGAAGATGTCGCTGAAGACGGCAAACCGACGGCTCCCGAAGTTGTCGCAATCAAATTTGTGGCACAATGCGGAGTAATCATTAGGGACTTAATCCCGATCACCATTCAAAATTGGAATAGGCCTGCTGATGCTAAAGAAGAGGGAACATGTTTGTTTGTACCTAACAAGGCCAAAGATTTATTGTGGAAGAGGCTCATGGTTAATTTCAAACTCCCAAAGATAGAGCTGGATCCAAATGCGGAGGATCCAGTTGAGGACGCCTTAGAACATGGGAGAGCCATGGAGGCTAAGGTCAGGGAGTGGGCTATGAAGAAGATGGCCCAGTGTTTCACCAATTGGAAGAAAAGATTGCACCTTGACTATATCGTGAAAGAGAAGACTCCGGATTTCAAGAAGACTCAGTTTGATAAGATAAAACCATTCTGGGCTGAGTTTGTAAATTACAAGGCATAAAAAAAGCTAAGAAAATGTCTGCAACGAATAAGCTGAATGCTGCTAACAAGAAGTATCACCATACTATGGGGCAAGGTGGCTACAAAGCTGGCATTCCTAAGTGGGAGAAACTTGAGAATGAACCGCGTGCTGAAAAGATCACCCCAGAGACAGACGATTGGGTAGAACGTGCAAGGAATTGGTTTTACGGGCATGGGGGCATGTTGGACTAGGACGGGATGTGTATATATAACATACGACATAAAGAAGACCTGTTGCCAATCGAGAGGATGAGAAAAGCAGTAAAGGCTGTTAAAGATGGGGACTTCATTCCCGATAGAGAGAATGATGAGCTCACACTTGCCCTTGGAAATAAGGAACATGATGGACGAACACGAGGCACAAGAGGCTCCCAACCATGGAGGACTAGGTTTCCCGAAGAGAGGAAGAAATATCCTGATAGAAGCCGTCAGAGGAGAAAGGACAGGGCGGAAGTTGAAGGAGATATTCAGAAAGAGCGAATGCGTATAATTGAAGAACGAATAAAGCAACAACAAGATGAAATTAACGCACTTAAAAAGCAAAGTACTACGGGCCCATATCAGCAGCACACTGCATTCGATGCTACCGGTCTATCGAATAATCGAAAAAAGCAGTGTCGCTTCCACCGAGGTCTCGGGTGATGACAATGGCAATGACGATGGTGCACCGATGATGGCTCCAGTTGGCTACCCAGTGGATGATATCACAGAGATGACACACTATGAATACATGTCAAAGTTGTGAACATATCAATGAAGGTGGCGGTCGGCTATGCCTTACCAATTGGACCTACACCAACTTACCACTGTCGTCCGGTTCCAGAGGGCTACGCTGTTGTCGGGGTGGATGAAATCATGCCCACCTTTTAAGTTTTGGATCTTGACTACCCTGCAGGTGAAGGGTATGTGACTGTACTGGGAGACGCAACAAACATCACCATTCTATGGCCGAAGGAATGTATCGTGCTTCGCAATCACACGCCAAGGCCATCTTCGCCGCCGCCTCACCCGTCTCCAGCGAGGTCGTCGTCGTCGCGGCAGCCTTCTTCGTCGCCTCACCCGTCTCCGTCGCCTCACCAATCTCCGGCGCAGCCATCGCCGCAGGAGCCATCGCCGGCACCTCAGAATAAAAAGCGTAAGCGTACCGCTACTCTGCGTCGTGGTAAGCGATCGCCGAAACATAAACAAGAGCCTCTTCCGAAAGTACCAAAGGTTCCTCCCCAGAGAGCTTATGAATGTACTGGAGAGGAGACTGCGGCGATCGTTGATGCGGAAACGACAGCGTTTTTCGCTAAGCTGAGGCGGCCGAAAGAGCCAGAGTTCCCCGGCACCAAAGAAGAAAAAGCCAAAGTGTTGAAAATGCTAAAGACTCTTATCAACCCGAGCCAAAGCTGTCATTAGACTATGAGCGTTCTATTCTCAAGTCACATGCACAAAAGTCTCAAGAGCAAGATCGATGCAAGCGAGAAATCTATTGCCCATTTCGGGAGAACAAGAAAATAGTCTTGCGCCTCTCAAGGTGATTTCCCAAACCAATGTGGGTCGAGCAAATATAAATAAGAGCGATGATCCATAGGTAGTTGCATATCGGAGAAGTCGCCGCTGCTCAAGGTATGAGTATTGCCCAAGATTATCCCGATTAGAGTACTTCCCCGTGAGTGAAGTAGCATACAAATACCAGTACGACAAACCTCTCGTCAAACCTGAGGAGGTAAATAATCTTCCAACAAAAATGCGAAGATTGCATAACTGGTACATCCATGCCACAAAGGCTAGGGCTAACTAGGTAGTACTGAGGGTTACAAAAAAGCATCATGGGAAAGAAAAGGATGACATGATATCCATTGAATTTGATGAACTATTTCAATTATTCAATCAAGACGCCTTAGACAAATCGATCATCAGTGCATATTGTCTATAAGTACTAATTCTGTAATTCATTTAGTCTCCAGCTATCTCACCTTGTTTATTGCATGTATACAATCATACTGTAATATGCAGAATGAAGATTCTCGAATGCAGCAAAGGACAAATCTATGACATTGGCTTCATTGACCCATATTGGGTTCATGAAGCTAATCTCAAAACAAGCCCCCAGGATACAGAGGATAATATAGTACACGCGTTAAGGTTTCAAGAAACCAGAAGGGAAATACGTTTTCCTTACAACTTCGAGTGAGTGTTATTGTCTTCTATACACTTTCTATTTCGCGTACTCGATGTTAAGTATATAATTGATTAGTTATGCATTCGCAGCTTCCACTATATTCTGTTAATCATTCAACTTGATAAAGGGCGTGTACTAGTCATGGACTCGAAACATAAACCCCTTTAGACGTGGAAGGACATGCAGATGCTTCTCCAGCGGTAATTCTAATCATTACGACACTATATCGGCAACGTTCGTGAATTTTATGATATCAAGTAATTAATAACTTCTTTTATTCGTTTTCTTCGTCGGGCAGCGCTTGGAAACGGTTCACCAACAAGGCTAGGGGTGTTGGAAAGAGGAGCTTACATTTCAACCACTAGATGTAAGCACCACTAGCTATATCCGCGCATCTCTTTGATTCTAGTTTTAATACAGTTATTATCATGCTTGATTATTATTTTGATTGAACTATGTTCTCGTAAAGTGCCTGACGCAGGGACCAGGTAACAATCTATATGGATACTATAATTGCGAGTTCATACGGCAGACGTGCGATGAGAAGGGCAGAAATTTAGAGCAACTCCACGTACGTAAACAATTTCTATAGTTTTTAATTACAATCAAATTGTGTTTAGTTTCATTCATATAGGCTGACTCCTTTTTTAAATCAGATCGAACATCTACGGAACGGTCTTCTGCCAAAGGATCGCGTACGAGCAATTCAGGAGGAATTGGCCGGATTCTTGGATGTAGAAGTCCTAAACCCAAAAGGGCAATACTATTCGGCTGTGTATAGACAATAGGGATTGTAAAAAGAGCAACTTTTGTATGTAGTGCATGAACTCGATCCGTGTATCGAATGTAATATTGTCATGATGATCTTGTGTAATATAACGGTTCCTTCATTGATAAGTGCAAAACACTAAATAAACAATAAAACAACCTAAATGAATTCTCTGCCGCGGCACAAAAAGTGGCGAAAATGCTGCCGCGGCAACAAAATGTGCCAAAATGAATTCTCTGCCGCGGCAGAGAAATGTGCCAAATCTCTGCCGCGGCAGAAGGTTATTTGTCCCGGTTCGTGTTACGAACCGGGACTAATGCTCCACCCCCTCGCCCTCTGACGCCGCCACGTGTACCCCCATTTGTCCCGGTTGGTGGGGCAACCGGGACTAAAGGTTGGGGCTTTAGTCCCGATTGCCCCGTCCCGGTTGGGTAACCGGGACTAATGCCCTTACCAACCGGGACCAATGGGGCGTTTTGCACTAGTGTTACAAAGTAAAATGTATGCATAAATATATTTATGAAAGATCCTTTCTACTTTGAGAACACATGCGTCAAACATGACGTGTGCATATTGGGTCATGACAAACACCCACATCTTACCTTTCCTTTATCCTATCCTTTGACCACTTTTTGTTCCGTTCCAGAGGAAATATACTATGACACATTTGACACAATCTCTTTCCATAAATAATAAATTAGTGAACAGTTGGCTAGCTAATCTAGGGACCGCTTGCATTGATTTGAAAGGCATTTCGGTATGGTGAAGCAACTGGGGAGGGAATTAAGCATCCAGGAGGGATCAGGAGAAGAGGAAGAGGCGTGGATTTTAAAATTTGTATAAAGATATTGTATACATGTGGTATATTTTGTCAAAAGGAAAATTGCAATCGATGAAAAAAGTAGGATGATGTGTCTTTAACAAGAACAACAGGCTCTACAAATCATGGAGGGGAACACACAAGGCACTCCACTTTGTCATATAAAACAAAATGGGAGACTTTCCCACAAGAAGGCATGCAAAAATAACAATATGTAGGGTGTTCCATATGTGGTAGAAATAGGACATGATTTTCTGAAACTCTTTATTCATATTGATGCTTACCACAGTTACATTGTATGATTCCATCCCAAATGCAAACTTAGTATCATAACACACCCTAAATCATGTCCAGTTTTATGCCGAGCTCCAATGCCGTGCGCTTGATCTTCACCCGCAGTTCCTTGTTTTCTAGCTCTATCATGTTGTTCTCTAGCCGCATCTTCTCTAACTCCATGTTCTTCCTCAAGTTCACACTAGCCCACTTCACACGCTTCTTCTCCAACTTTAGCCTCTTGGCATCAATATCAAGTTCCTTTTTTTGGATCTCCAATGAAGAAAGATCCTCATACGATGCTGGGCGTTTACCTTTGGCAGCTGGAGGGATTTCAAGGTCGCTTTCTTCCTGGTGGGGCACCTTGTTGATGTCGATGGGGAAACCTTTGTATCGCTTCAGCTCCTTGGTGTTGTTAGCATTGGTTTCCTTACCATGCTCTTGGTTGTTCACTTCCTTGCCGTTGTTGTTGCTTTGGTTCCTCCGATGTGCCACGTTCTTGCTCGGGCAGTCGTGTTGCTTGTCGAGGTTGCTCTCCAATTTCTTGGAAGCAATATCGGAAGTAGGACTCACCGTATCCTCTTCAATTGGATTCATATTGTTATAGGAACTGAGGTTGCACTACTCTGAACCAGATGTTGTGGTATTCTTGTACTTAAATAGGAGAGGGCCCTTGGAAAATTGGTGGTTGGGTTCTCCATAACTCTTTGTTATTTATTCTGTATTTCACTCACATTGATAAGAAAAATATTTGTAGTTAATGCTACAAAATATATTGTTTCTCTCGCATGAAATGCACTAGATAGTGCAACGCATTACCAAATATTGAAGCATATACAACTTTGTATTCTTCTGTTTTACTCCTTAATATTGGTACTTACACATGAGATGGCATACGCATGCATTGTTCTAGAAGATGCGGCGCAATTAAGAAGAAATAAAAAGTCCAAAAGATACATAAAGGTTGTTGCATGATGGTTAAGCAATAAATACCCTAATATTTTTAAATAATACATAAATAGGCAAGGACATAATCCATTTCTAAGATGTAAATTTAAAGAATGATAAATAAAGTTATGAAACTCATTGATGTAACATACATTGTTTGCATAAGTGCATAATGAATCAAAAATAGAAATTATTAAAAGAATTGTGTATGTCACGCAACCACGTCGACTAGCTACAAAGGATACACATGAAGTGCTCCCTTAACTTCCACCAAATCCGTTTTTGGCATAATTTCAATGTGATGGCAATAATAATTCTTTACCATGATATAGAAATGACTAAATAAGTTGAGAGAATATATTCGAAATTAGTAGCATTGGGTTCATGTAGGGGAAGATCAGCGAGGTGAAGTTTTCCGTCACACCCCTTCTACTATTTTATATTGCCGGTTCCTTTTACATATTGGTCCCCTAGCAATTACATATTTATGTTAGTTACATCTAAACCTCAAACCTCAACACTCCACGTCAAGATATGTTTTCAAGATGGCTTGAGAAACTCAAATATAACATACATATGATTCCTTGATCAAAATTTTCCTTAATAAAGTGTTGATCAATCTCAGTATGTTTTGTCTGATTATGTTATACATGATTGTGTGCAATATAAAGTGCTTATGTATTGTCACAATAAAGCATACTTTGAATGAAATACTCCCGTTTCAATTAAAAGGATCATCAAACACACCACTTCACATACTACATGTGTCATGGATCTAAACTCCTATTCATCCCTGGATTGAGCTACAACACTCTTCTTGCTACGCCATATAACAAGGTGGCACTATACACTAGTAATAAACAAGTGTTCCGTTCGGAGCTGCCCAGAGCATTAGTCCCAATAGCGTTATGAACTGGTACAAATATGAGAACTAGTCCCGGTTCGAACGCATATGACGCCCGCACGGGGAAGGCCCACATTAGTCCCGGTTCGAATCGAACGTTTAGTCCCAGTTGGATACACCAACCAGGACTAAAGGGGTTGAGGCAGGAGCGAGGCTCATTAATCCCGGTTGGTGTCTCCAACCGGGACAAAAGGTCCATGTTCCTATATATATACCCCCTAGCCCGAGATGCTTGTGTGTGAGCTGGTTTGGTTTTCCCTTCTTATGTACAAGTGGTGTATGCTCCTCTATTTTTCCCCTCTATGCACAAGAGGTGCTCGATGAAATGCATGAGAGCATGATGCCACTTAATTTCCCACAAAACAAACATGATATGAAGTGCATGAGCCACACTTAAGCTTTCTCCTCTTTCTTTCCTCCTCGATCGAGGTTATCAACTTTATCCTTTGATCTCTCATTGATACAATGAATTTTTCCATGTACAGTGGTCATTATCTAGATGTTCTGTAATGGTTTTGATAAACTTAATTATATAATGCAGATGAACTAGCAATGGATGTTCGGTGACCGACGCACTGCCGAGTTAATTATGGGCCTGCATAAATTTATTGGTGTGGCTAAGGCAAATGGTATCAATGGTTTTATGTGTTGTCCATGTGTTGTACGTCAAAATAAGAAGGATTAGTCTTCCTCGAGAACCCATAGCACCCACCTGCTTCGGTCCGGTTTCATGCCTAGCTATAATTGTCGGATCAAGCATGGAGAAAAATGAGTTATGATGGAAGATAATAAAGAAGAAGAGGATGATGATAACTATCCTATGTTCCCTGAATATGGTGATACTGCAACAGGGGAAGCTGAAGATGAAGAGGCACTAGAGCTCGTTTTTAATCTTCACCGGGTCATTATTGATGCACATAGAGAATGCGGAAGTCAAAATGAGAAGTTGAAGTTGAAGGGCATGTTAGAGGATCACAAAAAAAATTATACCCAAATTTCAAGATGGCAAAACAAAGCTCGGTACCACACTATAATTACTGCAATGGAAGGCATATAATGGTTTATCTGACAAGGGATTTGAGAAGTTACTGAAAATAATAAATAAGTGAAGGGAATATGCCCCGAGAGGCAACAATAAAGTGTTTATTATGTATATTCCAAAGTATATGATAGATTTTTATTTTGCATGCTATAATTGTATTAATACGGAAACGTTAATACATGTGTGTTTAATAAACAAATAGAAAGTTCCTAGTTATGCCTCTCTCATAAACTACCTCGTTGATTAACAAGATGATCAAGGTTTCCTGATCATGGACATTGGATGTTGATAATAACGGGATCACAACGTTAGTGTAATGGTGTGATGAACATTCATCCGACGTATAGCATTACTATCAAATTCATTGAGTTTATATTGCTATAACAACTTACGAAGTAATCCTAATCCTTAGACCATGAGATCATGTCAATCACTAACACCGAAAGAGTTTCTTGATAACATCAAACGTCACACCATAACAGGATGATTATAAAGATGGGTTCAGAACTAATAAGGTGTTATTTTGAGGCCCATGGATCGAGAGTGGAATTTTTTCATCCCGACGGATAGATATACTCGGCCCTCTCGGTGATATCACATTGGTTAGCTTGCAAGTGATTTGATCACTAGAATGTTATATCACGGAACGAAAAGAGTGCATGTCGAATGAGATCAAACTAGGTATGGAGATAACGATGATCGAATCTCGGACATGTAATATATCGTGAAACAAAGGGATTAAGATACTAGCGTAAAAGGTTTCGACGATCACAAGAAAGTCATTGTTGAATGTATGGGAGTCAGTATGGTTCTCCAGAGCCTGCTTCTGATTATTGATCCGAGAGGGATCTTGTAACATCCCAAAAATACTAAACTTAGATCATCAAATTTGTAATCACCAAGATTAGGGTTAACAAAAACTTTTCTAAGTAAACCCATGAATGCATGTATAGGTGTATGGATGGATTTTGAATTTCTTTAAAAACCACATTGTTTGTGTGATCCACTGCTTGTAAAATGTTTCTTAGGTGAAATGAACATCATCTAAAACATTTCCCACACTTTTCCTTAAGATAAGTAAATCAAAACAAATATATTAAGTGAATGGTCATTTTGACCAATTTAACTCCCATGCCTACTTTGGCTGTCTCAAACTTTCAAAACCTAACAGAAACTTTTCTGGATCTTTGCACCCCTTGAATGTACTCATAACAGAGTATCAAGGCCCACTTTGTGATCATCCAGAAACTTTCAAATGCATAGTTTAAATGACAATTCAAAATTGAATCTTCTTCATATGGGAAGATCCCACTGTTTCAAAACCCACTCAAACAAGCTCAACTTTCAAAACCCAAGCATCTAGAGACTCACCAGAACCAACCTAGCAAACCCACCAAAATTCATTTCAAAATTCAAAACTTGATTTCATGCGGCCATTTCATCAAACAGGTTGCAGACACAAATAAAAAAAAACATCAAACACTATAGTGTGCAATGATTCTTGCCTAACTTGTTCCCTAGTTAGCTCACACACACCTCAGTAGATCATCTAGAAAGATTAGCCCAACACTAGCACCCCTGTGAGCTTTCCATTGCCATTAATGGTGAATAGCCGAGCACCTCAATGCCACCCCATAGTCGACAGCAGGCTAGAGGAAGAACTAGTCGTGCCAACCTTGTCTGGGAGGCAGCCCACCGTCCATCGCCATCGCTTGCTGTCCCAGCATGGCGTTGCAAGCCTCGACCACACGCACAAGACACGCCCAGACCATGTCGAGCGTGCGCCAGAGCGCCACCCTCGACCAGCATCCATAGACCGCGCGCCGCCCTCACCGCGTGCATACACGATCACCACCGACCCAGGAGACCGCCAGACATCCCCGTTTGCTGCCCCGTGCCATACAGCCACCGCCCGCCGTCGAAGCCGCGCAGAGCACCGTCCGTTACAGACCAAACCACACCGCCCCATGCCTCGCGACCATGTCGTTGAGCATCGCCAGGAGACACAGCACCGTCCCCTACCCTTGCCCATGCCATTAGCCGCCTGTAACATCGCCCCCGACGAGCTCACCGTGCACCCTGACGGTCCCCTCGCTCGACTATAAATAGAGGCCACCCTCGCACGATTTCTTCACACCATATCACTCCCCTCTCCCCACTGACCGTGCCACACCATCCTCAGAGCAAGGCGAGCACTGTAGGGGTTCGTAGCATGGAAAACAAAAATTTTCTATCGCATACAAACAAACAAGCCAAGATCTATCTACTAGATTGTAGCAACGAGTCGATGGTATAACTTACCCTCGAAGATTCCAAAGCGTTTAACGAGAGCGGATTCTCGTGGGTGATGTAGTCGTACTCTTTCCGATCTCAAGATCGTGTAGACGATCCTTCAGTATGCGTCCGCAGCCCTCGCGATCGATCACACGTTCGACTGACGAAGACCTTCCTCTCCCTTGTTCCAAAGATGGAGGTTGTAGCACTCTCTCGCGATTCGGCAAAGACAACGGCGTGGTACCGAAGTAGAGGGAGATCCCAGCAGGCTTCGCTTAAGCCGTAGTATGGTGGAGCTTATGAGAGAGGATATTAGTGGTCTAGTAATTAGACACACCAATTAGAAGGCTCTAAACCAATTAGAAGGCTCTAAACCTTTGGCTAAAGCAATTAGAAGCTCTAAACCAAACGGCTCTAAACCGGAGATCTAGAGGTGAAACTTGTGTGTCTAGGAGGAGCCCCGCCTCCTTTTATGGGAGGGGTCTTCTTGGCCAGGAGGGAGGAGTCCTCCCCAACTCGGCCTAGGGCTGGCGCCCGGCTGGAGGAGTCCAACTCCTCCTCCCGGTTGGTTCCAACTCCTCTTGCTTGTTCCCACAGTTTCTTGTTTTGGCGTTTGACTTTCAAACTGACATTTGACTTTTCTGTTTAGGATTCAATTTAATCCTTTATTTGGGACAGCAAGAACACTTAGTATATGATGCAATCATTCCAATAAGTAATGACACATTCATGTACCCTCCCCCGAGTGCGGTCAATCCGAACCTTCTAGAACATTCAGATGAAAACACGGAATCATTCCCGAACTCAAACGGACTTTCTTTATATGAATCTTATTCTCCGACCATTCGGATCACCTCGTGATATCCGGATCCCATCCGAGACTCGAACAACATTCGGTCTCTTTCTCATAATACCATAACTACTCAAACAACGTCGAATCCTTAAGTGTGTCTCCCTACGGTTCGTGAATTATGCGACATGATCGAGACACTTATCGAACAATAACCAATAGAGGAATCTGGAAATTCATATGGCTACATATTTCTACGATTACTTTGCGATCGAATGAACCACTTACATACGATACCAATTTCCCTTTGTCTCACGATATGTTACTTATCCGAGGTTATGATCGGTGATTCTCGCATACCTAGTTCAACCTCACATCGATAAGTACTCTTTTCGCTCCGTGATATGTGATCCCTTGTGAACAAGTCACATGCTTGCAAGCTAATTGGATGACATTCCACCGAGAGGGCCTGAGTATATCTATCCGTCATGTGGATGGACAAATCCCACTCTTGATCCATGTGTTTCAACCAATACTTTCCGAATACTTAATGCCACCTTTATAGCCACCCGATTACGGTGTGGTGTTTGATGTCATCAAAGCATCCATCCGTAAAGGTGATATGCATGATCTCATGGTCGAAGGAATTAGGTTACTATGTATCAGAAAGCATATAGCAATTGAACTATTGAAATGACTTGATCTTTATGCTACGCTTATCTATAGGAGTATGTCCACCATATCATTCTCCTAACGATATGATCTTGTTGTTGATAACATCTCAATGTTCATGATAGGAAACCACAATCATTAATCAACCAACAAGCTAGTGAAGTATAGAGGCTATACTAGGGACTTCAAATTAAGTTTACAAATCACACAAGTATTAATGGTTTCCTTGTTAATACTATTATAGCATGAATGTAAATATTTATCATAAACACAAAGATATAATAATAACTACATTTATTATTGCCTCTAGGGCATATCTCCAACAGTCTCCCACTTGCACTAGAGTCACCTAATCTAGATTACATGGTAATATACGAACACCCATGGCGGTTTGGTGTTGGTCATGTTTTGCCCTGGAGAGGTTTAGTCAACGGATCCGCCACATTCAGATCTGTGTGTACTTTGCAAATCTTTATATCCCCATCTGGATATGTTCTCGAATAGCGTGAAAACGCAGCTTGATATGCTTGACTTCTTGTGTGACCTTGGTTCTTGCGCATTGGCTATGGCGCCCATGTTATCACAAGAGATAGACATTGGGTCCGGTAGACTTGGAACCACACCCAGCTCTGTAATGAACTCTTTCATCCATATCGCTTCTTGTGAAGCCTCCGAAGCAGCCATGTATTCCGATTCAGTTGAAGATCTCGCCACAACGCTTTGCTTTGCACTCCTCCAGCTAACTGCTGCACCATTCAAAATAAATACGTATCCGGATTGTGATTTAGAATCATATGGATCGGTGTTCCAACTAGCATCGGTGTAACCATTAACAACGAGCTGTTCATCACCTCCATAAGAAAGAACCATATCCTTAGTTCTTCTCAAGTACTTAAGGATGTTTTTGACCGCTGTCCAATGATCCACTCCTGGATCACTTTGATATCTGCTAGTTAAACTAACAGCATATGCAATGTCGGGTCTAGTACATAGCATGGCATACGTTAGAGATCCTATGGCTGAGGCATAGGGAGTCTTACTCATCCTTTCTCTATCTTCTGCCCATGTCGGACGTTGAGTTTTACTCAAGGTCGTATTGGGCAACATGAGCAAGAACCCTTTCTTGCTTTCTTCCATTCCAAATCTCTTTAGAACTTTGTCCAAATATGTACTCTGTGACAATGATATTTGGCTTTTCGATCTATCTCTATAAATCTTTATGCCTAATATGTAAGCTGCTTCGCCAAGATCCTTCATTGAAAAACTATTATTCAAATATTCCTTGACACTATTAAGAAGGTCTACATCATTCCCAATCAACAATATGTCATCCACATACAGTAGTAAGAATGCTACAGAGCTCCCACTCACTTTCTTGTAAATACAAGCTTCTCCATAAGTTTGTATAAAACCAAAACTTTTGATTACCTTATCAAAGCGTTGATTCCAACTTCGGATGCCCGCTTCAATCCATAGATGGACCGTTGAAGTTTGCATACCTTGTTAGCATCTTTAGGATCGACAAAACCTTTGGGTTGCATCATATACAACTCTTCATCAATGTCTCCATTGAGGAATGCTGTTTTGACATCCATCCGCCATATCTCATAATCATAATATGCAGCGATTGCTAACATAATCCTCACAGACTTTAGCTTCGCTACCGTGAGAAAGTCTCATCGTAGTCAACTCCTTGAATTTGTCGAAACCCTTTTTGCGACAAGTCGAGCTTTATAGATGTGAACATTACCATCAACATCTGTTTTCTTCTTGAAAATCCATTTGTTCTCGACAGCCTTCCGCCATCCGTAAGTCCACCAAAGTCCATACTTGGTTTTCGTACATGGATCCAATCTCGATTTCATGGCTTCTTGCCATTTATTGGAATCTGGGCTCATCATCGCTTCCTCATATGTCTCGGGGTCATCGGTGTCCACCACCATGACATTCATAACGGAATCATACCAATGGAGTGGTACGAGTTCTCGTTGACCTCCGAGGCTCAGAGCAACTTCAACCAAGTTTCATGATCATCATCATTAGCTTCCTCTCTTATTGGTGCAGGCACCAGAACCTCTTCGGTGCGCTACTGCAATTTCGAGAGAAGGTTCGACAACCTCGTCGAGTTCTACTTTCCTTCCGTCACTTCTTTCGAGAGAAATTCCTTCTCTAGAAAGGATCCATTCTTAACCTTGAATGTTTTGCCTTGGATCTATGATAGAAGGTATACCCAATAGTTTCCTTCGTATCCTATGAAGACGCATTTTTCCGCTTTGGGTTCAAGCTTGTCATTTGTAACTTCTTTACATAGGCTTCAGATCCCCAAACTTTAAGGAGCGACAATTTAGGTTTCTTCCCAAACCATAATTCATACGGTGTCGTTTCAACGGATTTAGACGGTGCCCTATTTAAAGTGAATGCGGCTGTTTCTAATGCATAACCCCAAAATGATAGCGGTAACTGTAAGTGACATCATAGAACGAACCATATCTAAGAGAGTTCGATTACGTTCGGACACACCATTACGGGGTGGTGTTCCCGGCGGTGTCAATTGTGAAAGTATTCCGCACTTCTTTAAATGCTCGCCAAACTCGTAACTTAGATATTCACCTCCACGATCAGAACGTAGAAATTTAATCTTCTTGTTACGTTGATTCTCTACCTCACTTTGAAACTCCTTAAACTTCTCGAAAGTTTCGGACTTATGTTTCATGAAATAGATATACCCATATCTACTCAAGTCATCCGTGAAGGTAAGAACATAACGATAACCACCGCGCGATGCTACACTCATTGGACCACACACATCGGTATGTATGATTTCCAATAAGTCCGTAGCTCGCTCCATCATACCAGAAAATGGAGTCTTAGTCATTTTACCCATCGACATGCTTCGCATCATTCAAGTGATTCAAAATCAAGTGATTCAAGAAGTCCATCGAATGGAGTTTCTTCATACGTTTCACTCGATGTGACCAAGACGACAAAGGCCACATATAGGTCGAATTATCGCTGATTTCAAACGTTTAGCCTCAATGTTGTTGATATGTGTATTTCCACTATCGAGATTCAATAAGAATAGACCATCTATCAAAGGTGCATGTGCATAAAACATATTACTCATATAAATAGAACAACCATTATTCTCGATTTAAACAAGTAACCGTCTCGCAATAAACAAGATCCCGATATAATGTTCATGCTCAACGCAGCACCAAATAACAATTATTTAAGTATAAAACTAATCCCGATGGTAGATGAAGGGGTAGCGTGCGACCGCGATCACATCAACCTTTGATCCGTTTCCCACGCGCATCGTCACCTCGTTCTTCGCTAGCTTCCGTTTATTCGCAAAGACTGTTTGAGTTACAAATATGAGCAACAGAACCAAGATCAAATACCGAGCACTACTACAGTACTAGTGAGATACACATCAATAACATGTATATCGATATACCTTTCTTCTTGATGTTGCCGTTCTTCAAATCCGCCAAGTACTTTGGGCAATTCCGCTTCGACCTTCTCCCTTGCAAAGAAAGCACTCGATGTCGTGCTTAGGTCCAGCCTGGTCTTCTTCGTCGTGGTAGCTTTCTTACCACCCTTCTTGAAGTGTCCCTTTGCTTAGACTTGCCTTTCTTGAATTTGGTGGTCTTATTGACCAACAACACTTGGTGCTCTTTCTTGATCTCCACTTCGCAGATTTCAACATGGCAAAGAGTTACGCAGCGTCTTGTTCATGTTACGCATGTTGTAGTTCATCACAAAGTTCTTGTAACTTGGTGGTAGTGATTGGAGGACACGGTAAATCCCCAAAGCATTAGGAATCACTATACCCAAGCTTTGAAGTTTGTTTGTGCCCAGACATCTTAAGCACATGCTCACGGCGGAGTTGCCCTCTTCAATCTTGCGGTTAAAGAACTTTTGAAGCCTCATAGCTTTCAATTGCCGCATGAGTCTCAAAAATCAATTTGAGATCCTCGACAATATCATATGGGTCTGAATCCTCAAACCTTTTACAAGCTCGATTCTAAACCATACAAGATAGCACCTGAACTATAGATCTTGATTCTTCCGAGCGAGGTAAACATTCTTTACTTCATCGGAAGCATTGTTGCAGTGGGTCACCAATGTGCATCCAGCACATAGGTCAAATTACCATTTGTGAGGACAATCCTCAAATTGCGGAACCAATCCATGAAGTTGCTTCCATTGTTTTTCAACTTTTCTTTCTCTAGGAACGCATTAAAATTGATGGTAGGGGCTGCCATTGATCTACAACATATTTGCAATAGTTTAGACTAAGTTTATGACAAATTGAGTTCAAATTAATTAATGAAATTAAACTAGGTGAACTACCACTCAAAACAATATCCCTCACATTGTTTTAGTGATCACACGAACCAAATCCACCATATCAACACCGATCATCACGAGAGTTGACATAGTTTCAATGGCGAACAATCGACATGTTCATCACATCTACTATATGATTCATGCTTTACCTTTCGGTGATCCGTGTTCGAGACCATGTGCATGCATGCTAGGCTCGTCAAGATCAAACCTTAGTTTCTGCATGAGCAAATCTGGCTTGCTCACGTTGTATACACTTGCGAATCTAGCACCCGATCATCACGTGGTGCTTGAAACAACAAGCTTTAGCAGCGGTGCTAACTAAGGGTGAACACTTTATGATTTGAAATTGATGTGCATGAGGGATCATCTTATAATGCTACCGTCCTACTAAGCAATACAAGATGCATAAAGGATTAACATCACATGCAATTCAATATATATGTGATATGATATGGCCTTTCTTCTTTGTGCCTTGATCTCCATCTTCAAGCACGAACATGATCTCCATCATCACGGCATTGCATCAAGGTCAATGGCGCTTCTCCATGGTTGTCGTCCACCGCTTCAACTATTACAACTACTTTGAATAGACACGCTGGTCTTAACATAAATTAAAGACAACCATATGGCTCACGCGATTCCCGAGCTTCTGATAAGGAACATTGCATACATCAAATATAATCACAATCATGGCCATATCACATCCTTGACACCCTGCAAAACAAAGTTAGACGCCTCTACTTTCTTTGCATATTTTACGTGGTTTGGGGCTTTCAATAAGTGTCGTTCTAACTTACGAACAAGAACCACAACATTGATACTAGCATTGTTGATCACCCGTTGTAAATTGGATCTTAACTATGCTAGGAGAAACAGCACCAAAGCCACTTATGCAATACAAGTTGCATGTCAAGCGTGGAGCAAGTCTCATGAACGATGTCATGTAAGGTTAGCTCGGCCGCTTCATCCCAACATACCGCAAGATGCAAAGTACACAAAATCAATCTACAATAAAGCATCAACGCCACAATGACCATTGTGTTCTTCGTGCAAGCAGATCTACATATAGACACGGCTCGATACCCTTTGTAGGGGTTCGTAGCATGGAAAACAAAAATTTCTATCATACAAACAAACAAGCCAAGATCTATCTACTAGATTGTAGCAACGAGTCGATGGTATAACACCTCGAAGATTCCAAAGCGTTTAACGAGAGCGGATTCTCGTGGGTGATGTAGTTAACTCTTCCGATCTCAAGATCGTAGACGATCCTTCAGCGCCACGTTAAAGCAGCGCTCATGATCGGTCACACGTTCGATACTCGGCGAAGACCTTCCTCTCCCTTGTTCCAAAGAAGCGGAGGTTGTAGCACTCTCCTCGCGATTCCGCAAAGACAATGCAGGTACCCAAGTAGAGGGAGATCATGAGGCTTCTTAAGCCGGTGCAGTATGGTGGAGCTTATGAGAGAGCTATTAGTGGTCTAGTAATTAGACACACCAATTAGAAGGCTCTAAACCAATTAGAAGGCTCTAAACCGCTGGCTAAAGCAATTAGAAGCTCTAAACCAAGCGGCTCTAAACCGGAGATCTAGAGGTGAAACTTGTGTGTCTCTAGGAGGAGCCCCTCCTTTTATGGGAGGGGGTCTTGGCGCCAGGAGGGAGTCCTCCCAACTCGGCCTAGGGCTGGGCGCCGGCATGGAGGAGTCCAACTCCTCCTCCAGGTTGGTTCCAACTCCTCTTGCTTGTTTCCCACAGTTTCTTGTTTTGGCAGTTTGACTTTCAAACTGGACATTTGACTTTTCTGTTTTAGGATTCAATTTAATCCTTTATTTGGGACAGCAAGAACACTTAGTACATGATGCAATCATTCCAATAAGTAATGACACATTCATGTACCCTCCCCCAAGTGCGGACAATCCGAACCTTCTAGAACATTCGATGAAAACACGGAATCATTACGGAACTCAAACGGACTTTCCTTATATGAATCTTATTCTCCGGACCATTACGGATCACCTCGTGATATCCGGATCCCATCCGAGACTCGAACAACATTCGGTCTCTTTCTCATAATACCATAACTACTCAAACAACGTCGAATCCTTAAGTGTGTCTCCCTACGGTTCGTGAATTATGCGACATGATCGAGACACTTCTCGAACAATAACCAATAGAGGAATCTGAAATTCATATGGCTCCACATATTTCTCACGATTACTGCGATCGAATGAACCACTTACATACGATACCAATTTCCCTTTGTCTCACGATATATTTATCCGAGGTTATGATCGTCGGTATCTCTGCATACCTAGTTCAACCTCGTTCTTGATAAGTACTCTTTTCTCGTTCCGTGATATGTGATCCCTTGTTACCAAGTCACATGCTTGCAAGCTAATTGGATGACATTCCACCGAGAGGGCCTGAGTATATCTATCCGTCATGTGGATGGACAAATCCCACTTGATCCATGTGTTTCAACCAATACATTCCGAACACTTAATGCCTCCTTTATAGCCACCCGATTCACGGTGTGTTTGATGTCATCAAAGCATCCATCGTAAAGGTGATATGCATGATCTCATGTCGAAGGAATTAGGTTACTATGTATCGAAAGCATATAGCAATTGAACTATTGAAATGACTTGATCTTTATGCTACGCTTATATAGGAGTATGTCCACCATATCATTCTCCTAACGATATGATCTTGTTGTTGATAACATCTCAATGTTCATGATAGGGAAACCACAATCATTAATCAACCAACAAGCTAGTGAAGTATAGAGGCTATACTAGGGACTTCAAATTAAGTTTACAAATCACACAAGTATTAATGGTTTCCTTGTTAATACTATTATAGCATGAATGTAAACATTTATCATAAACGCAAAGATATAATAATAACTACATTTATTATTGCCTCTAGGGCATATCTCCAACAAGCACCACATCGCCGGAATTTCATCGGAGCCCGCCGCCTCTGGAGAAGAAAGGAGCCAGCGATTGGAGCCGCCCCAGGAGAAGCCACCGGTACCAGGAGGTTTGCCGTCGTCGACTTAAATGCTCGCCGCCTCATGACCCTCGCCTGTACCCGTGAGCCCCAGCACCTCAGCAGCGCTAGGTTTCGTTCTCGCGGAGTTGTCTCGCGTCGATGATGACCCCTAGCCGTTGGATTAGAACTAGATCGAGCGATCCACGTTGCCCCATACCGCTCGCCCAGCCGTGTCAGCGGCGAGTGGGGACACCCACTTAAGCGACCAGCGTGAGCACGCGCTTAGCGGTCGACCCGTTAAATTTCGCGCAGCCAATTCAAATTAAACCTTTTCTTTTTAAATTCAAACACACTTCTGTACCCAACTTCCAAAATCAAACCCAGGTCGATTCAGTGCACCAAATTGGATGAAACCAATTTTCTTGGAAAGGTCTGTGAATGCTTAATCCAAGCCCGTTGGATTAAGTCATTTGGATCTATAGATCACCAATAGAAAAAATAACAAGGCAGAAGCTTTTCTGCATTCAAACATTTTTCAAATTTAAACCATAAAAGGTTTTGAGTTGATTCCAACTCTCAAAAATCACATTTAACCATACCTTTCAGAATATATAAAAATATATAGGTTTACTTGCAGAAATAATGTTCAAGGAATAAAAGAATGCTTCATAAGCATTTCTAGTCACTTTAGTTAATTAAAATAAAAAGGTAAAACCTTATTAAATTGTGACACCACTTTAAATCATATTCCCATGGACTACAATATGTGGTGATGACATGTGTCAACATGATCCCATGTTTAGTTTGGAGAATATTAAATCCTAAGTAGTTTTTCAATGAGTAGAAATTACTTTTCTAAAATGTAAAGATCTAAACCAAGCCTTAACCTTGTAATGTTAGAGATGATGCTAGATAATCTATAGGACCCTTGTGTGTGATGATTGCAAGTAGTTAAGTATTGTTTGGTGATTGTGTACCTAGTATTTATTCATAGACGCTAGTACCGACCAAGGATACGAGGAGGAAGGAGGATACTATGAAGAAGAAGCCGAGGAGAACTTCAACCACTTCTCTGCACAAGGCAAGCCTAATACTACTAGTGAATGTGCAAGCTAACACTTGCAAGATACTATACCTATGCAAGATTATACTCATATTGATGCAAGCCAACCCTTGCCAGATACCATACTGATGCCACAAACCCATACTTGTGACCCTACTTGCTTGTTGAAAACCAATCCTAGTTTTATGGCAAGCTTCTTACTTTATTTCTTTATCAAAGCTTACTTAGAGTCTACCTAAGAGTCTGGTAGATACTAGACAGTTGTGCTGAAGGTTGCATAAAGAGCATAAAATTTGGCCTAAGCTAGAAACCTTGATCTCAGCCTAAGACATGAGATTGAACTTAGTAAAACTCCACTAGTTACCACCCCTCATTAGTACCAACCCCACCTGTAGATGCTAGTTCTAAGCATAAAACTTGATCAACTTTAGATGGGAATACTTGGTGGAAAAATGGTTATGAAAACCTTGGAATGATGGATCATTCTATTGAAATGTTTTGGACATGTGTTTCCAAACCCTTGATGATTCTGGTGATAAAAATGTTGAGGCATGAGCCTTAGCCCTTTATAAAACTGATGGTTGTCTGGATGCGATACCATTCCAATTTTTGCGTACAACCACAATAGTCGAATATTGGGTAGGGCTTGACTGGAAACTTATATACCTTAGTATTAGTTCCCTCACGGCCAAGGTCTGAGCTGAGGCTACCTTGTGAAGATTGTCCACATGCGGTACCCAAGATGACGGTGGTCATGGTTGGGAGGCCAAACTCACAGGAGAGGTGCTTATACTAGGGAGTGTAATTGAAAGGTTAGGATTGATTATCCGCATCACGAGTATGGTGAATTCAGGATTTGTTCTGACGGATGTATCGAATGTTGTGGTGAAAGTGTACAATCTCTGCAGAGTGTCAAACTATTGAATAGCGCGTCATGATTATGGACGATTAGTGGCCATACTGTTCCCCGTCGGACTTTTCAAAATGACTTGTGAAATGAAGTGAGACTTTGACTTGACCACAACGAGTTGTGACCTGAACTACAAGATCTCACTTAGGAGTTATAAAATTGTGACTAGCTTTGGAACTTAGTAGAGATAAACTGGCTTTTGCAAAACAACCCTAGAGCCTAGTGTCCTATTATCCAAAAACCCCTTACCTGTTAGTATTAGTTTGCGAGTACTTAAAGAGTACTCATGGCTTTGTCCCTGGCTATTCTCATGGCCAGACTATGAAGAGGAGTACCTCGAAGATGGAACCCCGGAAGGTTACGACAACTAGGATCATCTCCCATCGTCAGCATTGCGTGTGAACTCGAAGATGGAGCTTCGCCTACGCTACCGTTATTATTAAGTATTCCGCTGCTTGATGTTGTATTAAGAACTGGATAATGAGATCCCTATTTGTGTAAGAACCTATGTATCGTTTGTATTGGATGAAGTACTATGGTATCCAATTCTGTTATGTCTCGCAAAAATGGTAATCCTGGGATTGCGATGTATGGCATAACAGGCATCTAGCATTGAAAAATCCGGGTGTTGACAGATCTCGATCATGTCCACATTATTCACGAACCATAGGGTGACACACTTAAGAGACACCGACATGCAATTGGAGAAAGGTTTCATGCTGGAAAGAATAACAAGCGCAGGAATTTATTTCACTAGATACCGAAACAGGTTTTCGGGTGAAATTGCAGAAAGTGTTTTTGCATATGAAATGGAATTATAGCAAGACGTTATATGTGAATGTTTGTCATTAAATTAATTGACAAAATTCTGAATAAATAAAAGGATTTTTATTAAATGAGAGTTTGCATTAAATTTGGTGGAAATTTAATAGCAATTTTGAGTGGAGGGAATTGAAATGATTTTGTGAGTGGAGTGTCCACCCACATGAATGAAGGAGGGGAAGGGGCAGCCCCCATGGACGGAGGCCACCCCCTTGGGTTCCCCCCTCATCCTATAAAAGGCACCCCCTCCTCACTTCTCACTCACACCTCCTCGTGAAGGATCTCTCTCCCCCTCTAGAATTTATCCCCCATGGTCTCGGACTAGAGAGATACATGTTCCCGGTGACTATTAGGCAAGAAAGAGTTGTGCTTCCACTGCATCACTGGAGCGAGGAGGCGGAGGTTGCTCGGTGCCTCGGACGTGTGTGCGAGCATGGATGTGGTGCTGATTTGCGGCGCTAGGACTTCCTCTCGATCTTTAGATCGGCAAGAGATCGTCTACATCAATCACGAGTTTAACTCGTTAAGCTTTGTCGGTCTTCAATGGTATGTTCTCTACGGATATACATCCGCCCGTTGTTTGTATCTTGTAGATAGATCTTGGTACATAGTTGTTCCCATCGTAGGAAATTTTTTTATTTTCTATGCTGCGAAGCCTATAGTGGTATCACAGCCGGATCTATGCGTAGATGCTTTACATGGGTAGTACACATATGAGTATGTGGGCGATGATGATCATGTTATTTCTTCTTAGTTATAATTTTGGATATTGGTGGCATAGTGGGATGAAGTGGCCCGGAAAAACTTTACATGTCCTCGCACATGAGACCTGTTCCACGCTTGACATGCAACTAGTTTGCATAAGTGGCTAGCAGGTGTCTATCTCTCCTACTATAGTCAATATCTATTTTGCAACGAGTTTTCAACAATTTAGTTATCCTAGTTGTGGTTCTTGTTCGTAGGTATGAACGGTTCTATCTTTGAAATCCCTAAGCCACGTAAAACTTGCAATGGATAAATTAGAGGCGTCTATTTTAGATTATTGCTGGGATAGTGTTATGATATGGTGATGTTGTAATTAGAAGTATGAGATGATACGCTTACAACACACATAGCGTGTAACTTCCATAGAGCTTGGCCTTACACATAAAGGTATGATAGTGATCATACCACGATGCACATGATAGATATCATATGCGGGAACCATATCATTTCACTTATAAACATGTGATGTTTGATACCATCTTATATTGCTTGTTTGGCGTTTTATTAGCATAATAAGATGATCCCTCAATAAAATATCAAGATAAGAATGTGTTCTTCCTTTAGTATGCACCGATTATGTTTTCGTCGCTCCAAGACATCACGTGATGATTGGGTGTTCTTGGATCCACGACCATATTCAGGGTGTAAGACAGTTACAAACGCGAATACTAAGGTTCTTACTTGGCAAGCCTAGCATGTACAGACATGGCCTCGGAACACGGACCGAAAGGTTAAGCATGAGTCATATAGTAGATATGATGCCCATTTGATGCTCGCCTTTGAAGCTACACCGACTCATGTGATGATCGAACTTGGTGTAGTGGATTTGGTTCATGTAATCACCAAAAAGGCACGAGGGATGTCGTTTTTGAGTGGGAGTTCATTAAATGTGGATTAGTTGAACTCAATCTATCATAAACTTAGTCTAAAGCTACAAATTCTGTTGTAGATGGCACCACCTGCTTTTAATTTCAATGTGTTCATGGAGAAAAGAAACTTGCAATGAATGGTAGAAACTTTACGAATGGGCCATGAATTTGAGGATTCTCCTCTCTGCACAAAAGCAATATGTGCTAGAAGCACTAGGCCCCCACCTTTTGATGATGCCCCTGACGAGGAGAAGAATGTCTATCAGACTCGTAAGGAGGACCACAACTTAGTTCATTGCGGCATATTGTATGGGCTAGATCCGGAACTTCGAAAGCGTTTTGAAAACGGCAATGCATTTGATACAATGGGTGAGTTGAAAATGATTTTCGACACACATGCTGCTCTAGAGAGCTACAATGCTTCAGAAAAGTTCTTTAGCTGCATGATGGAAGAGCACGGCTCCGTTAGTGAGCATGTACTCAAGATGTCGGGTTACACCGATAATGTAAGATCCCTCCTTTGTAAAGGAAAGGATCCCTGTGATTGCAATGCTAGTCCCTGGATCAATGCTAGCATCCACAGTTTAAGATGAAGTACACAGAAACAAAGGCCATTATTACATATCATTTCAGAGACAAACATAGTCTTTTACAACTCCATGGCCACAGGCCTAATACAAGAGTTCAAATATATAATAAGATAAATAAGTCTTCATCTTCATGTGCCATAGGCAAGCATGTTGAGTGTAGAATCATGACTCCTAATCATCATCAGAATATCCGCAACATCACAAATTCTGACCACAATTGGTCAATACATTGGAATAGTATTGGCAAGTGATACCTTAGTAGAATATTGGTGGACTAGATACTATATGCATTTTGGCTAAGGGTAGCTTAGGCTTGCTTTGCTCAAAATAGGTTTTGCCTATTAGATGAAAATACTAAGTTTTCTTTGATGAAAATCTTTCCCAAGGAACTATCAATAGACATTGGGGTCCTTCGCCCTTGTTCAACCATAGGTTTTTACTTAGATATTGGGATGAGGAGATTTTTGATAGCTTCCATGTCTTTATGCTCAAGTTGTCCAATACCAGGGACATGGCTAAGTACTTAGATTCTTCCATATGAAGAGGTTGTGCACTTTCCCCACAAGACTTGATTTTCACCAAGACAGGACCTTTCAGAAGCCTTCCCTTAGACCAAATGGACGCGCTCCAACCTATCATCCCACTACCACCAACTATCCAAATGGCTAAGTTATTGCAAACTATATGATCCAGGCAGGGCCCATATTGCCAAGTGGCTGCACTAGAAGCTTCTTAACATATGGCATCTCAAATCCCTTTGTTCTTGGGTGGCTTTCCACAAGTGATATACACAAGGTAAACCATAGAAATGGGCCTTGTGTAACCAATCAACATAACCCAATCTTTCCATTCCACCCAGGTGTTTCATTCATTTAGTTGTTTTATTAAGCAAAAACATAGACCAGAGACTTAGAAATATTCATTCATAGCATGAATATATAACCACCCTTGGTTGCTACTAGCTAGGCTAAGCATGGCATAGATAATCATATTAACTTAGAAATTTCTAGCAATTCTACAACAACTAGGATTTCCCAAGCATAGCATACAAATCAAAATATATCCATGCAACACTAGCAAAATATTTCTAATGCATAGTTAAAAAACATAGGGATAAAATCATGAAACACCACTTGC
The DNA here is from genome assembly GCA_030063025.1 of Avena longiglumis. Lineage (NCBI taxonomy): Eukaryota > Viridiplantae > Streptophyta > Magnoliopsida > Poales > Poaceae > Avena > Avena longiglumis. Next base: position 519,364,592 of record CP125976.1, read on the forward strand.
CTTGGTAGTTTGGAGAGTAGTTACAATCCTCACAATCACAATCACTATTTGCACCAAAATCTATACATAAAATGATAGCACCAAATCACATACAAAATAAATACAAGCAAAAATATATGGATGCATGCAATATGATATGTGATGATTTTCTATACCAAACAAGACAAGTGCATAGTACTGATTCATAAACAAGTTCAAAACTTGCCAAACAAACTTTATTTGAACATTAAAACATTTCTCAAATAATTTATATACACAAAATAGACCTACACATGTTTCTGTAAAAATAACCATTTTAACAGAAACAAAACATTAAACACATTGCATATATGGAAAGGGCTTTCTCTCCTGATTCCATTGATATAAAATTTGTCAAATTTAGACGTGGCATTCACAAGTTATGAATTAAACAAAATCAAACATCTAATAGATCTAATTCAACATTTTAAAACCAAACTCGTGCCACGTGGCGCCTTCTAACTGGCTGATACCGCTTCGCGTTGGATCGCGTCTGCGAGCCATTGGATCTAACTAAAACGCGCAGCTCTGATTAAAACATACCGCTTCTCTTATGATCTATAGTATGCGTTGGATCTAAATCCTACGCTTTCGATCAAATCGCCAAAGATCAAGCGCATGGAAAGGGCGCGGCGTGCGCTCTGTCGATGGCGCCGGCGAACTAGGTCGCCCGGGGAGGTGAGAGGATGCTCACCAGATTCGCCGTGACGAGGAGAAGCTCGACGTATGCTCGTTGGCGAAGGGGCTCTTGGAGTTGTCGTGGATTGCTCGTTGGAGTAGTCCCTGGCGATAGTGGCTTCTGTTCGTCGCGGTTGGCGATGCTTTGGGCCGCGCTAAGACGAGAGAAAGGTGCTGTTAGATGCGCAGGACACTGGGGATCTCATGCGTATCAAACAGAGGAAGAGGGGAGGCTGGGACTTACGGGAAAAGGTCGCCGGAGTTCGGAGGCGGAGCTCGATCGTTGGCGTTGCGAGGCTGAGACCATCGCGAAACGGAGCAAGCATCTTAGTTGCGCGGAGAGGCAATAAGCCAGCATGAACCATAGGCGGAGTGCGGTGCTCACCGAATCGTCGGCCGAACTCGTGAGCGGCGAGGTCTTGGCGAGAATTCTCGCACTGAGGCGCCTGTGCTTGGGGTTTGGGGAAATGGAGAGGCGAGAGGGTTTAAGTAGCAAGAGCGCGATTTACTCCAGCATTGAGCGGAATTGAAGCCGCAATCAAGCGAAAACGCCCGTGAGATTTTGGGGATGAACTGGTCGCCAGGGGTGGAGACGATGACTGCCATGTGGGCCGTGGCTATCAGCGAGAGAAATAAAGAGGGGATGGGCCCAGGCGGTCAGTGACTCAATGGGTTTGGCTGCGAGTGAGAGAGAGAGGGGAAAACCCCGGGTGGGCTTAGTGGGCTGGTTTCACTATTGGGCCAAAAGCCTGGAGGCCGGCCTTTTTCCTTTTCTTTACTCCTTTTCCATTTCTGTTTTAATTTTCTGGATCCATTTTCAAATAAATTCAAATGCCATTTGAATTCAAATTTGTTCTGGATTTTTGTAGAGTGTAACACTCATATTTCTGGGTATAAAAACATGTGGTCTAACTGTATTTAGCTTGGTCCTTTTGTTCAAACAAAATAAGAAGTGACATAGCATTTGATTTGAACAAAATTTGAAAATGGTTTTAAATCCATATTTGCTTTGTAATATTTTGGTTTGAGCACTAGCAATCAAGCAAAACAATTTGAGAGCAACAAGGTTTGGTTTTGAAACAAATAATCTCCATTTGAGAGTAGTATTTGATTAATGCTTGATCACATAAAATCATAGCTCCCAAGTTCTGTTTTCTTTCCAAAAAGATTTTGAAGAGTTTGAATTTGATCCCTAAATGATATGCATGCATGCATGAAATCTTTGAAAACATGATTTTAGGGATGTTACAAATCTAACCCCCTTATGGCTAGCAAATAGGTGAGGGTGGTCTTTCTGAAGATCATCTTCTCTTTCCCATGTTGCTTCTTCTTCGGAATGATGGTTCCATTGAACTTTGCAGAATTTGATAGTCTTAGTCCGAGTAACTCTTCTTGCATTCTCAAGAATCTTGATAGGTTTCTCCTCATAAGTGAGATCACTTTCCAATTGGACTTCCTCCAATGGTATAGTATCCTTCAAAGAAGTCTCTTCCTTCTCTGGATGGCATTTCTTAAGATGACTCACATGGAACACATTATGAACAACTGATAAAGATTCTGGCAATTCAATCTCATAAGCTACTTCTCCTTTACGACTTAGAATCTTGAATGGTCCAACATATCTTGGGGCTAACTTTCCTTTGACTCCAAACCTTTTCACTCCACGAAGTGGGGACAATCTAAGATAAGCTCTATCACCTACTTCATAGATGACTTCTCTATGCTTAGGATATGCGTAGCTCTTTTGTCGGGACAGTGCTATCTTCAACCTGTCCTTAACCATCTTGAATTTCTCTTCAGCTTCTTTGATTAGTTCTGGTCCGAACAAACTTCTTTCTCCCACACCATTCCATAGAAATGGGGTGGTACACTTTCTCCCATAGAGAAACTCAAATGATGCCATCTCAATACTGGCTTGATAGCTGTTATTGTAAGAAAATTCTGCGTAAGGCAGACTTTCATCCCAACTGGCTCCATAGTCTAGAGCACATGCTCTCAACATATCTTCAAGAATCTGATTAGTCCTTTCTGCATCATCATCGGTTTGAGGATGAAATGCGTCTTGAATTCCAACCTCGTTCCCAATGACTCATGTAGCTGCCTCCAAAAATGAGAAGTGAATTGGGTTCCCCTATCAGACACAATACTCTTGGGTACTCCATGTAGACATACAATTCTACTCATATAGATCTTGGCTAACTTAGCACTTGTATAGGTTGTCTTCATGGCTATGAAATGAGCCACTTTAGTTAGGTGATCCACTACTACCCAAATGGAATCATATCCTAACATGGTCCTTGGTAATCCGGTGATGAAATCCATATCAATCTTGTCCCATTTCCAATCAGGAATAGGTAGTGGTTGTAACAATCCCGCCTGTTTCTGATGTTCCGCTTTCACTCTACTACATACATCACACAATGCAATATGTTCGGCGATGTCCTTCTTGAGATTATTCCACCAAAATCTTTCCTTCATATCCATGTACATTTTGGTGTTACCCGGATGAATAGAATACGCTGAGTCGTGTGCTTCTTGTAAAATCAGTTTCCGAAGCTCCGGGTCTTGTGGAACACAGATACGCTTTCCATGCCATAAAGTACCCTGTTCGTCTTCATGGAATCCTTTGGCTTTTCCCTTGCCAATCTTTTCCTTAATCTCTTCAATTTCCTTATCTGCATTTTGGGCTTCTTTGATCTTGTCCAACGAGGTGGGTCGAACATCCAAAGACATGAGATGTCCTTTAGGCACAATCTCCAATCTGAGATCTCTAAATTGGGTACACAGATCATCCGGTAATTCACCCTTAATAAGGCCATTCACAAAAACTTTACGGCTTAGAGCATCCGCTACAACATTTGCTTTACCGGGGTGGTATTGCAAACTCAAGTCATAGTCCTTGATGAGTTCTAGCCATCTTCTTTGTCTCATGTTAATTTCCTTCTGGGTGAAGATATACTTCAAACTCTTGTGATCTGTGAACACTTCACATCACTTTCCCAAAAGATAATGTCTCCATGTTTTGAGTGCATGGACAACAGAGGCTAACTCTAAATCATGAGTAGGGTATTTCACTTCATGGGTTTTGAGTTGTCTCGAGGCATAAGCCACAACTTTCCCTTCTTGCATAAGTACTGCACCTAATCCATGATGAGATGCATCACAATACACTTGGAAATCTTTCTCCAACTGCAAACATAAGACTGGTGTCACTAGTCTCTTCTTCAATTCTTGAAAGTGAGTTCACAACTTCGACCAAGAAAATTTCTTGTATTTCTTTAGCAATTCATAGGTTTTGCCACCTTGGAGAAATTCTCAATGAACCTTCCGTAGTAACTGCTAAGCCAAGGAAACTACGAACCTCTTTCACCGACTTGGGAGATTCCCATTCGATTCAATTGAAACTTTAGCAGGTCAATCACTACACCATCTCCTGACACCACGTGTCCAAGAAAACCAACTTCATTTAGCCAAAATTCACACTTGCTGAATTTGGCATACAGCTTATGCTCTCTAAGCTTCTCAAGTATCAAACGCAAATGTCCTTCATGCTCTTCTTTTCTCTTGGAGTAGATCAAATTTCATCGATGAAAACGACAAAAAACTTATCAAGAAATTCCATGAACACCTTGTTCATCATATTCATGAAGTATGCTGGTGCATTGGTCAAACCAAATGGCATCACGGTATACTCATACAATCCATACCTTGTGGTGAAAGCTGTCTTAGGTATGTCTTGTTCCCTTATCTTGAGCTGGAAATATCCTGACTGGAGATCAATCTTTGAGAACACACAATCTCCTTCTAGCTGATCAAACAATTCATTTATTCTTGGCAAAGGGTATTTGTTCTTGATAGTCACCTCATTGAGTGAACGGTAATCTATGCATAACCTTTGACTTCTATCTTTCTTTTCCACAAATAAAACTGGTGCTCCCCAAGATGAAGAACTTGGTTGAATAAATCCTTTTTGCAATTGTTCTCCAAGTTGCTTCTTGAGTTCTTTCAACTCATCAACTGACATCTTGTAAGGTCTCTTTGCTATTGGTCCAGATCCTGGTAGCAAGTCAATAAGAAATTCCACATCTCTATCTGGTGGCATCCACAATTCTTCCGAAAACACATCAGGATATTCACTCACAATAGGCACATTGTCTATGCTAACCACCTTAAGAGAATTAAGCTTACTCCCTTTTGATTCAAAGTTAGACTTGAATCTAATCCGTTTCTTTTCCGGGGTTGTGAATGCAGCGACGATTAGCACAATCTAGTACTCCTTCATACTTGGTCATCCAATCCATTCCCAAAATTACATCTAGTCCTTGGGAATCTAGGATTATCAGACTCACTGGAAACTTATGCTTTCCAAATTCTATCACTAGATCCCGGCATCCAAGACTTACTATCATATCTCCACCTGGAGAACTTACTTTTATTGGACACCCAATGTTTTCAGTTGGAAACCCATTTCTATCAACAAATGCTTTTGATATGAATGAATGCGATGCTCCATTATAAAAAAGAACAAGTGCTGGAATAGAATTGAGTTTGAACTTACCAGCAACAGCATCTGGCTCCTCATAGATTTCCTCCACATTGATGTGGTTCACTTGTCCCTTCTGGAAAGGGTTGGGCTTGTTGGGTCCTTCAACTTTCTTTTCTGGGCATTCATTTGCATAATGCCCCATCTTCTTGCATTTGAAACACTCAACTTGACTAAAATCCTTCTTGATACGCTGGCTTCCACTGCCACTTCCATTTCCACTGTGGTGGCTCTTATATCCACTCTTGTGGTTCTTGTACTTATCATTGTCATGACTACGATTGTGCTTGTTGTCATGATACTTGTGGTTGTGGTGCTTGTTGAATTTCCCATGCTTGTGGGATCCGAACTCCCACTATCATCATAATGGGAACGCCAGAGACGACCCCGAGCTTTGCTTGTCAGAGTGCTTTCTCTTCCTACTTTCAACTTGCTTCATCTTGTTCTCCAAAATAGCAGCCTTGTCACAGAGAGACTGGTATGTGGGAACATAGGCCACAGCTAACTGCAGGTTCAGTTCATCATTCAACCTTTCAAGGAACTTTTCCTTCCTCTTAGCATCAGTGTTAACTTCATCCGGTGCATAACGCGCCAGATTGTTGAACTCTTCAATATATTCATCCACGCTGCGGTGGCACTGCTTCAAGTTATGGAACTCTTTCTTCTTCAAACTCATCACTCCGGATGAGATGTGAGCAGTACAGAAACCATCTACGAAGATAGCCCATGTCACATCCGCAATGGGAGTGGTGATCTGGAAGTTATCCCACCAAGTGGCTGTTGGTCCTTCCAACAAATGTGCTGCAAATCTGACTTTCTCTTCATCAGTACAACCAACTGTTACCAAGTCCTTGTTCACGAGCGTAACCAATCATTGGCCACCATAGGATCGGTAGTTCACGAGAACTTTCTGGCTGGATCTCAAGAACACAGTAAGCATGTCAAAACCCGATGGGTTGTTACGATTGTTGTTATTGTTGTTGTTGTTGTTGTTGTTGTTGTTGTTGTTCTAGTTACGAATGAGCGTAGTCATCATTGCATCACCGAGTTGCATTGTCATCATTTGCTGCATCTCAGGGGTGATGTTGTTGTTGTTGGGGTTGGGATTTGCACGTCAGGGAGGCATCTGTGGTTTGTTCAATAGAGATAAGAATGAGATACCCATAGATGCTAACATGCACAATACATCACATAAACATTCACCAAACATGCAACATAATAATAATAGTTCAACAACATAAACGACAAGTTTGCAAAGTAAACACACCAATAGCAGGCCATCCACATGTTGGATGGTCATTGCGACTCAATAATCAAAGACATGATAAATAAAGGTAATGAGTAGTCATCACTACTCCTCGGCATCAACCTCCTCCTCAACAAATGTAAGACCTGCATTCTCCATAGCGGTCTTGTATTCCTCGACATTGGTGGTCAAGGTCTCTACTTTGGCTTTGAGAGCCCTCTTCTATGAACAAAGCCTCTCAATCACCGTCTGCTGATGCGCAAGCTCGAAGTCCTTGTCTTCCAGTTCTGCAGTAATGTCTTGAATCCTCTTGTTCCTATCTTGGACTCGCTTCTCTTGACTCTTGAACTTTCTGTCCTGACTCTCAAACTTGGCCTCCATCTCCTTGACTATCTCATCTTTCTCCGCGAAGAGCTTGTCCTTCTCACGGTCACACTGAGTTCGTCATTGCTGAGCATGACGTTGGTCATATCGGTGTCTATGTGCCTAATAAGAACCTCTAAGTCCTGGAGGTATAGACGAATCGGCTCTGTTGTCTCCCTCGAAGTATCCTCGAAGTCAATGGCCTCACCATCCTCATCACGTCTACCGAAGGTGTGGAAGTGAGTACCTCTAACCTGTCAAGAGTGTCTCCCTAACAGACGTCCAATCAAGTCCTGCATGACTACCTCTAGGCCTCTCTCCTTGTCACCATGCATGAGCTTGAATATGAGTGCCTCCGTGGTAGGCTCAGTCTGGCGTCCGGGCTGATTAACCTTGAAGCCCCAAAGGTCTTTCCTCTCAAACTTGGTGAGGGGAAGCACCATGATGGTAGGAAGAGGGAGATTGAGCAAACTAGCGAGCTCAATAATACGAGGACCAAAGCGAGTTCCCTTGAACTGTTCATCCGTGCTGATAGTAACATTAGGCATCTATTTAATAAGATAGAAAAAATTAGAATCAACACAATTTAAGACAAATCACAAGACAAGTCATCACATGCATAACTTTGGAAATCAAAAAACATAAGTCATGGCATACATGGATCCATTACAAACAACCCAGGTTCAACTTATTTTAAACAACATTTGGAAAAATAAAATGATAAGTGTGGTGGTCCAACTAATGTGGTACATTACAATCCCATCTCACTTTCCAAGTTGGCTAACAGGGCATCCCTATAGGCAATCTGTTTGTCTAGATCACAAGACTCCATTGCTAAGTCTATGATGTCCTTCCTTAGGCTTTAGTTGGTAGCCTCTAACTCTTGGGTATGCTTCTTTTCTTCCCTAAGGTCATTCTGGGTGTTAAGCATCCTGCACTTGATTCTATCACCAAGTTCTTTGATAGCCCTCCAAGATGCATCCCTTGCTGAATCAAAGAATGTGGTGTGCATCATTGTGTTGGTGACCATGCAGAATCCTAAGTCCTTGTGGTTGTCTTCCTTGTTTTTATACAAGTGAAGTTGCACCCACCAGTACTCAACTCCTTCATCCATCACAGGAAAATGTAAGATCCCTCCTTTGTAAAGGAAAAGGATCCCTGTGATTGCAATTCTAGTCCCTGGATCATTTCTAGCATCCACAATTTAAGATGAAGTACACAGATACAAAGGTCATTTATTACATCCATTCCAGAGTTAAATATAGTATTTACAACTCAAGGCCAAGGCCTAATACAAGAGTTTGAATAAGTAAATAAATATAAGTCTTCATCTTCATGTGCCACAGGCAAACATGTTGAGTGTAGACTCATGACACCTAATCCTCATCAGAGTAACCTGCAACATCACAAGTTACAGCCACAGTGGGTCAATACTTTGGAATAGTATTGGCAAGTGATACCTTAGTAAAATTTAGGTGGACTATATTACTATATGCATTTTGGCTAAGTGTAGCTTGGCTTGCTTTGCTCAAAATAGGTTTTTCCTATTAGTTGAAATCACTAAGTTTTTCTTTGTCAAAACTTTTCCCAAGGAACCATCAATAGACATTGAGGTCCTTCACCCTTGTTCACCCACAAGTTTTACTTAGAAGTTGGAGTGATGAGATTCTTGATAGCTTCCATGTCTTGATGCTCAAGTTGTCCATTGCCATGGACTTGGCTAAGTACTTAGATTTTTCCATCTGCAGAGGTTGTGCACTTTCCCCACCAGACTTGGTTTCCCAAGACAGGACCTTTCAGAAGCCTTTCCTTAGACCAAATGGACGCGCTCCAACCTATCATTCCCACTACCACCAACTGTCCAAATGTCTAAGTTCTAGCAACCTATGTGATCCAGGCAAAGCCCATATTGCCAAGTGGCTGCACTATAAGCTTCTCAACACTTGGCTTCCAAAATCCCTTTGTTCCTGGGTGGCTTTCCACAAGTGAGATATACAAGGTAAACCATATCCATGGGCCTTGTGTAACCACTCAACCAAAAACCACCAATCAAGTCCCTTTCCATCCAGGTGATTCATTGACTTAGTTGTTTTATTAAGAAAACATAAGTCCAAAGACTTAGAAATATTTTCATCATAGCATGTATAATTCACCAACCCTTGTTTGCTACTAGCTAGGCTAAGCATGGCATAGATAGTAACTTAACTTAGAAATTTCCTAGCAATTCTACAACTACTTAGGATTTCCCAACATGGCATTTGGCAAAAGTAGTAACATGCAAGACTTAGCAAAATATTTCTAATGCTTAGTATAAAATATAGGGATAGAAATATTCATGAAGTACCACTTGCCTTGGTAGTTGGGAGAGTATCACTCTTCACAATCACAATCACTAGCACCAAAGTCTACACAAACAATGGTAGCAACAAATTACACACAACATATACAAACAGACAAAAATACATATGCATGCATGCAAAAATGCTAAGTGATGATTTTTGAAACTCAACCAAGAAAGTGCATAGTACTGAATCAAAACCAAGTTAAAAACTTGCTAAACCAAGTTTATTTGACACTAAAACCATTTTCTAAAAAATTCATATAATCAAAATAGTCCTAAACAAGTTTCTGCAAACAAAGTAATTTTAACAGAAGCTAAACACTAAACACATTGCATAAACAGAAAGGGCTTGTTCTCCTGATTCCAACGGTATAAAATTTGGCAAATTCTAACGTGTGGATCAAAAGTTATAGCTAAATCAAATTTGGTTATAAATCTGATTCAAATTCTGTTTTTAAACTAAACCCTAGCCACGCGTCGCGCTCTGACTCGTCGGTACCGCTTCGCTTGGATCGACCAGCGTGGACCGTCAGATCTAACTTAACGCGCACGGCTCAGATTGTCACTTACTCCTTCGATGCAGATCTAATCTAGAGCACTGGATCTAGATCCTACGGCTGCTAAGCGCGTGACCAAGGATGGGCGGCGCAAATGGCTGCTGGCGGCGGTGGCGCCATCGCGGGCGATGGTCCGGCGAATACAGGACGGGCTGGGGTGTGTGGCGTGGCTTACCAGACTCACACGATCACGAGGAAGCTCAACGTGGTCTTTGCTTGGACAGGGGCGCACTGGCACGGCCGGAAATCCTTGTCGGAGTTGAGCACAGCGTCGGATGAACGTGATTTAAGGCGTTACGCCTGGGTCACCCTAGCATAAACCATGGCATCGAGGGTGCGCAAGTCTCTGGCGAACACTAACGGATCAAGGAGAATACAAGGGTCGGGATTATACCTCAATTGCTCGTCGAGTCGACGGCAGTTACATCACTGCGGCGTGAATGATGACGACGAGCTGGGTCATGAGAACGCATAAGCGAAAGGTTTCGAGGAACTCGGGAACATGCTGGTCACGATAGTTTGAACCAGAGAAAGGGGGGCGGTCGAAGCTCACCGGAATCAGTCGCCGGAGGTCGTCGGTGTTGCGGGGTTTCGAGATCGAATGCGCGCAGCCTGGTGGCGGAGTGAGCGAGGAAAGGGGAAATGACCGGCGGCGAGGGTTTAGTAGCCGGAAGTGGGCGAGGATTGCGCGCTGAATCAATGTAATTTAAGTGAGTTTTAATCGCGGGCGTCACTTGCGTGGTAACGGAGGAGTGTCTACGCGAGAAATTGGGGAAGACGGCGACGTGGAGAGGCCGCTTGTAAACAAAGCAGAGAGGGGGGTCCAGCGTGGATCAAGGGTATGAAGAAATAGAGAGAGAGAGAGAGAGAGAGAGAGAGAGAGAGAGAGAGAGAGAGAGAGAGAGAGAGAGGGGACCCTCGTGGGCTAGCTGGGCCGGTTTTGCTGTTGGGCTAGAATAGGAGCGCCGGCCTTTTTCTTTTTCTTTAATCCTTTTCTATTTCTGAATTGATTTTCTGGATTGAGTTTCAAATGAATTCAAACTCTTTTTGAATTCAAATATTTTTGGGATTTTTGCGGTGTGCAACAATCACAAATCTTGGCATAAAACCATGTGGTCACTTTGAGTTGGCTTGGTCATTTTTGGAAAGACAAAATAACAGTGACATTGCACTTGGTTTGCAAATGTTTGAAAATGGTTTTTGGAGCCATTTCTATTTTGTAAAACTTTGTTCAAAATTTACACTCAATCCTAACAACAAGGGAATCAAACAAACTTGGTTTGAAAACATTCAAGCTCTCAAATGGGGATGGCCATTTGATTTAAGTTTGCTCACATAAAATGATAGCACTATGTGCTTCTGTTTTTCTTGAAATGAGTTTGAAATTGATCTCAAAACTATATGCATGCATGAATGATATGCAATCTTTGAAATCATGATTTTAGGGATGTTACAGAAAACCTTTGTACATAGCTGCACCATGTATTCCTATGGCAACCATGAGGTCCTTGAGAGCCTTGGGGAACTCTGTCTCACATTCCAAAGTCATAGTCATGAGTGGTCCCTTCTTCACGGCTTCGTTGATGGAGTTCATCTACAAATAGATATGAGAAAGAAGATTAGAAAAGTTTACGAGAAGAAAAGACAAGTGTGGAAGTTGTTGAAATTTTTTCCTTAGTGGTTTCCAATCCTAGGGTCATAATCCTACAGGCAACACAGTGCTCTGATACCATCTCAAAGATCCCTCCTTTGTAAAGGAAAGGATCCCTGTGATTGCAATTCTAGTCCCTGGATCAATGCTAGCATCCATAGTTTAAGATGAAGTACACAGAAACAAAGGTCATTATTACATATCATTCCAGAGACAAACGTAGTCTTTTACAACTCCATGGCCACATGCCTAATACAAGAGTTCAAATATATAATAAGATAAATAAGTCTTCATCTTCATGTGCCACAGGCAAGCATGTTGAGTGTAGACCCATGACTCCTAATCATCATCAGAATATCCTGCAACATCACAAGTTACAGCCACAGTGGGTCAATACATTGGAATAGTATTGGCAAGTGATACCTTAGTAGAATATTGGTGGACTAGATACTATATGCATTTTGTCTAAGGGTAGCTTAGGCTTTCTTTTCTCAAAATAGGTTTTGCCTATCAGATGAAAATACTAAGTTTTCTTTGATGAAAATCTTTCCCAAGGAACTACCAATAGACATTGGGGTCCTTCACCCTTGTTCAACCACAAGTTTTTACTTAGAAATTTTGGATGAGGAGATTTTTGATAGCTTCCATGTCTTGATGCTTAAGTTGTCCAATACCAGGGACATGGCTAATTACTTAGATTCTTCCATCTGCAGAGGTTGTGCACTTTCCCCACAAGACTTGATTTTCACCAAGACATGACCTTTCAGAAGCCTTCCCTTAGACCAAATGGACGCGCTCCAACCTATCATCCCACTACCACCAACTGTCCAAATGGCTAGGTTATTGCAACCTATATGATCCAGGCAGAGCCCATATTGCCAAGTGGCCGCACTAGAAGCTTCTTAACATATGGCATCTCAAATCCCTTTGTTCCTGGGTGGCTTTCCACAAGTGATATACACAAAGTAAACCATAGAAATGGGCCTTGTGTAACCACTCAACATAACCCAATCTTTCCATTCCACCCTGGTGTTTCATTCATTTATTTGTTTTATTAAGCAAAAACATAGTCCAGAGACTTAGAAATATTTATTCATAGCATGAATATATAACCACCCTTGGTTGCTACTAGCTAGTCTAAGCATGGCATAGATAAGAATCTTAACTTAGAAATTTATAAAAATTCTACAACTACTAGGATTTCCCAAGCATAGCATATAAATCAAAATATATCCATGCAAGACTAGCAAAATATTTCTAATGCATAGTTGAAAAACATAGGGATATAATCATGAAACACCACTTGCCTTGGTAGTTTAGAGAGTAGTTACAATCCTCACAATCACAATCACTATTTGCACCAAAATCTATACATAAAATGATAGCACCATATCACATACAAAATAAATACAAGCAAAAATATATGGATGCATGCAATATGATATGTGATGATTTTCTATACCAAACAAGACAAGTGCACAGTACTGATTCATAAACAAGTTCAAAACTTGCCAAACAAACTTTATTTGAACATTAAAACATTTCTCAAATAATTTATATACACAAAATAGACCTACACATGTTTCTATAAAAATACATATTTAACAGAAACAAAACATTAAGCACATTGCATATATGGAAAGGGCTTTCTCCCGATTCCATTGATATAAAATTTGTCAAATTTGGACGTGGCATTCGTGAAGTTATGAATTAAACAAAATCAAACATCTAATAGATCTAATTCAAAATTTTAAAACCAAACTTCTGGCCACGCTTTCCTCGGGTGATACCGCTTCGCGTTGGATCGCGTCTGCGAGCCGTTGGATCTAACTAAAATGTGCGGCTCTGATTAAAACATACCGCTTCGCTTATGATCTATCGTATGCGTTAGATCTAAATCCTACGGTGCTCGATCAAACTGCCAAAGACTGGCGGCTCGCGGCGACGGCTGGTGGCGGTGCGCTCTGTCAGTGGCAGAGCCGGCGAACTAGGTCGCCCGGGGAGGTGAGAGGATGCTCACCAGATTCTCCGTGACGAGGAGAAGATTGATGTATGCTCGGTTGGCGAAGGGGCGCTTGGAGTTGTCGTGGATTTCTCGTCGAAGTAGTCCCTGGCGACGGTGGCTTCTGTTCGTCGACGTTGGCGACTCTCTGGGCCACGCTAAGACGAGAGAAAGGTTCTGTTAGATGCAAAGGACACTGGGGATCTCACGAGTATCCAACTGAGGAAGAGGAGAGGCTGGGACTTACGGGAAAAGGTCACCGGAGTTCGAGCAGAGGGCGGTGGAGCTCAGTCGTTGACTTTGCCGAGGCTACAGACCATGGCGAGCAAACGGAAAGCATCAGTAGGTGCGCATGGAGACGTAGAATAAGCCAGCATGAACCATAGGCAGAGGGGAGTGCGGTGCTCACCGGAATTCATCGGCGAACTCGTCAGAGCAGCGGGGTTGTGGAGAGGAATTCTCCCAGCCTGGGGGCGCTCTGTGCTTGGGGTTTGGGGGAAAATGGAGAGGGGGCAGAGGGGGTTTAAGTAGCAAGGGCGCGGGCGCGATTTACTCCGGCATTGAACGGGAATTGAAGACGCAATCAAACAGGAAACGCCCGGCGATATTTTGGGGATGAACTGGTCGCCAGGGGTGGAGACGATGAGTGCCATGTGGGCCTTGGTTTGTCGTGAGAGAAAGAAAGGGGATGGGCCCAAAGTAGGTGACTCGATGGGTATGGCTGCGAGTGAGAGAGAGAGAGGGGAAAACCCCGGGTGGGCTTAGTGGGCTGGTTTCACTATTGGGCCAAAAGCCTGGCACCAGCCTTTTTCCCTTTCTTTACTCCTTTTCCATTTATGTTTTAATTTTTTGGATCCATTTTCAAATAAATTCAAATGCCATTTGAATTCAAATTTGTTCTTGATTTTTGTAGAGTGTAACACTCATATTTCTGGGTATAAAAACATGTGGTCTCACTATATTTAGCTTGGTCCTTTTGTTCAAACAAAATAAGCAGTGACATAGCACTTGATTTTAACAAATTTTGAAAATGGTTTTAAATCCATATTTGCTTTGTAATATTTTGGTTTGAGCACTAGCAATCAAGCAAAACAATTTGAGAGCAACAAGGTTTGGTTTTGAAACAAATAATCTCCATTTGAGAGTAGTATTTGATTAATGCTTCATCACATAAAATCATAGCTCCCAAGTTCTGTTTTCTTTCCAAAAAGAGTTTGAAGAGTTTGAATTTGATCCCTAAATGATATGCATGCATGCATGAAATCTTTGAAAACATGATTTTAGGGATGTTACAGATAAGCTTGTGTCCTTGGGAATTTATATTCCCATTGACTTAGGCATCCATCGTGTTCTACAGTCTCCGCCACCTAGCTATAAGAGCTTCGTGATGAACTATAATATACAAGGCATGAAGAAGTCTCTCCCCGAGCTTCTGTCAATGCTTAAAACTGCAAAAGTGGAGATCAAGAATGAACATTAAGTGTTGATGATCAATAATAACACTGGTTTCAAGAAAGACAAGAAAGGGAAATGGAAGGGAAGTAAGGGCGGCAATCCAGTTGCCGTGCATGAAAATATACCCCGAGTTGGCCCTAAGTCTGATACCGAGTGCTACTATTGTAAGGGGAATGGACACTGGAAGCGCAACTGCCCCAAGTATTTGGAAGACAAGAAGGCCGACAAGGCAAACAAAGGTATATATGATATACATGTTATTGATGTGTACTTGACTAGTGCTCGCAGTATCACCTGGGTATTTGATACCGGTTCAGTTGCTAATATTTGTAACTCGAATCAGGGGCTGCGGAACAAGCGACCGCTAGCAAGGGGTGAGGTCAAGATGCATGTCAGCAATGGATCAAGCGTTGATGTGATTGCCGTCGGAACGCTGTCTCTCCACTTGCCGTCGAGATTAGTAATAAACTTGAATAATTGTTATCTGGTGCCAACACTGAGCATGAACATTGTATCTGGATCGTGTTTGATGCGAAGTGGTTATTCATTTAAATACGACAACAATGGTTGTTCTATTTATATGAATGAAATCTTTTATGGTCATGCACCGATGGTGAATGGTTTATTTCTATTTGATCTCGATAATAATGTTACACATATTCATAATGTTGATTCTAAAAGGATTAAACTTAATGATGATATATCCGCATATATGTGGCACTGCCGTCTAGGTCATATTGGCATTAAACGCATGAAGAAGCTCCATTCGGATGGATTTTTGGAATCACTTGATTTTGAATCATTTGATACATGTGAGCCATGCCTTATGGGCAAGATGACTAGAACGCCGTTTTCTTGTTCAATGGAACGAGCGACAGATTTATTGGAAATCATGCATTCTGATGTATGTGGTCCAATGAGTGTGTCAGCGCGAGGTGGATATCGTTATTTTGTTACTTTCACGGATGATTTGAGTAGATACAGTTATATCTACTTGATGAAACACAAGTATGAAACCTTTGAAAAGTTCAAAGAATTTCAGAATGAAGTGGAAAATCATCGTAATAGAAAGATCAAATTTCTACGGTCCGACCATGGAGGTGAGTATCTAAGTTACGATTTTAGAACTCACATGAAAGAGTGTGGAATTGTTTCACAACTCACACCTGCCAGAACACCACAGCAAAATGGTGTTTCAGAATGTCATAATCGTACTTTATTGGATATGGTTCGATCTATGATGTCTCTGACGGACTTGCCATTGTCATTTTGGGGTTATGCACTAGAAACTGCTGCATTCACTTTAAATCGGGCACCATCTAAATCCATTGAAAAGACACCGTATGAATTGTGGTTTGGAAACAAATCTAAGTTGTCATTTCTTAAAGTTTGGGGATGCGATGTTTGTGTGAAGAAACTTCAACCGGATAAACTCGAACCCAAAGTGGAAAAATGTGTCTTCATAGGATACCCTAAGGAAACAATTGGTTATTCCTTCTATCACAGATCCGAGGGCAAGGTTTTTGTTTCCAAGAATGGATCCTTTCTAGAGAAAGAGTTTCTCACGAAAGATGTGAGTAGTCGGAAGGTAGAACTCGATGAGGTTATTGAACCTTCTCTTCAAAGTATGGTGAGTAGCACAGCGCCAGAAGTTGTTCTGGAGTTGGCTTCACTAGTTGAAGAGGGAACTAATGATAATGATCATGAAACTCCAAAAGAGAGTACTACCGGACCTCGCAGTTCTAGCAGACGTGCAGCTCCTTGTATGTGGAAACCATTATGAATTTCATGGTTGATGAAATTGATGACCCTACGACGTATGAAGAAGCGAGGATGAGCCCGGATTCCAACAAATGGTTATAAGCCATGAAATCCGAGATGGAATCCATGTACGAAAATCAAGTTTGGAACTTGGTGGAATTACCTCACGACCGAAAGGCCGTGGAGACCAAATGGATTTTCAAAAGGAAAACTGATGCTGATGGTAATGTGACCGTCTATAAAGCTCCACTTGTCGCAAAGGGGTTTCGACAAATTTAAGGAGTTGACTACAATGAGACATAGCGATGCTAAACTCAGATAGGATTATGTTAGCAATTGCTGCATATTTCTATTATGAGATATGGCAGATGGATGTCAAAACCGCGTTTCTCAATGGTAATATTGAAGAAGAGTTGTATATGATACAACCAAAGGTTTTTGTCGATCCTAAGGATGCTAACAAGGTGTGCAAGCTTCAGCGATCCATCTATGGATTGAAGCAAGCATCACGAAGTTGGAATCTCCGCTTTGATGAGGTGATCAAAGAGTTTGGATTTGTCCAAACTTATGGAGAAGCTTGTATTTACAAGAAAGTGAGTGGGAGCAATGTGGCATTTCTGATACTATATGTGGATGACATATTATTGATCGGAAATGATATAGATCTTTTAAACAGTGTTAAAAGTTATCTAAACAGCAAATTTTCAATGAAGGACCTAGGTGAAGCGTCATACATATTAGGCATAAAGATCTATAGAGATAGATCTAGGTGCCTAATAGGGCTATCACAAAGTACATACCTTGATAAGATTTTAAAGAAGTTTAAAATAGACGGAAGTAAGAAGGGGTTCTTACCTATGTTGCAAGGCAATACATTGAGTAAGACTCAAAGTCCGGCTACGGCGGAAGAAAGAGAGTTAATGGACAAAGTCCCCTATGCTTCAGCCATAGGCTCTATTATGTACGCCATGCTATGTAAAAGACCGGATGTGGAACATGCTATTATTTTGAATATTAGGTACCAATCGGATCCAGGTTCGGAACACTGGATAGCGGTCAAGAATATCCTTAAGTACTTACGAAGAACTAAGGATATGTTTCTTGTGTACGGAGGTGAAGAGGAGCTTGTCGCTAAGTGTTATGTTGACGCAAGCTTTGACATCGATCCGGATGACTCTAAGTCTCAATCCGGGTACGTATTTCTCATGAATGGTGGAGCGGTTAGTTGGAGGAGCTCCAAACAACCTGTGGTGGCGGGATCAACAACGGAGGCCGAATATGTTGCTGCTTCAGAAGCGGCTCAGGAAGCGGTTTGGATGAAGGAGTTCATATCCGAACTAGGTGTGGTTGCAAGCGCGTTCGACCCAATGGTGATCTATTGTGACAACAATGGTGCCATTTCCAATTCTAAAGAACCAAGGTCTCACAAGAATTCCATGCATATTAAGCGCCGGTTTCACTCCATCCGCGAGCATGTCATGGGTGGAGATATAAAGATTTGTAAAGTACACACGGATCTCAATGTAGCAGATCCGTTGACTAAAACTCTCCCTAGAGAAAAACATGATCAACACCAGAACTCCATGGGTGTTAGATTCATCACTATGTAACTAGATTATTGTCTCTAGTGCAAGTGGGAGACTGAAGGGAATATGCCCTGAGAGGCAATAAATAAAGTGTTTATTATGTATATTCCAAAGTATATGATAGATGTTTATTTTGCATGCTATAATTGTATTAATACGGAAACATTAATACATGTGTGTTTAATAAACATACAGAAAGTTCATAGTTATGCCTCTCTCATAAACTAGCTCGTTGATTAACAAGATGATCAAGGTTTCCTGATCATGGACATTGGATGTTGTTAATAACGGGATCACAACATTAGTTTAATGGTGTGATGAACATTCATCTGAAGTATATAATTACGATAAAAGTCACTGAGTTTATATTGCTATAACAACTTACGAAGTAATCCTAATCCTTAGACCATGAGATCATGTCAATCACTAACACCGGAAGAGTTTCTTGATAACATCGAACATCACACCGTAACAGGGTGATTATAAAGATGGGTTCAGAACTAATAAGGTGTTATGTTGAGGCCCATGGATCGAGAGTGGAATTTGTTCATCTGTATGACAGATAGATATACTCTGGGCCCTCTCGGTGATATCACATTGGTTAGCTTGCAAGCAAGTGATTTGATCACTAGAATGTTATATCACAGACGAAAAGAGTGCATGTCAAGAATGAGATCAAACTAGGTATGGAGATACGATGATCGAATATCGGACATGTAATATATCGTGAAACAAAGGGATTAAGATACTAGCATAAAAGGTTAGCGATCACAAGAAAGTCATCGTTGAATGTGTGGAGTCGTATGGGTCTCGGATCCGCTTCGATTATTGATCCGAGAGGGGTCTCGATCATGTCCGCATAATTCATGAACCATAGGGTGACACACTTAAGAGACACCGAAATCTAATTGGAGAAAAGGTTTCATGCCGGAAAGAATAACAAGCGCAGGAATTTATTTCACTAGATACCGAAACAGGTTTTCGGGTGAAATTGCAGAAAGTGTTTATGCATGTGAAATGGAATTATAGCAAGGGGTTATATGTGAATGTTTTTCATTAAAGTAATTGACAAATTTCTGAATAAATAAAAGGAGTTTTATTAAATGAGAGTTTGCATTAAATTTGGTGGAAATTTAATAGCAATTTTGAGTGGGATTTTGAGTGGAGGGAATTGAAAGGATTTTGTGAGTGGAGTGTCCAGCCACATGAATGAAGGAGGGGAAGGGGCATACCCCATGGCTGGCGGCCACCCCCTTGGGTGCCCCCCTCCTCACTTCTCACTCACACCTCATCGTGAAGGATCTCTCTCCCCCTCTAAAATTTATCCCCCATGGTCTTGGACTAGCGAGATACATGTTCCCGGTGGCTATTAAGAAAGAAAGAGTTGTGCTTCCGCTGCATCACTGGAGCGAGGAGGCGGAGGTTGCTCGGTGCCTCGGACGTGTTTGCGAGCACGGATGCGCTGCTGATTTGCGACGCTAGGACTTCCTCTTGATCTTGAGATCGACAAGAGATCTTCTACATCAACCACGAGTTTAACTCGTTAAGCTTTGTCGGTCTTCAAGGGTATGTTCTCTACGGATATACATCCGCCCATTGTTTGTATCTAGTAGATAGATCTTGGTACATAGTTGTTCCCATCATAGGAAAAAATTTGTTTTCTATGCTGCGAACCCTACAATAAGAATCATAAAAAGGATAATGAATTGCACGCGACGCATTTAAACAAAGAAGGTTGTCTGCCCTCTAGGATTAGAGGTGCAGAAGATACATGTATGCATTAATGACTGCATCCTCTACCACGGTGAGGAGTACGATATTAAGAATGAATGGCCGGTATGCGGTGCATTGTAGTATAAGATCAGACGATATGACCCTGGTGATGTTGAGGGAGAGCATCCTAGGAAGAGGGTTCCTTCCAAGGTTGTGTGGTATGATCCTATAACACCACGGTTGAAACGTTTGTTCAAAAACAAAGAGCATGCCAAACTGTTGCGATGGCACAAAGAAGACCGTAAGAAAGACTCGTTGAGACACCCCGATGATGGGTCCTAGTGGAGAAAATCGAGAGAGATTACCCGGGCTTTGTAGATGACACAAAGAACTTAAGATTTTGTCTAAGTACAGATGACATGACTCCTTTTGGGGATCAAAGATGTAGTCATAGCACCTGGCCTATAACTCTATGTATCTATAACCTTCCTCCTTGGTTGTGCAGGAAGTGGAAGTTCATTATGATGTCAGTGCTCATCCAAGGCCTGAAGCATCCCGGCAACGACATTGCTATGTACCTAAGGCCATTAGTTGAAGAACTTTTACAATTGTGGTACACAAATGGCATATGTGTGTGGGATGCGCAGAAGCATGACGAATTTGACCTACGAGCATTGATTTTCATAACAATCAATGACTTGTATGCTCTTATTGACCTTTTAGGATAGACATACAAGAGAACAATGCATGCACGCACTTTTTAGATGAGATTGAAAGAGTATATTTGGATAAATATAATAAGGTTGTGTACCTGGGGCATTGTCGATTTCTTCCGACCAGGTATCCCTTAAGAAAGAAAGGCAAGGATTTTAAAGGTGAGGAATATCACGAGAAGCCTATCCATTGTACTGGTGATGATGTATTTGGTATGGTCAAGGATCTACAAGTAATCTTTGTAAAGGTTCCTGGCGGTTAATCTATTCCGAATGACGCTATCGGACACATGCCCATGTGGAAGAAGAAATCTATATTTTGGGAGCTACCCTATTGGGGAGTCTTAGAGGTCCGCTCTTCAATTGACGTGATTCACATGATGAAGAATATTTGCGTGAACCTTCTAGGCTTCCTGGGAGTCTATGGGAAGACAAAATATACACCAAAAGAACGACATTACCAGGAAGGTATGAAAGAACTAGACAACATGCATCGAGAGAATGATATTGATAAAGGATGTTGTCCTGCCATCTATGCTCTTACCAAAGAAGAGAAGAAAATATTTTTTTAATGCCTGAGTTGTATCAAGGTCCCGTCTGGCTTCTCGTCAAATATAAAGGGAATAAAAAATATGGCAGAGAAAAATTTCTGGAAACTAAAGTCTCATGACTGCCACAAGATTATGATGCAATTTCTTGCAGTTGCATTGATGGGGCTTCTACCGGAAAATGTTCGATTACCCATTGTGAAGCTATGTGCATTCCTCAATGCAATTTATCAAAAGGTAATCGATCCAAAACATCTACCAAGGTTATAGAATGATGTGGTCTAATGTCTTGTTAGTTTTGAGTTGATGTTCCCACCATCCGTCTTCAATATTATGATACATCTCCTGGTTCACCTAGTCAAAGAGGTTGACATTCTTGGTGCTGTATTTCTACACAATATGTTCCCCTTCGGGAGGTTCATGGGAGTCTTAAAGAAATATGTTCATAACCATTCTAGGATACAAGGAAGCATCTCCAAGGGCTATAGAACAGAGGAGGTGATTGAGTTCTGTGTTGACTCTACTCCTGACCTTAAGCCGATTGGTGTTCCTCAATTGCGGAATTGGGGGAGGCTAAGTGGAAAAGGCACGCTAGGAAAGAATGAAATAATAATTACAGACATACATTCTTTCTGTAGAGGTCCCAACCTTTAATAAGGTAGAGATCTCTGTGTTTACAATGCTAGTCCCTGGATCAATAGCTAGCATCCACAGTTAAGATGTAATATCAAGAAAAAAGGTCAAAATACAACTTTAAAACCAGAAATAAAATAATTCATTACATCTTACATAGCTCATTTCGCTATCTCATTACAATGCAGCAGAAATAACTATAGCATGGAGTCCTTCATCTTTAAACGGCCACAGGCAAACATGTTGGTTGTAGACTTGTAATCCTAATCAACACACTTCACTAAAAAACAAACAAACCTGCAACATAATAGGTTACATCCACAAGGGTCAATACATTTGAATTGTATTGGCAAGTGATACTATGGTAGTATAGTGGTGTCTATCATCTATATGCATTTGGCTAAGTGGAGCTTAGGCTTGCTTTTCTCAAAATAGGTTTTCCTTATCATTTGAAAACACTAAGTTTTTTTTTGTCAAATATCACCCAAGGAACCACCAATAGAAATTGGTGAACCTTCACCCTTGTTCTTCCACAAGTTTTAACTTAGAAAATTGGGATGAGGAGATTCTTGATAGCTTCCAATGTCTTGATGCTCAAATTTTCCTTTGCTAGGGACATGGCTAAGTACTTAGATTTTACACTCTGCAGAGGTGGTGCACTTTCCCCACAAGACTTGGTTTCACCAAGATAAGATCTTTCAGAAGCCTTCCCTTAGACCAGAACGGACGCGCTCCAAACCTATCAATACCCTACCACCAACTGTCCATTTGGCTAAGTTATTGCAACCTATGTGATCCAGGAAGAGCCCATAATGCCAAGTGGCTGCACTTGAAGCTTCTCAACATTTGACATCTCAAATCTTTGTTCCTGGGTGGCAATCCACAAGTGAGATACCAAGTCTTCCCCAGTATACTGGACTTGTGTAACCACTCAACACAAACCTTTCTTTCCATTCCACCCAGGTGATTCATTCGCTTAGTGTTTTATTAAACAAAACACAAGTCCTTGACTTAGAAATATTCCATAGCATGAATATAATCCACCCTTGTTTTCTACTAGCTAGGCTAAGCATGATAGTAGTAGGAGTCTTAACTTAGGAAAGTTTCTACTAAGGTTTCATCTAATAGGATTTCCCATGGCATAGTTTATACTTAGCAAAAAATCCATGCAAGTCCTACTTAGAAATATCACTAATGCATAGTGAAAATAATAGGACAAAAGTATGAAGCATCACTTGCCTGTTTGGTAGAGAATATAAGTTCACTCCTTGATCTTGCAATCGACACACTCTTCAAATTCCACTACAATTCAATCAAGCAAGCAGTATTCAATCTACCATTTTAGCAACCTTCACATAAAATAATAAAAACAAGGCAATGCATGCAAACATGCCAAAGATTGTTTTATTTGAAGAGTGGTTTCTATTAGGTTATAAAAATTTGAAAACACCTATTGGTCATTTACAAAAGTGGTAAAACCATTTGATATTAAGTTAGTGAAAAATGGACACTTTAAATCATTTTTGTTTTGCTCGAAATGGTTCAAACCAATTTAATATTTTCTAGTGTTTGACAAATACATTTTTTAAACACAAATGTTAGAGTTTTATGGTCAAGTGTTTATTTTTTTAAACCATTTGCCAAAGGTTTTATATATAAACCATTTTAAATTCAAACAACATTTTATTTCATTGGAAATGCCTTCAAACAAAGTAATAATTTTCTAGAGTCCATAAAATATATTTTTAAATCCTAAAACTTGGTGTTTAGGGTTATAGAGTTTAAATAAAATCATTTTCCAAAGGTTTTTCTCAAAAAGAATTTTTAATACATAAACCTTATTTTCATTTAACTAGAAATGTTTTAATTCAGAGTTTTATTCTTTAACTTCACAAAATACACTTTTAATTCCATAAGTTGGTTTATATGGTCAGTAGGTTCAAAACAAACCATTTGCCAAAAATTTTATCCTAAAAACATTTCTAGAATAAATTTTATGTTCTAAATATGCCTACACAAGTTTCTGCAAAAACAACTATTTTACCAGAAGCAATTCATTAAACCAAGTGCATCGTTGGAAATTACTTGTCTTGCTGATTCCATTGATATAAAATTTGCAAACTTTGGACGTGTGTATTAAAAGTTATGAATTTTGCAAGTTTGCATATCTAATAGATCAAAATTTTCTATTTAAATCAACTCTGGACACGTGGCTCATTTCTACTGGACGATACCCCTTCAGCTAGATCAAGTTGCGCAGTCCACAGGATTTCATTTAAATCGCATGGCACGACTGATACCACTTCATTAAGTTCTAATCTAAGCCACCCGATGAGGATCCAATGGCTACAGCGCATCTGCCAGGAACTGGCGGCGGCTAATGGCGGCGCACGCTCTGACGGAGAGGTTGCCGAGGGACTAGGTCTTGCGAGGGAGGGAGATGATGCTCACGGTGCTCGCGTGGTTGTGGTGAAGCTAAAGGTGGGGTCGGCTACTCGAGGGGCGCACTGGAACAGCGGCTATTGCTCGCCGGAGCTTGCGGCGGCGTCGGGTGCTCCTAGGCGTGGTCATAGCCGACGCTACAAGGCACAAGAAGGCGAGAAAGAGGGTTCGTTAGGCACGGAAGAGATTGGCGATGTCAACACCCGGATTTTTCAATCCTAGATGCCTGTTATGCCATACATCGCAATCCCAGGATTACCATTTTTGCGAGACATAACAGAATTGGATACCATAGTACTTAATCCATTACAACGATACATAAGTTCTTACACGAATAGGGATCTCATGACCCAGTTCTTAATACAACATCAAGCAAGGGAATACGTAATAATAACGGTAGCGTAGGCGAAGCTCCATCTTCGGGGTCACAGGCAATGCTGACGATGGGAGATGATCCTAGTTGTCGTAACCTTCCTGGGGTCCATCCTCCAGGTACTCCTCTTCATAGTCTGGCCATGGGAATAGCCAGGGACAAAGCCATGAGTACTCTTTAAGTACTCGCAAACTAATACTGACAAGTAAAGGGGTTTTTGGATAATAGGACACTAGGCTCTAGGGTTGTATTGCAAAAAGCCAGGTTTATCTCTACTAAGCTCCAAAGCTAGTCACATTTTTATAATTCCTAAGTGGGATCTTGTAATTCAGGTCACAACTCTGTTGTGGTCAAGTCAAAGTCTCAACTCATTTCACAAGTCATTTTGAAAAGGGTCTGACGGGGGAACAGTATGGCCACACCAACTGTTCATAATCATGACGACTATTCGAATAGTTTGACACTCTGCAGAGATTGTACACTTTCACCACAACATTCGATACATCCGTCAGGAACAAATCCTGAATTCACCATACTCAGTATGCGGATAATCGATCCTAACCTTTTAATTACACTCCCTAGTATCAGCACTTCTCCTGTGAGTTTGGCCTCCCAACCATGACCACTGTCATCTTGGGTACTGCACAGGTGGACAATCTTCACAAGGTAGCCTCAGCTCAGACCTTGGCCGTGAGGGAACTAATACTAAGGTATATAAGTGTCCAGTCAAGCCCTACCCAAAATTCGGGTATTGTGGTTGTACGATAAAATTGGAATGGTATCGCATCCAGACAACCATCAGTTTTATAAAGGGATAAGGCTCATGCCTCAACATTTTCATCACCAAAATCATCTAGTTTTTGGAAACACATGTCCAAAACATTTCAATAGAATGATCCATCATTCCAAGGTTTTCATAACCTTGTTCCACCAAGTACTCCCATCTAAAGTTGATCAAGTTTTATGCTTAGCACTAGCATCTACAGTTGGGAATGGTAATAATGAGGGGTGGTAACTGGTGGAGTTTCACTAAGTCCAACATTATATCTTAGGCTGAGATCAAGGTTTCTAGCTTAGGCCAAATTTTATGTTCTTAGGGAAAACTTGAGCACAGCTGTATAATATCTACCAAACTCTTAAGTAGACTCTAAGTAAGCTTTGATAAAGAAATAAAGTAAGAAGCTTGCCATAAAACTAGGATTGGTTTAGCAAGTTGGTATGATCACATACGCTTAAGGAATATAGTATTCATATCACAAGCATGGGTTTGTGGCAACAATAGGGTATCTTGCTAGTGTTAGCTTGCACATTTTCAATATAAGCTTGCATAGTTACTATCTTGCATTAGGCTTGCATAGGTATATTATCCTGCAAGGGTTAGCTTGCATTGGTCAACTTGATTAGTAAAGATTTCCTTGTGCAGAGCAGTGGTTGAAGTTCTCTTCGGCTTCCTCTTCGTAGTATCCTCCTTCCTCCTCGTAGTATCCTTGGTCGGTACTAGCGTCTAGGAATAAATACGAGGTACACAATCACTAATCAATACTTAACTACTTGCAATCATCACACACAAGGGTCCTATAGATGATCTAGCATCTCTAACATTACAAGGTTAAGGATTGGTTTAAGTCCTTTTATTTTAGAAAATTAATTTCTACTCATTGAAAAAACAACTTAAGATTTAATATTCTCCAAACTAAACATGGGATCATGTTAACACATGTCATCACCACATATTGTAGTCCAAGAGAATGTGATTTAAAGTGGTGTCACAATTTAATAAGGTTTTACCCTTTTATTTTAATTAATTAAAGTGGCTAGAAATTCTTATGTAGCATTCTTTTATTCCTTGAACAATATTTCTGCAAGTAAACCTATACATTTTTATATATTCTGAAAGGTATGGTTAAATTTGATTTTTGAGAGTTGGAATCAACTCAAAAGCTTTTATGGTGTAAATTTGAAAAATGTTTGAATGCAGAAAAGCTTCTGCCTTGTTATTTTTGCTATGGGTGATCTACAGATCCAAATGACTTGAATCCAACGGGCTTGGATTAAGCATTCACAGACCTTTCTAACAAAATTTGTTTCATCCAATTTGGTGCACTGAATCAACCTGGGTTGATTTTTGAAGTTGGGTACAGAAGTGTGTTTGAACTTAAAAAGAAAAAGGTTTAATTTGAATTCTTTGGGCTGGAAATTTAACGGGCCGGCCTGCTAAGCGATGCTCCAGCTGGCTGCGTAAGTGGGTGTCCCCACTCGTCGGTGACACGGGGCTGGGCGGTATGGGGCAACGTGGGTCGCTCGATCTAGTTCTAATCCAACGTCCCGAGGGTCATCGTCGGCGAGACAGCTCGGCGAACGAAACCTAGCGGCCGTGAGGTCTGGGGGCTCACCGGAGTGCAGGCGAGGTCGGCGAGGCGGGCGAACGACGAAGTCGACGACGACGATCCTCCTGGTACCTGTGGCTTCTCCTGGGGCGACTCCAATCGCTAGCTCCCTTCTTCTCCAGAGGCGGCCGGCTCCGGTGAAATTTCGGTGAAGGGTGCTCGCCTTGCTCTGAAGATGGTGTGGCACGGTCAGTGGGGAGAGGGGAGTGAGGTGGTGTGAAGAAATCGTGCGGGGGTGGCCTCTATTTATAGTCGAGCGAGGGGACCGTCGGGGCGCAAGGTGAGCTCGTCGAGGACGTTCTGATGCTAAAGGCATGGGCAAGGATAGGGGACGGTGCCGTGTCTCCTGGCGATGCTCAACGACATGATCGCGAGGCATGGGGCGGTGTGGTTTGTGCAGGCAGGCAGCGCTCTGCGGCAGGCGGCGTCTTCGACGGCGGTGGTGTATGGAACGGGGCTGCTAATGGGGATGTCTGGCGGTCTCCTGGGTCGGTGGTGATCGTGTGTGCGCGCGGTGAGGGCGGCGCGCGGTCTAGGGACGCTGGTCGCTGGTGGTTCTCTGGCGCACGCTCGGCATGGTCTGGGCGCGGCTTGTGCGCGTGGTCCAGGGCTTGGCAACTCTTACGGCTGGGACAGGCAGTGGCGGTGGACGGTGGGCTGCCTCCCACACATGCTGGCTAGGCTTGCTGCTGCTCCTAGCTTGCTGTCCACATTGGGGTGACATGGGGGTGCTCGGCTGTTCACCATTAATGGCAATGGCAAGCTCATAGGGGTGCTAGTGTTGGGCTAAATTTCTAGAAGATCTACTGGTTTGTGTGTGAGCTAACTAGGGAACAAGTTAGGCTCAAAACACTGCACACTATAGTGTTTGTGGTTTTGTTTGATTTGTGTCTGCAACCTGTTTGAAGAAATGGCCGCATGAACTCAAGTTTTGAATTTTGAAATAAATTTTGGTGAGTTTGATAGATTGGTTCTGGTGAGTCTCCAGAGGCTTGGGTTTTGAAAGTTGAGCTTGTTTGAGTGGGTTTTGAAAAAGTGGGATCTTCCCATATGAAGAAGATTCAATTTTGAATTGTCATTTTAAACTATGCATTTGAAAGTTTCTGGATGATCACAAAGTGGGCCTTGATACTCTGTTATGAGTACATTCAAGGGGTGCAAAGATCCAGAAAAGTTTCTGTTAGGTTTTGAAAGTTTGAGACAGCCAAAGTAGGCAAGTGAGTTAAATTGGCCAAAATGACCATTCACTTAATATATTTGTTTTGATTTACTTGTATTTAGGAAAAGTGTGGGAAATGTTTTAGATGATGTTCTTTTCACCTAAGAAACATTTTACAAGCAATGGATCACACAAACAAGGTGGTTTTTAAAGAAATTCAAAATCCATGCATACACATATACATGCATTCATGAATTTATTTAGAAAAGTTTTTGTTAACCCTAAACTTGATGATTAGTGTTTTGATGATCTAAGTTTGATATTTTTGGGATGTTACAAACCTTCCCCCCTTAAACAAAATCTCATCTCGAGATTTGAAAAAGGACAAAAATATTACCTAGGATTTGAAGAGATCTGGAAACTCCGTTCTGATGTGATCTTCGCGTTCCCAGGTAGCTTCCTCTTCTGTGTGGTTGCTCCACTGAATCTTGAGAAACTTGATGCTTGGGTTACGGTAGTTGAAAGGCTTATTCCAATATACGGATGGGTACTTCGGGATAGGTTAGATCATCATTGATCTCTATGGTCCGGTGATCGATATTCTTGAACACTTCGGTCTTCTCGGGGACTTCGAGACATTTGCGCAGTAACGAGATATGGAACACATTGTGCACAGCTGACATCTCTTCAGGTAGTTCCAGTTGATACGATACTTCTCCTTGACGGTTCAAGATTTTGAAAGGTCTGATATATCTGGGGGCTAACTTTCCTTTGTGTTGGAAACGTTGCATTCCCTTCAATGGCGACACTTTCAGATAAACAAAATCTCCGATGTTGAAGGCGAGGTCTCGACGTCTCTTATCGGCGTAACTCTTTTGTCGGGATTGGGCTGTCTTGAGGTGTTCACGAATCTTGTGAACCTTCTCTTCTTCTTCTCGTAGAATGCCGGGTCCGAAAATTTGACTCTCTCCTACTTCCGACCAGTTCAAAGGGGTGCGGCACTTTCTTCCGTACATAAATTCAAATGGGGCCATTTGCAAATTGGCTTGGTAACTATTGTTGTATGAAAATTCTACAAACGGCAGACAGTCTTACCATTTGGATCCATATTCTAGCACACATGCTCTAAGCATATCTTCGAGTATTTGGTTTACTCGCTCCGTTTGTCCATAGGTCTGAGGGTGATAAGCGGTACTGAAATCTAGGCGGGTTCCTAAACCTTCTTGGACTTTCTTCCAGAATCTTGAGGTAAACTGAGTTCCTCGATCCGAGACTATGTTCTTGGGGACTCCATGCAAACTAACGATTCTAGCGATGTATAACTCCGCTAGCTTCGAACTCTGATAGGTGGTTTTGACGGGCAAGAAATGGGCTACTTTGGACAATCATCCACTATGACCCAAATAGAGTCATTTCCTTACTAGAAGTAGGTAGTCCATGATAAAGTCCATTCCTGAGAATCCCATTTCCATTACGGAATCTGCAAAGGTTGCAACAATCCAGCCGGTCGTTGATGTCCTGCCTTGACTCGCTGACATATGTCACACTTGGCGATATAGCTTCCGATTTCTCTCTTCATCTTATTCCACCAAAATTGCTCTTTCAAATCCTGATACATCTTGGTTCCTCCGGGATGGATAGAATAAAGAGTATCATGAGCCTCCTTCAAGATAACTTCTTTCAACTCCGAATCTGCTGGTACACAAAGGCGTCCTTTGTACCACGTAACTCCTTCTTCGTCCTCGGTGAATCCGGTACTTTGCCGTCGAATCGATGCTTAATTCCGTCGATACTAGCATTTCCTTTCTGCGCCTCTTTAATCTGACTGATCAAAGTGGGCTGAAGTTCTATGCTAGACAAAAATCCTTCACTTACTAATTCCATTCGAAAATCTTCCATCTCTTTGTGCAAACTTGGTTGCTCCTTTAAAATCATGAAGTTCAAGCGGCACGGCAATCTGCTAAGGGCATCGGCTACCACATTGGATTTTCCAGGGTGATAGTGAATGTCCAGGTCGTAATCCTTGATTAACTCAATCCATCTTCTCTGCCTCATATTCAGCTCCTTTTGAGTGAATATATACTTTCGGCTCTTGTGATCCGAATAAATCTCACAACGGTTTCCCATAAGGTATTGTCTCCATGTCTTCAGGGCTAGAACTACGGCTGCGAGTTCGAGGTCATGGGTTGGGTAATTTTGTTCATGTTGTTTTAGTTGTCGCGATAGATAAGATATAACTTTGACTTCTTGCATTAGCACACATCCGAGACTAATATTGGATGCGTCACAATACACATCGAAGGGCTTCGTAATATCCGGCATGATCAAGATTGGGGCTGAAATCAATCTCCTCTTGAGTTCTTGAAAACTCGCTTCACACTTGTCCGTCCATTCAAACTTCTTGTCTTTCTTCAGTAATTGGGTCATGGGTCAGGCTATACTCGAGAATCCTTCCATGAATTTCCGGTAATATCCCGCCAATCCGAGAAAAGCATGAACTTGGGTTTGAGTGGTTGGGGCTTGCCAATCTTCTACATCTTTCACTTTGGGAGGGTCTACGGCAATTCCTCCGGCTGATACAATATGACCGAGAAATCCTACTTCCTGTAACCAGAATTCACATTTGCTAAACTTTGCATACAACTGATGCTCTCTAAGGGTTCCAAGGATGGTCCTTAGGTGTAGCTCATGTTCTTCTTCCGATTTGGAATAAATCAGAATGTCATCGATGAAAACAACGACAAACTTATCCAGGAAGTCCATAAAAATCTTATTCATGAGATTCATGAAATAAGCGGGGGCATTGGTTAATCCAAAAGACATAACTGTATACTCATACAATCCATATCGGGTGGTAAAGGCAGTCTTTGGGATATCCTCTGCATTTAATTTTGAGTTGATGATAGCCAGTTCTAAGATCAATCTTAGAAAACACACGGCACGGTCCACTGATCAAACAAATCTTCGATCTTAGGCAAGGGGTACTTGTTCTTGATGGTGACATCATTCAACTTCCTATAGTCCGTACACAAACGGTTACCTCCATCCTTCTTGTCCACAAACAAGAAAGGTGATCTCCATGGGGACGCACTTGGTTGAATCAATCCGATTTCCAACATGGAATCCAATTGCTTCTTCAGTTCTTCTAGTTCTGACGGGTTCATACTATAGGGTCTCTGGGCTATGGGTCCTGTTCTGGGGATTAGTTCAATGATAAACTCGATATCCCGATCTGGTGGCATACCGGGCAAAACATCTGGAAATACATCGGGGTATTCGCAGACTATCCGAACTTCGTCAATGGTAGGTTGGGCTAGACTCTTGTTACACTTGAATTGGCGAGGTAAGGTTTCAGATATATGCTCATCGAGACTCTGTGGTACTAGTCATGGTAATGGCTTTCTTGGCACAGTCAATCAATCCTTTATGCTTGGACATCCATTCCATTCCTAGTACTACTTCCAAACCTTTAGTTCCGAGTACTATTAGGTTAGCATAAAAATCTATGCCATGGATTCGGATAGGGACTGCTTTGCAAATTTGCCTAGCCTTGGTGGTTGATCCGGGAATTTGCACAATCATCACATGCTTCAATTTGGTTGGCTGAATTTTACTAGTGCAGGAAAATTCTTCGGTGACAAATGAATGCGATGCACCAGAATCAAACAACACTCTTGCAAGTACTGAATTAACAGAAAACATACCCAGCACGACATCTGGCGCTTCCTGAGCTTCTTCAGCATGCATGAGAAAAAGACGGCCATTGCGGTTGAGTGAATTCCCAGGGCAAATCTTCTCCTGGATGGACACGACGCTTCTGAGCTGGGACATTGGCGTTGGGGCTGTAGCATTCTTCTTGTTGGGGCACTCATTGGAATAGTGGCCTTTATTTCCCTGATCATAACAGGTCACTTGTGACTTGTCCTTGGCTGCGATAGGCACAGCATTGCTTCTAGTCCTCGGGGCAGTATTGGGGTTGGTGGTAGTATTGTTGGTGTTGAACTTGGGTGGGGCACGGGTGAAATTGCTATAGTTGCCGGGGTTGTTGTGATTTCCTCCGGGTCTAGGGTTTCCATGGTTGGGATAGGTCGGACGGGTCATAGGGGGTCTGTTGGTTCGTGGGGCAAATCCTGGAGATGGGTTGGGGCGATACTTTGGGGTCTGATGGGTTCCTGGTTGATGCATCATGCGACGCTTGCGGTTTTCATTGGCTTGGTTGATCTTTCCTTCCATTTGGATAGCAGAGTCGACAAGGGCTTCAATATCCATAAAGGGGATATTGACTAACACCGTCTGCATCTCGTCATGCAGACCATTCAGGAATCTTTCTTTTGTAGGGGTTCGTAGCATGGAAAACAAAAAATTTCTATCGCATACAAACAAACAAGCCAAGATCTATCTACTAGATTGTAGCAACGTGTCGATGGAATAACTTACCCTCGAAGATTCCAAAGTGTTTAACGAGAGCGGATTCTCGTGGGTGATGTAGTCGTACTCTTTCCGATCTCAAGATCGTGTAGACGATCCTTCCGGCCACGTTCGTAGCGCTCCATGATCGGTCACACGCGTTCGGTACGAAGACCTTCCTCTCCTTGTTCCAGCAGGCGGAGGTTGTAGCACTCTCCTCGTGATTCGGCAAGGCTGGCGTGGTACAGAAGTAGAGGGAGATCCCAGGGCTTCGCCTTAAGCCGTGCGGTATGGTGGAGCTTATGAGAGAGGCTATTAGTGGTCTAGTAATTAGACACACCAATTAGAAGGCTCTAAACCAATTAGAAGGCTCTAAACCTGGCTAAAGCAATTAGAAGCTCTAAACCAAAACGGCTCTAAACCGAGATCTAGAGGTGAAAGTTGTGTGTCTCTAGGAGGAGTTCGCCCTCCTTTTATGGGAGGGGTCTTGGCCGCCAGGAGGGAGGAGTCCTCCCCAACTCGGCCTAGGGCTGGGCGCCGGCCTGGAGGAGTCCAACTCCTCCTCCAGGTTGGTTCCAACTCCTCTTGCTTGTTTCCCACAGTTTCTTGTTTTGGCAGTTTGACTTTCAAACTGGACATTTGACTTTTCTGTTTTAGGATTCAATTTAATCCTTTATTTGGGACAGCAAGAACACTTAGTACATGATGCAATCATTCCAATAAGTAATGACACATTCATGTACCCTCCCCAAGTCTTGGGACAATCCGGAACCTTCTAGAACATTCCCGATGAAAACACCGGAATCATTCTGGAACTCCGAAACGGGACTTTCCTTATATGAATCTTATTCTCCGGATGTTAGACCCCTCCTTTATAAAGGATAGGATCCCTGTGATTGCAATGCTAGTCCCTGGATCAATGCTAGCATCCACAGTTTAAGATGAAGTACACAGATACAAAGGTCGTTTATTACATTCATTCCAGAGATAAACATAGTCTTTTACAACTCAGGGCCATAGGCCTAATACAAGAGTTTTTAGGAATATGTAAATAAACACAAGTCTTCATCTTCATGTGCCACAGGCAAGCATGTTGAGTGTAGACTCATGACTCCTACTCATCATCGGAGTAACCTGCAACATCACAAGTTACAGCCACAGAGGGTCAATACTTTGGAATAGTATTGGCAAGTGATACCTTAGTATATTTTAAGTGGTCTATAGTTCTATATGCATTTGGCTAGTGTAGCTTGGCTTGCTTTGCTTAAAATCATGTTTTACTTATTAGTTGAAATTGCTAAGTTTTCTTTGTCAAAACATTCCCAAGGAAACCATCAATAGATATTGAGGTCCTTCACCCTTGTTCACCCACAAGTTTTTAATTTAGAAGTTGGAGTGATGAGATTCTTGTGGCTTCCATGTCTTGATGCTCAAGTGTCCATTTCCTTGGACAAGGCTAAGTACTTAGGTTTTCCATCTGCAGAGGTTGTGCACTTTCCCACCAGACTTGGTTTCCCAAGAGGACCTTTCGAAGCCTTTCCTTAGTCAAATGGACGCGTTCAACCTATCATCCCATCTACCACCAACTGTCCAAATGACTAAGTTCTAGCAACCTATGTGATCATGGCAGAGCCCATATTGCCAAGTGGTTGCCGTAAGCTTTCTCAACATTTGGCCTCCAAATCCCTTTGTGCACGGGTGGCATACCACAAGTGAGATACACAACCCAAGTCCATGGCCTTGTGTAACCACTCAACATAACCCAATCAATCCCATTCCACCCGGAGGTTTATTTGACTTAGTTGTTTTATTAAGAAAATATAAGTCTCTTGACTTAGAATATTTTATCATAAACCATATAGACGTTCACCACCCTTGTTTTCTATAAGCTAGGCTAAGCAAGGTATGGTATCTTAACTTAGGAAAATTTCCTAGCAATTCCACTACTTCACTCTACTTAGGATTTCCCATCTTGCACTAAGCAAAATATCATGCATTTACCTTAGCAAAATATCTAATGCAAGTATAAAACTTAGGATAGGAAATTCATGAAAATATCACTTGCCTTGGTAGTGGGAGAGTAGCACTCCTCACAATCACAATCACTATCAAAATCTACACAAGAGACAATAGCACACAATTACACACAATATAAATACAATCAAAATAATATGAATGCATGCATGCAAGAATTTACTAAATGGTGATTTTTGAAAATTATACCAAGTATGTTCATGAGCACAGAAACTTAACAAGGCTCAAAATTGCCAACTACATTTTATTTGGCCCAAAAATAACTACAAGAATAAAACTATATCTAAAATAGCCCTAAACATGTTTCACAATAAAAATCATTTTAGCTGTTACTATATGCTAATCCAAAGGTATATTCGATAGGCCTTGTCTTCTTGAACCCAACGATATAAAGTTTGCAAAAATCAACGTGTCGTTTGAAAGTTATAAGCATTTGAAGTTTGAATCAAATTACGGTTTTAAATTCTGTTTTAATCTAAATTCACCACGCGTGTTTCTCTTGGCGCGTGCAGTTCCTTACCGGATCGCCCTTCTGAGCCGTTGGATTTAAGTAGCGTTGCGCGGCTCAGATCTGTCCTTACCCCTTCGTTAAGTGATCTGTTTCCACGCGTGGGATCCAGATCTAACGGCTAAGATTCATCTAACCTAACACGCGCGGAGCTGCCGGCGTGATGGCGTCGGTCGATGGTCTTGGCGTTACAGGCCATTCTAGGATGCAAGGATGCTTACAGATCCGTGAAGGTGTGCTGAAGCTCGAGGTGGTGCTCGTTCGCGAAGGGGTGCTCGGAGATGGGCTCTGGACCTCGTCGGAGTAACGGCGGCGTCGGTCGCTTGCAGATGTGGTGCTTGCCGAGGTTTGGTGTCGCCCTAACACAAGCCAGTGGCATCAGGAGTTGCGCAAAACGCAGGCAAGCAAGCTCGTGTGGAAGAGAGGGCAAGGGGTGCTCGAAACTTACTGGAATTGCTTGCCGGAGTTCGCGACAATGTCATCTGATCGTTAATCGTTGTTGGCGTGGTTCCTCGTCGCTAGGCCAAAACATGGACACTTTGTCGGATGCGCGATGTCGAGGATGCTATGCGTGTCAACGGAGGGCAAGGCGGTGGTTACCTACGAAGAGGGTCGCGGAGTTCTTGCGAGGCGGTGGCGGCGGTTGGCGTTGCCAAGGCTAGGGATCATGCGAAAGCAAACGGCGAGTGTCGGAAGATGCGTATGAGTTCTCTGAACAAGATGGTGTGAATGAGAGGCAAAGGGAGCTCGAGACTTACCGGGTCGCCGGTAGCGATCGTCGAGGCAGGGTTCAGAGAGCAATGCGCTGCACTGGGGCGTTCGGTGTTCGGGGGTTTTGGGGAAAAAGAGAGGGACGGAGGGTTTCTTATAGCTGGCTCATGGCGAATCATCGAGCCAATAACTCGAATTGATGCGAATCAAGACCAAAGCCGCTTGATTTGGGGAATGAATGGGTCGTCGGGTGGAGACAGCGGTGTCGTGGGGTTGGCCCGCTTATCGGTGTCTGGCGCAAGTTTTCGGTGGGTCCGCGATCCAGTTCGATCGTGCGTCCGATGCGTGAGAGGAAAAAATCCCGGGTGGGCTTCTGGGCTGGATTAGTTCTTTGGGCGATTCGGCTTGGCCTTTTCCATTTCTTTGCCCTTTTCTTTTTCTGTTTTCTATTATCTGAATTGATTTTGATATGTTTTCAAATCCTTTTGAATTCAAACAAATTTGGGGATCCTTGAGGGTTGTGGTTTCAAATGCAGTTATTTGACCAAGTAGTTACCTTGTAGGGTTTGGTCATGCTTGGTTTTCAAAATGAACAGAGATTTTTGCTATGGTTGCCATTATTTGAATTTAGGGTTTTGAATCACTTCTAAGTTTTTGAATCATGGTAGAGTTTCACACTATCTTTCCAACAATGGAGTCAAATAAAACAAGTACTTAAGTTTTCCAAATTTCAAAGTGTGATGGTCATCTTGGAATCAAATGCCCACATGAAATCATAGACTCAACCTCTGTTTCTAAGTGATTTTTGATAAACCCTAAATGAATGAATGAGATGTATATATGATTGAAATGAGTTTTGAAACCATGATTTTGGGGATGTTACAAATCTAACCCCCTTAAGATGAATCTCGCCCTCGAGATTCGGTTTGGCTAGCAAATAGGTGAGGGTGGTCCTTTCGAAGATCATCTTCTCTTTCCCATGTTGCTTCCTCTTCAGAGTGATGGTTCCATTGTACTTTACAAAATTTGATAGTCTTGGTCCTGGTGACTCTTTCTGCTGTCTCTAGAATTTTGTGGGCTTTTCCTCATAAGTGAGATCACTTTCTAGCTGAACTTCCTCCAAAGGTATGGTATCCTTTAAAGAAGACTCTTCCATTTGGGTGACACTTTTAAGTGACTCACATGAAATACGTTATGGACTGCTGATAGAGATTCTGGTAATTCCACTTCATATGCAACTTCTCCCTTACGACTTAGAATCTTGAATGGCCCGACGTATCTTGGTGCCAACTTTCCTTTGACTCCAAATCTTTTCACTCCACGGAGTGGTGATACCCTGAGATAGGCTCTATCCCCAACTTCGTAGATGACTTCTCTACGCTTAGAATCCGCGTAGCTTTTTTGTCGGGATTGTGCTATCTTCAACCTGTCCTTAACCAATTTAACTTTTTCCTCGGCGTCCTTGATAAGATCCGGTCCAAATAAACTTCTTTCTCCCACACCATTCCACAACAATGGGGTGGTACACTTCCTTCCGTAGAGTAACTCAAACGGTGCCATTCCAATACTTGATTGATGGCTGTTATTGTAAGAGAACTCCGCGTAAGGCAAACTTTCATCCCAACTTGCTCCATAGTCTAGAGCACAAGCTCTCAACATGTCTTCAAGAATTTGGTTGGTTCTTTCCGTTTGTCCATCCGTTTGAGGATGAAAAGCAGTACTAAACTCCAATCTCGTTCCTAAGGATTCGTGAAGTTGTTTCCAGAAGTGAGATGTGAACTGGGTTCCTCTATCTGACACAATACTCTTTGGCACACCGTGAAGGCATACAATCCTGCTCATGTAAATTTTTGCTAACTTGGCACTTGTATAAGTTGTCTTCACGGGTATAAAATGAGCCACTTTGGTTAGACGATCCACTACTACCCATATGGAATCGTATCCCGATCTAGTCCTTGGTAATCCGGTAATGAAATCCATACCAATATTCTCCCACTTCCATTCAGGAATAGGCAGTGGTTGAAGCAAACCTTTGGTTTACGGTGCTCGCTTTGACTCGCTACATACATCACACAAAGCGATATGTTCGGCTATGTCCCTTTTTAGATTGTTCCACCAAAATCTTTCTTTCATATCCATGTACATCTTGGTGTTTCCCGGATGAATAGAATATGGAGAGTTGTGACCTTCTTGTAAGATCAGTTTTCGCAACTCTGGGTCTTGTGGAACACATATACGTTTCCCGTGCCATAATGTACCCTGTTCGTCAACATGGAAACTTTTAGCCTTTCCTAGACCAATGTTTACCTTAATCTTTTCAATTTCCTCATCCGTCTTCTGGACTTCTCGGATCTTGTCCAATAGAGTGGGTTGAACATCTAAGGACATGAGATGTCCTACAGTACAATCTCAATGAGTTCCTTGAATTGCTTACACAAATCATCGGCATTTCTCCTTTTGTAAGGCCATTTACAAATGTCTTACGACTTAGAGCATCCGCTACTACATTTGCTTTAGGGATGGTATTGCAAACTCAAGTCGTAATCCTTGATAAGTTCTAACCATCTCCTTTGTCTCATGTTGATTTCCTTTTGGGTGAAAATATATTTCAAACTCTTATGATCGGTGAACACCTCACAACGCTTTCCCAAAAGGTAATGTCTCCATGTTTTGAGTGCATGGACGTGAGGCTAACTCCAAATCATGAGTAGGGTAGTTTACTTCATGAGTTTTGAGTTGTCTCGAAGCATAAGCTACGACTCTACCATCTTGCATAAGTCTGACACCCAAGCCTTGATGAGAAGCATCACAATACACTTGGAAATCCTTTTCCAAATCTGGTGAACATAGAACTGGCTTTGTCACAAGTCTCTTCTTCAATTCTTGGAACCGACTTGCAACCTTGACCATGCAAACTTCTTGTCTTTCTTTAGTAATTACATCATAGGCTTAGCAACTTTTGAGAAATTCTCAATGAACCTTCGTAGTAACCTCGCTAAGCCGAGAAACTACGAACTTCTTTCACATTTTTAGGTGATTCCCAATCATCACAAATGAAACCTTAGCGGGATCAAGCTGCCACACCATCTTTTGTCATCACATGACCAAGAAAACCAACCTTCTCTAACCAAAACTCACACTTGCTGAATTTGGCATATAGTTTATGTTCCTCGGTTTCTCAAGTATCAAGCGTAAGTGTCTTTCATGCTCTTCCTTGCTCTTGGAGTAGACTAAGATGTCATCGATGAAAGCGACAACGAACTTGTCAAGGAACTCCATGAACACCTTGTTCATCATATTCATAAAGTATCTTTGGGCGTTGGTTAATCAAAAGGCATCAAAGATACTCATACAATCCATACCTTGTGGTGAATGCTGTTTTTGGTATGTCTTGCTCCGTATCTTAAGTTGAAAATAACGACGAAGATCAATCTTTGAGAATACACATGCTCCTTCTAGCTGATCAAATAAGTCATTGATTCTTGGCAAAGGATACTTGTTCTTGATTGTACCCTCGTTGAGAGAACGGTAGTCAATACACAATCTTTGGGTTCTATCTTTCTTCTCCACGAACAAAGCGGGGCTCCCAAGATGAAGAACTTGGTTGAATAAACCCTTTCATGCTGTTCCCTAGTTGTTTCTTGAGCTCCTTCAATTCATCAATGACATTTTATGCGGTCTCTTAGCTATTGGTCCTGATCCTGGCACCAAATCTATCAGAAACTCCACATCTCTATCCGGTGGCATTCCTGGCAACTCTTCCGGAAACACATCCGGATATTCACACACAATTGGTACACTTTCCATGCTAACCCCCTTAAGAGAATTTAGCTTACTTCCTTTAAATTCAAAATTTGACTTAAACTTTATTCTTTTTCCTTCGGGGGTTGTGAGTGTAACTGTACGATTGGCACAATCTAATACTCCTTCATACTTAGCCATCCAATCCATTCCCAATATTACATCCAAACCTTGGGAATTCAGGATTATTAGATTCACCGGAAACTTATGTTTTCCAAACTCTATGACTAAGTCATGACATCCTGAGTTTACTACCATTTCTCCCCCTGGGGAACTTACTCTTATAGGACACCCAATGGTTTCTCGGTAGTTCATTCTTTTCAACAAATGCTTTTGATATGAATGAATGAGATGCACCGATATCAAAGAGTACAAATGCTGAAATTGAATTGAGTGCGAACTTACGACAGCGGCATCGGGCTCCTCATAGACTTCCTCCACATTGATGTGGTTAACCTGTCCTTTCTGAAATGGATTTGGCTTGTTGGGTCCTTCAACTTTCTTTTCGGGGCACTCATTAGCATAATGCTGACTTCTTGCATTTGTAGCACTCAACTTTGGTGAGGTCCTTTTTGACATCTTGACCTCCACCTCCACTACCATTTCCCTTGTGGTGGCTCTTATATCCACCCTTGTGGTTCTTGTACTTATCATTGTCATGACTACGATGTTTGTCATGACGGTTGTGGTGTGGTGCTTGTTGAACTTCCCATGTTTATGGGATCCGAGCTACTTGTCATCATAATGGGACCGTTTGTGAGACGATCCGACGTGTTTGTCAGTGTTTCCTCTTCCTACTCTCGACTTGTTTCCTTTTACTCTCCAAAATAGCAGCCTTGTCACACAAAGACCGATAAGTTGGAACATATGCTCTTGATAACTGTAGGTTCAACTCATCATTCAAGCCTTCCAAGAACTTTTCCTTTCTCTTGGCATCGAGATCAACCTCGTCCGGTGCATAGCGCATGATTGTTGAATTCTTCTACATATTACGCCACACTACGATGGCGCTTCAAGTTGTGAAACTCCTTCTTTTCAGACTCATTATCCTGACGAGATATGAGCGGTGAAACCCATCCTCAAATATGTCCCATGTCACTTCATCAATGGGAGTGGTGATTTGGAAGTTATCCCACCATGTGGCGGCTGGTCCTTCAACGGATGTCTGCGAATCGACTTTTCAGCATCGTGCGACCCTCATCACCAAGTCTTTGTTCACGAGCGCGCAGTCATTGGCTGCCATGGGATCGATTGTTCCCGAAAACTTTCTGGCCTCGGGCAAAATCTGGTGAGCATATCGAAACCGGAGGGTTGTTGTTATTGTTGTTGTTGTTGTTGTTGTTGTTGTTGTTGGGGTCATTGTTGTTGTTGTTGTTGTTGTTGTTGTTGTTATTCTGGTTTTGGATGAGCGTTGTCATCATTT
The DNA here is from genome assembly GCA_030063025.1 of Avena longiglumis. NCBI lineage: Eukaryota > Viridiplantae > Streptophyta > Magnoliopsida > Poales > Poaceae > Avena > Avena longiglumis. Next base: position 519,405,645 of record CP125976.1, read on the forward strand.
GCATAAGCTGTTTGCGCATTCATCATTTGTTGCATTTAGGGTGATGTTGTTGGGGTTGGGGTTTGCGTGACGGGAGGCATCTGTGGTTTGTTCAAATAGATAAGAATGAGATACCCATAGATGTTTCATGCACAATACACATAAGCAAACACATAACAAGCAACATAAGAAAAGAAGTTCAACGAACACATAACAAGCTCATGAGGTACACACACAAGTGGCAAGCCATCCACATGTCGGATGGTCCAATAATAAGTCCACAATAGCAAGTATGAATAGCAAGATAAACGAGTAGTCATGTCTACTCATCAACGTCAATCTCCTCCTCGACGAAGGTAAGACCTGCGTTCTCCATCGCGGTCTTGTTCTCCTCAATCGTAGTGGTCAAGGAATCGATCTTGGCCTTGAGAGCCCTCTTCTGGGAGCGAAGCCTCTCAATGACCATCTGCTGCTGCTCAAGCTCGAAGTCCTTGGACTTCAGCTCCTCTGTCATGTCCCGGATTCTCTTGTTCCTATCCTGGACGCGTTTCTCTTGACTCTTGAATCTGCGGTCCTGGGTCTCAAATTTTGTCTCCATCTCCTTGATCATCTCATCCTGCTGCGCAAAAAGCTTGTCCTTCTCGCTGGCTGCACAAGCTTCATTTGCCTAGCATGACGTTTCTGTCCGTATCTACGTGTTAGAAGAGTCTCCAAGTCACGAAGATAAAGGCGTATCGGCTCCATGGCTCCTCGAGTCGTCCTCAAAGTCGATGGACTCTCCGTCATCATCACGTCTAGAAGGCGTGAAAGTGAGTACCCTAACACTGTCGGGAGTGGCCCTAGATCGTCCTATCGGTCTGCATGATCACCTCCATGCCTCTCTCCACATCATCGTGCATCAACTTGAAGGCGATGGCCTCGTAGTGGGCTCGATCTGGCGTCTGGCTGGGTCACCTTGAAGCCCAGAGGTCCTTCCTCTCGAACTTGGTGAGTGGGTACACCGTAATGGTGGGAAGGGGGAGGTCAAGCAGAGTGGTAAGCTCAACGATACGGGGACCAAAACGAGTAACTCGAAACTCCTCAACGGTGCTGATGGCAACAGGCATCTATTGATAAGATTAAAAAGTTAGAACAAAGCAATTTAAGATAAACCATGACAACATTCATACATATCCTTGAAACATAATTGTCACACAAGCCATGCATACATGAATTCATTACATCATTCAAGGTCCACACTTATTTAAATATCTTTTGAAAATAAGGTGATAAGTGGTGGTCCAACTAACGAAGTGTCATCACAGTCCAATCTCACGGGACCTATTATTGAACACAATGTTCCTAGAGGCAATCCACCAATCTTGTTCCCTAGATTCTATCACTAATTCCAATACATCTTCCCTTATTTCTTGGTTGTTGTCTTCCAATTCTTGAGTAAGTTCTTTCTCTTTCTCTAAGTCCTTTTGGAGGTTGAGCATTCTGCACTTGACTCTCGCACTTAGTTCCTTGATAGTCCTCCAAGCTGCATCCCTGGCTGACTCAAAGAATGTGGTGTGCATGGTAGTGTTGGTGTACATGCAGAATCCCCTTTCTTTGTGGTTGTCTCCCTTGTTTTTGTACAAGTGAAGTTGCACCCACCAATACTCCACTCCATCATCCATCACCGGAAAGCCCTTGTACACGGCTTCACCATGTGCATCCATAGCTTCCATGAGGTCCTTGAGAATATTGGGAAACTCAGTTTCACATTCCAAGGTCATGGTCATGAGTGGTCCTTTCTTCACGGCTTCGTTGATGGAGTTCATCTACAAGGGAAGTCGAAAGAGATTAGAAAAGTTTTACGAGAAGAATAGACAAGTGTAGAAGTAGTTGAAAAACTTTTTTCCTTAGTGGTTTTCCAATTCCTAGGGTCATAATCCTACAGGCAACACAGTGCTCTGATACCATCTGTTAGACCCCTCCTTTATAAAGGATAGGATCCCTGTGATTGCAATGCTAGTCCCTGGATCAATGCTAGCATCCACAGTTTAAGATGAAGTACACAGATACAAAGGTCGTTTATTACATTCATTCCAGAGATAAACATAGTCTTTTACAACTCAGGGCCATAGGCCTAATACAAGAGTTTTTAGGAATATGTAAATAAACACAAGTCTTCATCTTCATGTGCCACAGGCAAGCATGTTGAGTGTAGACTCATGACTCCTACTCATCATCGGAGTAACCTGCAACATCACAAGTTACAGCCACAGAGGGTCAATACTTTGGAATAGTATTGGCAAGTGATACCTTAGTATATTTTAAGTGGTCTATAGTTCTATATGCATTTGGCTAGTGTAGCTTGGCTTGCTTTGCTTAAAATCATGTTTTACTTATTAGTTGAAATTGCTAAGTTTTCTTTGTCAAAACATTCCCAAGGAAACCATCAATAGATATTGAGGTCCTTCACCCTTGTTCACCCACAAGTTTTTTTAATTTAGAAGTTGGAGTGATGAGATTCTTGTGGCTTCCATGTCTTGATGCTCAAGTGTCCATTTCCTTGGACAAGGCTAAGTACTTAGGTTTTCCATCTGCAGAGGTTGTGCACTTTCCCCACCAGACTTGGTTTCCCAAGACAGGACCTTCGAAGCCTTTCCTTAGTCAAATGGACGTTGCCCAACCTATCAGCCCATCTACCACCAACTTTCCAAATGACTAAGTTCTAGCAACCTATGTGATCATGGCAGAGCCCATATTGCCAAGTGGTTGCACTGTAAGCTTTCTCAACATTTGGCCTCCAAATCCCTTTGTGCCTGGGTGGCATACCACAAGTGAGATACACAACCCAAGTCCATGGCCTTGTGTAACCACTCAACATAACCCAATCAATCCCATTCCACCCAGGAGGTTTATTTGACTTAGTTGTTTTATTAAGAAAATATAAGTCTCTTGACTTAGAATATTTTTATCATAAACCATATAGACGTTCACCACCCTTGTTTTCTATAAGCTAGGCTAAGCAAGGTATGGTATCTTAACTTAGGAAAATTTCCCTAGCAATTCCACTACTTCACTCTACTTAGGATTTCCCATCTTGCACTAAGCAAAATATCATGCATTTACCTTAGCAAAATATCTAATGCAAGTATAAAACTTAGGATAGGAAATTCATGAAAATATCACTTGCCTTGGTAGTGGGGAGAGTAGCACTCCTCACAATCACAATCACTATCAAAATCTACACAAGAGACAATAGCACACAATTACACACAATATAAATACAATCAAAAATAATATGAATGCATGCATGCAAGAATTTACTAAATGGTGATTTTTGAAAATTATACCAAGTATGTTCATGAGCACAGAAACTTAACAAGGCTCAAAATTGCCAACTACATTTTATTTGGCCCAAAAAATAACTACAAGAATAAAACTATATCTAAAATAGCCCTAAACATGTTTCACAATAAAAATCATTTTTAGCTGTTACTATATGCTAATCCAAAGGTATATTCTGATAGGCCTTGTCTTACTGAACCCAACGATATAAAGTTTGCAAAAATCCAACGTGTCGTTTGAAAGTTATAAGCATTTGAAGTTTGAATCAAATTCTGGTTTTAAATTCTGTTTTAATCTAAATTCCTGCCACGCGTCGTGTTTCTCGGGCGTGCAGTTCGACCGGATCGCCTTCTGAGCCGTTGGATTTAAGTAGCGTTGCGCGGCTCAGATCTGTCCTTACCCCTTCGTTAAGTGATCTGTTTCCACGCGTGGGATCCAGATCTAACGGCTAAGATTCATCTAACCTAAAACGGCGGGCGCCACGGGCATGACGGCGTCGGCTTGGCGTGCGCGCTCGGGCCATTCTAGGATGCAAGGATGCGCTACCAGATCCGTGAAGGTGTCTGAAGCTCGAGGTGGTGCTCTCGCGAAGGGTGCTCGGAGATGGGCTCCGGACCTCGTCGGAGTAACGGCGGCGTCGGTCGCTTGCAGATGTGGTGCTTGCCGCGGTTTGGTGTCGCCCTAACACAAGCCCGTGGCATCAGGAGTTGCGCAATACGCAGGCAAGCAAGCTCGTGTGGAAGAGAGGCAGGTGCTCAAACTTCTGGAATTGCTTGCCGGAGTTCGCGACAATGTCACGGTCGTCGTTGTTGGCGTGGTTCTCGTCGCCGCGCTAGGCCAAAACATGGACACCGCCGATGCGCGATGTCGAGGATGCTATGCGTGTCAACCGAGGGCAAGGGTGGTTACCTACGAAGAGGGTCGCGGGAGTTCTTGCGAGACGGTGGCGCAGTTGACGCCAAGGCTAGGGATCATGCGAAGCAAACGGCGAGTGTCGAAGATGCGTATGAGTTCTGAACAAGATGGTGTGAATGAGAGGCAAAGGGAGCTCGAGACTTACGGAATTCGGCCGCGATCGTCGGAGACGGGTTGCAGAGAGCAATGCGCGCACTGGGGCGTTCAAGGTTCGGGGTTTTGGGGAAAAGAGAGGGGATGAGGGTTTCTTATAGCTGGCTCGGCGAGAATCACCGAGCCAATAACTCGAATTGATGCCGCGAATCAAGACCGTAAACGCCCGCTTGATTTGGGGAATGAATGGGTCGTCTTGGTGGAGACGACGGTGTCGTGGCCCGCTTGTCGCTGATACGCGCAAGTTTTCGGGGTCCGGTCAATGTTCAGTGCGTCGTCTGCGTGAGAGGAGGAAAAGAAATCCCCGGGTGGGCTTGCTGGGCTGGATTAGTTGCTGGGCCAGATTCTGGCCGCTTGGCCTTTTCCATTTCTTTGCCCTTTTCTTTTTCTGTTTTCTATTATCTGAATTGATTTTGATATGTTTTCAAATCCTTTTTGAATTCAAACAAATTTGGGGATCCTTGTAGGGTTCTGTGGTTTCAAATGCAGTTATTTGACCAAGTAGTTACCTTGTAGGGTTTGGTCATGCTTGGTTTTCAAAATGAACAGAGATTTTTGCTATGGTTGCCATTATTTGAATTTAGGGTTTTGAATCACTTCTAAGTTTTTGAATCATGGTAGAGTTTCACACTATCTTTCCAACAATGGAGTCAAATAAAACAAGTACTTAAGTTTTCCAAATTTCAAAGTGTGATGGTCATCTTGGAATCAAATGCCCACATGAAATCATAGACTCAACCTCTGTTTCTAAGTGATTTTTGATAAACCCTAAATGAATGAATGAGATGTATATATGATTGAAATGAGTTTTGAAACCATGATTTTGGGGATGTTACACCGGACCATTCCGGATCACCTCGTGATATCCCGAATCCCATCCGAGACTCCGAACAACATTCGGTCTCTTTCTCATAATACCATAACTACTCAAACAACGTCGAATCCTTAAGTGTGTCTCCCTACGGTTCGTGAATTATGCGGACATGATCGAGACACTTCTCCGAACAATAACCAATAGAGGAATCTGGAAATTCATATGGCTCCCACATATTTCTACGATTACTTTGCGATCAAATGAACCACTTACATACGATACCAATTTCCCTTTGTCTCACGATATGTTACTTATCCGAGGTTATGATCGCGGTATCTCTGCATACCTAGTTCAACCTTGTTACCGATAAGTACTCTTTCTCGTTCCGTGATATGTGATCCCTTGTGACCAAGTCACATGCTTGCAAGCCAATTGGATGACATTCCACCGAGAGGGCCCAGAGTATATCTATCCGTCATGTGGATGGACAAATCCCACTCTCGATCCATGTGTTTCAACCAATACTTTCCGAACACTTAATGCCACCTTTATAGCCACCCGATTCACGGTGGTGTTTGATGTCATCAAAGCATCCATCCGTAAAGGTGATATGCATGATCTCATGGTCAAGGAATGAGGTTACTATGTATCAGAAAGCATATAGCAATTGAACTATTGAAATGACTTGATCTTTATGCTACGCTTATCTATAGGAGTATGTCCACCATATCATTCTCCTAACGATATGATCTTGTTGTTGATAACATCTCAATGTTCATGATAGGGAAACCACAATCATTAATCAACCAACAAGCTAGTGAAGTATAGAGGCTATATTAGGGACTTCAAATCAAGTTTACAAATCACACAAGTATTAATGGTTTCCTTGTTAATACTATTATAGCATGAATGTAAACATTTATCATAAACACAAAGATATAATAATAACTACATTTATTATTGCCTCTAGGGCATATCTCCAACAGTCTCCCACTTTCACTAGAGTCATCTAATCTAGATTACATGGTAATATATCGAACACCCATGGCAGTTTGGTGTTGGTCATGTTTTGCCCTTGGGAGAGGTTTAGTCAATGGATCCGCCACATTCAGATCTGTGTGTACTTTGCAAATCTTTATATCCCCATCCTGGATATGTTCTCGAATAGCGTGAAAACGCAGCTTGATATGCTTGACTTCTTGTGTGACCTTGGTTCTTGCATTGGCTATGGCTCCCATGTTATCACAAGAGATAGACATTGGGTCCAACAGACTTGGAACCACACCAGCTCTATAATGAACTCTTTCATCCATATCGCTTCTTGTGAAGCCTCCAAGCGACCATGTATTCGATTCAGTTGAAGATCTCGCCACAACGCTTTGCTTTGCACCTCCAGCTAATCCGCACCATTCAAAATAAATACGATCCGGATTGTGATTTAGAATCATCCGGATCGGTGTTCCAACTAGCATCGGTGTAACCATTAACAACGGTGTTCATCACCTCCATAAGAAAGAACCATATCCTTAGTTCTTCTCAAGTACTTAAGGATGTTTTTGATCATTGTCCAATGATCCACTCGATCACTTTGATATCTGCTAGTTAAACTAACAAAGATATGCAATGTCGGGTCTAGTACATAGCATGGCATACATTAGAGATCCTATGGCTGAGGCAGGAGTCTTACTCATCCTTTCTCTATCTTCGCCGATGTCGGACTTTGAGTTTTACTCAAGGTCGATAAGCAACATGGGCAAGAACCCTTTCTTGCTTTCTTCCATTCCAAATCTCTTTAGAACTTTGTCCAAATATGTACTCTGTGACAATGATATTTGGCGTTTTGATCTATCTCTATAAATCTGTATGCCTAATATGTAAGCTGCTTCGCCAAGATCCTTCATTGAAAAACTATTATTCAAATATTCCTTGACACTATTAAGAAGGTCTACATCATTCTCAATCAACAATATGTCATCCACATACAGTATTAAGAATGCTACAGATCTCCCACTCACTTTCTTGTAAATACAAGCTTCTCCATAAGTTTGCATAAAACCAAAACTTTTGATTACCTTATCAAAACGTTGATTCCAACTTCGGGATGCCTGCTTCAATCCATAGATGGACCGTTGAAGTTTGCATACCTTGTTAGCATCTTTAGGATCGACAAAACCTTTGGGTTGCATCATATACAACTCTTCATTAATGTCTCCATTGAGGAATGCTGTTTTGACATCCATCTGCCATATCTCATAATCATAATATGCAGCGATTGCTAACATAATCCTCACAGACTTTAGCTTCGCTACCGGTGAGAAAGTCTCATCGTAGTCAACTCCTTGAATTTGTCGAAACCTTTTGCGACAAGTCGAGCTTTATAGACAGAACATTACCATCAAGATCTGCTTTCTTCTTGAAAATCCATTTGTTCTCGACAGCCTTCCGCCATCCGAAGTCCACCAAAGTCCACACTTGGTTTTCGTACATGGATCCAATCTGATTTCATGGCTTCTTGCCATTTATTGGAATCTGGGCTCATCATAGCTTCCTCATATGTCTCGGGGTCATCGGTGTTGTCCACCAACATGACACTCATAACGGAATCATACCAACTGGAGTGGTACGAGTTCTCGTGACCTCCGAGGCTCAGAGCAACTTCAACCAAGTTTCATGATCATCATCATTAGCTTCCTCTCTAATTGGTGCAGGCACCACAGAACTTCTTCCGTGTCGCGCTACTCGCAATTCGAGAGAAGGTTCGACAACCTCGTCGAGTTCTACTTTCCTTCAGTCACTTCTTTCGAGAGAAATTCCTTCTCTAGAAAGGATCCATTCTTGGCAACGAATGTTTTGCCTTGGATCTATGATAGAAAGTATACCCAATAGTTTCCTTCGTATCCTATGAAGACGATTTTTCCGCTTTGGGTTCAAGCTTGTCCAACAGAACTTCTTTACATAGGCTTCAGATCCCCAAACTTTAAGGAACGACAATTTAGGTTTCTTCCCAAACCATAATTCATACGTGTCGTTTCAACGGATTTAGACGGTGCCCTATTTAAAGTGAATCTGTTTTTCTAATGCATAACCCCAAAATGATAGCGGTAAATCTGTAAGTGACATCATAGAACGAACCATATCTAAGAGAGTTCGATTACGACGTTCGGACACACCATTACTGTTGTGGTGTTCCGTGGTGTCAATTGTGAAAGTATTCCGCACTTCTTTAAATGCTCGCCAAACTCATAACTTAGATATTCACCTCCACGATCAGAACGTAGAAATTTAATCTTCTTGTTACGTTGATTCTCTACCTCACTTTGAAACTCCTTAAACTTCTCGAAAGTTTCGGACTTATGTTTCATGAAATAGATATACCCATATCTACTCAAGTCATCCGTGAAGGTAAGAACATAACGATAACCACCGCGCGATGCTAGACTCATTGGACCACACACATCGGTATGTATGATTTCCAATAAGTCCGTAGCTCGCTCCATCATACCAGAAAATGGAGTCTTAGTCATTTTACCCATCAGACATGCTTCACATCTTTCAAGTGATTCAAAATCAAGTGATTCAAGAAGTCCATCAGAATGGAGTTTCTTCATACGTTTCACTCGATGTGACCAAGACGATTACACATATAGGTCGAATTATCGCTGATTTCAAACGTTTAGCCTCAATGTTGTTGATATGTGTATTTCCACTATCGAGATTCAATAAGAATAGACCATCTATCAAAGGTGCATGTGCATAAAACATATTACTCATATAAATAGAACAACCATTATTCTCAGATTTAAACAAGTAACCGTCTCGCAATAAACAAGATCCCGATATAATGTTCATGCTCAACGCCCAAATAACAATTATTTAAGTATAAAACTAATCCCGATGGTAGATGAAGGGGTAGCGTGCCGACCGCGATCACATCAACCTTTGATCCGCTTCCACGCCGCATCGTCACCTCGCTCTTCGCTAGCCTCGCTTATTCTGCAAAGACCTGTTTCGAGTTACAAATATGAGCAACCAAACCAAGATCAAATACCCGGGCACTACTACAGTACTAGTGAGATACACATCAATAACATGTATATCGATATACCTTTCTTCTTGATGTTGCCGTTCTTCAAATCCGCCAAGTACTTTGGGCAATTCCGCCTGACCTTCTCCCTTGCAAGAAACACTCAAGATCGTGCTTAGGTCCAGCCTGGTCTTCTTCGGCGTGGTAGCTTTCTTACCACCCTTCTTGAAGTGTCCCTTTGGCTTAGACTTGCCTTTCTTGAATTTGGTGGTCTTATTGACCAACAACACTTGGTGCTCTTTCTTGATCTCCACTTCAGATTTCAACATGGCAAAGAGTTCGCAACGTCTTGTTCATGTTCGCATGTTATAGTTCATCACAAAGTTCTTGTAACTTGGTGGTAGTGATTGAGGACACGGTAAATCCCCAAAGCATTAGGAATCACTATACCCAAGCTTTGAAGTTTGTTTGCGTGCCCGGACATCTTAAGCACATGCTCACTTGACGGAGCTGCCCTCTTCCATCTTGCGGTTAAAGAACTTTTCGAAGCCTCATAGCTTTCAATTGCCGCATGAGTCTCAAAAATCAATTTGAGATCCTCGACAATATCATATGGGTCGACTCTTCAAACCTTTTCAAGCTCGATTCTAAACCATACAAGATAGCACACCGAACTATGGATCTTGATTCTTCCGAGCGAGGTAAACATTCTTTACTTCATCGGAAGCATTGTGCAGGTGGCAATGCGGTGCATCCAAAGACATAGGTCAAATTACCAGCTGTGAGGACAACCCTCAAATTGCGGAACCAATCCGCGAAGTTGCTTCCATTGTTTTTCAACTTTTCTTTCTCTAGGAACGCATTAAAATTGATGGTAGGGGATGCCATTGATCTACAACATATTTGCAATAGTTTAGACTAAGTTTATGACAAACTGAGTTCAAATTAATTAATGAAATTAAACTAGGTGAACTCCCACTCAAAACAACATCCCTCACATTGTTTTAGTGATCACACGAACCAAATCCACCATATCAACACCGATCATCACGAGAGTTTACATAGTTTCAATGGCGAACAATCGACATGTTCATCACATCTACTATATGATTCATGCTTTACCTTTCGGTGATCCGTGTTCCGAGACCATGTCTGTACATGCTAGGCTCGTCAAGATCAAACCTTAGTTTCTGCATGAGCAAATCTGGCTTGCTCACGTTGTATACACTTGCAGAATCTAGAACACCCGATCATCACGTGGTGCTTCGAAACAACAAGCTTTAGCAACGGTGCTAACTAAGGGTGAACACTTTTATGATTTGAAATTGATGTGCATGAGGGATCATCTTATAATGCTACCGTCGTCTACTAAGCAATACAAGATGCATAAAGGATTAACATCACATGCAATTCAATATATATGTGATATGATATGGCCTTTCTTCTATGTGCCTCCGATCTCCATCTTCAAGCACGAACATGATCTCCATCATCACCGGCATTGCATCAAGGTCAATGACGCTTATCCATGGTTGTCGTCCACCGGCTTCAACTATTACAACTACTTTGAATAGGCACGCGGGTCTTAACATAAATTAAAGACAACCATATGGCTCCTGCCGGTTGCCAACTTACAATAAGGAACATTGCATAGATCAAATATAATCACAATCATGGCCATATCACATCACTGCACACCCCTGCAAAACAAAGTTAGACGCCTCTACTTTCTTTGCATATTTTACGTGGTTTGGGGCTTTCAATAAGTGTCGTTCTAACTTACGAACAAGAACCACAACATTGATACTAGCATTGTTGATTACCCGTTGTAAATTGGATCTTAACTATGCTAGGAGAAACAGCACCCATAAAGCCACTTATGCAATACAAGTTGCATGTCAAGCGTGGAGCAAGTCTCATGAACGATGTCATGTAAGGTTAGCCCGGCCGCTTCATCCCAACATACCGCAAGATGCAAAGTACACAAAAGCAATCTACAATAAAGCATCAACGCCCACAATGACCATTGTGTTCTACTGCAACAGATCTACATATAGACACGGCTCGATACCCTTTGTAGGGGTTCGTAGCATGGAAAACAAAAATTTCTATCGCATACAAACAAACAAGCCAAGATCTATCTACTAGATTGTAGCAACGAGTCGATGGAATAACTTACCTCAAGATTCCAAAGTGTTTAACGAGAGCGGATTCTCGTGGGTGATGTAGTCGCATTCTTCCGATCTCAAGATCGTAGACGATCCTTCCGGCCACGTTCTCCTAGCGCTCCCGATCGGTCACACGTTCGGATTTCGACGAAGACCTTCCTCTCCTTGTTCCAGAAAATGGAGGTTGTAGCACTCTCCTCGTGATTCCCGCAAAGACAACGGCGTGGTAAGTAGAGGGAGATCCCACAGGCTTCGCTTAAGCTTAAGTAGTATGGTGGAGCTTATGAGAGAGGCTATTAGTGGTCTAGTAATTAGACACACCAATTAGAAGGCTCTAAACCAATTAGAAGGCTCTAAACCGCTGGCTAAAGCAATTAGAAGCTCTAAACCAAACGGCTCTAAACCGAGATCTAGAGGTGAAAGTTGTGTGTCTCTAGGAGGAGCCTGCCTCCTTTTATGGGAGGGGGTCTTGGCGCCAGGAGGGAGGAGTCCTCCCAACTCGCCTAGGGCTGGGCGCTGCGGGAGGAGTCCAACCTCCTCCAGGTTGGTTCCAACTCCTCTTGCTTGTTTCCCCAGTTTCTTATTTTGGCGCTTTGACTTTCAAACCGGACATTTGACTTTTCTTTTAGGATTCAATTTAATCCTTTATTCGGACAGCAAGAACACTTAGTACATGATGCAATCATTCCAATAAGTAATGACACATTCATGTACCCCTCCCAGGAGCTTGGGACAATCCGAACCTTCTAGAACATTCGATGAAAACAGGGAATCATTCCCGAACTCAAACGGACTTTCCTTATATGAATCTTATTCTCTGACCATTCGGATCACCTCGTGATATCCGGATCCCATCCGAGACTCAACAACATTCGGTATCTTTCTCATAATACCATAACTACTCAAACAACGTCGAATCCTTAAGTGTGTCTCCCTACGGTTCGTGAATTATGCGGACATGATCGAGACACTTCTCCGAACAATAACCAATAGAGGAATCTGGAAATTCACATGGCTCCCACATATTTCTACGATTACTTTGCGATCGAATGAACCACTTACATACGATACCAATTTCCCTTTGTCTCATGATATGTTACTTATCCGAGGTTATGATCGTCGGTATGTCTGCATACCTAGTTCAACCTTGTTACCGATAAGTACTCTTTTCTCGTTCTCGTGATATGTGATCCCTTGTGACCAAGTCACATGCTTGCAAGCCAATTGGATGACATTCCACCGAGAGGGCCCAGAGTATATCTATCCGTCATGTGGATGGACAAATCCCACTCTTGATCCATGTGTTTCAACCAATACTTTCCGAACACTTAATGCCACCTTTATAGCCACCCGCCACGGTGTGTGGTGTTTGATGTCATCAAATCATCCATCCGGTAAAGGTGATATGCATGATCTCATGGTTGAAGGAATTAGGTTACTATGTATCAGAAAACATATAGCAATTGAACTATTGAAATGACTTGATCTTTATGCTACGCTTATCTATAGGAGTATGTCCACCATATCATTCTCCTAACGATATGATCTTGTTGTTGATAACATCTCAATGTTCATGATAGGGAAACCACAATCATTAATCAACCAACAAGCTAGTGAAGTATAGAGGCTATACTAGGGACTTCAAATCAAGTTTACAAATCACACAAGTATTAACGGTTTCCTTGTTAATACTATTATAGCATGAATGTAAACATTTATCATAAAAACAAAGATATAATAATAACTACATTTATTATTGCCTCTAGGGCATATCTCCAACATCTTTCTTCTTGGCTTCGGTGTCTATCTCGTCCGGGGCATACCTAGCTAATGACAAAAATTTGTCACGGTATTCCACTACAGTCATCCTTCCTTTCTTCAACTCTCGGAACTCGTCTCTCATTCTCTTAATCAAACCTGGTGGCACATGGGTTCTACTAAACTTGACCTTGAATTCCTCCCAGGTCATCATCTGGCCTCCGGTCATTGCACGAACACTGTTCCACCATGCCCTGGCATCTCCGGCTAGATAATGGGTGGCGAACAAGAATTTCTTGTTGGCTTCCACTCCAGCTACTTCTAAGTTGTTTTCCATGGTTTGCAGCCAATCATCGGCATCTAGGGGTTCTTCTGACTTGGTGAAAACGGGTGGGTTGGTATTCTGGAAATTCTTGAGTTTAAATCCTTGGTTGTCCTGGTTTCCATGGCCTTGGTTGTTGTGGGCTAGCTGGGCTATCTGTGGCAGAGTGGCTAGGTTGGCTTGACGTTAGGCTCTGTCAGCTTCACGGTCAGAAGTCAACATTTGCAGGATCTGCAACATCGGGTCCGGGGCTGAACCACTTCCTCCACGTGGCATCTGAAGATTGATATCGATCATGAGAAAAGATGGAACTTGCTAAGGTTTTGGGTTTTTTAAAATTTTTAAAGGTTTTACTCAGATTTTTCTAGCAACTTGCTTTTTCATTCATTCACTCATAGCACACAGTACAACACACACCACAACAAGGAAAAACAGATGGTTTTAAGAACCATTCTGAAATCTACGATACAGTGGGACCGACTACTACTCACTACGCTAGTGCTCGGCTACTACTCCCGGAGTTTGTGGCTTCATCATCTTGAGATCATCGATGAAGGCGAAATCATCCTCATCGGTGAAGAAGTCCATGGCACGATCCTCCGTAAAATCATCGTCATCGCTGAGATAGGAGTAAGGGTCTCCACGAAGATCTTCTCCGGCATTCTCCCTTTCCTCTAGCTGCATGTCTCTCTCGTGGATGGTCTCTTCCAGAGATGAGATGCGATGGCGAAGACGGGCAATAATGTGCTCCTTCTTGTCGAGCTGACGGCGGCGAGACTTGCGATCCTTTGCTAGAATGGCGATGGTCTGATCCTTCGTCTTGATGATGGCCGACTTGTGGTTGCAATAGTCACGACAGTTTTCCAACTCCTGCTGACGGTCATACATCATGAAGCTAAGGTGGTCCAATTGAGTCTTCAGCTCGGGGTGGTATGGGGCTTTCAGTGGTTGTCCATTTGCATCACGTCTTGGGAAAAACTCAAAGCGAGTACCCTTGATCTGATTGATGCTCTGTCCACACAGACGGGAAAGAGCTTCCTGCATTGCTCTAGCAAGTCCATCAAGCTAGTTGTTTTCCCTCAAGGTAAAATGAATTCCCTCCGCTGTGGGAGGTTCAATCTTTCCTCGGAGACTTGCAACAATTAGCCACTACAGATATTCTCCTCCTTGATCATTGAGCTGAGCTCCGAAGAACTCGAAAGTGACGCTCCGGAAGTTCAAGTGATCCATCCTCTCAAAGATAAGGTCTCCCCCATTTCCGAGTTGATAAAACTTGCTGTACTTCACGTCCATCTATAAAAATAGAGGATGAGTAGATTAGCAGAGTGATCAAGTGTGTCAAATTTTATCTATTTTGCAAGAGTTTTTTTTTTGAGAATCATGAAGTTTTATGAAAGAATTAAAGAGATAAGAATGAGAATATGTTTTTGTAAATATTTGTTTTCTTTGGTTTTTGAAACTAAGTTTTTGGTTCAACGTCCAACCTAACTAGGGTCTCCTATGGTCAGGATGGCTCTGATACCAACTTGTCAACACCCGAATTTTTCAATCCTAGATTCCTGTTATGCCATATATCGCAATCCCAGGATTACCATTTTTGCGAGACATAACAGAATTGGATACCATAGTACTTCATCCATTACAACGATACATAAGTTCTTACACGAATAGGGATCTCATGATCCAGTTCTTAATACAACATCAAGCATGAATACGTAATAACGGTAGCGAGGGCGTAAGCTCCATCTTCGGGTCACAGCAATGACGATGGGAGTTGATCCTAGTTGTCGTAACCTTCCTGGGGTCCATCCTGCAGGTACTCCTCTTCATAGTCTGGCCATGGGAATAGCCAGGGACAAAGCCATGAGTACTCTTTAAGTACTCGCAAACTAATACTGACAAGTAAAGGGGTTTTTGGATAATAGGACACTAGGCTCTAGGGTTGTTTTGCAAAAAGCCAGGTTTATCTCTACTAAGCTCCAAAGCTAGTCACATTTTTATAATTCCTAAGTGGGATCTTGTAATTCAGGTCACAACTCTATTGTGCTCAAGTCAAAGTCTCAACTCATTTCACAAGTCATTTTGAAAAGGGTCTGACGGGGGAACAGTATGGCCACTCCAACTGTCCATAACAGCGGACGCGGCTATTCGAATAGTTTGACACTCTTCAAAGATTGTACACTTTCACCACAACATTCGATACATCCGTCAGGAACAAATCCTGAATTCACCATAATTAGTATGTGCATAATCAATCCGAACCTTTCAATTACACTCCCTAGTATAAGCACCTCTCCTGTGAGTTTGGCCTCCCAACCATGACCACTGTCATCTTGGGTACTACACAGGTGGACAATCTTCACAAGGTAGCCTCAGCTCAGACCTTGGCCGTGAGGGAACTAATACTAGGTATATAAGTGTCCAGTCAAGCCCTACCCAAAATTCGGGTATTGTGATTGTACGATAAAATTGGAATGGTATCACATCCAGACAACCATTAGTTTTATAAAGGGCTAAGGCTCATGCCTCAACATTTTCATCAGCAAAATCATCAAGTGTTTGGAAACATATGTCCAAAACATTTCAATAGAATGATCCATCATTCCAAGGTTTTCATAACCATTTTCCACCAAGTACTCCCATCTAAACTTGATCAAGTTTTATGCTTAGCACTAGCATCTACAGTTGGGAATGGTAATAATGAGGGGTGGTAACTGGTGGAGTTTCACTAAGTCCAACATTATATCTTAGGCTGAGATCAAGGTTTCTAGCTTAGGCCAAATTTTATGCTCTTAGGGCAAACTTGAGCACAGCTGTCTAATATCTACCAAACTCTTAAGTAGACTCTAAGTAAGCTTTGATAAAGAAATAAAGTAAGAATCTTGCCATAAAACTAGGATTGGTTTAGCAAGTTGGTATGATCACATACGCTTAAGGCATATAGTATTCATATCACAAGCATGGGTTTGTGGCAACAATAGGGTATCTTGCAAGTGTTAGCTTGCACATTGTCAATATAAGCTTGCATAGTTACTAGCTTGCATTAGGCTTGCATAGGTATGGTATCCTGCAAGGGTTAGCTTGCATTGGTCAACTTGATTAGTAAAGCTTGCCTTGTGCAGAGCAGTGGTTGAAGTTCTCTTCGGCTTCCTCTTCGTAGTATCCTCCTTCCTCCTCGTAGTATCCTTGGTCGGTACTAGCGTCTAGGAATAAATACGAGGTACACAATCACCAATCAATACTTAACTACTTGCAATCATCACACACAAGGGTCCTATAGATGATCTAGCATCATCTCTAACATTACAAGGTTAAGGATTGGTTTAAGTCCTTTTATTTTAGAAAAGTGATTTCTACTCATTGAAAAACTACTTAAGATTTAATATTCTCCAAACTAAACATGGGATCATGTTGACACATGTCCTCACCACATATTGTAGTCCAAGAGAATGTGATTTAAAGTGGTGTCACAATTTAATAAGGTTTTACCCTTTTATTTTAATTAATTAAAGTGGCTAGAAATGCTTATGTAGCATTCTTTTATTCCTTGAACAATATTTCTGCAAGTAAACCTATACATTTTTATATATTCTGAAAGGTATGGTTAAATGTGATTTTTGAGATTTGGAATCAACTCAAAAGCTTTTATGGTTTAAATTTGAAAAATGTTTGAATGAAGAAAAGCTTGTGCCTTATTATTTTTGCTATGGGTGATCTACAGATCTTAATGACTTGAATCCAACGGGCTTGGATTAAGCATTCACAGACCTTTCCAACAAAATTGGTTTCATCCAATTTGGTGCACTGAATCAACCTGGGTTGATTTTTGAAGTTGGGTACAGAAGTGTGTTTGAACTTAAAAAGAAAAAGGTTTAATTTGAATTGCTGGGCTGCGCGGGAAATTCTAACGGGCGCCTGCTAAGCTTGCTCCCGCAGGCTGAGTAAGTGGGTGTCCCCACTCGTCAGTGACACGGGGCTGGGCGAAGCGGTATGGGGCAACGTGGGTCGTTCGATCTAGTTCTAATCCAACGGCTGAGGGTCATCGTCGACGCGAGACAGCTCCGGCGAGAACGAAACCTAGCGCGGCCAGTGGGGGTGCTGGGGCTCACCGTGCACGGGTGAGGTCGGCAGGCGTTAACGACAAAGTTGACAGCGATCCTCCCGGTACCGGTGGCTTCTCTGGGCGGCTCAATCGCTGGCTCCTTCATCCCAGAGGCGGCGGGTGGTGAAATTCCGTGAAGTGGTGCTCGCCTTGCTCGAGGATGGTGTGGCACGGTCGATGGGGAGAGGGAGTGAGGTGGTGTGAAGAAATCGTGCGGGGTGGCCTCTATTTATAGTCGGCGAGGGACCGTCGGCAAGGTGAGCTCGTCGAAGCGATGTTACGGTGCTAAAAGGCATGGGCAAGGGTAGGGGCGGTCTTTGTCTCTGGCGATGCTCAACGACATGATCGCGAGGCATGGGGCAGTGTGGTTTGGTGGAGGCGGCGCTCTGGCTAGGCGGCGTCTTGACGGCGGTGGTTATGGCAGGGCTGCTAATGGGGATGTCTGGCGGTCTCTGGGTCGGTGGTGATCGTGTGTGAGGTGAGGCGCTTGGATGCTGGGGACGCTGGTGGTGCTCTGGCGCACGCTCGGCATGGTCTGGGCACGGCTTGTGCGCGTGGTCCAGGGCTTGGCAACGCTTACGGCTGGGACAGGTAGTGGCGGTGGACGGTGGGCTGCCTCCCATACATGTTGTCTAGGCTTGCTGCTGCTCCTAGCTTGCTGTCCACATTGGGGTGACATGGGGGTGCTCGACTGTTCACCATTAATGGCAATAGCAAGCTCACAGGGGTGCTAGTGTTGGGCTAAACTTTCTAGATGATCTACTGGTTTGTGTGTGATCTAACTAGGGAACAAGTTAGGCTCAAAACACTGCACACTATAGTGTTTGTGGTTTTGTTTGATTTGTGTCTGCAACCTGTTTGAAGAAATGGCCGCATGAACTCAAGTTTTGAATTTTGAAATGAATTTTTGTGAGTTTGCTAGATTGGTTCTGGTGAGTCTGCAGATGCTTGGGTTTTGAAAGTTGAGCTTGTTTGAGTGGGTTTTGAAAAAGTGGGACCTTCCCATATGAAGAAGATTCAATTTTGAATTGTCATTTAAACTATGCATTTGAAAGTTTCTGGATGATCACAAAGTGGGCCTTGATACTCTGTTATGAGTACATTCAAGGGGTGCAAAGATCCAGAAAAGTTTCTGTTAGGTTTTGAAAGTTTGAGACAGCCAAAGTAGGCAAGTGAGTTAAATTAGCCAAAATGACCATTCACTTAATATATTTGTTTTGATTTACTTGTCTTTAGGAAAAGTGTGGGAAATGTTTTAGATGATGTTCTTTTCACCTAAGAAACATTTTACAAGCAATGGATCACACAAACAAGGTGGTTTTTAAAGAAATTCAAAATCCATGCATACACATATACATGCATTCATGAATTTATTTAGAAAAGTTTTTGTTAACCCTAAACTTGATGATTAGTGTTTTGATGATCTAAGTTTGATATTTTTGGGATGTTACAGGCGATCATGAGAGCATCATTGAGAGGGAGTGGTGAGGTCGTAGTTATCGGGGAAGGGTTGCCGGAGTTGAATATGTTCTCGGTGGCGCTCGGATGATGTCCCTGCCGAGCCTGTAGTGTACGCGTGGGCTAGCGAGCGGCACTGGGAGATGCATGGGGCGGTGGGGAGCACGCATGTGTGGAGTGGGAGGCAAGGGGTGGTCGGACGGCGACGGATTTCGCAGGAGAGCTTCGTCGGAACAGGGGGGTCGAGATTGCAATTGGGGCAGCCTGGGGGCAGAGAGGACGCGATGTCTGGGGGAAATGGAAGAGGGGAGGGAGGCGCTTAATAGAGCATGGTCGCGACGAGGTTTAAGCGAGCCGTTTAAGCGAATTAAACCACGGCATCAATGGCAGGAAACGGCCGGCGCGGTCGTCGCGGGGTGAGGAAGAAGGCTGACAGCGTGGGGCTGGCTAGTTAGTGTGTGAGAGAGAGAGGAGAGGTGGGGCCTAGCAGTCAGCGACTCAGTGGGTTTGTTCTGCGGTGAGAAAAAAAATGTTTCGGGATGGAGAGAGGGAGTGGCTAGTTGGGCCAGTGGGCTGGGTTCTTTCCCTTTTTTTTGATATGATTCATTTTTTCTTTTCCTGATTTCTTTTCCTGTTTTGATTTTGTTTAAATGTTTTCAAACCTTGTTTGAATTCAAACCTTTTTCAAGTGTTCAGTATATTTCCATATTGTTTAAACATGTATTTTAAATAGTATTTTAGGAATAATTCTTTTATTTTTCTTATGTTTTATTCTATATTAAAATAAGCATATGCCATTATTCAAATAAGATTGAATATATTTTCAAACCCTTATTTAAATTCCAATTTTTCTCAAAACCCTTTTCAGTAGGTTTATTTATTTTATGGTGTGTTAAATAATTTACTTTGAATTATTCAAAGTATTTTAATATGATTATTAATCATTTAATTTGGGCAATTATTTTTATTCTAATGAAATTCAATTATGGTTTTAATTCCATATAAATTTATTTAAATTTTTATTTTATTTCATTTAATTTAATTGAATAACTTTTACTCCACTTGGGTAAATTCCATTTATTTTTCCCTGATTTAATTAATCATTTCTATTAGGGATTTTGTCTTTATTCAAGTAGAAATAGAATTTTGGTTAATGCCATATTATTTCATTTGAATATTCTTTATCCTTTTATTTTATTTGGATTTGGATTATATTCATTTCATTTGCTTATGGATTTGGCCAGGATTTAATTTGGCTTTTAAAATACTCCTTATTTATTATTTCCTTCTTTATCTTATAGAGTCCATATCTTTTTATTTAAAGGTCCAACCTTGGTGATTCAAATTTGTAAAATCCTATTTAATATTTGTTTATCCTTTTAAATCTCTCTAGTATTATTTGCTCACCATTTGGTATGGATTTAGACAAGGGCTTCATTATCTTAGGAAATTCAATTTCCTTATCTTATTAAACTCATAAGATTTTATCTATGGCTCGAAATTAACTGAAACCAATTTCTATGGATTTATAATATTTCCATTTATCAACCTTGATCATTTATAAATGTTTTTTGACAAAAAATTTATATGGATCAAATCCATGGTCTTAGAGATATCTTGGAAATCTCCCATTAGGGTTTTAGGGTTTTGGTTTATTTCCAAGTGTTAAGTTTTCAAGATGCATTTATGAAGAATGCATTTTACTTGATTTTTATTTAGTTGGATTCAAAGTTTGTTCAAGATGGGTTTTTAAGTTTCCATTTAGAAACAAAAAGTTTCTTTTTACCCTAATTTTTGACAATTATTTATTTTGTTTATTTATTTTTCACATTTCAAAATTTGGAAAATTTTGGGATGTGACAGGCTACCACCCTTAAAAGAAATCTTGTCCCGAGATTTGGGAAGGCTAGAGGTTACAAGTTGGCTTCAAAACAACTAGGGTACTACCACCCTAGATTACATCTCTAGGAAAACATCTGCATAGTGTCCTTTGATTCCACACTTGAAACATGTGACAAGGCTGAGATCCCTCATAGGCTTGTTTGTCTTGTACTTCATCTTTTCTGGACAATTGCTTGCATAATGTCCTTGGTTATCACAATTGTAACATGTGACAAGGTTGAGTTCTTCACATATCTTCTGTGGACAAGTTGATACATAATGGCCTAGCTCTTTGCAGTTGTTGCACCACACTTGGCTAATTTCCTTATACTTCTTCTTCTTCTCTAGACATTCATTGGCATAGTGTCCCATCTCTTTGAAAGTGTAACATTGCTCTTGGGTAATATCCTTCTTGCTAGGGTTGGGGCGTTTCATCTTCTTCTTGGGTTTCTCCAAAGCTAGGAGTTCTTCTAGTTCATGCTCTTCATATCTCACCTCAAAGGTGGGAAAGTCTCCTGGTTTCCTTAATCGTTTCCTTGGATAATACATATGTTTCCTCTTTTTTCCATCAAGGTGAGTCATAGTGCATGGAGATGCAAGATGAGTTTGGCCTTTGTCTTCATCCTTCTTGATAGAAGTTGTTTTCTCATGGGGTTTTCCAAACACTTGATGTATTCCAGCTTGTTTCATTTGTTGAACTATGGAATAGATGGGGCATTGGATAGGGACATGATTATTTCCTTCACATAGGAAACAAGTATCTTGAGATGTGGGGCATTGATTAGTTGGATGTTTCTCTTAACAATTAGGGCATTGATCTTCATGCTCTTTGGAAGTGTGATCCATGTCTCCACAAATATTGCAAGATTGAGTTCCTTCTATAATATCATCATTGACATCAATGTTGTCACAAACTCCTTGGGAAGGGTTGTCTCCCATGTTGATCCTTTGATTTGTCACCTTTTGCATCAATTGGGTTTGGGTTTCCAAAAACATTTGCATGGTTGGGTCTAACTCATTGTTGTTGGCTAAAAACTGAGTTGTCACTTGGTTCAACAGGGTTTGGGTTACTATGAGTTCTCTCATGTGCATCTCTTGGTTGTTGTTGTCACCATCCTTGATGTTGGAGTTTCTTGGAGTAGTCATCTGTTTGGGTTGGATTGGGATTAGAATAGGAAAAAGATTTCTAAGGAAGAATTATAACCATACACATCACAATTCACACAAGCAATGTGCAAGCAATCACAAACAAACATTCCACTCAAACAACAAAGTTCAAGCACATTTTTAGGCAACAAAAATATTTCTGCTACACACTATAGTTGGTGTGTTTGATCTAAACTAAATACTAATATGGTGGTCCAACTATATGGTTCACTTGAGATCATTCCATCCTTCTTGGTTGCTTCTTCATGAACAAGATCTTTGTATCCTTGGAGAATTTCTTGCATCTTGGTCACAAAACTCCAAAGGTGATGATGATTCCTTCTAAGTTGTGTTTCCTAAGTCTTCAAGTCTTGAGTAATATTTCTTGTCTCACTTGTAGTCCTTAGTGCTATCCGAGTTGTAGTCCTTAGTGATCTCCAAGTTGAAGTCCTTTGAGTTTGGCGAAGTCCTTTGCTCATGGTGAGGTCTTGTCCATCAATTTGAAATAGAAAAGATGTAGAATCAAATTGAAATGTTTGAGGAAAGAGCTTACAAGATTGTTTGTAAATAAGTTTTGGAACAAAAACAACTCCTATTTTTCTAAGGGGTTTTGTCCATTGCTAGGGTTACAATCCTACATGCAACACAGTGCTCTGATACCATCTGTAAGAGGTCCCAACCTTTAATAAGGTAGAGATCTCTGTGTTTACAATGCTAGTCCCTGGATAAATAGCTAGCATCCATAGTTAAGATGTAATATCAAGAAACAAAGGTCATAATACAACTTTATAACTATGAATAAAATAATTCATTACATCTTACATAGCTCATTTGGCTATCTCATTACAATGCAGCAAAAATAACTATAGCATGGAGTCCTTCATCTTCAAAGTGCCACAGGCAAACATGTTGGTTGTAGACTTGTAATCCTAATCAACACACTTCACTAAAAATCAAACAAACCTGCAACATAATAGGTTACAACCACAAGGGTCAATACATTTGAATTGTATTGGCAAGTGATACTATGGTAGTATATTGGTGTCTATCATCTATATGCATTTGGCTAAGTGGAGCTTAGGCTTGCTTTGCTCAAAATAGGTTTTCCTTATCATTTGAAAACACTAAGTTTTTGTTTGTCAAAAATCACCCAAGGAACCACCAATAGAAATTTGTGAACCTTCACCCTTGTTCTTCCACAAGTTTTAAATTAGAAAATTGGGATGAGGAGATTCTTGATAGCTTCCAATGTCTTGATGCTCAAATTTTCCTTTGCCAGGGACATGGCTAAGTACTTAGATTTTACACTGTGCAGAGGTGGTGCAGTCTCCCCACAAGACTTGGTCTCACCAAGACAAGATCTTTCAGAAGCCTTCCCTTAGACCAGAATGGACGCTCCAAACCTATCAATCCCTCGACACCAACTGTCCATTTGGCTAAGTTATTGCAACCTATGTGATCCAGTGAGCCCATAATGCCAAGTGGCTACATTTGAAGCTTCTCAACATTTGACATCTCAAATATCTTTGTTCTGGGTGGCAATCCACAAGTGAGATACCAAGTCTTCCCAAGATATCTTGGACTTGGTGATGCCCAAGTTTTCCAAAGATACTAAACTTGTGTAACCACTCAACACAAACCTTTCTTTCCATTCCACCCAGGTGATTCATTCACTTAGTTGTTTTATTAAACAAAACACAAGTCCTTGACTTAGAAATATTCCATAGCATGAATATAATCCACCCTTGTTTTCTACTAGCTAGGCTAAGCATGATAGTAGTAGGAGTCTTAACTTAGGAAAATTTCTACTAAGGTTTCATCTACTAGGATTTCCGATGGCATAGTTTATACTTAGCAAAAATTCCATGCAAGTCCTACTTATAAATATCACTAATGCATAGTGAAAATAATAGGACAAAAGTATGAAGCATCACTTGCCTCTTTGGTAGAGAATATAAGTTCACTCCTTGATCTTGAAATAGACACACTCTTCAAATTCCACTACAATTCAATCAAGCAAGCAATATTCAATCTACCATTTTAGCAACCTTCACATAAAATAATAAAAACAAGGCAATGCATGCAAACATGCCAAAGATTGCTTTATTTGAAATAGTGGTTTCTATTAGGTTATAAACATTTGAAAACACCTATTGGTCATTTAAAAAAGTGGTAAAACCATTTGATATTAAGTTAGTGAACATGGCCGCTTTAAATCATTTTTGTTTTGCTAGAAATGGTTCAAACCAATGTAATATTTTCTAGTGTTTGACAAATACATTTTTTAAACACAAATGTTAGTGTTTTATGGTCAAGTTTTTATTATTAAAACCATTTGCCAAAGGTTTTATCTATAAACCATTTTTAATTCAAACAACATTTTATTTCATTAGAAATGCCTTTAAACAAAGTAATAATTTTCTAGAGTCCATCAAATATATTTTTAAATCCTAGAACTTGGTTTTTAGGGTCAGAGAGTTTAAATCAAATCATTTTCCAAAGGTTTTTCTCAATAAGCATTTTTAATACATAAACCATATTTTCATTTAACTAGAAATGCTTTAATTCAAAGTTTTATTCTTTAACTTCACAAAATACACTTTTAATTCCATAAGTTGGTTTATATGGTCAGTAGGTTCAAAAAAACCATTTGCCAAAGATTTATCCTAAAAACATTTCTAGAATAAATTTTATGTTCTAAATATGCCTACACAAGTTTCTGAAAAAACAACTATTTTACCAGAATCAATTCATTAAACAAAGTGCATGGTTGGAAAGTACTTGTCTTGCTGATTCCATTGATATAAAATTTGCAAAATTTGGACGTGTGTATTAAAAGTTATGAATTTTTCAAGTTTGCATATCTAATAGATCAAAATTTTCTGTTTAAATCAACTATGGACACGTGGCTCATTTCTACTGGACGATACCGCTTTGGTTGGATCGAGCTGCGCAGGCCACATGATTTCATTTAAATCGCACGGAATAGATCGTCTGAGACTGCTTCGTTAAGTTCTAATCTGAGCCACCCGATGAGGATCCAATGGCTACAGCAAGATCCGCCAGGCTGGCCGGCGTGGCAGCGGCGACACACGCCAGAGACGGAGAGGTTGCTGAGGGACTAGGTCGCGCGGGGAAGGGTGAGGATTCTCACTGTGCTCGCGTGGTTGCGGTGAAGCTCAAGGTGGGGTTGGCTACTCGAGGGGCGCACTGGAACAGCGGCTATTGCTCGCCGGAGCTTGCGGCGGCGTCGGGTGCTCTCAGGCGTGGTCGTAGCAGACACTACAAGGAACAAGAAGGCGAGGAAGAGGGTTCGTTAGGCACGGAAGAGAGTGGCGATCATGAGATCATCATTGAGAGGGAGTGGTGAGGTCAGAGTTACCGGGAAAGGGTCGCCGGAGTTGAAGATGTTCTCGGTGGCGCTCAGATGATGTCCCTGCCGAGCCTCTGGTGTATGTGCGGGCTAGGGAGCGGCACTGGGAGATGTAGGGGCGATGGGGAGCACGCATGTGTGGACTAGGAGGCAATGGGTGGTCGGACGGCGACGGATTTCACCAGAGAGCTTCGTCGGAACAGAGGGGTGCGAGCTTGCAATTGGGGCAGCCTGGGGGCGGAGGGGAGGCGATGTCTGGGGGAAATGGAAGAATGGAGGGATGGTCGCGGCGAGGTTTAAGCGATCCGTTTAAGAGAATTAAACCACGACATCAATGGTGCGGTCGTCGCGGGGTGAGGAAGAAGGTTGACAGCGTGGGGCTGCCTGGTCAGTGAGAGAGAGAGGAGAGGTGGAGCCTAGCAGTCAGCGACTCAATGGGTTTATTCTGCGGTGAGAAAAAACGTTTCGGGCGGGCGGGGGGGAGAGGGAGTGGCTAGTTGGGACAGTGGGCTGGGTTAGCTAGGCTGGGTTCTTTCCCTTTTTTTTATCTGATTCATTTTTTCTTTTTCCTGATTTCTTTTTCTGTTTTGATTTTGTTTAAATGTTTTCAAACCTTGTTTGAATTCAAACCTTTTTCAAGTGTTTAGTATATTTCCATATTGTTTAAACATGTATTTTAAATACTATTTTAGGAATAATTCTTTTATTTTTCTTATGTTTTATTATTTATTAAAACAAGCATATGCCATTATTCAAATAAGATTGAATATATTTTCAAACCCTTATTTAAATTCCAAATTTTCACAAAACCCTTTTCAGTAGGTTTATTTATTTTATGGGGTGTTAAATAATTTACTAAGAATTATTCAAAGTATTTTAATATGATTATTAATCATTTAATTTGGGCAATTGTTTTTATTCCAATGAAATTCAATTATGGTTTTAATCCCATATAACTTTATTTAAATGTTTCTTTTATTTCATTTAATTTAATTGAATAACTTTTACTCCACTTGGGTAAATTCCACTTATTTTTACCTGATTTAATTAATCATTTCTATTAGGGATTTTGTCTTTATTCAAATAGAAATAGAATTTTGGTTAATTACATATTATTTCATTTGAATATTCTTTATCCTTTTATTTTATTTTATTTGGATTATATTCATTCCATTTGCTTATGGATTTGGCCAAGATTTAATAAAGTTCATATCTTTTTATTTAAAGGTCCAAACTTGGTGATTCAAATTTGTAAAATCCTATTTAATATTTGTTTATCCTTTTAAATCTCTCTAGGATTATTTGCTCACCATTTGGTATGGATTTAGACAAGGGCTTCATTATCTTTGGAAATTCAATTTCCTTATCTTATTAAACTCATAAGATTTTATCTATGGCTCCAAATTAAGTGAAACCAATTTCTATGGATTTATAATATTTCTATTTATCAACCTTTATCATTTATAAATGTTTGTTGCCAAAAAATTTATATGGATCAAATCCATGGTCTCAGAGATATCTTGGAAATCTCCCATTAGGGTTTTAGAGTTTTGGTTTATTTCCAAGTGTTAAGTTTTCAAGATGCATTTATGAAGAATGCATTTCACTTGAATTGTATTTAGTTGGATTCAAATTTCATTCAAAGTTTGTTCAAGATGGGTTTTTAAGTTTCCATTTAGAAACAAAAAGTTTCTTTTTACCCTAATTTTCAACAATTATTTATTTTGTTTATTTATTTTTCACATTTCAAAATTTGCAAAATTTTGGGATGTGACACTTTCACTCAATCACACTACAAGATTATACAAAACTCCACCTTGGTGGATCCATACATCGAGGAAAGGAAGAATGTTGTATGTTCCAAAAACCAGGGGCAGACTGACTCCTGGATTAAAGTTGAACACATGGCAACTTTCACTTGTTGGTTGCAGACACATATCATGAATAACACCATTATTGGAGATCATTTGTACTTGTTTGTGTTAGAGATATGCCCTAGAGGCAATAATAAATGTAGTTATTATTATATCTTTGTGTTTATGATAAATGTTTACATTCATGCTATAATAGTATTAACCAGGAAACGTTAATACTTGTGTGATTTGTAAACTAAATTAGAGTCCCTAGTAAAGCATATTCATAGTACTAGCTTGTTGGTTAATAGATGATTGTGGTTTCCCTATCATGAACATTGAGATGTTGTTAACAACAAGATCATATCATTAGGATAATGGTATGATGGACATACTCCTATAGATAAGCATAGCATAAAGACCAAGTCATTTTAATAGCTCAATTGCTATAAGCTTTCTGATACATAGTACCCTAATTCCTTCGACCATGAGATCATGCTTATCACCATCACCAGAAGGATGCTTTGATGACATCAAACACCACACCGTAACTGGGTGGCTATAAAGGTGGCATTTAGTGTTTGGAAAGTATGGGTTGAGACACATGGATCAAGAGTGGGATTTGTCCATCCATATGACGGATAGATATACTTTGGGCCCTCTCGGTGGAATATCATCCAATTAGCTTGCAAGCATGTGACTGCCTCACAAGGGATCACATACCATGGGAACGAGAAAAGAGTACTTATCGGTAACAAGGTTGAACTAGGTATGTAGAGATACCGACGATCAAAACCTCGGATAAGTAAACTATCATGAGACAAAGTAAAATTGGTATCGTATGTAAGTGGTTCATTCGATCGCAAAGTAATAGCAGAAATATGTGGGAGCCATATGAATTTCTAGATTCCTCTATTGGTTATTGTTCGGAGAAGTGTCTCGATCATGTCCGCATAATTCACGAATCGTAAGGAGACACACTTAAGGATTCAATGTTGCTGAGTAGTTATGGAATGATGAGTATGAGACCGATTGTTGTTCGGAGTCTCGGATGGGATCCGAGATATAATGAGGAGATCCGGAATGGTCCGGAGAATAAGATTCATATAAGGAAAGTCCTGTTTCGGGGTTGGGGAATGATTTCGGTGTTTTCATCGGGAATGTTCTAGAAGGTTCCGGAAGGTCCGACACTCCGGAGGGGAAGGGTACATGAATGTGTCATGACAATGTGGAATGGTTGCATCATGTACTAGGTATCATGGCTGATCAAAATAAATGGATAAATCAAATCCTAGTTTGAAAAGTCAAACGCCAATTTGAAAAGTCAAACGACAGTTTTGCTTGGTGGAGGGAGAGTAGGAAATCTACTTGTGGAGGAGTTACTCTCCCTCCACCCAACGGACAAGGAGGCCGACTTGGGGGAGGACTCCATCCCCTTGGCCGGCGCCCTCCCACCTATAAAAGGAGGGGCAGGGGTGCCCCTCTTCCCTACACCTCTCTCCACCAAAACCCTAGCCCTAGCCGCCGGCCACCACAAGTCCCCGCCGACCTAGGGTTTTCCCTAGCCGCCGAGTTGGGTCTCTCCCCAACCGTAGCCGTCGGCCTAGCCTCCTCCCTTGGTTCCTCTAAACCCTAGATCACCAATACCTCTCTCATAGTCCACCATACACGCTCCGGCTTAAGGTGAAGCCCTGCGAGATCTCCCCTCTACTTCCGGTACCAGGTCGTCATGCTGCCGGATTCGCGAGGAGAGTGCTACAACCTCCGCTGTGTCACATCCCAAAATTTTCCAAATTTTGAAATGTGAAAAATAAATAAAAAAATAAACAATGGTTGATTTTCAGGGTGAGAAGAAACTTTTTGATTCCAATTGGAAACATCAAAACCGATTTGATCAAATAAAATCCTAAAGGGATGTAAAAAAAGATAAACAATTAATAAGGAAAGTTTTAATATTTGGAATTACTATTTTTGGACCTTTTAATAAAAAGATTTTATTTTCAAAAGCAAAGGTAGAATTATGATTAAAGATTATTTTATTGAGCCAAAATAAATCTTGGCCAAGCTTTTGAAATGAAATATTACTATTTTTTAAAAAGGGTAAAGGCTATTTAAATAAAATATTAAGGATTTATTAATATCCAATTTTATTAAAGTAAAGGCTTTTCCATTTTAAATAAACACTAAAACTTGTTATTTTATTTTAAATAAGTTTTTCAAGTGTTTTATTTATTCAAATTAAACCTACCGAAATGATTTTGGTATTATTTAGATTTAAAATAGAATTTAAAAAAATAAATCAAATCCTATTTGAATTAATCACTAAGGACTATTTTATTTAATTATTAAATAGATCCTAAAGGAATAAAAGTATTATTTTATTTGGACTTTGAATTGTGTTGTTAAACAGAACTAAAAATGATACAACGTTTGGTGGAAGTTTGAATTCATTTGGAGTTTGAATTGTTTGATTGAAAATCAAAACAGAAAATCAAATAGAAAAAGAAAAAGCTTACAGATTAAAAAAATGAAACAAAACAGCCCAACTAAGCAAGCCTAGCAAGGCCCAGTCGCAACCCAACTCTCCCTCCTCGTGAAAAGTTTTCACGCCAAGAACACACCCAGAGACGCTGAGCCGGTGGACCCATCTCCTCTCTCTCTCCTCACGTGACAGGCCCAAAGACGTCGTCCTCACCCGCGACCAAGTCCCCTGCCGTTGCAGCTAAGTAATTCCGGCGATGAATACGCTTTGATGGTGGCCTTAATTCCTTGCAATGACCACGCTCGTTAAATCTCCCCACTCTCCTCTCTCTTTCCCCCAGACAGCGCCTCCCCTCTGCCCCAGGGCTGCCCAGATTTTCCCTTGCACCGCCTCGGACTCCGACGAGCTTCGTGATCAATTCCGGCCCCGTCCAGCCTCGCCTGACTCCCACTACACACTAGCATGTTCCCCACCTCCTGGAGCATCTCCTCGTGCCACCCGTTCGCCCACGCTTGCCCAGAGCGTCCGCAAGGACAAGCTCGACTCGCCACCGCCGTCTGCCATTGCTCCGTCGAGCATCCCAGGTGAACTCCGACCACCCTAAGCTCTCTCGATGATGCACCTATCTTCCCTAGATCAGTGTGCGTCTAACCATACCCCTACGTTGCCTTAGGGTGACCTGCAGCCTCACCTCCACCAGCAAACAGAGCCACCCGTCGTCAGTAACTACTCCGGCGAGCAATCATCGTCGTTCCTGAGCGCCCCTCGCCAAACCATCAACGCCTTGAGCTTCACCAGGACCCTGCGAGCACGGTGAGCACCTCCGCTTCTCCCCTTGCTTCCTGTAACTGCCGCGACGCCATTGTCCGATCGCGCCGTTGCCCACCGCCGCCAGATCTTGGTCGAGCCGTGGAGTCGCGAGCGAATCGTATGGCTGCGATTAGATTTTAACTGAAAGGGTATGGGCGCATCAGAGCCGAGCGATTTAACTTAGATCCAACGATCCAGAGAGCCCGATCCACCCGAAGCAGTACCGGCCAATTAGATTGCGCCACGTGGACGAAGTTTAGTATAAAAAACAGAAATAGAATCTGATTGAATTGCAAATTTGTAAATTGCATAACTTTTGATCCACACGTCCAAAATTTGCAAATTTTATATCAATAGAATCAATAGAACAATTACTTTGCAACCATGCAATTTGTTTAATGATTTTCTTCTGGAAAATTGGTTGAATTTGTAGAAACATGTGTAGGCTTATTTTGAATATAAAAATTGTTCTAGATAAAATTTTAATGTGAAATCTTTGCAAAATGGTTTGTTGTGAACCTACTGACCTTAGGAACCAACTCATGGATTTAAAAATGAATTTTGTGAAGTTTAGTAATAAATACTTGAATTAGCTCATTTCTAGTCTAATAAAAATATTGATTTTGATATGGAAATGATTTTTGAGTAAAACCTTTCGAAAATGTTTTTATTCAAACCTTATGACCCTAAACACCAAGTTTTGTGAATTAACAACTTATTTGATGAACAATATAAAATTATTGCTTTGATAAAAGCATTTTCAACCACATAAAATATTGATTTGATTTAGAAATGGTCTATAGATAAAACCTTTTGCAAATGGTTTTACCACTTTAGAAAATGACCACTTTAAACTTTATAATGTTTAGAGCTTAGTAGAAACCACCTTTGCAAATAAAACTATCCTTTGCATGCTTGCATGCATGACCTTGTTTCTATTATTTTATGTGTGATAAATTGTTTGAATATTGGTTGGAATGCTAGTTGAATTGTGTTTGATTGATTGAATTGTAGTGGAATTAGAAGAGTGTGATATTTGCAAGATCAAGAAGTGAACCAACATTCTCTACTAAAAAGGCAAGTGACACTATCATCCAAGTCCTATTATTTTCATTACACTTAGTGGATTTTTGAAACATGCATGATAAAGATTTCTATATTTTATGCTATGCTAAATCCTAATAGGATACCCTTATATATTCCTTAGTGGAAACAATGTAGTTGTAGTATGCTTAGCCTTTCTATATAATGGGATGGGATACATGATATTATTATATGAAGAGTTGAAAAGACTTATGTTTTATATAATAAAACAAGTACTCAATGAACCACCTGGGTGGACAAGGATACTCAAGTTTTGGACAAGGTGGCAACAAAAGGAACCATGTTTATATGGCAATCTCTTTTTGTTGTGCACTAGAAGAAAACCACCGAGGGACTTAGAGATTGAACATGTTTCTCATACAGTGGCTTCCGTGTACAACCACATGCTAAATGGGCTCTGGCTTAGTCAACTACATAGTGGAAGACCCATGCATTAGCATCTTCAGGTTAACTAGGATTGTGTAAGGGAACATGTAACCCTACATTGGTGCCTGGATGACAAGCTAGCATTGTGTATTGGGAGGACTCCTATGGAAAGACTTTGTCACATTCTCAATCTGCCAGTACTCCATCTTGGTGAGTACTTATCCAGCGGCCACTGGTGGCATCAAGATGAGATTGTGTCATGTGGGTAAAGTGTACAACTTCTACAGAAGATCAAAATTCTAAGTACTTAGCCGTGTCCCCGGTTGTGGACAATACTGAGCAACTAAGGCCTAAAGCTATGGAAGATCTCGACATTCCAATTTCTCAAAGTAAAACTTGATGGTGACAACAAGGGATTTGAAGCACTTGGAGTTTTCCAAGAAGTGCAGAAAGATTTGACAAAAGATCAAAACTATTTTGAAAAGATAGGATAAAACTATATTGCTTTCTGCAAATGAGCCTAGACCCTACTTAGCCAAATATGCATGTAATGATAGGATCCACATATTTCTACATAGTAGTGAAACTTGCCAATACAATTCAAATGTATTGACCTTTGTGGCTGCAACTTATTATGTTGCAGGTTTGTTTGATGTTAGTGGAGTTTAATGATTAGGATTACAAGTCTACAACCAACATGATTGCCTGTGGCACTTTCAAGATGAAGGACTCCATGCTTTATAGATATTCTGCTGCAATGTAATGTGATAGAAAAATGAGCTATGTAAGATGTAATTAATTAATTTTATTCCTGGTTATAAAGTTGTATTATGACCTTTGTTTCTTGATATTACATCTTAACTATGGATGCTAGCTATTTATCCAGGGACTAGCATTGTAAACACAGGGATCTCTACCTTATTAAAGGTTGGGAACCTTACAGATGGTATCAGAGCACTGTGTTGCTTGTAGGATTGTAACCCTAGGATTGGACAAAACACCTTAGAAAAATAGGAGTTGTATTTGTTTCAAAAACTTATTTACAAACAATCTTGTAAACTCTTTCCTCAACCTTTTGGTTTTGATTCTACACCTCTTCCTTTTCAACTTGATGGACAAAGCCTTCACCATGACCAATGACTTCAACTTTAGTTCCACCAAGGACTTCAACTTAGACATCACTAAGGACTACAAGTGAAAACCAAGAGACATTAGATTGCCTACCAAAAACATTGATATCAAGTTTGTGTATAGATCATATTGACCTATGGGGTATGACTATACTAAGTTAATTATTTCAAGAAAACTTGTTGTTTCCTTCAACTCATGAGTTAAGCTCATAAGTTGATAAGTGAATAGTTGCTTGTTGATTGCTTGATGGTTTGATTGAACTTGATTGTTTTGGGTGGTGTGTTAGAAATTCCTTAGACCTATCTATCATTACTTATCCCTATCAAACCAACATATGCCTCCCCGACGTGCCAATCCCAACCCAAACAAAAACAACATCACTCCCGAGATGCAGCAGATATTGGCAGCTCAAGCTCAACTGATGCAGATGATGACACAGTTTAGGCAAAATCAGAATCAGAACAACAACAACAACAACAACAACAACAAAAACAACAACAACAACAACAATCAGAATAATCCTCCAGCACATGACATGCTCACCAGGTTTCTGAAACTAAGGCCTGCAAGGTTCTCTGGAACAACTGATCCAATGGAAGCCAATGACTGGTTACGTTCGGTGAATAAGGACTTAGTGACTGTTGGCTGCGCCGACGAAGAAAAATTTAGGTTTGCATTACATCTGCTTGAAGGACCAGCGGCAACATGGTGGGACAACTTTCAGATCACCACTCCCCTTGAAGATGTAACTTGGGCTATTTTTGAGGATGGATTCAGAACAACTCACATCTCACCTGGAGTGATGTACTTGAAGAAAAAGGAGTTTCACAATCTGAAACAGTGTCACCTCAGTGTGGCTGAGTATATTGAAGAATTCAACAATCTGGCACGATATGCACCGGATGAAGTTGATACAGATGCTAAGAGAAAAGAAAAATTTCTTGAAGGACTTAATGATGAGTTGAACCTGCAGCTAGCTGTTGCCTATGTCCCAACTTATCAATCACTCTGTGACAAAGCCACTATTTTGGAAAACAAGATGAATCAAGTTGAGAATAGAAAGAGGAAGCATAAACTCAAGAATCACTCAGGATCATCAAAAAAGAAGCATTCATTCAAAAAGAGCAATGAAGATTCTGAACCACATCAGTATCACTACAACAACAATGGAAGTGAAAATAATGGAAATGATACTGACAATGGAGATGACCTTGGTCAGAATCAACAAGATACTTTCAGGAAGAAAGACATTAGCCAGTTGCAATGCTATAATTGCAAGGAGCTTGGACACTATGCATCATACTATCCTGAGAAGAAAGAGAAAAAGGATGCTAGAAGAGCCAATGGAAATGACTCCAATGTGACCCTGAAAGGACATGTGAACCACATTGACATGGATGGAAACTTTGAAGAGATAGAAGAAGTGGATGTCAGAAACTAGCTAACTCAGTTGAGTCAAATAAGGATTCCTTGTCTAGACATCAAGTGCTGAACCCATAGTCAAGTGAACCATCAATGTAACCCTATGAGACTTTATTTTTAAGGGTGGTAGTACCCTAGTTGCCTTGAAGCCAACTTGTAACCCTAGCCTTCCCAAATCTCGGGACGATATTTATTTTAAGGGTGGTAACCTGTCACATCCCAAAATTTTCCAAATTTTGAAATGTGAAAAATAAATAAACAAATAAACAATGGTTGATTTTCAGGGTGAGAAGAAACTTTTTGATTCCAATTGGAAACATCAAAACCTATTTTTATCAAATAAAATCCTAAAGGGATTTAAAAAAAGATAAACAATTAATAAAGAAAGTTTTAATAATTGGAATTACTATTTTTGGAACTTTTAATAAAAAGATTTGATTTTCAAAAGCAAAGGTAGAATTATGATTAAAGATTATTTTATTGAGCCAAAATAAATCTTGGCCAAGCTTTTGAAATGAAATATTACTATTTGTTAAAAAGGGTAAAGGCTATTTAATAAAATAATGAGGATTTATTAATATCCAATTTTATTAAAGTAAAGGCTTTTCCATTTTAAATAAACACTAAAACTTATTATTTTATTTTAAATAAGTTTTTCAAGTGTTTTATTTATTCAAATAAAACCTACTGAAATTATTTTGGTATTATTTAGATTTCAAATAGAATTTTAAAAAATAAATCAAATCCTATTTGAATTAATAACTAAGGACTATTTTATTTAATTATTAAATAGATCCTAAAAGAATAAAAGTATTATTTTATTTGGACTTTGAATTGTGTTGTTAAACAGAACTAAAAATGGTACAAAGTTTGGTGGAAGTTTGAATTCATTTGGAGTTTGATTTGTTTGATTGAAAATCAAAACATAAAATCAAATAGAAAAAGAAAAAGCTTACAGAATAAAAAATGAAACAAAACATCCCAACTAAGCAAGCCCAGCAAGGCCCAGTCGCAGCCCAACTCTCCCCCTCCCTCAGTGAAAAGTTTTCTACGCGCAAACACACCCTCAGAGACGCTGAGCGGTGGAACCATCTCCCTCTCTCTCTCCCTCGCTGACAGACAGGCCCCACGCCAACACGTCGTCGTCCTCACCCGCGACCAAGTCCCCTGCCGTTGCAGCCGAGTAATTCCGACGATGAATACGCGTTGATGGTGGCCTTAATTCCTCGCAATGACCACGCTCGTTAAATCGCCCCGCTCTCCTCTCTCTTTCCCCCAGACAACACCTCCCCTCTGCCCCAGGGCTGCCCAGATTTTCCCTTGCACCGCTGCGGACTTTGACGAGCTTCGCGATCAATTCCGGCGCTGTCCAGCCTCGCCTCGACTCCCACTACACACTAGCATGTTCCCCACCTCCTGGCGCATCTCCTCGTGCCACCCGTTTGCCCACGCTTGCCCAGAGCGTCGGCAAGGACAAGCCTCACCTCCACTAGCAAACAGAGCCGCCCGTCGTCAGTAGCTACTCCGACGAGCAATCGTCGCCGTTCCTGAGTGCCCCTCACCAAACCATCAACGCCTTGAGCTTCACTAGGACCCTGCGAGCATGGTGAGCACCTCCGCTTCTCCCCTTGCTTCCTCAGAATCGCCGCGACTCCAATTGCCTCGCCACCGCCCGGCCAGATCTTGGTCGAGCTGTGAGTCGTATGCGAATCGAATCGTGGCTGCGATTAGATTTTAACTAAAAGGGTATGGGCGCATCAGAGCCGAGCGATTTAACTTAGATCCAACGATCCAGAGAGCCCGATCCACCCGAAGCGGTACCGGCCAATTAGATTGTGCCACGTGGACGAAATTTAGTTTAAAAACAGAAATAGAATCTAATTGAATTGCAAATTTGTAAATTGCATAACTTTTGATCCACACGTCCAAAATTTGCAAATTTTATATCAATATAATCAGTAGAACAAGTACTTTGCAAACATGCAATTTGTTTAATGATTTTCTTCTGGAAAATTGGTTGAATTTGCAGAAACATGTGTAGGCTTATTTTGAATATAAAAATTGTTCTAGATAAAATTTTAATGTGAAATCTTTGCAAAATGGTTTGTTGTGAACCTACTGACCTTAGGAACCAACTCATGGATTTAAAAATTAATTTTGTGAAGTTTAGGAATTAATACTTGAATTAGCTCATCTCTAGTCTAGTAAAAATATTGATTTTGATATGGAAATGATTTTTGAGTAAAACCTTTGGAAAATGTTTTGATTCAAACCGTCTGACCCTAAACACCAAGTTTTGTGAATTAACCACTACAATAAAAGAATTTTCAACCACATAAAATATTGATTTGATTTAGAAATGGTCTATAGATAAAACCTTTTGCAAATGGTTTTACCACTTTAGAAAATGACCACTTTGAACTTTATAATGTTTAGATCATAGTAGATACCACCTTTGCAAATAAAACTATCCTTTGCATGCTTGCATGCATGACCTTGTTTCTATTATTTTATGTGTGTTAAATTGTTTGAGTATTGGTTGGAATGCTAGTTGAATTGTGTTTGCTGGATTGAATTGTAGTGGAATTAGAAGAGTGTGATATTTGCAAGATCAAGAAGTGAACCAACATTCTCTACTAAAAAGGCAAGTGACACTATCATCCAAGTCCTATTATTTTCATTACACTTAGTGGATTTTTGAAACATGCATGATAAGGATTTCTATATTTTATGCCATGCTAAATCCTAATAGGATACCCTTATATATTCCTTAGTGGAAATAATATAGTTGTAGTATGCTTAGCCCTGCTATATAATGGGATGGGATACATGATATTATTATATGAAGAGTTGAAAAGACTTATCTTTTATATAATAAAACAAGTACTCAATGAACCACCTGGGTGGACATGGATACTCAAGTTTTGGACAAGGTGGCAACAAAAGGAACCATGTTTTTATGGCAATCTCTTTTTGTTGTGAACTAGAAGAAAACCACCGAGGGACTTAGAGATTGAACATGTTTCTCATACAGTGTCTTCCGTGTACAACCACATGCTAAATGGGCTCTGGCTTAGTCAACTACATAGTGGAAGACCCATGCATTAGCATCTTCAGGTTAACTAGGATTGTGTAAGGGAACATGTAACCCTACATTGGTGCCTGGATGACAAGCTAGCATTGTGTATTGGGAGGACTCCTATGGAAAGACTTTGTCACATTCTCAATGCCAAGACTCCATCTTGGTGAGTACTTATCCAGCCACCTTGGTGGCATCAAGATGAGATTGTGTCATGTGGGTAAAGTGTACAACTTCTACAGAAGATCAAAATTCTAAGTACTTAGCCGTGTCCCCGGTTGTGGACAATACTGAGCAACTAAGGCCTAAAGCTATGGAAGATCTCGACATTCCAATTTCTCAAAGTAAAACTTGATGGTGACAACAAGGTATTTGAAGCACTTGGAGTTTTCCAAGAAGTGCAGAAAGATTTGACAAAAGATCAAAACTATTTTGAAAAGATAGGATAAAACTATATTGCTTTCTGCAAATGAGCCTAGACCCTACTTAGCCAAATATGCATGTAATGATAGGATCCACATATTTCTACATAGTAGTGAAACTTGCCAATACAATTCAAATGTATTGACCTTTGTGGCTGCAACTTATTATGTTGCAGGTTTGTTTGATGTTAGTGGAGTTTAATGATTAGGATTACAAGTCTACAACCAACATGATTGCCTGTGGCACTTTCAAGATGAAGGACTCCATGCTTTATAGATATTCTGCTGCAATGTAATGTGATAGAAAAATGAGCTATGTAAGATGTAATGAATTAATTTTATTCCTAGTTATAAAGTTGTATTATGACCTTTGTTTCTTGATATTACATATTAACTGTGGATGCTAGCTATTGATCCAAGGACTAGTATTGTAAACACAGGGATCTCTACCTTATTAAAGGTTGGGAACCTTGCCTGCTAGAACAAGGGAGAGGAAGGTCTTCATCGAGTACCGAACGTGTGACCGACTGCGAAAGCGCTGCCGGAACGCAGCGCCGAAAGGATCGTCTACACGATCTTGAGATCGGCAAGAGTACGACTACATCACCCACGAGAATCTGCTCTCGTTAAACGCTTTGGAATCTTAGAGGGTGATTTCCTCTATCGACTCGTTTCTACAGTCTAGTATATAGATCTTGGCTTGTTTGTTTGCATGCGGTAGAATTTTTTTGTTTTCCATGCTATGAACCCCTATAGTGGTATCAGAGTCGTGTCTATATGTAGATCTGTTGCACGAGTAGAACACAATGGTCATTGTGGGCGGTGGTGCTTTTATTATCAATTGCTTCTTGTGTACTTTGCATCTTGCGGTATGATGGGATGAAGCGGCCCGGGATAACCTTACATGACATCGTTCATGAGACTTGCTCCACGCTCAACATGCAACTTGTATTGCATAAGTGGCTTTGCGGGTGTCTCCCTCTCCCATTATAGTATAGATCCAATTTACAACGGGCACTTGATAGTTCAAGCATCAACGTTGTGGTTCTTGTTCGTATGTTAGAGCGACACCTTTTGAAAGCCCCAAACCACGTAAAATATGCAAAGAAAATTAGTGGCGTCTAACTTTGTTTTGAAGGGGTGTGCTGTGATGTGATATGGCCATGATTGTGATTATATTTGATGTATGCAATGTTCCTTATTGTAAGTTGGCAACCGGCAGGAGCCATATGGTTGTCTTTAAATTCTGTTAAGACCCGCGTGTCTATTCAAAGTAGTTGTAATAGTTGAAGCTGGTGGACGACAACCATGGAACGACGTCATTGACCTTGATGCAATGCCGGTGATGATGGAGATCATGTTCGTGCTTGAAGATGGAGATCGGAAGCACAAAGAAGAAAGGCCATATCATATCACAAACTATGAATTGCATGTGATGTTAATCCTTTATGCATCTTGTATTGCTGACTTAACGACGGTAGCATTATAAGATGATCCCTCAAGCAAACAAATTTCAAGTTTTAAAGTGTTCATCCTTAGTTAGCACCATTGCTAAAGCTTGTTTCGAAGCACCACGTGATGATCGGGTGTGTTAGATTCTGCAAGTGTATACAACGTGAGCAAGCCAGTTTT
Organism: Avena longiglumis; assembly: GCA_030063025.1. Taxonomy (NCBI): domain Eukaryota; kingdom Viridiplantae; phylum Streptophyta; class Magnoliopsida; order Poales; family Poaceae; genus Avena; species Avena longiglumis. The sequence goes on from CP125976.1 coordinate 519,445,360, forward strand.
GCTCATGCAGAAGCTAAGGTTTGATCTTGACAAGCCTAGCATGTACAGACATGGTCTCGGAACACGGATCATCGAAAGGTAAAGCATGAGTCATATAGTAGATATGATGAACATGTTGATTATTCGCCATTGAAGCTACATCAATTCTCGTGATGATCGGTTTTAATGTGGTGGATTTGGTTCGTGTGATCACTAAAACAATGTGAGGGATATTGTTTTGAGTGGGAGTTCACCTATATTAATTTAACTATTAATTAGAACTCAATTTGTCATAAACTTAGTCTAAACTATTGCAAATATGTTGTAGATCACTGTCGGCCCCTACCATCAATTTTAATGCGTTCCTAGAGAAAGAAAAGTTGAAAAACAATGGAAGCAACTTCGCGGATTGGTTCCGCAATTTGAGGATTGTCCTCACAGCTGGTAATTTGACCTATGTCTTTGGATGCACGTTGGGTGACCCACTGCGACTCTGCTACCGATGAAGTAAAGAATGTTTACCTCGCTCGGAAGACTCAGTACTCCACAGTTCAGTGTGCTATCTTGTATGGTTTAGAACCGAAGCTTCAGAAAAGGTTTGAGAATTCAGACCCACATGATATTGTCCGTGATCTCAAATTGATCTTTGAGACTCACGCGGCAATTTGAGATTTATGAGGCTTCTGAAAAGTTCTTTAACTGCAAGATGGAAGAGGGCATCTCCGTCAGTGAGCATGTGCTTAAGATGTCTGGGCACGCAAACAAACTTCAAAGCTTGGGTATAGTGATTCCTAATGCTTTGGGGATTTATCGTGTCCTCCAATCACTACCACCAAGTTACAAGAACTTTGTGATGAACTACAATATGCAAAACATGAACAAGCAGTTGCCAGAACTCTTTGCCATGTTGAAATCTGTAGAAGTGGAGATCAAGAAAGAGCACCAAGTGTTGATGGTCAATAAGACCACCAAATTCAAGAAAGGCAAGTCTAAGAAAAATGGACACTTCAAGAAGGGTGGTAAGAAAGTTACCGCACCGACGAAGAAGACCAAGGTTGGACCTAAGCACGATCTTGAGTGCTTTCTTGCAAGGGAGAAGGTCCTTTGAAGGCGGAATTGCCCAAAGTACTTGGCGGATTTGAAGAACGGCAACATCAAGAAGAAAGGTATATCCGATATACATGTTATTGATGTGTATCTCACTAGTACTCGTAGTAGTGCCTGGGTATTTGATACTGGTTCGGTTGCTCATATTTGTAACTCAAAACAGGTGCTGCAGAATAAACGGAAGCTAGCGAAGAACAAGGTGACGATGCGCGTTGGAAATGGATCAAAGGTTGATGTGATCGCGGTCGGCGCGCTACCTCCTCATCTACCATCGGGATTAGTTTTATACTTAAATAATTGTTATTTGGTGCCTGCGTTAAGCATGAACATTATATCTGGATCTTGTTTATTACGAGACGGTTACTTGTTTAAGTCCGAGAATAATGGTTGTTCGATTTATATGAGTAATATGTTTTTTGCACATGCACCTTTGATAGATGATCTATTCTTATTGAATCTCGATTGTAGTAATACACACATAAATAACAATGAGGCTAAATGTTTGAAATTGAGCGATAACTCGACCTATTTGTGGCACTGTCGTCTTGGTCATATTGGAGTGAAGCGTATGAAGAAACTCCATTCCGATGGACTTCTTGAATCTCTTGATTTCGAATCACTTGAAAGATGCGAAGCATGTCTGATGGGTAAAATGACTAAGACTCCATTTTCTGGTATGATGGAGCGAGATACGGACTTATTGGAAATCATACATACCGATGTGTGTGGTCCAATGAGTGTAGCATTGCGCGGTGGTTATCGTTATGTTCTTACCTTCACGGATGACTTGAGTAGATATGGGTATATCTATTTCATGAAACATAAGTCCGAAACTTTCGAGAAGTTTAAGGAATTTCAAAGTGAGGTAGAGAATCAACGTAACAAGAAGATTAAATTTCTACGTTCTGATCGTGGAGGTGAATATCTAAGATACAAGTTTGGCGAGCATTTGAAGAAATGCGGAATACTTTCACAATTGACACCGCCGGGAACACCACAGCGTAATGGTGTGTCCGAACGTCGTAATCGAACTCTCTTAGATATGGTTCGTTCTATGATGTCACTTACAGATTTACCGCTATCGTTGTGGGGTTATGCATTAGAAACATCCGCATTCACTTTAAATAGGGCACCATCTAAATCCTTTGAAACGACACCGTATGAATTATGGTTTGGGAAGAAACCTTGATTGTCGTTCCTTAAAGTTTGGGGTTGCGAAGCCTATGTAAAGAAGTTACAGCCGGACAAGCTTGAACCCAAAGCGGAAAAATGCGTCTTCATAGGATACCCGAAGGAAACTATTGGGTATAACTTCTATCATAGATCCGAGGGAAAAATCTTTGTTGCCAAGAATGGATCTTTTCTAGAGAAAGAATTTCTCTCGAAAGAAGTGACTGGAAGGAAAGTAGAACTCGACAAGGTTATCGAACCTTCTCTCGAACTTGCGAGTAGCGCAGCACCGGAAGAAGTTCCTGTGGTGCCTGCACCAATAAGAGAGGAAGCTAATGATGATGATCATGAAACATTGGTTGAAGTTGCTACAGAGCCTCGCCGGTCAACGAGAACTCGTACCACTCCTGATTGGTATGATCCCGTTATGAGTGTCATGTTGGTGGACAACACCGATGACCCTGCGACATATGAGGAAGCGATGATGAGCCCAGATTCCAATAAATGTCAAGAGGCCATGAAATCCGAAATTGGATCCATGTACGAAGACCAAGTATGGACTTTGGTGGACTTACCGGATGGCCGGAAGGCTGTCGAGAACAAATGGATTTTCAAGAAGAAAACAGATGCTGATGGTAATGTTACTGTCTATAAAGCTCGACTTGTCGCAAAAGGGTTTCGACAGATTCAAGGAGTTAACTATGATGAGACTTTCTCACCAGTAGCGAAGCTAAAGTCTATGAGGATTATGTTAGCAATCGCTGCATATTACGATTATGAAATATGGCAGATGGATGTCAAAACAGCATTCCTCAATGGAGACATTGATGAAGAGTTTTATATGATGCAACCCAAAGGTTTTGTCGATCCGAAAGATGCTAACAAGGTATGCAAACTTCCACGGTCCATATATGGACTGAAGCAAGCATCCCGAAGTTGGAATCAACGTTTTAATAAGGTAATCAAAAAATTTTGTTTTATACAAACTTATGGAGAAGCTTGTATTTACAAGAAAGTGAGTGGGAGCTCTATAGCATTCTTAATACTATATGTAGATGACATATTGTTGATTGGGAATGATGTAGACCTTCTTAATAGTGTCAAGGAATATTTGAATAATAGTTTTTCAATGAAAGATCTTGGCGAAGCAGATTACATATTAGGCATAAAGATTTATAGAGATAGATCGAGACGCTTAATATCATTGTCGCAAAGTACATATTTGGACAAAGTTCTAAAGATGTTTGGAATTGAAGATAACAATAAAGGGTTCTTGCCCATGTTTCCCAATACGACCTTGAGTAAAACTCAAAGTCCAGCAACATCCGAAGATAGAGAAAGGATGAGTAAGACTCCCTATGCCTCGGCCATGCTATATACTAGACCCGACATTGCATATGCTGTTAGTTTAACTAGCAGATATCAAAGTGATCCAAGAGTGGATCATTGGACAGTGGTCAAAAACATCCTTAAGTACTTGAGAAGAACTAAGGATATGGTTCTTTCTTATGGAGGTGATGAACAACTTGTTGTTAATGGTTACACCGATGCTAGTTGGAACACCGATCCAGACGATTCTAAATATCAATCTGGATACGTATTTACTTTGAATGGTGCAGCAGTTAGCTGGAGGAGTGCAAAGCAAAGCGTTGTGGCGAGATCTTCAACTGAATCGGAATACATAGTTGCTTCGGAGGCTTCACAAGAAGCGATATGGATGAAGGAGTTTATTACAAAGCTCGGTGTGGTTCCAAGTGCGCTGGACCCAATGTCTATCTACTGTGATAACATGGGCGCCATAGTAAATGCGCAAGAACCAAGGTCACACAAGAAGATGAAACACATCAAGCTATGTTTTCACGCTATTCGAGAGCATGTCCAAGATGGTGACATAAAGATTTGCAAAGTACACACATATCTGAATGTGGCGGATCCGATGACTAAACCTCTCCCGAGGGAAAAACATGACCAACACCAAACTGCCATGGGTGTTCGGTATATTACCATATAATCTAGATTAGTTGACTCTAGTGCAAGTGGGAGACTGTTAGAGATATGCCCTAGAGGCAATAAAAAATGTATTTATTATTATATCTTTGTGTTTATGATAAATGTTTACATTCGCTATAATAGTATTAACCAGGAAACATTAATACTTGTGTGATTTGTAAACTAAATTAGAGTCCCTAGTAAAGCCTCTTCATAATACTAGCTTGTTGGTTAATAGATGATTGTGGTTTCCCTATCATGAACATTGAGATGTTGTGAACAACAAGATCATATCATTAGGAGAATGGTATGATGGACATACTCCTATAGATAAGCGTAGCATAAAGATCAAGTCATTTTAATAGTTCAATTGCTATAAGCTTTCTGATACATAGTAACCTAATTCCTTCGACCATGAGATCATGCTTATCACCATCACCGGAAGGATTCTTTGATGACATCAAACACCACACCGTAACTGGGTGGCTATAAAGGTGGCATTGAGTGTTTGGAAAGTATGGGTTGAGACACATGGATCAAGAGTGGGATTTGTCCATCCATATGACGGATAGATATACTCTGGGCCCTCTCGGTGGAATGTCATCCAATTAGCTTGCAATCATGTGACTGGCTCACAAGGGATCACATACCACGAGAACGATAAAATAGTACTTATCGGTAACAAGGTTGAACTAGGTATGCAGAGATACCGACGATCAAAACCTCGGATAAGTAAACTATCATGAGACAAAGGGAAATTGGTATCGTATGTAAGTGGTTCATTCGACCGCAAAGTAGTCGTATAAATATGTGGGGGCCATATGAATTTCCAGATTCCTCTATTGGTTATTGTTCAGAGAAGTTTCTCGATCATGTCCGCATAATTCACAAACCGTAGGGAGACACACTTAAGGATTCGATGTTGTTGGGTAGTTATGGAATGATGAGTAAGAGACCGAATGTTGTTCTGAGTCTCGGATGGGATCCGGGATATCACGAGGAGATCCGGAATGGTCCGGAGAATAAGATTCATATAAGGAAAGTCCTATTTCGGAGTTGGGGAATGATTGCGGTGTTTTCATCGGGAATGTTCTAGAAGGTTCCGGAAGGTACGGCACTCCGGAGGGGAAGGGTACATGAATGTGTCATGACAATGTGGAATGGTTGCATCATGTACTAGGTATCATGGCTGAGCAAAATAAAGGGATAAATCAAATCCTAGTTTGAAAAGTCAAACGCCAATTTGAAAAGTCAAACGGCAGTTTTGCTTGGTGGAGGGAGAGTAGGAAACCTACTTGGGAAGGAGTTCCTATCCCTCCACCCGCTGTCCAAGGAGGCGTACTTGGGGGAGGAATCCCTCCCCTTGGACGGCGCCGTCCCACCTATAAAAGGAGGGGCAGGGGTGCCCCTCTTCCCTACACCTCTCTCCACCAAAACCCTAGCCCTAGCCGCCGGCCACCACAAGTCGCCGCCGCCCTAGGGTTTGCCCTAGCCGCCGAGTTTGGTCTCTCCCCAAGCCGTAGCCGCCGGCCTATCCTCCTCCCTTGGTGCCTCTAAACCCTAGATCGCCAAGGCCTCTCTCATAGTCACCATACTCACTCCGGCTTAAGGCGAAGCCCTGCGAGATCTCCCCTCTACTTCCGGTACCATGTCGTCGTGCTGCCGGAATCGCGAGGAGAGTGCTACAACCTCCGCTGCCTGCTGGAACAAGGTAGAGGATGGTATTCATCGAGTACCGAACGTGTGACCGACTGCGGAAGCGCTGCCGGAACGCAGCGCCGAAAGGATCGTCTACACGATCTTGAGATTGGCAAGAGTACAACTACATCACCCACGAGAATCTGCTCTCGTTAAACTCTTTGGAATCTTCGAGGGTGAGTTCCTCTATCGACTCGTTGCTACAGTCTAGTAGATAGATCTTGGCTTGTTTGTTTGCATGTGGTAGAAATTTTTTGTTTTCCATGCTACGAACCCCTACAGTTTGCCATGTCATGATATTCGACTATATTGACTTTCCAAGGGTACGAGATAAATGGGACCAAGATAAAAAGAGCACCAACACAAACAATGGTTTCCGCTTTGATGCAATAGACGACAATGGGTAAAAGGACACATATTATATTTACATAGAGGAGATATGATAACTTGACTATGGACCTTATTTTAAGGTCCCTTTGTTTTGCTGCAAATGGATCAAGCTGACGGGATGTAGGGTAAAGATAGACAAGATGTACAAAATGACAAAACTGGATCTCAGCAATCTTGGGTATAGAGACGAACTATTCATCATAGCCAATGATGTCGCTTAGTTTTTATATGTCAAGTACATGTCTAACAAACCAAAAAAAGCAAACGAATACATCATACGATGAGCCAAAGCGCCATATAGTTTTTTCAGGAAAAAGAAACATTGTGGGAGTGGAGGACAAGATAGACATATTATAAGATTATAATAAGTTTGATGAAATTCCGCCCGTCACAATGAACATGTAACATCCCAAAAATATTGATCATGATCATAAACTCTAATCACTAAAATTAGGGTTAACAAAAACTTTATTAAATAAAAACCAAATGAATGCATGTGTGTATGTGATGATTTGATGAATGGACTTGTGTGATTAACCTAAATAGCAAGAAATGGTTCAAAGATGAAAATAACATCATCTAAAACATTCAATCAGAAACAAATCAAGAGAAAATCAAATAAAGCTAATGGTCATTTTTGCCAATCTTGCTCACTAGGCCACTTTGAGTGTTTCTAGTCCAAGATTTCAAACATAAATTTTTCCAATTCTTTTCACCCCTTTCTAGACCAAGTAAAAGTGAATGAAATCCCACCTTTCAAACTTGTAGAAACATTTGGCAACCCCATTCAAATGACAATTAAAAATTGAATCTTTATCATATGTGAAGATCACACATTTTCCAAACCCAACCAAACCAGTGCCCCTTGACTAATCCAACTAACCCAATACTCCCTAGTATGTGCCTAGCAAACCCACCAAGTTTGAATCCAAAATTTAAATTTGAATTTCTTTCGGCTATTTCATCAAACACCTTGTGATCAGCAAACAACAAAACATTAAACACTATTTGCAGCAGTGAATTTGGCCAACCTTGTTCCGTCTCTGGTTGCAACAAGCTCTTAGTAGATCATATAGCCTCTTTAACAATCCTTAGCACCACTGTGAGTAATCCTAGCCATCAATGGTGAGCATGCCGAGAGCAAACTTTCCACCCCCATGTTGCCAGCGAGCTATAGGAAGCACTAGCCTCGCCAACCTTGTCTAGAGCACTGACCATCGTCCACCGCCACCCCCTGTCCAATGCTCGAGCCTTGCCAGCCCCTGGACCACACGGCAAGCTCATGCCAAGCTTCTCTGCGTGCGAGCCGAGGGCGCGCTAGTGTGCCGCACAAGACACGAGCCCACAGACCGCGCGCCGCCCTCGCCGCTTGCATACGTGATCGCCAGCACCACATCACCCCGCCAGACAACCCCGTTCGCTGCCGCGCGTACCACGGATGCTGTGCGCCATTAAACTTTCCATCGGACCCGCCCAGAGCGCCGCGACGTTTTGACCGATCAACACCGCCACACGCCACGATACCATGCCGTTGAGCTTCGCCAGGGAGAACCGCATAGCCCCCTACCTTTGCCCATGCCAGTAGCACTATATGCCGTCGACCACGACGAGCTCCACCCGCGCCCGTCGGTCCCCTTCAGCCACTATAAAAGGAGGCCACCCCCGTTCGATTTGAACATGCCATCTCACTCCCCACCTCTCACTGATCACACCCACTCACTACCGGAGCAAGGAGAGCACCAGGTGGCCGGAATTTCACCGGAGTTCGCCACTGTATAGGAGGAGAGGCGCCGTCAATTGGAGCCGCCCCAGGAGGAGCTGCCGGTACCAGGAGAATCGCCATCGTCGACTTCATCGTTCACCCCCATCGCCGACCATCGCCGGAGCCCCGGTGAGCCCCCGTCGACCCCAACTGGCCGCGCTAGGGTTTTCCTTGCCACGTCCTGTTCAGGCGTGGACGATCAACCAGAGCCATAGGATTAGAACCAGATCGCACGACCTAGATCACCCCGTACCGCTTCGCCACTCACTGTCTCACTGACGAGTGGGGTCGCTCACTTAACCAGCCCCCGCGCGCGTTGTGCATAGTGGGACGAGCCAGTTGAGCCTCCCGCGCGACCCAACAATTCAAACTTAGGTTTATTCTTTTAATTTCAAACTCAGTTCTGTACCTAGAATCAAAAATCAACCCAGCTCGATTCACTAAACCAAAATGCATGAAACCAATTTTTTTAGAAAGGTAGTGGAATGCTTAATCCAAGCCCATTGGATTCAAACCATTTAGAATTGTAGATCACCCATAGTAAAAATAAAAAGGCAGAAGCTTTTCTGCAATCAAACATTTTTGAAAATTCAACCATAAAAGCTTTTGAGTTGATTCCAACTTTCAAAATCAAATTTAACCATACCTTTCAAAATATATAAAAATATATAGGGTTACTTGCATAAATAATGATCAATTAATAAAAGAATGCCTCATAGGCCATTCTAGTTATTTTATTTAATTAAAATAAAAAGGTTAAACCTTATTAAATTGTGACACCACTTTAAATCACATTCCCATGTACTTAAATATGTGGTGATGACATGTGTCAACATGATCCCATGTTTTAGTTGGAGAATATTAAATATTAAGTAGTTTTTCAATGAGTACAAATTACTTTTATAAAATAAAATAAATAAGACAAGTGCTTTAATCTTTGTGATAATAGTGATGATGCTAGATCATCTAGTGTAAACCTTGGTGTGATAAATAGAGTAGTTAAGAATTGTGTGGTGATTGTGTACCTCGTATTTATTTATAGGCGCTAGTACCGACCAAGGATACAAGGAGGAGGAAGGAGGATACTACGAGAAAGATGCCGAGGAGAACTTCAACCACTACTCTGCACAAGGCAAGCTACAACTTGCAAGTTATCTTATTTAGCAAGCTATTGACTTTGCAAGCTAACACTTGCAACTATGGAAGTTAGATAACCTATGCAATGCATTAAGCATGCTTGGTTAGATACATTTGATGATACCCAATTCTATTTTTACTTGCAAAGCTTAATACTTTATTTCTTTATCAAAGATTCTCTTAGAGTAAAGTTAGTGATTTGTAGATTTTAGAAAGATAATTGAAGGTAGCATAAAGAGCATAAAACTTGGCCTAAGTTAGATAAAATCTTGATGTCATCCTGAGGCATGAGATTGAACTTAGATAAGATACCCTTGCTTACCACCCCTCATTAGTATTTATTCCCCTTGTAGATGATAGTGCTATGCATAAAACTTGATCACTTTAGATGGGAATACTTGGTGAAAATGGTTATGAAAACCTTAGAATGATGAGTCATTCTACTGAAATGTTTTGACATCTGTTCTTGAACAGCAGATGATTTGGATGACGAAAATGTTAAGGCATGAGCTTTAGCACTTTTTAAAACTGATTGTTGTCTGGATGCAATACCATTCAAATTTTACCGTACAACCACAATACCCGAAATTTGGGTCGGGGTTGACTGGAAATTTATATACCTTAGTATGGGTTCCCTTGCGGCCAAGGTTTGTGCTGAGGCTACCTTGTGAAGATTGTCCACCTGTGTAGTACCCAAGATGATAGTTGGTCATGGTTGGGAGGCCAAACTCACAGGAGGTGCCTATACTAGGGTAATTGAAAGGTTAGGATTGATTGTCCGCATACTAAGTATGGTAAATTCAGGATTTTTTCTGATGTATTGAATGTTGTGGTGAAAGTGTACAATCTCTATATAGTGTCAAACTATTCAAATAGCGTCCACGGTTATGGACAGTTGGAGTGGCCATACTATTCCGTCGTCAGATGTTTTCAAAATGACTTATGAAATGATTTATGACTTTGACTTGACCACAACAGAGTTGTGACATAAAATTCAAGTTCCCACTTAGGTGTTACAAAATTTTCAACTAGCTTTATTTGCTTCGAACTCAAGAGAGGTAAATCGGCTTTTGCAAAACAACCCTAGAGCTTAGTATCTTACTCAAAACCCCCTTCACTTGTTAGTATTAGTTTGCGAGTACTTAAAGAGTACTCATGTCTTTGTCCCGGGCTATTCCCGTGGCGAAACTATGAAGAGGAATATCAGGAAGATGGACCGCAGGAAGGTTACGACAAATAGGATCATCTCCCTTCGTCAGCATTGCCTATGACCATGAAAATGGAGCGTCGCCCATGCTACCGTTATCTTAACATTATTCCGCTGCTTGAATTGTATTAAGACTAGATCATGAGATCCTTATTTGTGTAAGACCTTATGTATGGTTTGTAATGGATGATGTACGGTGATATCCAATCTATTATGTCTCGCAAAAATGGTAATCCTGGGATTGCGATGTATGGCATAACAGACATCTGTGATTAAAAATCCGGGTGTTGACAAGTTGGTATTAGAGCCATCCTGACCATAGGAGACCCTAGTTTAGAATGGACGTTTGAATCAAAAACTTAGTTTCAAAACCAAGGAAGTGAGTATTTATGAAAAATTATTCTCATTCTTATTACTTAGACTCTTTCATGGAAATTCATGTTCTTCAAAGATTCTTGCAAAATTACATAAAATTTGACACACTTTATCACTCTACTAACTTACTCATCCTATATTCTTATAGATGGACGTGAAGTATAGCAAGTTTTATCAGTTGGGGAATGGACGAGACCTCATCTTTGAGTGTGACCTGGACCAGCTTTCAGAGATGCTGGAGCGTCCGCACCCCGAGTTCTTCGGAGCTCAGCTCAATGATCAGGAAGGAGAAGATTTGTAGTGGTTAGTTGTTGCAAGTCTTCAAGGAAAGATTGAACCCCCCACCGCAGAGGGAATTCAGTTCACCTTGAGAGAGAACAACTAGCTCGATGGACTTGCTAGAGCCATGTAGGAAGCTCTTGCCCGTATGTGTGGGCAGAGTATCAATCATTTCAAGGGTACCCGCTTTGAGTTCTACCCAAGGCATGATGTTATGGGAAAACCACTAGAGGCCCCATATCACCATGAGCTGAAGACTCAATTGGACCACTCAGCTTCATGATGTATGACCGTCAGAAGGAGTTGGACAATGCCCACTCCTACGCCAACCACAAGTATGCCATCACCGCCAAGAAGGATCAGACCATTGCCATGCTAGTGAAGGATCGCCGGTCTTGTCGCCGTCAGCTCGACAAGAAGGAGTGTATCATTGCATGTCTTCGCCACCGGATCACGGATTTGGAGGAGACCATCCACGAGAGAGACATGAAGTTGGAGGAGAGGGATAATGCAGGGAAGACCTTCGTGGAGACCCCTAATACTATCTCAGTGACGATGATGACTTTCTGCAGGATCATGCCATGTACTTCTTCACCGATGAGGATGACTTCGCCTTCATCGATGATGATGATGAGGATGATGAGGACACCGACTACCAGGAGTAGTAGCACTTGAGCACTAGCGTTAGTGAGTTGTATTCAGTCCCACTGTATCGTAGTTTCACATAATGGTTGTTAAAACCATCTATTTTCCTTTGTTGTGGTGTGTGTTTGCACTAGTGGAAACGAGGCCTTTGGTTGAGGTTGGAAATGGGCTTTAACACCGGTTCTTCTATGAACCTATGTTAAAGGTGGCGCCCGTACCAGCATGGTCCAGAAAGAAAAAAAGAGCACCCCCTTTAACACCAGTTCGAGCCACGAACCGGTGTTAAAGGCCCTGCACCAGTGGACCGCGCAGCCCCCTTTTAACACCAGTTCGTGGCTTGAACCGGTGTTAAAGGGGGTGCGCCTATATAACACACCACATCGCACACCCCTCTCTCTCTTTTTGGAGCTTAGCAAGAGGGTGAGAGGTGTGCTAGTTTGTGTTTTTTCCTATGCACAAGAGGTGTTCGGTGAAATTCCCGAGAGCTCGAATTAAGTTTTCTCGTTGCTCTTTCCTTCTCGGTCGAGGTCGGAAACTTTATCCTTTCATGTGTCATTGATGAACTGTATAAGTGGTTATCTCCCTTTTAATTTTTGATATACTATATAATGCAGATGAACCAACAATGTATGTATGGTGACCAACGCACTTCCGAGTACATTACGGGCCTCCAAAATTTCATCGTTGTGCCTAATGCAAACCGTGGTCACAATGGTTTTATGTGTTGTCCGTGTGTTCACTATCAAAACAAGAAAGACTACTCAAATACCAGAACCATTCATGCCCACCTGCTTCGATCCGATTTAATGCCCAACTATAATTTTTTGACCAAGCACGAAGAAAAAGGGGTTGTGATTAAAGAAAACAAAGGAGAAGAGGATGATGACAACTATCATAATATGTATCCTGAATACGATGATACTGCAACGGGGGTAGATAATGAAGATCAAGAGGCAGCAGATGGGCCCGCTGATGACGATCTTGGTCGGGCCATTACTGATGCAAAGGAAGAATGTGAAACTGAAAAGGAGAAGGTGAAGCTGGAGCAGATGTTAAAGGATCACAAAACATTGTTGTACCCAACTTGCAAAGATGGCCACAAAAAGCTAGGTACCACATAGGATTTGCTGCAATGGAAGGTAGAGAAGGGTGTGACTGACAGCGCATTTTCAAAGGTCTTGGTAAAAATGAAGAATCTGCTTCCTTGAAATAATGAATTTCCCGACAGTATATACCAAGAAAAGAAGGTTGTCTGCCCTCTAGGATTAGACGTGCAAAAGATACATGCCTGCATTAATGACTACATCCTCTACCGCGGTGAGAAGTACGAGAATTTGGATGAATGCCCGGTATGCACTACACTGCGGTATAAGATCAGACGACACAACCCTGGCGATGTTCAGGGCGAGGCCCCTAGGAAGAAGGTTCCTGCCAAGGTTATGTGGTATGCTCCTATAATACTGAGGTTAAAATGTCTCTTATGAAATAAAGAGCATGCCAAGTTGTTGTGATGGCACATGGAAGACCGTAAGAAAGACGCGATGTTGAGACACCCCACTGATAGGTCACAGTGGAGAAAAGTCAAGAGAGAGTACCCGGAATTCGCACGTGACGCAAGGAACTTAACGTTTGGTCTAAGTACAGATGGCCTGAATACTTTTTTTGAGTAGAGCTGCAGTCACAGCACCTGGCCTGTGACTCTATGTATCTATAACCTTCCTCCTTGGTTGTGCATGAAGAGGAAGTTCATTATGATGTCAGTGCTCATCCAAGGCCCGAGGCAACCCGGCAACAACATTGATGTGTACCTAAGGCCATTAGTTGAAGAAATTTTACAGCTGTGGGCCAAACCAGGTGTATGTATGTGGGATGAGCACAAAGGGGAGCCATTTGACCTACGAGCGTTGCTTTTCGTAACCATCAATGATTGGCCTGCTCTTAGTAACATTTTAGGGCAGACAAACAAGGGATTCAAAGCATGCGTGCACTGTTTAGATGATACTGAAAGTGTATATTTGGCTAAATGTAAGAAGGTTGTGTACCTAGGGTATCGTCGATTTCTTCCGAACCTGAATCCCTTAAGAAAGAAAGGCCAGCATTTCAAACATCTGGCAGAACCCCGAAGGAAGCCTGTCCTCCGTATCGGTGAGGAGGTATTGGGTATGGTCAAGGACCTAGAAGTAATCTTTGGAAAAGGTCCTAGCAGTCTATCTGTTCCTAATGACGATGCCGAACACGCGCCCATGTGGAAGAAGCAATCTATATTTTGAGACCTACCCTACTGGAAAGTCCATGTGATGCACGTGAATAAGAATGTTTGCGTGAACCTTCTAGGCTTCCTGGGAGTGTATGGGAAGACAAAAGATACACCGGAAGCACGGCAGGACTAGCAACGTATGAAAGACCCTGAAGAGCCTATGCATCCTGAGAACGAGAAGGGTAAATGACGCCACTTAACTCCTGCCAGCTTGTAAGATCCCTCCTTTATAAAGGAAAAGATCCCTGTGATTGCAATGCTAGTCCCTGGATCAATGCTAGCATCCACAGTTTAAGATGAAGTACACAGAAACAAAGGTCATTATTACATATCATTCCAGAGACAAACATAGTCTTTTACAAACTCCATGGCCACAGGCCTAATACAAGAGTTAAAATATATAATAAGATAATTAAGTCTTCATCTTCATGTGCCACAGGCAAGCATGTTGAGTGTAGACTCATAACCCCTAATCACCATCAAAATAACGTGCAACATCACAAGTTACAGCCACAATGGGTCAATACATTGGAATAGTATTGGCAAGTGATACCTTAGAATAATATTGGCATCTAGTTACTATATGCATTTGGCTAAGTGTAGCTTAGGCTTGCTGTGCTCAAAATAGGTTTTCTCTATTAGTTTAAAACACTAAGTTTTTCTTTGATAAAACTTTCCCAAGGAAACACCAATAGAAATTGGTGAACCTTCACCCTTGTTCAACCACAAGTTTTTACTTAAAAATTGGGATGAGGATATTCTTGATAGCTTCCATGTCTTGATGCTCATGTTGTCCAATACCAGGGACATGGCTAAGTACTTAGATTCTTCCATCTGCAGAGGTTGTGCACTTCCCCACAAGACTTGATTTTCACCAAGATAGGACCTTTCAGAAGCCTTCCCTCAGACCAAATGGACGCGTTCCAACCTATCATCCCACTACCACCAACTGTCCAAATGGCTAAGTTATTGCAACCTATGTGATCCAGGCAGAGCCCATATTGCCATGTGGCTGCACTAGAAGCTTCTTAACATATGTCATCTCAAATCCCTTTGTTCCTGGGTGGCTTTCCACAAGTGAGATACACAAGGTAACCATAGAATGGGCCTTGTGTAACCACTCAACACAAACCATCCTTTCCATTCCACCCAGGTGTTTCATTCACTTAGTTGTTTTATTAAGCAGAACACAGGTCCTAAGACTTAGAAATATTTTCTCATAGCATGAATATATAACCACCCTTTGTTGCTAGTAGCTAGGCTAAGCATGGCATTGATAATTATCTTAACTTAGAAATTTCTAGCAATTCTACAACTACTAGGATTTCCCAAGCATAGCATATAGATCAAAAATATTCATGCAAGTCTAGCAAAATATTTCTAGTGCATAGTTGAAAACATAGAAATAAAATCATGAAGCACCACTTGCCTTGGTAGTTTGGGGAGTAGCAACAATCTTCACAATCACAGTCACTATTTGCACCAAAATCTACACATAAAATAATGGCACAAAATCACATCCATAATATATACAAACAAAAATACATGAATGCATTTAAAAATGCCATGTGATGATTTCCTACACCAAAAGACAAATATACAGTACTGAATCATAAACAAGTTCAAAACATGCCAAATAAAATTTATTTGAACAACAAAACACTTTTCAAATAATTACTATACACAAATTATGCCTACAAATGTTTCTGTAAAAACAACCATTTTTACAGAGGCAAAACATTAAACACATTGCATAAATGGAAAGGATTTTCTCTCCTGATTCCAATAATATAAAATTTGTCAAATTTGAACATGTGGATCAAAAGTTATGAAATTTTCAAGTTTAAACATCTAGTAGATCTAAATACTGTTTTTAAAACAAAGGACTGGCCATGCGGCGCTCTCTGATTGGTTGGTACCGATTCGCGTGGATCGACTAACGTGGACCACCAGATCTAACTTAAATCGCACGGCCATATCTGTTCCGTACCCCTTCGTTTAAGTGATCTATCTAACACGTTGGATCTAGATCCAACGGTTCGTGATCCAGCGACCAAAGCCTGGCGGTGCTAGCGGCGGCGAGTGTCACATCCCAAGATTTTGCAAATCTTGTAATGCGAACATAAATGAATAAAATAAAACTTTGTTTGATTTTTAGGGCCAGAAGAAACTTTTTGAATTTAATTGGAACTTCAAATCTATTTGAATTAAATAAAACCCTAAAGGGATTTATAAAGATAAACATTTTAAATAAAGGAAAATAAAATATTTTGGGAAATACTATTTTGGAACTTTTAAATAAAAAGATTTGGTTTTCAAAAAAAATAGAAATTTATGAATAAAGATTATTTTATAGAGCCAAATTAAACCTTGTCCATGTTATTGAATTAAAATGTTTTGTTTTGATTAAAAATAGTGAAGGTTTATTTAAATAAAGCAATAAGGATTTAATATCCAATTTTATTTATGTAAAGGCTTTTCCCATTTTAAATAAACACTAAAACTTATCTTAAATAAGATTTCCAAGTATTCTCTATTTTCAAATAAAACCTACTGATTTGGTGTTGAAAATAATTAGATTTCAAAATGGAGTTTTAAAAATAAACATCAAATTCTATTTTCAATAAGAATGGTCTATT
The DNA here is from genome assembly GCA_030063025.1 of Avena longiglumis. NCBI lineage: Eukaryota > Viridiplantae > Streptophyta > Magnoliopsida > Poales > Poaceae > Avena > Avena longiglumis. The sequence goes on from CP125976.1 coordinate 519,461,994, forward strand.
TACTTAATTAATAATGGACCTAAAATAAAATTATTATTTTGTTTTTGGAATTTTGGTTTATGTTACTGAACAGAACCAAATTCAAAGTTTCAAAGTTTGGTGATTGTTTGAATCAATTTGAGTATTGTTTGATTGTTTGAATTTTAAAAACAGAAATTGGTTTCAGAAAAAGAAACTGGTTTTGGACCTAGCCCAGCCGGCCAAGCCCACAAGCCCAGCAAACCAGCCTAGCTCCCCTCCCTGAAGAAAAACGATTCGTACTCTAATTCTAACCCGTGCAGAGACTGACTGGTGGACCTCCTCGCCTTCTCACATCCTCACTGACGACTGGACCCCACTCTCCTGTTCATCCTCCTCACCCGCGCGACCACCTTCCCCCAAACCTCGCTGTCGTTCACTGTCATTCAACCTGTGCGCTTAATTCCTCTTAATGGCCGCATTAATCTCGCCCCCGACCATGCATACATAAGCACCTCTCCTCCCTCTGTCTTTTCCCTCAAACGCCAACGCCACATCGCCACTGCATCGCATTGTTCAATGAGCTCCTCCGTGAAATCCGACAAACCACAGCCACCTCCCTCCTCCCGAGCACACTAGGAGATTCCACCTCGGCGCGCACATCTGCCCTCGTTTCACCGCGGCGCCCAGTGTCACCTTCGACAAGCTCCGACCTGACGCTGGCGTCTTCAACTCCGGCAAGCACCTGTGTAGTTTCAGATCGCTTCACACCTCGTTCACGCCGCAAATCGTCCCTGATCCTGCGCGTCTAACCGCATCTTCGTTTTGTCTCGGGGTGAACCACAGCACCGTCCCCGAGCACAACCAGAGCCGCCTGACGCCAGGAGCAACTCCGGCGAACGATTACCGCCACGACAGAGCGCCCCTTGACCCAAGGAGACCACGTCGAGCTTCCCCAGCCTCCTGCGATCTCGGTGAGCCTACTCCCTCCCTCTCTCGCTTCCTGTTTCGCCAGCGCCGCCACTGTCTGACCGTCGCCGCCGCTAGCCACCGCCGGCGCCGCTCACATATGGTCAAACACGCTAGCACCGTAGGATCTCGATCCGACGCTTGCGATAGATCACTTAAGCCGCGAAGGGGTACGTTCTCTGGACCACACGATCTAATTAGATCCAACGCACTGCAGAGCCCGATCCGACCGAACCAGTACCGTCCAATGAGATTGCGACGCGTGGCCAGGTCTGTTTATAACAGAATTTGGAAATCAGATTTAAGTTGCAATTTCAAACCTTTGTAACATTCGATCCACACGTTCAAAATTTACAAATTTGATACCGTTGGAATCATTGGAACAAACCCTAGCCAACCATGCCTTTGGTTTAGCAAATAGTATCTGTTAGCTTGTTGGTTTTTGCACAAACTTTTGAATGCTTGTTAAGACTAGAAAAATGATTCAAAATGTTTTTGAGTTTGAAACCTTGGCAAAGTAGTTTATGGTGAACTTAGTGACCCTAGGAACCAACCCATAGTTTGGAAAATGAATTTGATAATGTCTAGGATGGATTAATTGATTTAACCCATTTCTAGCCAAATAAAAGAATGGTTTTTGTTATGAAAATGTTTATGGAAAGAAAACTTTGAGAAAATGGCTTGGATCAAACCTACTGACCCAAAACACCAAGTTTTGAGAAACAACAACTTATTTGGTGAACCACATAGAGTTGTTGCTATTATAAAAATGTTTTCTACCACATAAAATAATGAAGGGATTTAAAAATGGTTCATGGACAAAACCGTTTTGCAAATGACTTTGCCACTTTGGAAAATGACCAATTTGGAACTTACAAAGTAAGAAGCCTAGTGGAGACCATCTGTACAAATAGAACCATCTCTTGCATGACTTAGATCCCATAGTTTTATGTGTGGGAATTGTTTGACTGATTATTTGGAATGCTAGTTGATTTGGTGTTTGCTTGATTGATTGTAGTGAAATTAGCAAAGTGTGAGACCAGCAAGATCAAGGAGTGAACCATCATTCCCTACCCAAAAAGGCAAGTGACACTATCATCTAAAGTCCTACTATTTTCATTATACTTAGTGGATTTTGAAAACATGCATGAAAAGATATTTCTATACTTATGCTATGCTAAATCCTAATAGGATTCCCTATACACTCCTTAGTGAAAATATTGTAGTTGATACATGCTTAGCCATGCTATATTTTGAAAAGAGATACATGTTGAGATTTTATGAAGTTGAGAAAAGGACTTGTGTTTTATATAATAAAACAAGGACTTAATGAACTACCTGGGTGGCCAAGGATACTTCGAGTTTTGGGGAAGGTGGCAACATAAGGAACCATGTCTATGGCAATCACTTTGTGTTGTGCTCCAAAGGAAACCACCCAGGAAACTTAGAGATTGAACATGTTTCTCCAATTGTGGCTTTCGTGTGCAACCACATGTTAATATGGCTCTGGCTTAGTCAACTACATTGGGAAGACCCATGCATTGTCTTGCCATCGGACATGGGGATCCGAATGCTTCATGGGTGTCAAGACAAGCTAGCAATGGTGTATGGGAGGACCTTTGAAAGACTTCACATTCTCAATCCAAGACTCCATCTTGGTGAGTGCTAATCCAGTGACCACTGGTGGCAAAAGGATGTGATTTTGACATGTGGGTAAAGTGTACTCCTTCTGCAAAAGATAATAAAATCTAAGTACTTAGCCGTGTCCCCGGTTATGGACAATACTGAGCAACTAAAGTTTGAACTATGGGAGATCTCGACATTCTAATTTCTAAAAGAAAACTTTTAAGGACTTGATGCACTTGGGGTTACCAAGGAGCACAAGAGACTTTGATAAAGCTTGATGTACTTGGGGTTACCAAGGAACTCATGAGATTTTGATAAAACTTGATGTACTTGGGGTTACCAAGGAACTCATGAGATTTTGATAAAACTTGATGCACTTGGGGTTACCAAGGAGCTCAAGGGATTTTGACAAGGACTTGAACACTTGAGTTTCTACCAAGGAGTTCAAGGAACTTGGAAAAGGAGGTTTGACAAAGGACCAAAACCATTTTGAATAGATAGGATAAATTTTTCTTTATGCAAATGAGCCTAAAACTCTACTTAGCCAAATATGCATGTAGTGATAGAATCCACTTACATTCTACAAAGTAGTGAAACTTGCCAATACAATTCAAATGTATTGACCCTTGTGGCTGTAACTTGTAATGTTGCAGGTTTGATTGATTCTAGTGAAGATTGTTTGATTAGGATTACAAAGTCTACAACCAACATCTGCCTGTGGCACTTTGAAGATGAAGGATCCATACTTATAGTTATTCCGCTGCAATCTAATAGCCAAAGGAGATATGTATGATGTAATAAAATTATGTTATTCCTGGTTATAAAGTTATGTTATGACCTTTGTTTATTGATATTACATCTTAACTGTGGATGCTAGCTATTGATCCAGAGACTAGCATTGTAAACACAGGGGACACCACCTTATATTGTTTGTAAGGTTGGCACACTCCCTCTACAGATGGTATCAGAGCATTGTGTTGCCTGTAGGATTTGTAAACCTAGGATTGGACAAAAACCCTTAGAAGAATAGGAGTTATATTTTGATCCAAAACTTATTTACAAAAACACTTGTAAACTCTTTCCTCAACCATTTTGGTTTCAACTCTACATCTCTTCTATTTCAACTTGATGGAAAAACCTACCCATGGCCATAGACTACACCATGTGCAAAGGACTTCTTCAACTCTAATGACTTCAACTTCTTCAACTCTAATGACTTCAACATCTTCAGCATATTCACCAAGGACTTCCAACTTGGAAATCACTAAGATCTACAAGTGAAACAAGGAAATCTAACTCAAGATTTAGAGACTGAGGGAATGCAAAAGTTAGAAGGAACCTACATCATTTGAAGTATTGCAACCAAGAGTTTTTCTCAAGGAAACCATGATCTCATACAAGAAGAATCAAGAAGGAAAGATCACAAGTGAACCATATAGATGGACCACCATATTTTAGTTAAGACAAAACCACCAACTTATGTGGTGTAACAAAAATATTTTTGTTGCCTAAGTATGTGCTTGAACTTTGTTGTTTGACTGAAATGTTTGGTTTGTGATTGCATGCACATTGTTTGTGTGAAATGTGATGTGTGTGATTAGAAATATTTCCTTAGAAGTATCTTGCCTATTCTAATCTCCCTTCAACCCAAACAGATGACTACTCCAAAAGAATCCAAGGTTGATGACATCAACACCGACCAAGAGGACAGCATGAAAGAGCTCATAGCAACTCAGAACCAGTTGAACCAAGTGACAGCTCAATTCATAGCCAACTCCAGTGGAGAAGATCCAAAGCTACAAGGATTTTTGGAAACTCAAGGCCAACTAATGCTTAAGGTGACTGATCAAATGATCAAAATGGAAGAAAGCTATCCCAAAAGAGTTTTTGACAACAAGGATGACAGAAACATTATTCTAGATGGAGCACCAGCTTGCATTATTTGTGGAGACAAGGATCATACTTTCAGGGAGCATGGAGATCAATGCCCCAACTGTGAAGAGAAACATCCTGTTGGACAATGTCCCACTTCTCAAGCTACTTGCTACCTATGTGAAGGAAACAACCATGTCCCTATTCAATGTCCCATCTATTCCATGGTGGAACAAAGGAAACAAGAAGGATCCAAGTATACCAAGAATGTTGATGGCAAAGGAAAAGGACCACTTATACCTCCAAACAAAACAACCAAATTCAAAGGATCAAAGAAAGCCAAGAAGCAAAAGATAGACAAAAGCCATGTGCAATGTTATAAATGTAAGGAAATGGGACACTATTCTGGTGAATGCCCAGAGAACCCGAAGAATAAAGAGATTGGCCAATTAGTGTGCAAAAACTGCAAAGAGCTAGGCCACTATGTAGCAACTTGTGCACAAGAGCCACGTAAAGAACTCAAGGACATCCACGCCAATCAAGAAGAACCTGTGGCATTATGCAAGCAACTGCCCAGAAAAGATGAAGAACAAGTTGGACAAGCCTATGGAGAAACTCAACCTTGGCCCATGAGTCAAGTATGGAAACAAAGGACACAAGGAAAATGTTTACTTAGAGAAATTTTCCCAGAATCCCAAGAAGGACAATATGTAATTTTTTTTGTTTGAAAATTTTTAAGGGTGGTAGTACCCCAGTTGTTTTGAACCTACTTGTAACCCTAGCCTCCCCAAATCTCGGGACGAGATTTATTTTAAGTGAAATTGTCACATCCCAAGATTTTCCAAATCTTGTAATGTGAAAATAAATGAATAAAATAAAACTTTGTTTGATTTTCAGGGCCAGAAGAAACTTTTTGAATTTAATTGTAACTTCAAATCTATTTGAATTAAATAAAACCCTAAAGGGATTTATAAAGATAAACATTTTAAATAAAGGAAAATAAAATATTTTGGGAAATACTATTTTGGATCTTTTAAATAAAAAGATTTGGTTTTCAAAAGAAATAGAAATTTATGAATAAAGATAATTTTATAGAGCCAAATTAAACCTTGGCCAAGTTTTTGAAATAAAATGTTTTGTTTTGATTAAAAATAGTGAAGGTTTATTTAAGTAAAGCAATAAGGATTTAATATCCAATTTTATTTAAGTAAAGGCTTTTCCCATTTTAAATAAACACTAAAACTTATCTTAAATAAGATTTCCAAGTATTCTCTATTTTCAAATAAAACCTACTGATTTGGTTTTGAAAATAATTAGATTTCAAAATGGAGTTTTAAAAATAAACATCAAATTCTATTTTTAATAAGAATGGTCTATTTACTTAATTAATAATGGACCTAAAATAAAATTATTATTTTGGTTTTGGAATTTTGGTTTATGTTACTGAACAGAACCAAATTCAAAGTTTCAAACTTTGGTGATTGTTTGAATCAATTTGAGTATTGTTTGATTGTTTGAATTTTAAAAACAGAAATTGGTTTCAGAAAAAGAAAAGGGTTCAAAATAGAAAAAACTGGTTTTGGACCTAGCCCAGCCGGCCAAGCCCACAAGCCCAGCAAACCAGCCCAGCTCCCCTCCCCGAAGAAAAACGATTCGTACTCTAATTCAAACCCGTGCAGAGACTGAATGGTGGACCTCCTCGCCTTCTCACATCCTCACTAACGACTGGACCCAACTCTCCTGTTCATCCTCCTCACCCACGCGACCACCTTCCCCCAAACCTCGCTGCCGTTCACTGTCATTCAACCTACGCGCTTAATTCCTCTTAATGGCTGCGTTAATCTCGCCCCCGACCATGCATACATAAGCACCTCTCCTCCCTCTGTCTTTTCCCTCAAACGCCAACGCCACATCGCCACCAGGCTGCCTCGAATTGGCCTTGCACCGCCGCTGTTCCGGCGAGCTCCTCCGGTGAAATCCGACAAACCACAGCCACCTCCTGCCTCCGTGAGCACACTAGGAGATTCCTCACCTCCTGACGCATCTGTCTGTGCCCCTCGTTTGACCGCGGGCGCCCCAGAGTGTCACCTTCGACAAGCTCCGACCTCGCCGCCGCGTCTGTCTTCAACTCCGGCAAGCACCCAGGTAGTTTCAGACCGCCCCTTCACACCTCGTTCACGCGCACAGCTTCGTCTTGATCCTGCGTGTCTAACCGCATCTTCGTTTTGTCTTGGGGTGAACCACAACACCGTCCCCGAGCACAACCAGAGCTGCCTGATGCCAGGAGCAACTCCGGCGAACGATTACCGCCACGACAGAGCGCCCCTTGACCCAAGGAGACCACGTCGAGCTTCCCTAGCCTCCTGCGATCTCGGTGAGCCTACTCCTCTCTCTTCTGTTTCGCCAGCCGCATCGGCCGACGTCGCCGCCGCCACCGGCCGCGCTCACATATGGTCAAACACGCTAGCACCGTAGGATCTCGATCCGACGCTTGTGATAGATCACTTAATCCGCGAAGGGGTACGTTCTCTGGACCACACTATCTAATTAGATCCAACGCACTGTAGAGCCTGATCCGACCGAACCGGTATCGTCCAATGAGATTACGACGTGTGGCCAGGTCTGTTTATAACAGAATTTGGAAATCAGATTTAATTTGCAATTTCAAACCTTTGTAACTTTCGATCCACACGTCCAAAATTTACAAATTTGATACCGTTGGAATCAGTGGAACAAACCCTAGCCAACCATGCCTTTGGTTTAGCAAATAGTATCTGTTAGCTTGTTGGTTTTTGCAGAAACTTTTGAATGATTGTTAAGACTAGAAAAATGATTCAAAAATGTTTTTGAGTTTGAAACCTTGGCAAAGTAGTTTATGGTGAACTTACTGACCCTAGGAACCAACCCATAGTTTGGAAAATGAATTTGATAATGTCTAGGATGGATTAATTGATTTAACCCATTTCTAGCCAAATAAAAGAATGGTTTTTGTTATGAAAATGTTTATGGAAAGAAAACTTTGAGAAAATGGCTTGGATCAAACCTACTGACCCAAAACACCAAGTTTTGAGAAACAACAACTTATTTGGTGAACCACATAGAGTTGTTGCTATTATAAAAATGTTTTCCACCACATAAAATAATGAAGGGATTTAAAAATGGTTCATGGACAAAACCCTTTTTCAAATGACTTTGCCACTTTGGAAAATGACAAATTTGGAACTTAAAAAGTTAGAAGCCTAGTGGAGACCATCTGTACAAATAGAACCATCTCTTGCATGCTCACATGCATGACTTAGATCCCATAGTTTTATGTGCGGGAATTGTTTGATTGATTATTTGGAATGATAGTTGATTTGGTGTTTGCTTGATTGATTGTAGTGAAATTAGCAAAGTGTGAGACCAACAAGATCAAGGAGTGAACCATCATTCCCTAACCAAAAAGGCAAGTGACACTATCATCTAAAGTCCTACTATTTTCATTATACTTAGTGGATTTTGAAAACATGCATGAAAAGATATTTCTATACTTATGCTATGCTAAATCCTAATAGGATTCCCTATAAACTCCTTAGTGAAATTATTGTAGTTGATACATGCTTAGCCATGCTATATTTTGAAAAGAGATACATGTTGAGATTTTATGAAGTTGAGAAAAGGACTTGTGTTTTATATAATAAAACAAGGATTTAATGAACCACCTGGGTGGCCAAGGATACTTCGAGTTTTGCAGAAGGTGGAAACATAAGGAACCATGTCTATGGCAATCACTTTGTGTTGTGCTCCAAAGGAAACCACCCAGGAAACTTAGAGATTGAACATGTTTCTCCAATTGTGGCTTTTGTGTGCAACCACATGCTAATATGGCTCTGGCTTAGTCAACTACATTGGGAAGACCCATGCATTGTCTTCGGTTTACTGGACATGGGGATCTGGAATGCTTCATGGGTGCTGAAGACAAGCTATCAATGGTGTATGGGAGGACCCTTTGGAAAGACTTCGTCACATTCTCAATCTTCCAGTACTCCATCTTGGTGAGTGCTAATCCAGTGGCCACTGGTGGCAAAAGGATGGGATTGTGACATGTGGGTAAAGTGTACTCCTTCTGCAGAAGATAATAAAATCTAAGTACTTAGCCGTGTCCCCGGTTATGGACAATACTGAGCAACTAAAGTTTGAACTATGGGAGATCTCGACATTCTAATTTCTAAAAGAAAACTTTTAAGGACTTGATGCACTTGGGGTTACCAAGGAGCACAAGAGACTTTGATAAAGCTTGATGTACTTGGGGTTACCAATGAACTCATGAGATTTTGATAAAACTTGATGTACTTGGGGTTACCAAGGAACTCATGAGATTTTGATAAAACTTGATGCACTTGGGGTTACCAAGGAGCTCAAGGGATTTTGACAAGGACTTGAACACTTGAGTTTCTACCAAGGAGTTCAAGGAACTTGGAAAAGGAGGTTTGACAAAGGACCAAAACCATTTTGAAAAGATAGGATAAATTTTGCTTTATGCAAATGAGCCTAAAACTCTACTTAGCCAAATATGCATGTAGTGATAGAATCCACTTATATTCTACAAAGTAGTGAAACTTTCCAATACAATTCAAATGTATTGACCCTTGTGGCTGTAACTTGTAATCTTTCAGGTTTGATTGATTCTAGTGAAGATTGTTTGATTAGGATTACAAAGTCTACAACCAACATCTGCCTGTGGCACTTTGAAGATGAAGGATCCATACTTATAGTTATTCCGCTGCAATGTAATGTAATAGCCAAAGGAGCTATGTATGATGTAATAAAATTATGTTATTCCTGGTTATAAAGTTATGTTATGACCTTTGTTTCTTGATATTACATCTTAACTGTGGATGCTAGCTATTGATCCAGGGACTAGCATTGTAAACACAGGGGACACCACCTTATGTTGTTTGTAAGGTTGGGACACTCCCTCTACAGCGAGTGGCGGCGGCAGTTCTGTCAGAGATATTTCCGGCGATCTAGGTCGCGCGGGAGAGGGTGAGGTGGCTTACCGAGTTCGCCATGCGCTGCTGATGCTCAAGGTAGGCTTGGTTGGTGAAGGGCCGCTCGAGGTCGACAGGTATTGCTCACCGGAGTCGTTGCTGTCATCGGGCGTCTGCTGCTGGAGACGGTGGCGATGCTACTATTCACGCTAAGGCACGAGAGAGGTGGCGTTAGATGCGTGTAGACGAGGCAATCGTGTGAGTATGAATGAGAGAGGGAGGCGCGGTCAGTACAAACCAGGAGAGCTCGTCGGAGTTTGCGGCTGCGTCGGGCACTTGTGGTCGTCGTTGTTGGCGAGGCTCCAGATAGTCCTAGCACGCACCAGTGGGGTTAGAAGATGTGCAAGGTTGCTGCGATCATGCTGGCCAGATTAGAAGGCAAGGGGTGACGAGAGCTCACCGGAATCACACGTCGGAGTGGCTCGGTACTGCGGCATTGCAAGCGATATTGTGGGCAGCCTGGTGGCGGAGTGGGGGCGCTAGGTGAGGGGAAATGGTCGCAGAGGGGTGGAGGTCAAATAGCCGGAGCAGGGGCGAGATTAACGCGCGGCATCAATGGGATTGAAGAGCATTTGCTCGGGAGGAAACGGCCGCGGCGATGCTGGTCGTAGGCGAGATTTGGGGACGACGGGGTGACGTGGCTACGGGGCCCAGTTGTCAGCGAGGGGGTGTGCGCGAGCGCGGTGAGAAACAGAGGAGAAAGAGGGAACCCGGGTGGGCTGATTCGCTTGCTGGGCTGGAATGGTGGCGCCAGGCCCAATTGGTTTTTCCAATTCTTTTTCTCTTTCCAGAATGAATTTCAGGATTCAATTTTAAACAATTCAAAAGCATTTGAAATCCAAACCTTTTCTGGATTTTTTTCAATTATAAACTTCATAAAATTAGACATAAAACCTTGCTGTCCCATTGGACTTGCTTGGTCTTATTGGAAAAATCAAAATAAACAGTGCCATAGCACTTGATTTGAATATGTTTTGAAGATGGTTTTAAAACCATATTTGTTTTGTAAATTTTTGTCCAAACTCTAATATTCAACCAAAACAACAAGAGAGCAAACAGAGCTTGGTTTAAAATAATTATACTCTCATTTGAGAGTGGCATTAGATTAATGTTTGCTCATAGAAAATAATAGCACTAAGTGCTTCTGTTTTCTTGAAATGAGTTGGAAATTGATCCCTAAATGATATGCATGCATGAATGATATGCAATCTTTGAAAACATGATTTTAGGGATGTTACACAGCTACGCTCTTACCAAAGCAGAGAAGGATATCTTTTTTGAATGTCTGAGCAGTATCAAGGTCCCGTCTGGCTTCTCGTCGAATATAAAGGGAATAACAAATATGGCAGATAAAAAATTCCAAAACCCGAAGTCTCATGACTGCCACGTGATTATGATGCAATTGCTTCTGATTGCATTGAGGGGGCTTCTACCTGAAAATGTTCGAGTACCCATTGTGAAGCTATGTACATTCCTCAATGCAATAACTCAGAAGGTAATCGATCCAGAAAGCCTACCAGAGTTACAAACAGATGTGGGCCAATGTCTTGTCAGCTTCAAGTTGGTGTTGCCACCATCCTTCTTCAATATTATGACGCATCTCCTGGTTCACCTAATAGAAGAGATTGCCATTCTCGGTCCTGTATTTATACACAATATGTTCCCCTTTGAGGGGTACATGGGAGTCTTAAAGAAATATGTTCATAACCATGCTAGGCCACAAGGAAGAATCTCCAAGGGCTATGTAACAGAGGAGGTCATTGAGTTCTGTGTTGACTTTATTCTTGACCTTAAGGCGATTAGTGTTCCATAATCACGATATAAGGAGAGACTGCATGGAAAAGGCACCCTAGGATGTAAAGCAATGATATGTAGGGACGGACATTCTCTCAATCAAGCACACTACACGGTTTTACAAAGATCTATCTTGGTTGCCCCGTATATCAATGAACACAAGAATTTTATACGCCTCAAACACCTGGGGAAGTCTGATGAATGGATTATAAGTGAACACATGGCGAGTTTTGGTGGCTGGCTGCAAAGACTTCTCACGAATAACACCACTGTTGGAGATGAGCTGTACTTGTTGGCTAGGAGACCATCTTCAACTGTATGTACTTTCCAAGGGTACGAGATAAATGGGAATGCATTTTATACGATAGGCCAAGATAAAAAGAGCACCAACCAAAACAGTGGTGTCCGCTTCGATGCAGCAGAAAACAATGGACAAAAGACCACGTATTATGGGTTCATAGAGGAGAAATGGGAACTTGAATATGGACCTAATTTTAAGGTCCCCTTGTTTCAGTGCAAATGGGTCAAGCTAACAGGAGGATGGGTTGAGGTGGACAAGAAGTACGGAATGACAATAGTGGATCTCAACAATCTTATGAAGGTAGACAAGAACTTAGACGAACCATTCGTCTTAGCCAATGATATGGCTCAGGTTTTCTATTTGAAGGACATGTCTACCAAACCGAAAAAAAGAAAATATAAGCAAACAGATACATCACACGATGAGCCAAAGCGTCACATAGTTCTTTCAGGGAAAAGAAACATCGTGGGAGTGGAGGACAAGACATACATGTCAGAAGATTATAATAAGTTTGATGAAATTCCGCCCTTCAAAGTGAAGACTGACCCAAGCATCCTGTTAAACAGTGTTGATACTCCATGGTTACGGCCGATGCGATCATAAGATTGAGTATATGTATAAATTGAGCCATTTTTGTCTCACATATGTATCTCAACATGGAAATCAATGTCATATTTCTTCTGTTAACACTATATGTATTAAATGAGCCATTTTTCTTCCCACCATTTTCTTCCTGCCATTTCTTCCTGCCATTTCTTCCCGCTAGTTCTTCCCGCCATTTCTTCCCGCCATTTCTTCCAGCCAGTTTTTCCCGCCAGTTCTTCCCTCTAGTTATCATCCTGCCATTTCTCACTATATATACGTAGGCTTGGCCTCCATTGTCATTGCACATCTCTAGAATCATATCTGCAACCTCATCACTCTTTCCCATGGCTTCCACCATACCACTAACCCCCAGGGAGGCGGAGGCGCTTTGCGCCTCGAACTACCCTCGCCAGCAAGGCTCGCGTCCCCTGGCTGGATCTTTGGCCGAGGCGTGCCGGTTCCTCCTATCCCTCTAGGTGTGGCACTCCGGATGGACATCATGAACCACTACTACTTTAAGCTCACGCCGGAGCAGCGGAGGATTCCCAACTGGCATACCGACTATTTCCCGACTTGGGAAGCCTTCTTCGGGGATCGGCGTGAGAGGGCGCTCGCTAGGCACGAGGAGGACGGCCAACCTCCTCCGAACTTCAACGAGGCCGGTTGTCGGCTGTGGTGGCCCAGTCGGACTCTCCAGAGCGTCATGGCCTATGACACGGCCGACGACTCTAACCCCCACTGCGCTACCCTCAAGTCCAGCCCATGCGTACTCAGCCTTCAAGGTGCAACTACGGCGACCCCGACGATGACAGCGATGAAGGCCGCAGCGAGTACGACAACTAAAGTGGCGAGTATTACAGGTGTAGGTAGGAGCATGACTGAATCAATCCAACATTCCAAAACAAGTTAGGTTGATTGTGACTTAATCTGGCCATGTATCTTAATTTTCAGTTCTTCTATGTATCTTAATTTTTAGTCGTGCTTTGTTAGTTGCGTTATTTACTTTAATTCTAGTTCTATCGTAATAAAATTTTCTTTCCGCCCTTTTCCTCCCACGCATTATGTCCGCCCTTTCCCATTTGTTACTATTTTGAATAGTTAGAATTTTATTTTTTAAAAACAAAAAGTGTTTTAGGATTAATTATTCAAGCAAACAATTTTCATGTTGAAAGTTTTGTCAGATTCCAAAGTATACAAAAGATGCTAAAATTTAAATAACCAAACAATTCAAAAATGTTAATACAAAATAAAATATGATTTGTTCTAATAAAATAGGGTTAGATTCCTTTTCATATGCTTAATATTTCTTAAGTTCAAAGTTTTAGGGTTTGACTATTTTATATTTGTCTTAATTGAATAATCAAAATTCATATGTAAGTGTTTTAATCATTTTGAAAATTTTCATATATAGTAACTATAAACTGTTTTTATATAAATGGATAGATCTTAATTTCTAAAAATTATGATATATTATTCATATTTTTCTAAGTTGAAATGAAAAAGATATGAATTTTCTAAATTCTATCCTGTTTTTTGAATAAAAAATGCCCCCCCTTTAATGTAAGAAATAAATTCCCCCCTTTAACACTGGTGTTAAAGGGGGGTGGGTGCGTGCGAAACGAAAATCCCCCACCCCACCCCTTTAACACCTGTTCGTGGCTGGAACCGGTGTTAAAGGGGGGGTGCGCGCGTGAAACGAATTCCCCCCTTTAGCACCGGTTCGTGGCTGGAACCGGTGTTAAAGGGGGGTTATAACATGCGCACCCCCTCTTCCTCTTTCCCCAGCCAGATCGAGGAGTAGAGGAGCACAAAGAGAGGATCCATCGCCGCCGCGCCCACCCATGCCACCGTCGCTGTCGCGCCCACCCATGCCGTTAACGCCGCCTCGTCGTGCTATTATTCCGCGTCCAAGGAATCGACACGGGGCATCCGCAATCGACCCCCCAGCACCGCTTCTTCTCTGAGCCCGACGACCGCCATCGTCGCTGTTTCCAACCCGCCCGGCCTTGCGGACCCCTCTGGTAGACCCACGATGAGCCCACTGCTCACGCCACCGCCTCCGCTCCATCTCGCCGAGCCGCTGCCGCCGCCTGGCCATCATCGTTGTCGTAGCTCCGGTGACCCCTAGGTAGCGCTGCCACCCGTTTTAGGTAGGCCGTATCGCGCTGAGTAGAACACGCTTTCTCGCGCACCCTAGGTAGCTCTCCAGCGCCACCAGCCGCCCTGCGTCGCAGCCTCTTGGCGCCGCTGGGCGCCTAGGTGGCTATGGCCCCGGTCCCACGTCGCCCACTGTGGCTAGCCCCTATTTTGGTGAGGAAAGGGTTAGGTTCAGGGTGTGCTGACGTCAGGCTGAGGTAATAAGTGGTTTAATAATTCCAAAAAATGCTTAAATCTTGTAAATTCAATAACTAATTATTTACAAGTCAGAAAAATACAAATAATATATCAAAATATTCAGAAGACTGAGAACTATCTATTTAAGCTATAATCATGCATTGTTAATCAACTTACATGACAAGTTTAATTATAAGTACATAATGAACCCTCTCATATGCATCCGTGATTTCTCCGAATTAGGGTTTGGACCCCTCGGACCTCGTTTAAAATGATCAAGCATGCTTAGGGTTTTAATTTCATATGTGTAACTTTATATGAATAATATGTATATTTGTGTATGAATCCAAGTACACTTGAATGTTTATTCTGTTACTCTAGATAATATTATTGTTTTAGAAACTATGGATCCACTCAGTAGAAACCTTAAAGAGGAAGAAATAATGGAGAACATGATCCACGAGGACACCTCACAATATCTGAACTTAGAGGGAGGACATGATGACAGCTCAAGTAGTCATGGAGAATATGACGACTCCGGTGAATGCACTTTAGTGATTACAAAGTCCGTCGAGGTATATGCGGATTAAGCCTTTGCTGACTTGCACCGATTGATTTGTATGTATATGCACATGTATTAATTAATGCTTATTTCTTCTTTTAGCCCTCCGGATCGACCAGCCAGCAACAATCTTCTTCTACAAAAAATAGAAAGCGAGGCGCGAGCCATCGGTTGAAAGATCGTGCAAAGTTCACGATCGAAGCAGTCCGTGTTGATGGCAGGCCGATGGAGCCCAAGAAGTCCGCAGACAAATTTATACGTCAGGCTGGAGTTCTTGTTAGGGACCAAATCCCAATCATAATTGAATATTGGAACAAGACAAAAAAGGGCGACGGTACCTTTGTCGATGAAATATCCAAAGAAACGCTTTGGAATTTGCTGTTGGTAAATTTCACCCTACCGCCAGAGGAGGATGAAAACAAACCGATTATAAAGGAAAAGATAAAAGAGTGGACTCTAAAGAAGATGGCTAACGCTTTCCGTAACTGGAAGACAAAATTGAACAAATTTGTCGAAGACGCATATTATGCGAAGATAAGACCTCACTGGCCCGAATTTGTGGCGTACAAGGAAGGTGATATAGCTACAAAGAGGTCATAAACCAATACGCTAAATGCCCAGAAGAAGGAATATCACCAGAGGACGGGGTCAGGTGGCTACATATCTTAGAGGCCTAAGTGGGCCTAAGTGGGAGGAAGATGAGAAGTCCCTGCATGCTAGAGGGATCACACCCTAGACAAAGGGGTGGGACCTACGTGCAAAGACTTGGTTCTATGGAATCGGGGCAAGGTTGGACCCAAAAACAGGATTGTGTATCTTCCCAACAATTCTTGCCAAACCCGTCATTGAAATCATCACGACATACGAGGAAACAGCCGCCAGGACCTTCCATCCCGACAGAGAGAATGACCAGCTGACACGCGCCATCTGTAAAAAAGAACCCCCTAGACTTTCATGAGGCACATGGGGTATGACGTGGAAGGATGGGTTTGCCGAGTGGGCGACTCTTATAGATGGCGCGACAGAAATGAAAAAGAGAGTACAAAACGGATGACATAGATAGAACATGCACTTTTGGCACTGTAGGCGCAAGTGAATGCACAAAATAGCCAGCATGCTACAGGCCCATCTCAACCGCACGGAGAGCCTTCATTGGAAGCTGCCGGCAGCCTAGACTCTGTGCGGAAAAGCAGCATGGCTTCCACGGAGAACGTGCAACCCATGCTTGCATGGCTTCCACGGAGAACGTGCAACCCATGCTTGAATGGAGAACGTGGATGAGATCTCGGAGTGCAAACACGCTGAGCTGCATGTGAGATTAATGGGCTTATCCATTAAGGTGGCGGTCGGCTATGCCTTACCTCCTGTAACTGGTGGAACTTACCATTGCCGACCGATTCCGGATGGCTATGCTATTGTCGGGGTGAATGAGGTTGTAAAGAAATATGAGGAAGCGTAGCTTGACCATGCTACAGGTGAAGGGGAAACTCAACTCAAATTTTCAGTGAAAACAACCATTCTTTGGAAGAAGGAACACATCGTGCTTCCAAATTGAGGCCATCGGCACCCTCATTGCCGTCAAGCTGATCTGAGCCGCCTCAGCCGTCTCCGAGTCATCAGAATACTCCCATGTTGTCTCCACCGCACCAGCCGTCTCCGGCGCTTCAGCCATCTCCTACTCGTCAGCCATCTCTGGCGTGCCAGCCATTTCCTGCGCGTCAGCCATCTTCGGCGCTCTAGCCATCTCCTGCGCGTCAGCCATCTCCGGTGCTTCAGCCATCTCCTGCGTATCAGCATAAGCAGAAGAGCACTGCCATGAAGAGCATCACTAGCAATGCCACGAAGAAATCCGCAGGAAACCGTCACTACAAGGAATTTGGCTATATACGACCCTCTATTTTTGTCACAAAATCGTCACAATAGTTTGTTTATGACGATTTTGAGATCGTCGAAAGCTGGGCATCGCAAATGAACTATAACGACGATTTTTACAAAATCGTCATAACCGTCTATGACGATATTGGATCGTCATAACCATTATGACGATACAATATCGTCATGAGCCATCTAGCCAAGCCAGGTCAGATCCTACGTGGCTGATCCGACGTGGCAAAATTATGACGAAACGAGATCGTCTTAATGTGAATTCGGCCTGGTCCATTTCAATGTTCTATATGGACTGAGCCCATCAAATGAGCCTTTATTAAATGGGCCTTGGCCTTTTTTGGGCCTTTTTTCTTTTATGCCTAGACAGTTTTAGGCTTTGGCCTTTTTTAATTTATTTATTTATTGGGCTTCATCCTTTCCATTGTCAATTTATTTTTCTTTTGGTCCATTTAATTTACGTGCTTCAGCATTTTTAGCTGAAATGCACACTGATCAAATGTGTTTTGGGCCTATTCTAGCCCGTTTAAGATCCCATGTGCAATACATTTCAATGGTACAACAGTACAACATCCAAGCAGGTGGAATAATGAACAAATAATACATCAGTAAAGCATCAAAGCATTTTCCTGGTGCATCTGAACATTTAACCAAACATACATCTCATCTGTTGATAATCAACACAGTTAAAAAGGATTTCAAAGACCAATCACACATAGAAAGAAGAATAGACAAGCTCAGCAAGAGAACACAAGTTGATCAGCTGGGGCACTAGCTAGCAAGAGAACGGTCATGTTATCAGCCCCCAATCCATCCTAGGGTCGTTGATGCTGCGAACCGCCACTGCCGGCCGCCACTGCTCGTCCATGCTACCAGCCACCGCTGTAGGCCGTTGCTCCTTATATATGTTTGTTTCTAGAACAAAAACACATGACAATTAATAAAATTGGTAAAACAGATTCTTAATAAGCATCAAAATAGATACTATTTACTTTACAAGTATTTATTTGCAAAAGAACAAGCACTGCTCAATATCTGATTTCATTGTGCATAATAGAATGATGCAATGGAACTACCACAATCCCTATTCATGCAAAAAGTGTACAATAAATTCTCAGACGATATCGGTAAGGTACATTCTCATAGCAACACAAGCTCAAAATTAACAGAGATGGTCATCATGGGTACAAGCAAAGCAATTTACCATTAGATATGAATAACTAATGCACTCATACTTACCATTTTTCTTGCCAGCAAAAGCATGCATTTTAGATCCTTGCACAAATCGAGTCATTAACAATAGCAATAAGCATACATTTCAGATCCTTTCACAACACAGTTAACAGATTTCTCTGTATATGACCAGGAGCATACTAACCTATAGAGACATCAAACCCCTAAATGAAGAGAATACAAATTCACATGTCTTCCCAGTCCATGCCGACCAACCACAGGTTCAGCTTCGCGGCCTTGGACTGTATGCAGCAGAACCTAAGAAACCGAATTTGATCTTAGATATGAAAGGACCCGGGATACCAAATTGATATTAGAAATAAAGGCAGAAGAATGTTTCTATTTGATAGTAGTAGTTTCTATTTATGCTATGTACATTTTCGTCCAGGAGAGTACTTTCTAATAGATATCTATAGTTTCTATTTAAAACAAATTTTTGTGTCATAAGGCATAAGCTATAGTACTTTATCAGGATGAACCTACTGACCCAGTTCCGATTAGTACAAGCTATGATTCATACTGAGGCAAATATGGAACCAACAAATTGCAGATCCGTTTGGTTCTCCATGTCATACGTTTACTCCTGGAAACCATTTTCTACTCTAGTCTTTGATGGAGTACAGAAACATGGAATAAATAAAGCGCAGCTTACCTAACAAAGATAATTATCCCTTGGAAGTCCATCCTATATCCATCTACCAGCCAGTAGCTATGGCGCTGCTATGGAGAAGAATAAAAATAGCAAGGATAAACAACTATCTGCAATAAAACTAGTTGCACAAGTAATACACAATCAATTTACAACATCAGTAGATTTAGTAAACTAACTGACCACAGAATTGCACAAGATTTAATTACCATAGAACTATAAAATGCAACACGACTTATGAAATTCAGAAACCAAGATTGATAAACTATATTGTATAGATACTATTAAGCATGTACATACACGCACTTCAGTTAGTTTGAGCACCCACTAACATACGAAGCAAGAAGAACAAATAATTTCTAGAACTATCAATTTGAGCACCCAAATAGTAACACAACAATTGACTTCCAGAACTATCAAACCCTAATCCCTATCAAGAACAAAACTATCTCTTCCAACAAAACAAATAAAGTTCCATCTAATTAACTAGCCCCCAATATGTACATGTTCAACAAATTCATGACTTGGGATTGAATTAGTAGATGAACACATGCAGAATAACCCCCTGATACAACTACCTACAACTTTCACATGCAGAACAGGAGCCTCCTTGGCTCCTTTCTAGGAAGAGGGAGAGGTAGGCGATGGCGTCAACTCACAGGCCTTGCATGAGATGCAAATATATACATTGAAGATAAGATGAATCTACCAAGATGAAAAAAGTGAAGACGGTTTGGGATGTAAGCATCTGATTCTGCTACTAGATGGATTCAGGGTTTTTATGTGAACATTACAGTATGTTGGGTATACATTGAACATAAGATGAATCTACCAAGCTAGAAAATATGTACAAGCCGAGAAGACAGGGACAAAATCCAGTGTCAAGGAATATGAACGGAACCTGCATATCGTCCTCTGGTCCAATCCTGATCAGGAGCACCAGCAGACCGGTCCGGCGTTGTCGCTACTCCTCCGTGTGCATGCCGAGGTCAGAGATGAATATTCTCCTGCCGAGGTCAGTGCATCATTAATTTTGGAAATGCTTGAGAAAAGCAAAGTGAGAAAGCAGCAGACCATGAAAATATTAGTTCACCATCTATTGTCATATTAATTATCATACGAGGATGGATTACATTGATTACACAACAATGTTTAACATGAATCTATAGAAATATATCAATACATTAGGTTTACAAGCATATTTAACAAGACAGGACTATATCCATGAAGACATGCTATTAACTATCAGGTGGGAGGAATCCACTGCTACCTTGAAGTCGGTGAAGGCAGTCTTCAGTGCAATAGTATGTTTTTTCTGTACTAAACTAATGATGGGCATATGAAACAAGCCATACAACCATAGAGATTCAATGCAAAAATCAGGAAATGAGGATTGATAATTAGTCTACAAATAGTTGCTGAAGTTTCTCTATTAGTAAATCTCAACATAAACCATTGATAAATTGGCTATAGGACACCTCTCAACTTGAGCATATTTACTTGCATGATAATGAGTTCATGTGGATGCTACAGATGCATTAGGCCAATATACATAACACAACTAATTTCGCTTTGATCTACCTATCAATCGCCTGAACTCAACTATCCAAATCCCTCCGTATTCAGCTGCTAAATATCCATTACTAGTTAAGAGGTAGACAAAGGTAAACAAGGTACAGCTAGAGTAAGAAAATCAAGAAAGGAGCTGCTACTGAGTGTGACATAAAAGTCTACCGCTGCTGGTACCAGGTACTAGATCGGCCTATACAACTACATCTCACACGGTACACGCTCAAAGCAAGCAGTAGACAGCTGCTTGTCTACCGACAGCTCTTACATAACCACCGAGGTGTATGAACGAACCCACACGAACCTTGCACCTGATTTGGCGGATACGGTCGAAGAGCTTCAGAGAGTAGACACCCTACTTGTCAGAAGAGTAGACAACACCGTCGATGCGCCGGTTCTCGACCACCTCCAGCGACACATGTTCTTCTAGTCGCTGTCTTCGAGTTCCTACCGCATGATTCCTGTTTCAATAGATGCAGCAAGTTAGAGGAGGTTGAGAAGGAGGTGATGGTGCCTGAGATAATAGGGAGACATGGGTGGTGTCGCTGGTAGAGCGGCAGTGCCCCTGGTCTGGACCGCGAGCTCCTGAGAAGATGGATCCGGTCGGCATGAAGCAGTGGGACAGGCGGATTAAACTTGGGAAGCGCATGAGGGTAGTGGCAGTGGGTAGATCGAGGGGGAGTTCGCTTGGGGTAGGGAGATCAAGGGGAAGCCATCGCTTGGAGTGTGTTGGCGGCGGCGGTTGTGGGAGGGAGAGTGGGGGAGATAGGTCACGCCGTGAGGGGATATGGGTCGAGGGTGAGGTCACTACTAGGAAAACGCCTGTTTGTGGCGCACCTGAAAAGGTCATCCGTGGCACATGGCTATCTCCTAGCCGTGGCGCACTACCTGGTGCGCCACGGTTGGGTCGAGATAGGCATGGCGCACATGCCAGTGCGCCACGGAAAATAGTCCAGGTGCGCCATGCGTATGAAACAATAACCGTGGCGCACTAGGTGTTGTGCGCCACAGATATAAATTTCAAAATTTAAAAAAAGCAGCAGATCTGGATCTTGTCGTCAGTGCCGTCGCGCGTCGGTGCAGGTCGCCGTCATCGTCTCGTCGTCGCCTCGTCGTCGGCCCCTCGTCGTCGTCGGAACTACAAGGAGGAGGAGGAGAATAGGAGGAAGAGGAGGAGAAGAAGAGGAGGAGGAGAAGAAGAGGAGGAAGAGGAGGAGAAGAAGAGGAGGAGGAGAAGAAGAAGAGGAGGCCTCGTCGTCGTCGGAACTACAAGGAGGAGGAGGAAGAGGAGGAGAAAAAGGAGCCCGCCGTCTTGTCGTCGGAACTGCAAGGAGGACGCCGCCGTCACCATCTTCACTTCAAGGAGGAGGAAGGGGAGGAGAAGGAGAAGGAGAAAGAGAAAGAGAAGGAGGAGCAGGAGGAAAATGAGAAGGAGAAAGAGAAGGAGGAGAAGGAAAATGAGAAGGAGAAGGAGGAGAAGAAGAAGGAAATGAGAACGGAGGAAAAGGAAAAGGAGAGAAGGGGAGGGAAAAGAAAAGGGGTATGTGGGCATGGTGAGGATTCGAAATTTGAATCCCGCCCAAGCTTATCCGTGGCGCACTAGGTGGTGGTGCGCTACGGGTAAGTCGCCCTCTATTTTTTTCTGCAGGAAAAAACTGTCTTTTGATCGTAACTTTTTACTCTTTTCGAATTTTGAAAAAATAAAAAATCACTAAACTACGAAATCTCGTTCTCGTCATTTTGGTATATTATACGATTTTTTTCGATATCGTATGCAAAAGTTACGACCTTTTTACCGTGGCATGACTTTTTTTTGCAGATAAAGTCGAAACTCATGTTTGTTAATTTTACTAGAAGTTGTACCACATTAACTACCTAAATATGAAAGGATTTAATTTTTTGAAGTGTTTATCATTTTATTTTATTTTTTGCAAAGCCTAAAAAGGCGATCCACAGGGGGAGGGTGGAGTTGGTTCAGGATAGTTAGGCGTAGGGCACGAGGGCAAGGTGCCTTACTACTAAGTTTATACATCCGTAGGGAACTAGGGCAGAGTGCCCTACGACTAAGTTAACCCAGTTGGTGCAGCACACATGCCCGTAGCGCACTAGGTCAAGGTGTGCTACGGCTAAGTGACACATCCGTAGCGCACCTTGACCTAGTGCGCTACGGGTATGTGTGTTACGTCCACCTGCGTCCTGGCCCACACATAACCATGGCGCACCATCCCCCCATGTGCGCCACACTTATGGAAGTTAGCCGTAGGGCACCTGCGGGGAGTGCGCCACGCCTATTTTACCCGTGGGGCACTACTAGCAAGTGCGCCACAGAAGTATGGATTACCTATAGCCGTTTTCCTAGTAGTGGGTGTCGGAGGTGCTTCAGAGAAGAGGAGGGGCGCCGGAGGTCTGGGGTGTCCGGAGGAGGGGCGCCGGAGGTGAGGAGGTGTGGGGTGGCCCGAGGTCTGCGCTGGGGAAGGATTAGATCGTAGTATGGGGCAGAGGCGGCGCGCACGGGTGGAAGAGAGGAGATGAGGGAGGACACGAGGGACGCGGTCTGACTTAGGTGAGGCCGAATTTTGGTCTTCAGCCCAAAATCGAAACCTCCAGCGCCAAGAATGATTTGCCAACACGCGCGCAACTCCAAATTTTCGGCCGGTGAGAGCCTGAGGGGTGAGCTAGGGAGCGTTGATCGAGATGCTGCCTACGACTGAGATTTAATTCTGCAGGGTGATCCGTGGGTAGCCCGTTCCTTAATTCTGATTGGATGGATAAGAGAGTGTATGGATTTCAGACCAAATGATCAATGTTATGTGACATAGTTCCAAATGAAACCTTCGCGTGGCATCATGTTGTGTGACATAGTTCTAAGGAAAAATATCAAAATTGGTAAATTGATTGTGTCTCGAAAAAACCTTCTCATAAATGAACTATCATGTCCGAGGTTTCATGACTTTCGGGCCAAATGTCCAGTTTTATGGCTAGAATTATGGCATAGTTTGTGATAATGTGCCTATATTGTATACGCGTGTGCATCTTGGGATGGCGGACAATGTTGCAAGAGGAAATTTTCATTTTATATGCACGGAAAATCCATTTTCCATTTTCCGAGCACAAAAAACGGGGCGTTTTGTGAAGCAACCACCAAATGACAGTTTTATAATGCTACCAACACATTTTTCAAAAATAGTATACCATCTTACATGGACAAATGTCCCAACCGGGATATCTCAAACCTTTGTGTCCACGCCTAACGAAAAATACAAATTCCTGCCGAATCGGTAGGAAGTGGGTCCGATTTGAACTACAGGTACATTATATGATGCCAATAATTTTTCGAAAAAATCATTTTTATACTCACAATATGCTATTTCTTCAGAGATCCAATGCAATTTTAGCGAGGCTCGGCCCTTAGCTAAGAACCTTGATGTCCGCTGTTTTGACCATAGATTGAAACGGGCATAAAAATTCAAAAAAGGTCCGATCAATGCAAATCCTTCGCCTGGTGTCTTATTATGTGACATAGTTGCAAGTAAAAATACCAAACTTAGTATATTGCAAGTGTCTCGAAAAAACCTTCTCAGAAATGTCCTATCATGTTCAAGGTTTCATGGCTTTCGGACCAAACGACCAATGTTATGGCTAGAATCGCGGCATAGTTTGTGATAATATACCCATATTGTGCACCCATATGTATAGTGGGATGGCGAACAATGTTGCAGGAGGAAGCATTTATTTTCTTCGCACGGAAAATCCATTTTCCGACCGCAAAAAACGGGGCGTTTTGTGAGGGAACCACCAAATGATAGTTTTATAATGCTACCAACATATTTTTCAAAAATAGTATACCACCTTACATGGAAAAATGTCCCAACCGGGATATCTCAAACCTTTCCGTCCACCCCTGATGGAAAAGACAAATTCCTGCCGAATAGGTAGGACGTGGGTCCGATTTGAACTACAGGTACATTATCTGATGCCCATGATTTTTCAAAAAAATCATTTTTAGACTCACAATATGCTATTTCTTTTTAGATCTAATGCAATTTTAGCGAGGCTCAGCCCCGAGCTAAGAACCTTCATGCCCGCCGTTTTGACCATAGTTTGAAACGGGCATAAAAAATTCAAAAACGGTCTGATCAATGCAAATCCTTCACATGGTGTCTTATTATGTAACATAGTTGCAAGGAAAAATACCAAATTTGGTATATTGCAAGTGTCTCGAAAAAACCTTCTCAAAAATGACCTATCATGTTCAAGGTTTCATGGTTTTCGGGCCAAACGACCAATGTTATGGCTAGAATCGCGGCATAGTTTGTGATAATATCCCCATATTATGCACCCATATGTATAGTGGGATGTCGAACAATGTTGCAGGAGGAAGTTTTTCTTTTCTTCGCACGGAAAATCCATTTTCCATTTTTCGACCGCAAAAAATGGGGAGTTTTGTGAAACAACCACCAAATGACAGTTTTATAATGCTACCAACACATTTTTCAAAAATATTATACCACCTTACATGGACAAATGTCCCAGCCGGGATATCTCAAACCTTTCTGTCCACCCCTGGCGAAAAAGACAAATTCCTGCCGAATCGGTAGGAAGTGGGTGTGATTTGAACTATAGGTACATTATCTGGTGCCCGTGATTTTTCTAAAAAAACATTTTTAGATTCACAATATTCTATTTCTTCAGAGATCCAATGCAATTTTAGCGAGGCTCAGCTCCCAGCTAAGAACCTTCATGCTCGCCGTTTTGACCATAGTTCGAAACGGGCATAAAAAATTACAAACGGTCCGATCAATGCAAATCCTTCACGTAGTGTCTTATTATGTGACATATTTGCAAGGAAAAATACCAAACTTGGTATATTGCAAGTGTCTCGAAAAAACCTTTTCAGCAATGACCTATCATGTTCAAGGTTTCATAGCTTTTGGGCCAAACGACCAATGTTATGGCTAGAATCGCGGCATAGTTTATGATAATGTGCCTATATTATGCACCCATATGTATAGTGGGATGGCGAACATTGTTGCAGGAGGAAGTTTTTATTTTCATCGCACGAAAAATCTATTTTCCATTTTCCGAGTGCAAAAAACGGGACGTTTTGTGAAGCAACCACCAAATGACAGTTTTATAATGCTACCAACACATTTTTCAAAAATAGTAGACCACCTTACATGGATAATGTCCCAACCTGGGTATCTCAAACCTTTCCGTCCATCCCTGGCGAAAAAGACAAATTCCTACCGAATCGGTAAGAAGTGTGTCCGATTTGAACTACAGGTACATTATCTGATGCCCATAATTTTTCGAAAAAAACATTTTAGACTCTCAATATTTTATATCTTTAGAGATCCAATGCAAGTTTAGCAAGGCTCAGCTCCTATCTAAGATCCTTCAAAACCCTAGTTTCAAAATCATATTTTGAATTATGATATTGTCCCTACTATGGACTAACATGGTATTAGTAGATCCACAATTTAAAGTAATCATACTATTCATAATTAACATCCTAGTATGATCTAATGAGATTTATAAAAATTTAGAGACAAAAATCTATTATTTTGGAGTTCTTATGAGAAAGATACACAATAATTATGAAAACACAAAAAAAAAATGGAAAAAAACATAACTAGACCTAATCTACTGTGCCCAAGGTCAAAGCCCGCCCAAATACACGTTCCTAGCGAGGCCCATTAGGGGGAACATGGCTGACAGGCCCAGTTGCGATCGAGGGTGATAGTCAAAAGGTTTAAGCGCGTGTATGGGACAACTAAAGTTAGTTGGTCTGGTGGTTAGGTGCCTTCCATGTGTGGGGAGGTCTCTGGTTCGAGTCCCCCTGCAGCCCTATTTTGCTTATTATTCCCGCCCAAGCGATCGAGGGTGATAATTAAAAGGGTTGAGCGCGTGTATAGGACAACTAAGTTGAGTTGGTCTAGTGGTTAGGTGCCTTCCATCTATGGGGATGTCTCTGGTTCGAGTCCCCCTTAGCCCTTTTTTGCTTATTATTCCCGCGCGTGAGTTTAATTTGTGGACCAAATATTGACATATAGGTATGCCACATATGCAAAAACTAACACATAGACATGCCATAGAGATAAAAATACTGGGGCAAATGCTTACTCATTTCAACTTTATTCTATTTTAGATGTTATGACCAATTTAAATCGTCGTAATCAGCTACAATAAACGTCGAAGGCTACATCTGTCATATTATGACGATTTTAGCTAGGGCAAATATGACGTTATGGAGTCAAAACGTCTTAATTTTTCAAGGTTTTGAACCCTCCGAACGGCTTATGACTATCTAGTGCAAAATCGTCATAGAGCTATGATGATTTTATTCACGATCACTATCAGAAGGTCATAGTTTGCCACATTTCTTGTAGTGCGTATGCCAAAGAGTTTAAGAAACTATGTTCCGCAGCCTTCCGCCAAGCCATTGCCGGTATTACCGTGGAATCGCAGCGACGAGGAGAACAAGAGGATCTCGGAAGAAGGGGTCAAGAAATTCTTTGCACCTGGACGGGCCGAGCCAAAGGAGAAACTAGATCCGACAGTGGTGGAGAAGTTTTACAATAACCTTTTGAAACCTGAAACCCCACTTGTGCTGGACTACGAGCGCCAGATTGTGAAGGGGGATGCAAGGCAGAGGGAGTCTGAAAGTAGTAGTCATGCGACATCCCGGAAAGAAGTTCCCATGCTTGGAGAGCAGGAAAACAAATCGTGCGCCCCGCTCCAAGTGTTCGACACACGGATAGCTCCTCCTGTAAATGATTACGAGGAAGAGCTACAAAGAAATCCCAATGATATGGGGATGACCTACATTGCATACTTGAACATCATGGGAGACCACTTTCCCAAAGGCGATCTCAACCCCATACAGCCATGGAAGTACGGGAAGAATCTCATCAAGAAAGAGGAGCTCAAGAATCTACCAACAAAAATGCGAAGATTGCATAAGTGGTACCTTGATTTCTGCAAGACGATAAAGGAAGAATGGATCACAACGCATATATGAGATCATATTTTCTTGTGCGGAGACGACGCGATCACCTTCAACATTCAAGACTTGCATTTTTTATTCAATCAAAAGGAACTCGACAAAGCTGCCATCAGCCTTTATTGTGTGTAAGTACTATTTCTGTAATTTCTATCTCAGCTCATTCAATTCATGTATATATATTCTCACCATATATGTATATACTATTATGTAAGAAAAAGGTTATAGAATGCATGAAAGGAGGCCCTTTTTACATTGGGTTCGTTGACCCAAATAGAGTTCATGAACAAGTGGTAAAAACCAAACCCGAGCAAACAGAAGATTTCTTTCTAACGTCTTTACTGAGACAAAAAACAAAAATGTAAATACTATTGCCTTACAACTTCTCGTGAGTGTTACCCTCTCTTGTACACATTTTGTTTCGGCTTACTCGATGTTAAGTGTAACTGATGATGAGTTATGCGTGCGTTGGTTCCACTTTATTCTGCTAGTCATTCAATTCTAGTTGACTCAGGAAAAGTCCTTGTCATGGACTCGTTACGAAAAGACCAAGAGCTATGGGCAGACTTTAAAGAGAAGCTCTAGAGGTAATTTGAATCATATTATCGCACTAGATCGGCAACTTTTGTGTCAACAAGTAATTAATTACTCCTTTATCCATTTTCTTTGCCGGACAGGTTTTGGAAAAGGTTCACGGGCAGGGCCATGGGTGAATGGTCAGAAGAACTAAAATTTGTAGACCAAAATGTAAGTAATACTAGCCAACTTTGATTCTGCTTCCAATTACATTATATCATGCTTTATTGATTATTATTTTGATTGAACTCTCTATTCTCGTAAAGTGCGCACATCAGGGACCCGACAATAACTTATGTGGATACTATGTTTGTGAGTTCATTCGTAACACGATATGTGCGACGGGCCAACCGCACTAGAAAAACTTAGAGTAAGTAAACGAAGTACACAATATTATTTTATTACCATCATTTGTGTTGAGTTTTATTCTTATATATTGACCCCATTCTTCATATATATTTAGATCGAACGGATGCGGGACCAACTCCTACCATTTGACCGCATACGATCCATTCAAGAGGAATTGGCGGGGTTCATACTTGATGAGGTCGTCACTCCTGGCGGAGAACTCTTTAGATATCCAAAATGAACGTGTACGGAGATGTTATATTGTATATATGCTTGAACGTGTTTGTCTTGTACTTGATGCTTCAACGTGTACGAAGAATACAGCAATGACGATGTTTATGTATAATAACAGTTGCTTAATTATTCATGTACTCGTATTTACTGATGATGTATGTGTATACCTCTCCCGATCGATCCCCCTCCCCCCGTCCTGGCCGCATCGCAGAAATCTGCCCAGAACGGGGCGACGGCAGAACTCTGCCGCGGTAGAGATTTATGCCGTTTTCCTGCCGCGGCAGATAACCTTTAACACCGATTCGTGTTACGAACCGATGTTAAAGGGGAGGCCTGAGCACTGCGGCAGCCCCACGTGCGCCACCCTTTAACGGCGGTTCGTATAAGAACCATTGTTAAAGAGGGGGCTCTAACACCGAACCCTCAATAGCGGTTCTGTAACCGGTGTTAGAGGCCTCTCCGAACCGGTGTTAGAGGCCTACATGTGCACTAGTGTTGTATCGTGTGCTATGAATGAATGGAAATCAAGTTGCTAGAAAAATATGAGTCAATTTTGAAAACTTTTCCCAAAAGCTCCGAACCTTAGAAATTTCCCTCTTTTATCATGATTTACCTCAATATTCAGATGCCTCGCGGAGGAAGCAGTTCATCCCCGGACCCAATGTTGCAGATCTTGCAAATGTTAGTTTCAGACCGTGAAGCTGAAAGAGCCGAGTGTCAAGCCAACTTAGCCACCCTTTAGAACATCGCTCAGATGGCCAACAACAATCAAGGCCATGGAAATCAGGACAACCATGGATCTAAGCTCAAGAATTTTCAGAACACCAACCCACCCATTTTCAGTAAGTCTGAAGAGACCCTAGATGAAGATGATTGGAAGCAAACCATGGAGAACAACCTGGAAGTTTCAGGAGTGGAAGCTAACAAGAAAGTACTATTCACTACCCACTATCTGGCCGAAGATGCAAGAGGATGGTGGAATAGCATTCGCACCATGAATGGAGGACAAATGATTGCTTCGGATGAATTCAAACTCGTGTTTAGAAGGACCCATGTGCCACCTGGTTTAATTATGAAGATGAGAGATGAATTCAAGGAGCTGAAGCAAGGAAGAATGACTGTGGTAGAGTACCGTGACAGATTCCTATATCTCTCAAGGTATGCCCCAGATGAGATTATCACTGAGGCCAAGAAGAAGGAGAGATTCCTGAATGGTTTGCATGATGAGATGCATACAGTGTTAGTCAATATCCCCTTTGCTGATATTGAAGCTTTAGTTGACTCTGCCATTCATATGGAAGGAAAGGTCAACCAAGCTAATGAGAACCGCAAGAGTCGCATGATGTATCAACCAGGAACACACCATACACCAAAATATCGCCCCAACCCATCTCCAGGATTTGCCCCAAGAACCAACAGACCCCCGATGAACCGTCCGACCTACCCCAACCGTGGAAACCCAAGGCCCGGAGGAAATAACAACAACCTCGGCAACCCTAGCAATTTCAACCATGCTCCGCCTAAGTTCAACAACAACAATGTCGCCACCAACACCAACACTGCGCCAAGGACTGGAAGCAATGTTGTGCCTATTGCAGCAAAGTATAAGTCTCAGGTGACTTGTTATGAATGTGGAACACAGGGTGACTATTCCAATGAGTGCCCCAAGAAGAGTGCCGCAGCCCCCAATGCAAATGCCCCATTTCAGTAGCAGTGTCGTGTTCAGCCCGGAAGATGGTTTACCGCGGAAAATTCGCTCAACCGTAACGGCCGTCTCTTTCTCATGCATGCTGGAGAATCCCAGGAAGCGCCATATGTCGTGTTGGGTATGTTTTCTATTAACTCAGTACTTGCAAGAGTGTTGTTTGATTCTGGAGCATGACACTCATTTGTTACTGAAGAATTTGCATGCACTAGTAAGATTCAACCAACCAAATTGAAGCATTTTATGATAGTTCAAATACCTGGTTCAACCACCAAAGCTAGATAGATTTGCAAAGCCGTCCCTATCTGAATCCATGGCATAGTACTTGGAACTAAAGGTTTGGAAGTAGAACTAGGAATGGATTGGATGTCCAAACATAAAGGATTAATCGACTATGCCAAGTAAGCCATAACCATGACCAGTACAGCCGGAATATCAGTAGAGCATGTATCGAAAACCTTGCCCCATCAATTTAAATCCAACAAGAGTATAGCCCAGCCAACCATTGATCAAGTCCAAATAGTCTGTGAATACCCTGATGTATTTCCATATGTTTTGCCCGGTATGCCCCCAGATCGGGATATCGAGTTTATCATTGAACTAATCCCTGGAACCGGACCTATAGCCCAGAGAACATATAGTATGAACCCGTCGGAACTAGTGGAACTAAAGAAGCAACAGGATGCTATGCTGGAAATTGGATTCAACCAAGTGCATCACCATGGAGATCACCTGTCTTGTTTGTGGACAAGAAGGATGGAGGTAACCGTTTATGTACGGATTATCGGAAGTTGAATGATGTCACCATCAAGAACAAGTACCCGTTTCCCAAGATAGAAGACCTGTTTGACTAGTTGACTGGTGCCAAAGTGTTTTCTAAGATTATCTTAGAACTGGCTATCACCAACTCAAGATTCACGAAGAGGATATTACAAAGACTGCCTTTACCAGCAGATATGGATTATATGAGTATAATGTCATGTCTTTTGGATTAACCAATGCCCCCACTTATTTCATGAACCTCATGAATAATATTTTTATGGACTTCCTGGATAAGTTTGTCATTGTTTTCATTGATGACATTCTGATTTATTCCAAATCCAAAGAAGAACATGAGCTACACCTAAGGACCATCCTTAGCAAATGTGAATTATGGTTATAGGAGGTAGGATTCCTCGGTCATATTGTATCAGCCGGAGGAATTGCCGTTGACCCTGCGAAGGTGAAGGAGGTTGAAGATTGGCAAGCCCCAACCACCCAAACCCAATTTCATGCATTTCTAGGATTAGCAGGATACTATCGCAAGTTCATAGAAGGATTCTCGAGTATCGCAAGACCCATGACCCAATTGCTGAAGAAGGACAAGAAGTTTGAATGGACGGACAAATGTGAAGCGAGTTTTCAGGAGCTCAAGAGGAGATTGATTTCAGCCCCAATCTTGATCATGCCAGATATCACGAAGCCATTTGATGTGTATTGTGATGCATCCAAGATCGGTCTCGGATGTGTGATAATGCATGAAGGATAAGTTATATCTTACCTATCCCAACAACTAAAGCAGCATGAGCAGAACTATCCTACCCATGACCTTGACAGCCGTAGTTCTAGCTCTGAAGACATGGAGGCATTACCTTATGGGAAACTGTTGTGAGATTTATTCAGATCACAAGAGCCTGAAGTATATATTCACTAAGAAGGAGCTGAATATGAGGCAGAAAAGATGGACTGAGATAATCAAGGACTATGATATGGACATTCATCACCCCGGTAAAGCCAATATGGTAGCAGATGCCCTTAGCAGATTGCTGTGCCGCTTGAACTCCATGATTTTGAAGGAGCAACAAAGTTTGCACAAAGAGATGGAAGATTTCCAAATGGAATAAGTAAGTGAAGGATTTTTGGCTAGCATATAACTTCAACCCACTTTATTCAGTCAGATCAAGGAGGCTCAGAAAGGAAATGCTAGTATCGACGGAATCAAACGTCATATCGGTACATGCAAGGTACCTGGATTCACCAAAGATGAAGAAGGAGTTCTGTGGTACAAATGACGTCTCTATGTACCAGCAGATTCAGAATTGAAAGAAGTTATTTTGAAGGAAGCCCATGACACTCTTTATTCTATGCACCCCAGATGAACAAAGATGTATCAGGACTTCAAGGAACAATTTTGGTGGCATAAGATGAAGAGAGAAATCAGAAGCTATATCGCCAAGAGTGACATTTGTCAGAGAGTCAAGGCGGGACATTAAAGACCTGCGGGACTGTTGCAACCATTGCAGATTACGGAATGGAAATGGTATTCTGTACGAATGGACTTTATCACCGGTTTGCCTACTTCTAGTAAGGGAAATGACTCTATTTGGGTCATAGTTGACACATTGTCCAAAGTAGCCCATTTCTTACCAGTCAAGACCATGTACCAGATTTCGAAGCTAGCAGAGTTATACATCACTATAATCGTCAGTTTGCACGGAGTCCCCAAGAACATTGTATCGGATCGAGGAACTCAATTTACCTCGAAATTCTAGAAGAAAGTCCAAGAAGGTTTAGGAACCCGACTAGATTTCAGCATAGCTATCACCCCTAGACTGATGGACAAACAAAACGAGTAAATCAAATACTCGAAGATATGTTGAGAGCATGTGTGCTAGAGTATGGATATAAATGGGAAGATTGTCTGCCGTTTGCAGAATTTTCTTATAACAATAGTTATCAAGCTAGTTTGCAAATGGCCCCATTTGAATTCATGTATGGAAGGAAGTGTCACACCCCTTTGAATTGTTCGGAAGTAGGAGAGAGTCAGATTTTCGGACCCAATATCCTACAAGAAGCAGAAGAGAAAGTTCAAAAGATCCTTGAGCACCTAAAGACCGCCCAATCAAGATAGAAGAGTTATGCCGACAAGATACGTCGAGACCTCGCTTTCAATATTGAAGATTTTGTGTGTCTCAAAGTGTCGCCTTTGAAGGGAATGAAGTGTTTCCAGCTGAAAGGAAAGTTAGCCCCTAGATATATCGGACCTTTTAAGATTATGAATCATCGAGGAGAAGTATCGTATCAATTGGAACTGCTAGAGGAGATGTCAGCAGTGCATAATGTGTTCCATATATCGCTACTTCGCAAATGCCTTGAAGTTTTGGAGAAGACTAAAGTTTTCAAGAATATTGATCATCGCACCATAGAGATCAACGATGACCTGATGTATCCTGCAGTACCCATCCGTATTTTGGAGGATGCTTTCAGAACCACCAGGACCCGAAGCATCAAGTTTCTCAAGATTCAGTGGAGCAACCACACTAAAGAAGAAGCTACCTGGGAGCGAACAGATCACATCAGAACGGAGTTTCCCGATCTCTTTAAATCCTAGGTACTCTTTTTTGTTCCTTTTCAAATCTCGGGACGAGATTTTGTTTAAGGAGGGAAGGTTTGTAACATCCAAAAAATATTGATCATGATCATCAAACTCTAATCACTAAAATTAAACTTTGATTAAATAAAAACCAAATGAATGCATGTGTGTATGTGATGATTTGATGAATGCATGAATGGACTTGTGTGGTTAACCTAAATAGAAAAAAATGGTTCAAAGATGAAAATAACATCATCTAAAACATTTCCAATCAGAAACAAATCAAGAGAAAATCAAAAACAAATCAAATAAAGCGAATG
Source organism: Avena longiglumis (assembly GCA_030063025.1). Taxonomy (NCBI): domain Eukaryota; kingdom Viridiplantae; phylum Streptophyta; class Magnoliopsida; order Poales; family Poaceae; genus Avena; species Avena longiglumis. The sequence goes on from CP125976.1 coordinate 519,495,898, forward strand.
GTCATTTTTGCCAATCTTGCTCACTAGGCCACTTTGAGTGTTTCTTGTCCAAGATTTCAAACAGAAACTTTTCCAATTCTTTTCACACCTTGCTAGACCAAGTAAAAGTGAATCAAATCCCACCTTTCAAACTTGCAGAAACATTTGGCAACCCCATTCAAATGAAAATTCAAAATTGAATCTTTATCATATGTGAAGATCACACATTTTCAAAACCCAACCAACCAGTGCCCCTTGACTAATCCAACTAACCCAATACTCCCTAGTATGTTCCCAGCGAACCCTCCAAGTCTGAATCCAAAATTTAAATTTGAATTTCTTTCGGCCATTTCATCAAACACCTTGTGATCAGCAAACAACAAAACATTAAACACTATTTGCAGCAGGGAATTTGGCAAACCTTATTACCTCTCTGGTTGCAACAAGCTCTTAGTATATCATCTAGCCTCTTTAACAATCCTTAGCACCACTGTGAGCAAGCCTAGCCATCAATGGTGAGCATGCCGAGAGCAAACTTGTCACCCCCATGTAGCCAGCGAGCTAGAGGAAGCACTATCCTCGCCAACCTTGTCTGGAGCACTAACCACCGTCCACCGCCACCCCCTGTCCAACGCTCGAGCCTTGCCAGCACCTAGACCACACGGCAAGCTCAAGCCAAGCTTCTCTGTGTGCGAGCCGAGAGCACGCCAGTGCGCCGCATGCGACACGAGCCCATAACTGTCGCCGCCTCGGTAGCGCATACATGATCGCCAAAGACACCCATTACCCCGCCAGACAACCCCGTTCGCCGCCGCGCGGACCACGGACGCTATGCTCCATTAAACTTGCCATCGGACCCGTCTAGAGCGCCGCGACGTTCCGACCGATCAGCACCGCCCCACGCCCTGAGACCATGCCATTGAGCTTCGCCAGGGAGCACAACACCGCCCCCTACCTTTGCCCATGCCAATAGCACTCTGTGTCGTCGACCACGACGAGCTCCACCCACGCCCGTCGGTTCCCTTCAGCCACTATAAAAGGAGGCCACCCCCGTTCGATTTGAACACACCATCTCACTCCCCACCTCTCACTTATCACACCCACTCACTCCCGGAGAAAGACGAGCACCAGGTGGCCGGAATTTCATCGTAGTTCGTCCCTGCAGAGGAGGAGAATCGCCGTTGTCGAATTTGTCATTCGCCCGCATTGCCGACCATCGCTAGAGCCCTGGTGAGCCCCCGTCGACCCCCACTGGCTGCGCTAGGGTTCTGCCTCGCTGCATACTGTTCAGGCATGGATGATGAACTAGAGACGTAGGATTATAACCAGATCGCACGGCCTAGGTCGCCTTGTACCGCTTCGCCACTCCCTGTCTCACTAACGAGTGGGGTCGCTCACTTAACCATCCCACGGCGTGCTGTGCGTAGTGGGCCGGTCCAGTTAAACCTCCGCGCGACCCAACAATTCAAACTTAGGTTTATTCTTTTAATTTTAAACTCAATTCTGTACCTAGATTCAAAAATCAACCCAGCTCGATTCACTGAACAAAATGCATGAAACCAATTTTGTCAGAAAGGTACTGGAATGCTTAATCCAAGACCGTTGGATTCAAACCATTTAGAAATGTAGATCACCCATAGTAAAAATAACAAGGCTGAAGCTTTTCTGCATTCAAACATTTTTCAAAATTCAACCATAAAAGCTTTTGAGTTGATTCCAACTCTCAAAAATCACATTTAACCATACCTTTCATAATATATAAAAATATATGGGGTGACTTGCAGAAATAATGATCAAGAAATAAAAGAATGCCTCATAGGCCATTCTAGTCATTTTATTTAATTAAAATAAAAAGGTTAAACCTTATTAAATTGTGGCACCACTTTAAATCACATTCCCATGTACTAAAATATGTGGTGATGACATGTGTTAACATGATCCCATGTTTTAGTTGGAGAATATTAAATCTTAAGTAGTTTTTCAATGAGTAGAAATTACTTTTCTAAAATAAAATAAATAAGACAAGTGCTTTAATCTTTGTGATGATTCTAGATCATATAGTGTAAACCTTGGTGTGATAAATAGACTAGTTAAGAATTGTGTGGTGACTGTGTACCTCGTATTTATTTATAGATGCTAGTACCGACCAAGGATATGAGGAGGAAGGAGGATACTACGAGGAAGAAGCCAAGGAGAACTTGAACCACTGCTCTTCACAAGGCAAGCTACAACTTGCAAGTTATATTATTTAGCAAGCTATTGACTTTTCAAGCTAACAATTGCAACTATGGAAGTTAGATAACCTATGAAATGCATTAAGCATGCTTGGTTAGATACATTTGATGATACCCATTCCTAGTTTTACTTGCAAAGCTTAATACTTTATTTATTTATCAAAGCTTCTCTTAGAGTTTACTTAGTGATTTGTAGATTTTAGAAAGATAATTGAAGGTAGCATAAAGAGCACAAAACTTGGCCTAAGTTTGATAAAATCTTGATGTCATCCTGAGGCATGAGATTGAACTTAGATAAGATACCCTTGCTTACCACCCCTCATTAGTATTTATTCCCCTTATAGATGCTAGTGCTAAGCATAAAACTTGATCACTTTAGATGGGAATACTTGGTGAAAATGGTTATGAAAACCTTAGAATGATGAGTCATTCTACTGAAATGTTTTGACATATGTTCTCGAACACCAGATGATTTGGATGATGAAAATGTTAAGGCATGAGCCTTAGCCCTTTTTAAAACTGATGGTTGTCTGGATGCGATACCATTCCAATTTTACCGTATAACCACAATACCCAAAATTTGGTTAGGGCTTGACTGGAAATTTATATACCTTATTATGGGTTCCCTTGTGGCCAAGGTCTGAGCCGAGGCTACCTTGTCAAGATTGTCCACCTGTGCAGTACCCAAGATGACAGTTGGTCATGGTTGGGTGGCCAAACTCATAGGAGAGGTGCCTATACTAGGGCGTGTAATTGAAAGGTTAGGATTTATTATCTGCATTCTGAGTATTGTGAATTCAGGATTTGTTCCTGACGGATGTATCGAATGTTGTGGTGAAAGTGTACAATCTCTGCAGAGTGTCAAACTATTCGAATAGTCGCGTCCGCAGTTATGGACAGTTGGAGTGGCCATACTGTTCCGTCATCAGATGTTTTCAAAATGACTTATGAAAAGATTTATGACTTTGACTTGACCATAACAGAGTTGTGACATGAAATTCAAGTTCCCACTTGGGTGTTATAAAACTTTCAACTAGCTTTCTTTTCTTATGAACTCAGTAGAGGTAAATCTGGCTTTTTTCAAAACAACCCTAGATCTTAGTATCCTACTCAAAATCCCCTTCACTTGTTAGTATTATTTTGCGAGTACTTAAAGAGTACTCATGGCTTTGTCCCTGGCTATTCCCGTGGCTAGACTATGAAGAGGACTATCAGGAAGATGGTCCGTAGGAAGGTTACGACAACTAGGATTATCTCCCATCATCAGCATTGCCTGTGACCATGAAGATGGAACGTCGCCCACGCTGTTGTTATCTTAACGTTATTCCGCTGCTTGAATTGTATTAAGACTGGATCATAGGATCCTTATTTGTGTAAGACCTTATGTATGGTTTGTAATGGATGATGTACTGTGATATCCAATCTGTTATGTCTTGCAAAAATCGTAATCCTGGGATTGCAATGTATGGCATAGAAGGCATCTGTGATTAAAAATACGGGTGTTGACAGAACACTGACCCAAGCACCATGTTAAATGATGAATATGCTCCATGGTTACGACCGACGCGATCATAAGCAAAGAAAATATGCGTAGAAGGTCCATGTCCACCTAGGAATTTTAGGAAACAAGTGACTAGATGTATTAAATGGGCCTTAGTAAACTTGTATTGGATCTCTGAAGAAACATCATATTGTGAGTATAAACATGTTTTTTTTGCAAAAAATCATGAGCATTAGATCATGTATCTATAGTTCAAAACGGACCCTCTTCCTACCGATTCGGCAGACATTATTCTTTTTTACCAGAGGTGGACGGAAAGTTTTGAGATACCCCAATTGGCACAATATACATTAAGGTGGTCTAGTATTTTTGAAAAATGGCGTGGTAGCATTTTGAATTATGCCTTTGGTGGTCGCTTCAAAACACCCTATTTTCGCACTCGTAAAATGGAAAATGTCTTTTCTGTGTGACGAAAAGGAAAACTTCGTCCTGAAACATTGTTCGCCATCCCAAGATCCACATGCATGCACAATATGGGCACACTATCACAAATTATGTCGCGATTATGTCCATAACATTGGTCATTTGGCCCAAAAGCCATGAAACCTAGAACATTATAGCTCATTTTGAGAAGAACTTTTTGAGATGCTGTCAATATACCAATATTGGTATTTTTCCTTGCAACTATGTCACATAATATGACACCAAGCAAAAGTTTTACATTTTTCGGACTCTCTTTGAATTTATTATGCCCGTTTCGAACTATGGTCAAAACGGAGGGTATGAAGATTCTTACCTAGGGGACGAGCCTCGCTAATCTTGCATTGGATATCTAAATAAACATCATATTGTGAGTCTAAAAATGATTTTTGCAAAAACTCATGAGCATTAGATCATGTACCTGTAGCTCAAACCGGGTCCACTTCCTACCGATTTGGCAAACTTTTGTCTTTTTTACCAGGGGTGGACGGAAAGGTTTGAGATACTCCGGTTGGGAAATTGTCCATGTAAGGTGGTCTACTATTTTTTAAAAATGGGTTGGTAGCCTTTTGAATTATGACTTTGGTAGTTGCTTCATAAAACACCCCATTTTTGGCACTCATAAAATAGAAAATGGTTTTTCCCTGCGACAAAAAGGAAAACTTTATCCTGCAACATTGTTTGCAATACTAATATGCACATGCATGCACAATATGGGAAGACTATCACAAACTACGCAACGATTCTAGCCATAACATTGGTCATTTGTCCCGAAAGCCATGAAACCTCGAACATGATAGCTCATTTTGAGAATAATTTTTTGAGATGCAATCAATATACCAAGTTTGGTATTTTTCCTTGCAACTATGTCACATAATATGACATCAGACAGAAGTTTGATATTGTTTGGACCATTTTTTAATTTCTTATAGTTCTTTCAAACTATGGTCAAAACAGTGGGCATGAAGATTCTTACCTAGGGGATGAGCCTCACTAAACTTGCATTGGATCTCTCAAGAAACATCATATTGTGAGTCTAAAAATGTTTTTTGCAAAAAAAAATCATGAGTATTATATCATGTACCTATAGTTCAAACCGGACCCACTTTCTACTGATTCGGCAGAAATTTGTCTTTTTTACAATGGGTGGATGGAAAGGATTGAGATACACCGATGGGGATATTTTCAATGTAAGGTGGTCTAATATTTTTGAAAAATGCGGTGTTATCATTTTGAATTATGCCTTTGGTGGTTGCTTCACAAAACGCCCCATTAATGGAAAATGGCTTTTTCGTGTGACAAAAAGGAAAACTTCCTCCTACAACATTGTTCTAAATGCCAATAGGCACATGCATGTACAATATGGGCACACTATCACAAACTATGCCATGATTCTGGCCATAACATTGGTCATTTGGCCTTGAAGCCATGAAACGTCGAACATGATAGATCGTTTTGAGAAGAAAGTTTTGAGATGCAATCAATATACCAAGTTTGGTATTTTTCCTTGAAACTATGTCACATAATATGGCACCATGGGAAAGTTTTACATTGTTTTGGCCATTTTTGAATTTCTTATGCCTTTTTCAAACTATGGTCAAAATGGAGGGCAGGAAGATTCTTACCTAGGGGATGAGCCTCGCTAAACTTGCATTGGATCTCTAAAGAAACATCATATTGTGAGTCCAAAAATTATTTTTGCAGAAAACCATGAGCATTAGATCATGTACCTGTAGTTCAAACTGGACCTACTTCCTACCGATTCGGCAACATTTGTCTTTTTTACCAGGGTTAGGCAGAAATATTTGAGATACCTCGATTGGGAAATTGTCCATTTAAGGTAGTCTACTATTTTGAAAAATGGGGTTATACCATTTTGAATTATGTCTTTGGTGGTTGCTTCACAAAACGCCCTGTTTTTGGCACTCGTAAAATGGAAAATGCTTTTTCGTGCGACGAAAATGAAAAATTCCTGCTGCAACATTATTCGACATCCCAAGATGCATATGCATGCACAATATGGGTACACTATCACAACTATGGCATGATTATGTCCATAACATTAGTCATTTGGCCCGAAAGCCATGAAACCTCAAACATGATAGCTCATTTTGAGAAGAACTTTTTGAGATGCAATCAATATACCAATTTTGCTATTTTTCCTTACAACTATGTCACATAATATGTCACCACGCAAAAGTTTTACATTGTTTGGACTTTTCTGAATTTCTTATGCCTGTTCCAAACTATGGTCAAAACGACGGGCATGAATATTCTTACCTAGGGGATGAGTCTCATAAACTTGCATTGTATCTCTAAAGAAACATCATATGGTGAGTCTAAAAATGATTTTTGCAAAAAAATCATGAGCATTAGATCATGTACCTGTAGTTTAAACTAGACCCACTTCCTGTTGATTCGGCAGAAATATTATATAACTGAATTCTCATAAATAATAAATTATATTTTTATTAGATAGATATTTGTTTTATGAACATTTTTATATGCTATATTTACTTTTACGATTTGTAATTATTTCACTATGTGTTTTTCAAGTTTGATCATAGTTTCAATATGCAATAAGGCAGGAACCACATTTTACACCAAATAATTCAAAAAAGCAATTCCAAAAGCCCATTTAGTCCTGGTTGGTAATACCAACCGGGACTAAAGGGGGCTTTGCGCGTGCCCTCTCTACCGCTGGCAAAAAACGGATTAGTCCTAGTTGGTGGCACCAACCGGGACTAAAGTCCACACCTTTAGTCCCGGTTTGTCACATCCCAAGATTTTCCAAATCTTGTTATATGAAAAATAAATGAATAAAATAAAACTTTGTTGATTTTCAGGGTGAGAAGAAACTTTTTGATTCCAATTGGAAACCTTCAAACCTATTTTATCAAACAAATCCTAAAGGGATTTGAAAAGATAAACAATTAATAAAGAAAATTTTAAATAAGTAGAATTACTATTTTTGGATCTTTTAGTAAAATATTTAGTTTTCAAATGAAAAGGTAGAAATATAAATAAGGATTATTTTATAGAGCCAAATTAAATATTGGCCAAGCTTTTGAATTAAAATATTCCTATTCGATAAAAAGAGTAAAGGTTTATTTAAATAAAATAATGAGGATTTATTAATATCCCATTTTATTAAAGTAATGACTTTTCCCATTTTAATTAAACACTAAAACTTGTTATTTTATTTTAAATGAGTTTTCCAAGTGTTTTATATTTTCAAATGAAACTTACTGAAATGATTTTGGGATTATGTAAGTTTCAAATGGAGTTTTAATAATTAAATCCTATTTGAATTAATAACTAAGGACTATTTTATCTAATTATTAAATAGATCCTCAAAGAATAAAAATATTTTTTTATTTTGGGATTTGGAATATTGTTGTTAAACAGAACTAAACTCAATACAAAGTGTGGTGGAAGTTTGATTGATTTGAATGTTTGAATTGTTTGATTGAATTTCAAAACAGAAAATCAAATGGAAAAAGGAAAAAGATTCAGTACAAAAAAAGGAAACAAAACGACCCAAACCAACAGGCCCAGCAAGACCTAGTCCAGCCCACCAAATCTTGCACCCGCAAAGTCGCAGACAGGTGGCCCCTCTCCCTCTCTCTCTTCCTCGCTGACAGGCATGCCCCACTGCCACCTCACCGTCATCTTCAACCCCCAAACCACGCCCTGCCGTTGCTGCCGCGTTACTGTCGGCGATCAATTCGCGTTATTGCCTGCTTTAACTCCCCTGGCGACCACGCGTGCATAAACGCCTCCCTGCCCTCTCTCATTTCCCCCAGACAGCTCCTCCTCTCTGCCTCTAGGCTGCCCCAATTCGAGCCCGCGCCCCCACTACAACGACGAGGTTTTCCACCGATTCCGGCCACACCTCGCCGCCCCTCTCCTTTCTCTGCGCGCGAGCTTGCTTTCCACCTCCTGGCACATCTCCTCGTGCCACTCATTCGCCCGCGCTTGATCCATAGCTTCGGGAACAACAACAACCTGAGCGCCACCGCCTGCAAGCAACTCCGGCGACCTCCCCCTGGTAAGCCATACCACCCCAAGCCCTCTCAATCATGCTCACATGAACGCCACACTCGCCCGCGTCTAACTGTGTCACATCCCAAGATTTTCCAAATCTTGTTATGTGAAAAATAAATGAATAAAATAAAACTTTGTTGATTTTCAGGGTGAGAAGAAACTTTTTCATTCCAATTGGAAACCTTCAAACCATTTTGATCAAACAAATCCTAAAGGGATTTGAAAAGATAAACAATTATTAAAGGAAATATTAAATTTATGAAATTACTATTTTTGGAGCTTTTTAATAAAAAGATTGGATTTCAAAAGAAAAGGATAGAAATTATAAATAAAGATTATTTTATAGAGCAAATTAGATCTTGGCCAAAGCCTTTGAAATAAAATATTTCTATTTGACAAAAATAGTAAAGATTTATTTAAATAAAATAATGGGGATTTATTAATGCCCAATTTTGTTCAAAATAAAGGCTTTTCCATTTTAATAAAACACTAAAACTTATTAATTTATTTTAAATAAGTTTTCCAAGTATTTTATATTCTCAAATAAAACCTACTGAAGTGGTTTTGTTATTATTTAGATTTCAAATGAATATTTTGAATAAATCAAAACCCATTTGATTTAATAACTAAGGTCCATTTTATTTAATTAATAAATGGATCCTAAAAAGATTAAAAAAAATATTATTTTGTTTTGGACTTTTTTTGTGTTGCTAAACAGAGATAACTCAATAAAAAGTTTAGTGGAAGTTTATTTGATTTGGTTGTTTGAATTGTGATTTGAATTTCAAAACAGAAAATTGAATTGGAAAAAGAAAACAGAATTAGAACAAAAAAAATCAAACCAACCCAACCCAGCAAGCCCACTAGGCCCAGTTAGCCAATCCCTCTCCCCCCACGAGAAAATGCTTCGCACCGTGAAAGAAACCCGCTTAGTCACTGACTCGTGGACCCCCTCTCCCTATCTCTCTTCCTCACTGACAAGCATGCCCCACCCTCATGTTCATCGTCTTCAAGCGCGACCCCGTCGCCCTGCTTTTGCAGCGAGTTACTCCGGCGTTGATTACGCGTTGATGGAGGCTTTGATTCCTCCCAGAGACCATGCTCCCTTAAACGTCTCCCTCTCCTCTCCATTTCCCTGTCGCTGAACCTACGCCCTAGGCCGCTCCAATTAGCGCCTAGACCCCGCCCTGCTCCGACGAGCTTCCCCCTCGATTCCGGCCGTACCCTGCCACCCCTCGCCTCCTCGAGCACCCATCCGTGATCCCCATCACCTGGCGGACCTTTCCGCATTGCCAGCTCGCTCGCGCGTGCCTCTGAGCCTCAACAACGACGACTCCAAGCGCCGCCACAGTCTGTTTCAACTCCGGCAAGTGCCCTGTAGCCTCCCGCCTTTCCCTCTCGTTGACACACGAGGTTCTACTCTCTCGCGCCTAACGGACCCCTTATCTCGCTCTCACATGCCTTGTAGCCTCGTCCCGACAAGCGCCGGCGTGCCCGGCAAGGGAACTCCGATGAGCGATTGGCAGCCTCGGCGCCTTCAGAACCACAACCACCTTGAGCTTCCCCACGACGTTGCGAACACGGTGAGCATCCCCTTTCCCTCTCTTGTTTCCTGCATCGCCGGCAACACCACCACCAGGCCGCTCCGCCGCCAGACGTCGTCGCCAGTTCTTGGCACGAAGTTGTGAGCCGTCTGATCTTGATCCGAGCGCTGCGATAGTTTCATTTAGAGAATCGGCATGGAGCGTTCTGTGCCGCTCGATCTGTTTTAATCTAACGCTCCACAGAGCTCAATCCTCGCGAAATGTTTTCGGCCAATCAAAACATTCCACGTGGCCTCTGTTTGATTTAAAAGCCAGAAAACTTTCTATTAGATATCCATTTTGTAAATTCCATAACTGTTGTTCCACACGTCCAAATTTTGCAAACTTTATATCAATGGAATCAGTGGAACAAGCCCTAGCCAACCATGCCATTTGTTTAGTAAAAAGTTTCTTTTAAAATGTTTGTTTTTGCTGAAACTTATGTATGCTTGTTTAGGTTATAAAAATTATTCAAAAATGATTTTGGGGATAAAATATTTTGCAAATGGTGTGTTTTGAACCTAGTGACCATAGGAAACACTTTGTGGTGTCAAAAATATATTTGGTGAAGGAAAAGAATGATTCTTTGATTTAAAACCAATTCTAGTCAAATAAAAATATAGTTTATTTATTAAAAATGGTTTTGAAGGAAAACCTTTGGGAAATGTTTTGTTTTAAACTCTCTAACCCTAAACACAAAGTTTTATGGTTTGAAAACATATTTTGTGAATCCTGTAGATTAATGCCTTAGTAAAAACATTTCTACACCACATAAAATGATACCTTGTTTTGAAAATGGTTTATTAAAGTGAAATCTTTTGCAAATGACTTTGCCACTTTATAAAATGACCATTAGATGTATCCAAATGTTTATGACCCTTTAGAAAACACTTTTACAAATAAAACAACCCTTTTGCATGCTTGCATGTGTTGTTTTGTTTCATTATTTTATGTGATGAAATGCTTGAATGGTAGATTGAAATATTGTTTGCTTGATTGAATTGTAGTGACTTGAAGTGTGTCAACATTTCAAAAGATCAAGGAGTAAACTTATACCCTCTACCAAAAAGGCAAGTGATGCTTCATACTTTGTCCCATTATTTTCACTATGCATTAGTGATATTTCTAAGTATAGGACTTGCATGGAATTTTGCTAAATATAAACCATGCTATGGGAAAACCTAGTAGATGAAAACCTTAGTGGAATTTCCTAAGTTAAGATTCCTACTACTATCATGCTTAGCTTAGCTAATAGAAAACAAGGGTGGAATATATACATTCATACTATGGAAAAATTTCTAAGTCTAAGGACTTGTGTTTTTGTTTAATAAAACAACTAAGTTAATGAATCACGTGGGTGGAAAGGGACTTTCTTGGTGGTTTTTTGTTGAGTGGTTACACAAGGCCCATGGATATGGTTTACCTTGTATATCACACTTGTGGATTGCCACCCAGGAACAAAGAGATTTGAGATGTCAAATGTTGAGAAGCTTCAAGTGCAGCCACTTGGCATTATGGGCTCTGCCTGGATCATATAGGTTGCAAGAACTTAGCCATATGGACAGTTGGTGGTAGGGTTTGATAGGTTGGAACGTGTCCATTTTGGTCTAAGGGAAGGCTTCTGAAAGATCTTGTCTTGGTGAAACCAAGTCTTGTGCGGAAAGTGCACCACCTCTGCAGAGTGTAAAATCTAAGTACTTAGCCATGTCCCTGGCAAAGGACAATTTGAGCATCAAGACATGGAAGATATCAAGAACCTCATCATCCAAATTTCTAAGTTAAAAACTTGTGGTTGAACAAGGGTTAAAGGATCTTCAATCTTTGATTGGGAAATTGTTGGAGATATGCCCTAGAGGCAATAATAAATATAGTTATTATTATATCTTTGTGTTTATGATAAATGTTTACATTCATGCTATAATAGTATTAACAAGGAAACATTAATACTTGTGTGATTTGTAAACTTAATTTGAAGTCCCTAGTAAAGCCTCTATATAATACTAGCTTGTTGGTTAATAGATGATTGTGGTTTCCCTATCATGAACATTGAGATGTTATTAACAACAAGATCATATCGTTAGGAGAATGATATGATGGACATACACCTATAGATAAGCGTAGCATAAAGATCAAGTCATTTCAATAGTTCAATTGCTATATTCTTTCTGATACATAGTAACCTAATTCCTTCGACCATGAGATCATGCATATCACCTTTACGGATGGATTCTTTGATGACATCAAACACCACACCGTGATCGGGTGGCTATAAAGGTGGCATTGAGTGTTCGAAAGTATTGGTTGAGACACATGGATCAAGAGTGGAATTTGTCCATCCATATGAGAATAGATATACTGGTCCCTCTCGGTGGAATGTCATCCAATTAGCTTGCAAGCATGTGACTGGCTCACAAGGATCACATATCACGAGAACGAGAAAAGAGTGCTTATCAAGAACGAGGTTGAACTAGGTATGCAGATACCGACGATCATAACCTCGGATAAGTAAACTATCGTGAGACAAAGGAAATTGGTATCGTATGTAAGTGGTTCATTCGATCGCGAAGTAATCGAGAAATATGTGGGAGCCATATGAATTTCCAGATTCCTCTATTGGTTATTGTTCGGAGAAGTGTCTCGATCATGTCCGCATAATTCACGAACCGTAGGAGACACACTTAAGGATTGACGTTGTTTGAGTAGTTATGGTATGATGAGAAAGAGACCGAATGTTGTTCGATTCTCGGATGGGATCCGGATATCACGAGGAGATCCGAATGGTGGAGAATAAGATTCATATAAGTAAAGTCCCTTTGTTTGAGTTGGGGAATGGTTAGGTGTTTTCATCGAATGTTCTAGAAGGTTCCGAATGTCCACTCAGATGGGAAGGGGTACATGAATGTGTCATTGAAAGTTGGAATGATTGCATCATGTACTAAGTGTATTCGCTGTTCCAAATAAAGGATTAATTCAAATCCTAGTTTGAAAAGTCAAATAGCTAAATTGAAAAGTCAAACGGCTAAATTTGGAAAGAGGAAAAGAGGAGGAAGGTGAAACCGAGTTGGGGAGGGAGTCCCTCCTCCCCAAGCCGGCGCACCACCCAAGCCGAGTTGGGGAGGGACTCCACTCCCTCCCCTTGGCCGGCCGGCCCCTCCACCTATATAAGGAGGGGCAGGGCTCCCTCCTAGCACACACAAGTACCTCTCCTCCAAACCCTAGCTTGGCGCCACCACCTCCTGCAGCTGCCGCCGCCTCCTAGGGTTGCCCTAGCCGCCGACTTGGGGTGCCCCAAACCCTAGCCGCCGTCTCTAGCACCTCCTCCTTGGTGTGTCTAAACCCTAGATCGCCGAGGATCTCTCTCATAATCCACCATACTCTCTCTGGCTTAAGGCGAAGCCCTGCGAGATCTCCCCTCTACTTCCGGTACCACGCCATGTCTTTAGGAATCGCAGGAGAGTGCTACAACCTCCGCGTCACTTTGGAACAAGGGCGAGGAAGGTCTTCGTCAATCGAACGATGTGACCGATCAAGGGAGCGCTGCGGAAGGATAGTCTACGCGATCTTGAGATCGGAAGAGTATGCGACTACTACATCACCCGAGAATCCGCTCTCGTTAAACTCTTTGGAATCTTCGAGGGTGAGTTATTCCATCGACTCGTTGCTACAATCTAGTAGATAGATCTTGGCTTTTTTGTTTGTATGCGGTAGAAATTTTTTGTTTTCCATGCTACGAAACCATACAGAATTGCCTTAGGAAGGATTTTTGTCAAGCAAAAACTTAGTGTTTTCAAATGTTAAGGAAAAAGGCTATTTTGAGCAATGCAAGCCTCAACTCCACTTAGCCAAATGCATATAGATGATAGACTCCACTATACTACCATAGTATCACTTGCCAATACAATTCAAATGTATTGACCCTTATGGCTGTAACTTGTTATGTTGCAGGTTTGTTTGATTTTAGTGAAGTTGATTGATTAGGATTACAAGTCTACAACCAATATGCCTGGCACTTTGAAGATGAAGGACCCCATGCTTATAGATATTCTGCTGCAATGTAATGTAATAGCCAAATGAGCTATGTAAGATGTAATAAATTATGTTATTCCTGGTTATAAAGTTCTATTATGACCTTTGTTTCTTGATATTACATCTTAACTTTGGATGCTAGCTATTGATCCAGGGACTAGCATTGTAAACACAGGGATCTCTACCTTATTAAAGTTTGGGAACCTTACAAACTGTGTCCTTGTTTTTCCTCAGAGTGAACCGCAGCCTCACCTCCGACAGCAAACGGAGCCGCCTAACGTCGTCACCAACTCCGAAGAGCGATTACTCCCGTCCCTGTGCGCCCCTCGCCAAACCAGCACCACCTTGAGCTTCACCTCGACCTTGCGAGCACGGTGAGCACCTCCACTTATCTCCTTGCTTCCTGTAAATGCCGCGACGCCACCGTCTGACCGCGCGTCGCCGCCAGCCGCCGCTAGCGCCGCCAGTTCGTGGTCAAACACACTGAGCCCGTCAGATCCAAATCCTGTGGCTATGATTATATTAGGTCGAAGGGGTAAGTTTGAATCAGAGCCGCATGATTTCATTTAGATCTAACGCACCAGAGAGGTTGATCCAACCGAACCGGTATCAGCCAATAGCAAGCAACCACGTGGCCCAGCCTTTGACTTAAAACAGAATTTGAAATCAGATTGTTATACAAACTTGTAAAATTCATAACTTTAAATCTACACGTCCAAATTTTGCAAACTTTATATCAATGGATTCAGAAAAACAAGCCCTAGCCAACCATGCACTTTGTTTAGTAGAAAGCTTCTGGTAAAATGTTTGTTTTTGCAGAAACTTGTGTATGCTTGTTTAGGATATAAAATTTATTCCAAAATGATTTTGGGGTTGAAATCTTTGCAAAATGGTTTGTTGTGAACCTACTGACCCTAGGAAACAACTTATGGATTTAAAAATGTATTTTGTGAAGTTTAGGAGTAAATACTTGAATTAACTCATATCTAGTCAAATAAAAATATTGATTTTGATATGGAAATGATTTTTGAGCAAAATCTTTGGAAAATGTTTTGATTCAAACCTACTGACCCTAAAAACCAAGTTTTGAGAATTAAAAACTTATTTGGTGAACAATATAAAAATTATTGCCTTACCAAAAGCATTTTCACCACATCAAATAATGATTTACTGTAAAAATGGTTTATAGATAAAACCCTTTTGCAAATGATTTTGACAGTTTAGAAAATGACCACTTTGAACCTTAAAATGTGTAGAGCCTAGTAGAAACCACCTTTGCAAATAAAACTATCTTTTGCATGCTTGCATGCATGACTTAGTTTCTAGTATTTTATGTGTGATGAATTGTTTGAATATTGGTTGGAATGCTAGTTGAATCTATGTTTGCTTGATTGATTGTAGTGAAGTTAGAAGAGTGTGATATTAGAAAGATCAAGAAGTGAACCAACATCCTCTAGCAAAAAGGCAAGTGACACTATCATCCATGTCCTACTATTTTCATTACACTTAGTGGATTTTGAAACATGCATGATAAGGACTACTATATTTTGCTATGCTAAATCCTAATAGTGTACCCTTATATATTCCTTAGTGAAAACAATGTAGTTGTAATATGCTAGCCCTGCTATATATTTTGAGAAAGGATACATGTTGAGATTATGAGAAGTATTGAAAAGACTTGTGTTTTATATAATAAAACAAGTACTCAATGAACCACCTGGGTGGACAAGGATACTCAAGTTTTGGACAAGGTGGCAACAAGAGGAACCATGTTTATATGGCAATCTATTTTTGTATGTGCACCAAAATAAAACCACCCAGGGACTTAGAGATTGAACATGTTTCTCGTACAGTGGCTTCCGTGTATAGCCACATGCTAAATGGGCACTGGATTAGTCAACTACATAGTGGAAGACCCATGCATTGGCCTCTTCAGGTTAACTGGAATGAGGGAACTAGGAACCCTACATTGGTGCCTGAAGACAAGCTAACATTGTGTATTGTGAGGACCCTATGGAAAGACTTCGTCACATTCTCAATCTGCCAGTACTCCATCCTGGTGAGTACTTATACAGCGGCCACTGGTGGCAACAAGATGAGAATGTGTCATGTGGGTAAAGTGTACAAATTCTGCAGAAGATAAAAAATCTAAGTACTTAGCCATGTCCCCGGTTATGGACAATACTGAGCAACTAAGGCCTGAAGCTATGGGAAATCTCGACATTCCAATTTCTAAAAGTAAAACTTGAAAGTGACAACTTGAGACTTGAAGAACTTGGTGGATTCCAAGGATTTCAGAAAGATTTGACAAAAGATCAAAAACTATTTTGAAAATATAGGATAAAACTATTGCTTTCTGCAAAAGAGCTTAAACCCTACTTAGCCAAATATGCATGTAATGATAGGATCCACTTATTTCTCCATAGTAGTGAAACTTGCCAATATAATTCAAATGTATTGAACCTTGTGGCTGTAACTCGTAATCTTGCAGGTTTGTT
The DNA here is from genome assembly GCA_030063025.1 of Avena longiglumis. NCBI lineage: Eukaryota > Viridiplantae > Streptophyta > Magnoliopsida > Poales > Poaceae > Avena > Avena longiglumis. The sequence goes on from CP125976.1 coordinate 519,512,246, forward strand.
TGGTGTTAGTGAAGTTTATTGATTAGGATTACAAGTCTACAACTAACATGTGTGCCTGTGGCACTTTGAAGATGAAAGACCCCATGCTTATAGATATTCTGCTGCAATGTAATGTAATAGCCAAATGAGCTATGTAAGATGTAATAAATTATGTTATTCCTGGTTATAAAGCTGTATTATGACCTTTGTTTCTTGATATTACATCTTACTTGTGGATGCTAGCTATTGATCCAGGGACTAGCATTGCAATCACAGGGATCCTTTTTCCTTTATAAAGGAGGGATCTTATAGATGGTATCAGAGCATTGTGTTGCCTGTAGGATTTGTAAACCTAGGATTGGAAAAAACCCCTTAGAAAAAAATAGGAGTTGTAATTGTTCCAAAACTTATTTACAAACAATCTTGTAAACTCTTTCCTCAACCATTTTGGTTTTGATTCTACATCTCTTCTATTTCAACTTGATGGATAAAGCCTACCCCATGGCCAAAGACCTCACCATGTGCAAAGGACATCTTCAACTTTAATGACTTCAACATCTTCAACTCTAATGACTTCAACATCTTCTACTCTAATGACTTCAACATCTTCAGCATTTTCACCAAGGACTTCAACCTTGGATATCACTAAGGAATACAAGTGAGACAAGAAATCTTGCCCAAGACTTGAAGACTAAGGAAATACAATTTAGAAGGAACCATCACCTCTTTAAAGTTTTGTGACCAAGAGTTTTCCCAAGGAAACCATGATCTCATGCAAGAAGAATCAACCAAGAAAGATGGAAAGATCTCAAGTGAACCATATAGATGGACCACCATATTAAGTATAGATCAAACACACCAACTTATGTGGTGTAACAAAAATATTTTTAGTTGCCTAAAAATATGCTTGAAACTTGTTGTTTGAGTATTTGTTTGTGATAGCTTGCACCTTGCTTGTGTGAATTGTGATATGTGTGATTAGAATTGATTCCTTAGAAATATTTTGCCTATTCTAATCTCAATTCAACCCAAATAGATGACTACTCCAAGAGACTCCAACATCAAGGTTGATGACAACAACAACAACCAAGAGGACAACATGAGAGAACTCATAGCAACCCAAAACCAGTTGAACCAAGTGACAGCTCAATTCATAGCCAACACTAGTGGGGAAGATCCAACCATGCAAAGTTTCTTTGAAACCCAGGCCCAATTGTTGCATAAAGTGACAGATCAAATGATCAACATGGAAAGCAACTCTTCCAAAGGAGTTTGTGACAACAAAGATGACAAAGATGTTATTCTGGAAGGAACCAAAGCTTGCAATATTTGTGGAGACAAGGATCACACTTCCAAGGAGCATGGAGATCAATGCCCCAACTGTGAAGAGAAACATCCAGTTGGCCAATGTCCCACCTCTCAAGCTACCTGTTACCTATGTGAAGGAAATAATCATGTCCCTATCCAATGCCCCATCTATTCCATAGTTGAACAAAGGAAACAAGGTGGAGTGCAACAACTGATTGCAGACTATCAAGAGGGAGCAAAGTCTACCAAGAAGTATGAGGACAAAGGAAAATCTCCACTTGTACCTCCATGCAATACAACCCAATTTAAAGGACCAAAGAAGAGGCATATGAATTATCCAAGGAGCAATAGAAGGTCCAAGAAACCAGTAGACATTCCTACCTATGAGATAACATATGAAGAACATGAACTAGAAGCACTCCTAGCTTTGGAGAAACCCAAGAAAAAGAAGGACAAAAGCCATGTGCAATGTAATCATTGCAAAGAAATGGGACACTATGCCAGTGAATGTCCAGAGAAGCAGAAGTATAAGGAGATTGGCCAAGTATGGTGCAACAACTGCAAAGAGCTAGGCCATTATGTAGAAACCTGTCCACAGGAGATACATGAAGAACTTAAACTTATCACATGTTACAATTGTGGTAACCAAGGAAATTATGCAAGCAACTGTCCAGAAAAGATGAAGCACAAGATAAACAAGCCTATGAAGGATCTAAGCCTTGTCACATGTTTCAAGTGTGGAAACAAAGGACACAATGCAGATGTTTGCCCAGAGAAGTTTTCCCTAGATCCCAAGCAAGCCAATATGTAATCTAGTTGGAAATTTTTTAAGGGTGGTAGTACCCTAGATGATTTGGACCAATTTGTAACCCTATCCTTCCCAAATCTCAGGACGAGATTTATTTTAAGGGTGGTAGCCTGTCACATCCCAAGATTTTCCAAATCTTGTTATATGAAAAATAAATGAATAAAATAAAACTTTGTTGATATTCAGGGTGAGAAGAAACTTTTTGATTCCAATTGGAAACCTTCAAAACTATTTGATCAAACAAATCCTAAAGGGATTTGAAAAGATAAACAATTAATAAAGAAAATTTTAAATAAGTAGAATTACTATTTTTGGGTCTTTTAGTAAAAAGATTTAGTTTTCAAATGAAAAGGTAGAAATATAAATAAGGATTATTTTATAGAGCCAAATTAAATCTTGTCCAAGCTTTTGAATTAAAATATTCCTATTTGATAAAAAGAGTAAAGGTTTATTTAAATAAAATAATGAGGATTTATTAATATCCCATTTTATTAAAGTAAGGACTTTTCCCATTTTAATTAAACACTAAAACTTGTTATTTTATTTTAAATGAGTTTTCCAAGTGTTTTATATTTTCAAATGAAACTTACTGAAATGATTTTGGGATTATGTAATTTTCAAATGGAGTTTTAATAATCAAATCCTATTTGAATTAATAACTAAGGACTATTTTATCTAATTATTAAATAGATCCTAAAAGAATAAAAATATTATTTTATTTTGGGATTTGGAATATTGTTGTTATACAGAACTAAACTCAATACAAAATGCGGTGGAAGTTTGATTGATTTGAATGTTTGAATTGTTTGATTGAATTTCAAAACATAAAATCAAATGGAAAAAGGAAAAAGATTCAGTACAAAAAAAAAGAAACAAAACGACCCAACCCAACAGGCCCAGCAAGACCCAGTCCAGCCCACCAACTCTTGCACCCGCAAAGTCGCAGACAGGTGGCCCCTCTCCCTCTCTCTCTTCCTCGCTGACAGGCATGCCCCACTGCCACCTCACCGTCGTCTTCAACCCCCAAACCACGCCCTGCCGTTGCTGCCGCGTTACTGTCGGCGATCAATTCGCGTTATTGCCTGCTTTAACTCCCCCGGCGACCACGCGTGCATAAACGCCTCCCTCCCCTCTCTCATTTCCCCCAGACAGCTCCTCCTCTCTGCCTCTAGGCTGCCCCAATTCGAGCCTGCACCCCCACTGCTCCGACGAGGTTTTCCACCGATTCCGGCCACACCTCGCCGCCTCTCTCCTTTCTTTGCACGCGAGCTTCCTTTCCACCTCCTGCCGCATCTCCCCGTGCCACTCATTCGCCCGCTCTTGATCCATAGCGTCGGCAACAACAACCTGAGCGCCACCGCCTGCAAGCAACTCCGGCGACCTCCCCCTGGTAAGCCAGACCACCCCGAGCCCTCTCAATCATGCTAACATGAACGCCACACTCGCCCGCGTCTAACTGTGTCCTTGTTTTGCCTCGGAGTGAACCGTAGCCTCACCTCCGACAGCAAACGGAGCCGCTTGACGTTGTCACCAACTCCGACGAGCGGTTACTCCCGTCCCTGTTCGCCCCTCGCCAGACCAGCACCACCTTGAGCTTCACCTCAACCTTGCGAGCATGGTGAGCACCTCCACTTCTCTCCTTGCTTCATGTAAACGCCACGACGCCAAAGTCTAACCGCGCGCCGCCGCCAGCCGCCGCTAGCGCCGCCAGTTCGTGGTCAAACACACTGAGCCCGTCAGATCCAAATCCTATGGCTATGATTAGATTAGGTCGAAGGGGTAAGTTTGAATCAGAGCCGCATGATTTCATTTAGATATAACGCACCAGAGAGGTTGATCCAACCGAACCGGTATCAGCCAATAGCAAGCAGCCACGTGGCCCAGCCTTTGATTTAAAACAGAATTTGAAATCAGATTGTTATACAAACTTGTAAAATTCATAACTTAAAATCTACACGTCCAAATTTTACAAACTTTATATCAATGGATTCATAAAAACAAGCCCTAGCCAACCATGCACTTTTTTTAGTAGAAAGCTTCTCGTAAAATGTTTGTTTTTGCAGAAACTTGTGTATGCTTGTTTAGGATATAAAATTTATTCCAAAATGATTTTGGGGTTGAAATCTTTGCAAAATGGTTGTTGTGAACCTACTGACCCTAGGAAACAACTGATGGATTTAAAAATGTATTTTTTGAAGTTTAGGAGTAAATACTTGAATTAACTCATTTCTAGTCAAATAAAAATATTGATTTTGATATGGAAATTATTTTTGGGCAAAATCTTTGGAAAATGTTTTGATTCAAACCTACTGACCCTAAACACCAAGTATTGAGAATTAACAACTTATTTGGTGAAAAATATAAAAATTATTGCCTTACCAAAAGCATTTTCACCAAATGAAATAATGATTTAATGTAAAAATGGTTTATAGAAAAAGCCCTTTTTCAAATGGTTTTGACACTTTAGAAAATGACCACTTTGAACCTTACAATGTGTAGAGCCTAGTATAAACCACCTTTGCAAATAAAACTATCTTTTGCATGCTTGCATGCATGACTTAGTTTCTATTATTTTATGTGTGATGAATTGTTTGAATATTGGTTGGAATGCTAGTTGAATCTATGTTTGCTTGATTAATTGTAGTGAAGTTAGAAGAGTGTGATATTAGCAAGATCAAGAAGTGAACCAACATCCTCTACCAAAAAGGCAAGTGACACTATCATCCATGTCCTACTATTTTCATTACACTTAGTGGATTTTGAAACATGCATGATAAGGACTACTATATTTTGATATGCTAAATCCTAATAGTGTACCCTTATATATTCCTTAGTGAAAACAATGTAGTTGTAATATGCTTAGCCCTTCTATATATTTTGAGAAAGGATACATGTTGAGATTATGAGAAGTATTGAAAAGACTTGTGTTTTATATAATAAAACAAGTACTCAATGAACCACCTGGGTGGACAAGGATACTAAAGTTTTGGACAAGGTGGCAAAAAAAGGAACCATGTTTATATGGCAATCTCTTTTTGTATGTGCACCAAAATAAAACCACCGAGGGACTTAGAGATTGAACATGTTTCTCGTACAGTGGCTTCCGTGTACAGCCACATGCTAAATGGGCACTGGCTTAGTCAACTACATAGTGGAAGACCCATGCATTGGCCTCTTCAGGTTAACTGGAATGAGGGAACTAGGAACCCTACATTGGTGCCTGAAGACAAGCTAGCATTGTATATTTGGAGGACCCTATGGAAAGACTTCGTCACATTCTCAATCTGCCAGTACTCCATCCTGTTGAGTTCTTATCCAGCGGCCACTGGTGGCAACAAGATGATAATGTGTCATGTGGGTAAAGTGTAAAACTTCTTCAAAAGATAAAAATCTAAGTACTTAGCCGTGTCCCCGGTTATGGACAATACTGAGCAACTAAGGCCTGAAGCTACGGGAAATATCGACATTCCAATTTCTAAAAGTAAAACTTGAAAGTGACAACTTGAGACCTGAAGCACTTGGTGGATTCCAAGGAGTTCAGAAAGATTTGACAAAAGATCAAATCTATTTTGAAAAGATAGGATAAAACTATTGCTTTCTGCAAAAGAGCTTAAACCCTACTTAGCCAAATATGCATGTAATGATAGGATCCACTTATTTCTACATAGTAGTGAAACTTGCCAATATAATTTAAATGTATTGACCCTTGTGGATGTAACTCGTAATGTTGCAGGTTTGTTCGGTGTTAGTGAAGTTTATTGATTAGGATTACAAGTCTACAACCAACATGTTTGCCTGTGGCACTTTGAAGATGAAGGACCCCATGCTTATAGATATTCTGCTGCAATGTAATGTAATAGCCAAATGAGCTATGTAAGATGTAATAAATTATGTTATTCCTGGTTATAAAGCTGTATTATGACCTTTGTTTCTTGATATTACATCTTAACTGTGGATGCTAGCTATTGATCCAGGGACTAGCATTACAATCACAGGGATCCTTTTTCCTTTATAATGGAGGGATCTTACACGGTTGGAGACACCAACCGGTACTAAATACCCTTTCGTCCTGGTTGGTGGCTCCATGGAACATACCAAAAATATTGATCAAGGTTATCAAATTCCAATCAGCAAAATTAGGGTTAACAAAAACTTTTGTTAATTAAAATCATATGAATGTATGTGTGTATGTGATGATTGTATGAATGCATGCATGGACTTGTGTGATTGTTGTGAATATCAAGGATTGGTTTAAAGATGAAAACAACATCATCTAAATCAATTCCAAAAAGAAACAGATCAAGAGAATTTCGAAAACAAACAAAATAAGATAATGGTCATTTTTGCCAATCTTGCTCACTAGACCACTTTGGGTGTTTCTAGTCCAAGATTTCAAACAGAAATACTTCCACTTATTTTCACCCCTTGCTAGACCAAGTAAATTTGAACCCAATCCGACCTTGCAAACTCATAGAAACATTTGGAAACTTGATTCAAATGACAATTCAAAATTTAATCTATATCATCTGTGAAGATCACCATTTCAAAAAACCCAATCAAACCAGTTAACCTTGACAAATCCAAGCAACCATAGACTACCTAGTATGTGACTAGTACACCCACCAAGTTTCATTCAAAAATTCAAATTCAAATATCTTGCGGCCATTTCATCAAACACCTTATGAACACAAATCAAATTAAACATCAAACACTATAGTGAGCAGTGTTGCGCCTAACTTGTCTCCTCTATAGATCACTCTACACTCTCAGTAGATGAACTAACTTATTTAACAAGACCTAGCTCACTGTAAGATTGACATTGTCATCAATGGTGACCATGTCCGAGCCCAAATGGCCACCCCAATGTCGACAGCAAGCTAGGAGCCTCCCTAGCCTCGCCAACCTTGTCTAGGACACAAGCCACCTTCCACCACCACCCCCTGTCCAGTGCCCAAGCCTCTCTGCAAGCATGTCGAGAGCACGCCAGAGCGCCGCGCTCGACATGCGAGCACAGACCGTGACCCGCCTTTCCCGCCCTCATGTGTGATAACCCCCGCCCAAGGAACCTCCTGGACATGCCTGTTCGTCGCCACGCGACCAGGAGAGCCCGTGCGCCATTAAATTTCCCATCGGACCCGCCCAGAGCATCACAGTGTTCCGACCGCATCACACCGCCCCACGCCTCGCACCATGCCATTCAGCTTCGCCAGGAGGCAGCGCACTGTCCCTTACCCCTAGCTATGCCATTAGATCACTGTGTAGACGACCATGACGAGCTCCACCCACACCCTTCGGTCCCCTCGTCGCACTATAAATAGAGGCCTTCCCCGATCGATTTCATCACACCATCTCACTCCCCTCTCTCTCAGAACCACCCCACCTCATCCGCGGAGCAAGGCGAGCACCAGGTGGCCGGAATTTTGCCGGAGTCTACCGCGGAGAAGTAGAAGAGGAGCCATTGATTGGAGCCTCCCTAGGAGGAGCCACCGGTCCCAGGAGGATTGCCGTCGTCGACTTCTGCTCGCCCCATCGCAGACCATAGCCGAGCCCGGTGAGCCCCCCGACCCCCGCGCTTAGGTTCGACCCGCTGCTCGCGTTCAAACGTGGACGATGAACCTCAGCCGTAGATCTAGCTTCTAATCCTACGGCCCAAATCACCTTGTACCCCTTCGCACCCCCTGTCTTGCTGACTGGTGGGGCAGCCACTTAAACCCTCCCACGCTGCGTCTTTGTCTTGTGACACTGATTACACTCCCGCGTGAACCAGTAATTTAAACTTAGGTTTTTCCATTTAGTTTCAAACTTAGTTCTATCTCTATATTAAAAAATCATTTTAGATAAATTCACTAAACCAAATTGCATGAAACAAATTTTGATAGAAAGGTACTGGAATTCTTAATCCAAGCCCGTTGGATTCAAATCATTTGGAATTATAGATCACCTATAGTAAAAATAACAAGGCAGAGACTTTTCTATATTCAAACATTTTTCAAAATTCAACCATTAAATATTTTGAGTTGATTCCAACTCTCAAAAATCACATTTAACAAGACCTTTCTAAATATATAAAAATATCTAGGTTTACTTCCATAAATAATGGACAAGTAATAAAAGAATGCCCCATAGGCATTTCTAGTCACTTTATTTAATTAAAATAAAAAGGTTAATCCTTATTAAATTGTGACACCACTTTAAACACATTCCAAAGTACTGAAATATGTGGTGATGACATGTGTCAACATGATCCCATGTTTTAGTTGGAGAATATTAAATCTTAAGTAGTTTTTCAATGAGTAGAAATTACTTCTCTAAAATAAAATAAATAAATCTATTACTTTAATCTTTGTGATAGTAGTGATGATACTAGATCATATAGTGTGAACCTTTGTGTGCCAAATAGATTAGTTAAGAATTGTTTAGTGATTGTGTACCTCATATTTATTCATAGACGCTAGTACCGACCAATGATACGAAGAGGAAGGAGGATACTACGAGGAAGAAGAAGAGGAGAACTTCCACCACTGCTCTGCACAAGGCAAGCTACTAACTAAGCAAGCTAACTCTTGCAACTATGAAAAATATATGATCTATGCAATGCATTAGGTATGCCTTGATTATACAAATTGATGATACCCAATCCTAGTTTTATTTGCAAGCTTAGTTATTTTTATTTCTTTATCAAAGCTTTTATTTGTGTTTACTTAGTGATTTGTATATTGTAGAAAGTTGATTTATAGGTAGCATAAAGAGCATAAAATTTGGCCTAAGTTAGATAAATCTTGATGTCATGCTGAGGCATGAGATTGAACTTAGATAACTCACACTTGATTATCACCCCTCATTAGTGTTTATCCCCCACTTGTAGTTGCTAGTGCTAAGCTTAAAACTTGATCACTTTAGATGGGAATACTTGGTGAAAATGATTATGAAAACCTTAGAATGATCAGTCATTCTAATGAAATGTTTTGATATGTGTTCTTGAACACCAAATTGTAACATCCCAATTTCAGCAACCCTGATTAAATGTCCAAAAGGAAAAAATCAGGGGGAACAAAAACTTTTTCTTGCAGTGTGTGCTTACTTGTTTGCTTGTGCTCAAGCAACTGCTGGTGTACTAGTTAATAAAAACTATTTTACAAAAGAGATGTCTTGGCTCATTTTCACATTCTCAAATGTTCGCATTTCAAAACCTGAGCCAAGATGACTTTGACCCAACCAAATACTTTACTAGTTTCTATTGCCAAAACTATGGAGACATAGATATACTCCCCTTATGTTTTCAAGATAGAACCTTCAACTACCCTTATCTCTAGGTTTTCCAAAAACCTTTATTAAAACCTTCTCATCTAAATCTTGGTAAAGATACCAAGATGGTACTTATCTTACTTCAAAGAAAAAACCCTCTTCAAAATACCCATACTTACCTCAAGCTAGGCTTGATGGTAACCCTAGTACTAGTTGGATAAGTAAAAAGATGAATTGCCTTGATCTGCTGGTTGATGAATTGCCTTGATCTGCTGTTTGCCTTGTTTGCTTAGGAAATTAGAGTGAGCTAATCTAGTAGATCATCCCTTAGGACCCAATCCTTTCTTGTGATCATCAGGTCCATATTAAGCATCCAAGTCTGGATCTATCCTAAGCCACTCAAGTGATCATCTCATATCATGCTTATCTCTATCCAGGGATAATCTCTCTTGATTGTTTCCAACTTAGTGGAGACCCCATCCAAGCATGGATACCCTATTTTCACTCTATACCCCAAAATCAACCACTTTAGGGAAGGGATAAATCTTTGCCACCCTGTCAATTGTTTCCCTCTTGAACACTAGTCAAAATCACCAAATATGCCAAAATGGCTAAGCCTGGATTTCTTATCTAGATTCAATTTTTGGAGCTCTACCTTTTCAAACCTATGTGAATTATTGAGAATGTACTTGAACCATCTTGTAGTACATCTTTAGTACTAACAAAGCCCAATCTTACCCTTTGGCTAAGCCATTCTAATTCCCACTCATCCATGATGGTTTTATAGTCAAGATAATAATCTTTTCTGCAAATCTTATCATCTTGCCTACTTTAGCAGAAGCTCATCTCTATATTCCATCTCCCCTTAAACAACTCCTTGCTTGGTTAAGATCTACTAATAATAGCCTATCAACTCCCACTCCACTTATTTCCATTATAGCCTTGTGCTTCTTAAACCCACATAGTTTAGGAGGCTACCTAATGTATCTTTTATGGCAGCCTTATTTTCAACAAAGTTTGCCATCTCCTCTACATCACCACAAATCCAAACAAGCCCAAATCTTGATTCCATGATCATCTATATGACATGTTCAATCCATCCAAAAAACCCTTGTACCTAGGTGAACTCTGAGCTCCCTAATCCAACCTTGTTTAGGTGGCATCAAAATTAACCAAACCCTAGATCCTCTAGAATCTAGTTTCCATCCTTTTCACCACTTTTCTTCAAAACCAAGGTTGACCTTGATGCCTACCTCAAATTTACATCATATAACTTAGATAAAAGCATCCCCAAATAATTCCCCCCAATTATTTGGATTATTAAACTATTTTATTTCCTTCACTTACCATTTTCTCAAAATCCTTGTCTATAAACACAAGTTTGTTTTTAGACAAATCACCTTGCCAACTCAAGGAACATTTTATGCCTACTTATCATATCCCATCCTCCCAACTCAAAAATAAATATTTTTGAGATTCTTTATTATTTCTTTTTGCCCTTTTTCTTAAATGGCAGAAACAAGAATTAATCCCCCAAAAATACTTTTCCGCTTCAATAAATCCTAATAAAATTATCCTATGTGTGCAATGGTATTTAAGACCATGTCACATCAAAAACCAATCTTGCGCAATGTAAAAATATCATCTTAGCTTCCATAATCTATTTCTGTACTTTTTGAAGAAGTGCATTTAAATGGGATTATAATCTTTAGAAAAATCCCATTTAAATCATGGAGAGATTATTTGACCCCATCTATCTACCAGTAACATTTCCACACTTTTTCCAATGAAAATTTATCAACTTCCTTCACAAGCCTCTTTTGATCAATTTTGCCAAACTAAAGTAAACTTGTTTCAAACCACAACCAAATTAGCCCCAATCTTCCCCAGCACTACTCCCTAACCTCATCACACTCCCCCTGGTCGACCAACACTGTTGCATGCCCCACATCCTCTTGTCCCACATGGTTGTTTAAGAAGGAGACAAAGGCAATATTTTGTCTATCCCTTGTCTTTCCTCATGGCAGCACCCCACTCCATCTCTGCTCTATGCACGACCATAAGAACACCCCACACCCTCCCCACCGCCCCTGGCCACCAATGGGAAGCCCATAGACCAAGCCCTAGCTCCCAAATGATCTTGGTTCACCATGAAGCCATCCATCTCAAATAAATAGGCCAAGGTTCCACACCCTTCTCCCTACTCCCTCATTTCTCCCCCAATCCACCAGAGAGCCTCCCCAGAGCTCCCTCTCCTCTTCCCAGCCCTGCCCTGCTTGAGAGGAGGAGTAAAATGGCCTCTCGGCCATTGTTCAAACCTCGAGCATAGTACTTGCTCGTCTACTCCATTCCCTTTGCATGGCCTCTCCCCAAACCCCCATGCTTCTCTGCTTCTAACCCCTGTCCCACTTTTCTTCCAGGTCTGCTCCTGCCGCCGTCGCCGTCGAGCTAGACCGCCATCTCCCTCGGGCGCCCGCGTGAAGGCAAGCTTTGGAGGCCACTACCCCCCTCTGTCGCACCTCGTTGGGCCCGTCGTGAGTCACTACACCCCGCTGGACCTCTCCCGACGCCTCCTGAGGACGCAGGTGAGCTCCCCAGGCGCCCTAGCTCACCATCTAGGGTTTCCTCCTCCAAGATCGCGTCAGAGGAAGGAGAAGAAGCCCCTCCGTCGGATCCTTTTCGTCAAGACGGCCGGGATCCTCCGATACCCCTTCGCTCCCCCTTCTCCCGCTGGCGGGCCGGCCCAACTAGGCTTGCAGCTTCTCCCCATCGCACGTGGGCGCAGCCTCGGGTGGGCCGGGAGCCCTCTGCTGCCCCTTCCCCGTTGGATCTGGCCCGAGATCCTCTCCTCCCTTTTTCTTTTATCTTTTTGCCAGATCTAAAAACTACCAACTCAGTTAAATCCAAATAAAATGTTAAACCCCCTGATCTTGGCCAGATCTAATTTTTAACACATACCTACACTTGTTCCCTAACATGCAGAACAAGTTTTCCCTTACATATATGAATAAAATAAATATGACAAATCAGCTACTAGGAGCTATCAATATCACAAATTAATTTCTCTAGAAAGTTTTAGAAATCCAATTGGAGTGAAACGAATTTGTTCTGGAAGGTATGGTCCATACATTTCCTTTACCACTGGCCCCACACTAATTTGCTTCCTAGTTTGCCCTTGGCAAAAATTAATAGAAAATAGAGCTTTTTTTACTTTAGCAAATTCTCTAGGCCAAACCAAATGAGGTTTTGACCTAATTCCAACTCTAAGTTGACACACACATCCATATCCTTCATAATTCAGTAGCTCATATTTTTATGAGCCTCTGTTGAATTGTAGTGAATTAAACTCTTATGTGCATTATTTAATCACTAATAAAAACACTACAGTAGCTATGTAACTCCAAAAAGGTTGATTCAGTAGCTCATATCATGAATCTATCCTTACTTGTTGTATGGTTTGATGCTTGTATGCTTTGTATTGGTTGGTGTATTGTTTGCTTGCATGTATGCTCGATAACGGCGATAGTTGCGATTGTGTGACGCCAAGAAGAAGGAAGGATCGGGATCCTCCAAGTTATGGATGAGTGTCCATTAGCACACCTACCCTATTGACACCTATATTTACCCCTTTAGATTGAGGCAAAGATGGTTAGAATCTTCCCTCTTGGAACTCACGGATTTTCAAAGACACAACTATTTTGGGTTCTTACCCTACTACAAAGTTTTCAAAATAAACCCCTTGGAAATAGGCATCATGTCTACCATGTGTAGATGGCCGTGGTTTTATCCCGACAGATGTATTGATTCTTGTGCGTAAATGTCAACACCCATATTTTTAATCCCAGATGCATGTTATGATACATCGCAATCCTAGGATTACCATTTTTGCGACACATAACAGAATTGGATACCACAGTACATCATCCATTACAAACCATAAATAAGGTCTTACACAAATAGGGATCTCATGATCCAGTCCTTAATACAACTCAAGAAGCGGAATACGTAATAACAACGCAAGCGTAGGCGCAGCTCCATCTTCGGGGTCACAGGCAATGCTGACGATGGGAGATGATCCTAGTTGTCGTAACCTTCCTGGGGTCCATCCTCCAGGTACTCCTCTTCATAGTCTGGCCACGGTAATATCCAGGGACAAGCCATGAGTACTCTTTAAGTACTCGCAAACTAATACTAACAGGTGAAGGGTTTTTTTGATAATAGGACACTAGGCTCTAGGGTTGTTTTGCAAGAAGCCAGTTTTATCTCTACTAAGTTTTGAAGCAAGAGAGCGAGTGAAGTTATAACACCTAAGTGGGAACTTGTATCTCATATCAAAACCTTGTTATGGTCAAGTCAAAATCTCAATTCATATCACAAGTCATTTTGAAAATATCTGACAGGGGAACAGTATGGCCACTGCAACTGTCCATAACCGCGGACGTGGCTATTCGAATAGTTTGACACTCTGCAGAGATTGTACACTTTCACCACAACATTCGATACATCCGTCAGGAACAACTCCTGAATTCACCATACTCCGTATGCGGATAATCAATCCTAACCTTTCAATTACACGCCCTAGTATAAGCACCTCTCTTGTGAGTTTGGCCTCCCAACCATGACCAACTGTCATCTTGGGTCTCGCATGTGGACAATCTTCACAAGGTAGCCTCAGCTCAGACCTTGGCCGTGAGGGAACTAATACTAAGGTATATAAGTTTCTAGTCAAGCCCTACCCAATCTTTGGGTATTGTGGTTGTACGGTAAAATTGGAATGGTATCGCATCCAGACAACCATCAGTTTTATAAAGGGCTAAGGCTCATGCCTCAACATTTTCATCACCAAAATCATCTGGTGTTCAGAAACACATGTCATAACATCTCAGTAGTCATTCTAAGGTTTTCATAACCATTTTTACCAAGTATTCCCATCTAAAGTTGATCAAGTTTTATGCTTAGCACTAGCATCTACAAGTGGGGGTAAGCACTAATGAGGGGTGGTAAACTAGTGGAGTTTCAACTAAGTTCAATCTCATGCCTTAGGGTGACATCAAGATTATCTAGCTTAGGCCAAATTTTATGCTCTTTATGCAACCTTCAACTATTTTCCTAGAATCTACAAGTTACTTTAGTAAACTCTGAGTTAAAGCTTTGTTAAAGAAATAAAGTAGAAAGCTTGCAAGTAAAACTAGGATTGGGTATCAAAAGGGTATAAACACATATGCTTAAGGCATATAGTTGGCATGGTAACAAGTAAGTGTTTGTTTGCATCAGTTGAGTAACTTGCAAGTGGTAGCTTGCCTTGTGCAGAGCAGTGGTTGAAGTTCTCCTCGGCTTCTTCTTCGTAGTATCCTCCTTCCTCCTCGTATCCTTGGTCGGTACTAGCGTCTATAAATAAATATTGCAATCATCACACAAAAGGGTCCTATAGATGATCTAAAATCATCACTAACATTACAAGATTAAGGCTTGGTTTAATTCCTTTTATTTTTAGAAAAGTAATTTCTACTCATTGAAAAACTACTTAGATTTAATATTCTCCAAACCCAAACATGGGATCATGTTGACACATGTCATGACCATATATTTTAGTCCATGGGAATGTGATTTAAAGTGGTTTCACAATTTAATAAGGTTTTACCCTTTTATTTTAATTAAATAAGTGACTAGAAATGCCTATGTGGCATTCTTTTATTACTTGGTCATTAATTATGTAAGTAAACCCATATATTTTTATATATTCTGAAAGGTATGGTTAAATGTGATTTTTGAGATTTTGAATCAACTCAAAAGCTATTATGGTTTAAATTTTAAAAATGTTTGAATGCAGAAAAGCTTCTGCCTTCTTATGTTTACTAAGGGTGATCTACATAACCAAATGGTTTGAATCCAAAGGGCTTGGATTCAGCATTTCAAGACCTTTCTAACAAAATTGGTTTCATTCAATTTGGTTCACTTAATCAACCTGGGTTGATTTTTTAAACTAGGTGTAGAAGTGTGTTTGAATAAAAATGGAAAAATCCAAATTCAAACAAGCGCCTACGGAAACGACATCGGGCCGCCTGCTAAGCTTAGCCACGCTGGTTGGTTAAGTCATTCCCCACGCCGTCGGAGACGAGGGTGCGAAGAGGTACGGGGTAATGTGAGCCATGGGATTTGGTTCTAATCTAACGGCTGAGGGTCATTGTCGACGTTGGGCAAGGCCAGCGAGACAGAAACCGAGCACGGCAGGTGGGGGCTCACGGGCTCAAAGTAGGGTCATGAGGCGGCGAATGATGAAGTTGACAACGGCGAACCTCCTGGTACCGGCAGCTTCTCCTGGGGCGGCTCCAATCGCTGGCCCCCTTCTTCTCCAAAGGCGCAGCTCGGTGAAATTCCGGCTCTTGCTCGCCTCCGAGAACAGGGTGGAACGATCAGTGAAGAGAGGGGAGTGAGATGGTGTGCTCATTTCGGCTGGGGGTGGCCTCTATTTATAGTCGCGACGACGAGACCGAACAGGGTGGGCAGGCGATGGTGGCGACATGGCTACGGGCGGCTAGAGGCATGGCCGGCGATGGCGATCGCTTGGTGGTCTCCTGGCGATGCTCTACGGCTTTAATGCGCTTGTAGGGGCGGTGGAAATTGGTCTGGAACACGCGATGCTCTGCGCGGCAGAGGCAGCGTCTTCGATGGTGAGTGCTGGCTGTGAGTCATGGGGTGGCGAACGAGGATGTCTGGCGGACTCCTGGGTCGGTGGCGATCATGTATGCATTCGGCGAGGGTGGCGCACGGTCTGTGGGCGTCGATCGAGCGTGGCGCTCTGGCGCATGCTCGGCATGGTTGCTGGCGAGCTGGGCACGGTCTATGTGTGTGGTCCATGGGTTGGCAACGCTCGCGGCTAGGACAGGGAGTGGCGGTGGACGGTGGGCTGCCTCCTAGACAAGGTTGGCACGGCTAAAACTCCTCCTAGCATGTTGTCTCCACTAGGGTGGCATGGTGAGCTTCGGCTGTTCACCATTAATGGCATTGCCCAGCTTACAGTGAGGCTAGTGCTTGGTTTAGTTTTCTAGATGATCTACTGAGGTTGTTGTGAGCTAGAGAGGGAATAAGTTAGGCTCCAATCACTGCTCGCAATAGTGTTTTGATTTTGGATGATTTGAATATGCAAGGTGTTTGATGAAATGGCCGCATGAGTTCAAGTTTTGAATTTTGAAAAGATTTTTGGTGGGTGTGCTAGGTAGGTGTTGGTGAGTCTGCAGATGCTTGGGTTTTGAAAGTTGAGCTTGTTTGAGTGGTTTTTGAAACAGTGGGATCTTCCCATATGATAAAGATTCCATTTTGAACTATCATTTAAACCATGCATTTGAATGTTTTCTGGATGATCACAAAGTGGGCCTTGATAGTTTGTTAAGAGTACTATCAAGGGGTGCAAAGATCCAAACAAGTTTCTGTTATGTTCTGAAAGTTTGGGACAGCCAAAGTAGGCATGGGAGTTATTTTGGCCAAAATGACCATTCCCTTATTTTGTTTGTTTTGATTTATTTGTCTTTGGGAAAAGTGTGGGGATTGTTTAGATGATGTTTATTTCACCTAAGAATGCATTTACAAGCAAAGAAACACACAAACAAGGTGGTTCAAAAGAATTCAAAATGAAATGCATACTCACATGCATGCTTCCATATTTTTATTTAGAAAAGTTTTTGTTAACCCTAAATTTGATGATCAGAGTTTGATGATCCAAGTTTAGTTTTTTCGGATGTTACAGTAAAGTGCACAAACTCTGTAGAGTCTAATCTATTCGAATAGCCGTGTCCACGGTCAAGGACGGTTGGAATGGCAAGGCTAGGAGGACCCTTCGGATAAGTTGTGATGAAATAAAGGATGTGACTTGGTCACGAATAAACATAAGAACGAGTTTGGTTTCGACCAGTGATGTTCGAAGACGTTTAAAAAGGGTTTTACAACAAAACTGTTTTAAATCTTTTAAGAAGGATGTGGATATGTTCGGATTTTCAAAAAGGAGGCTTATTTCCTAAAAATTCCTTTTCAACAAAGATATAGAGATGCCAATGTTAGGTTTTTCAAAAACAACTGTAGTATAAAGCTATCTCGCCACAACCCATTATGCATTATCTTTGTTACCTTGCCTCGGTGGTTTGCGAGTACATTCAAAGTACTCACCGGCATTGTCCCTGGCTATTTACTTGGCCAGATTGTAGATGTTGAGAAGGAACAAAGGTGTTGACGTCTATGCGAGCTAGGCCGTCTTACCAGTCAGTTGCCTGTAGGTTAAGGCACGGGCTCTGCGCTGAAGACTTCCGCTACCTATATTGTAATCGCCATAATGGACACCCTGTAAGTTTGTACTCGATATTGTATGGATGATGTAATGATACTAGTCGGTTATGCTCACGGCTCACTGATCATGGGAACGTGAATTATATGCATAACGGGTATTCTCGAACCGTAATGTCACATCCCAAGATTTTCCAAATCTTGTAATGTGAAAAATAAATAAACAAAATAAATAATTGTTGAAATTTAGGGTGAAAAGAAACTTTTGTTTCTAAATGGAAACTTAAAATCCGATCTTGAACAAACTTTGGTTAATTTTAGAATCCAACTAAATCCAAATCAAGTGAATTGCATTCCTCAATGAATGTATCTTGAAATTTAAACACTTGGAAAATAAATCAAAACCCTAAAACCCTAATGGAGGGAAAACATTTCCAAGTTATATCTAAGCCTATGGATTTGATCCATATAAAAATTGTTCAACAAACATTTCAAAATGATCAAGAGTGACAAATAGAAATATTATAAAAACCATATGAATTGGTTTCACTTAATTTGGAGCCATCGATAAAATCTTATGAACTTAATAAGATAAGGAAATTGAGTTTCCATAGCTAATAAAGCACCTCTCTAGAAATCATTACCAAATGGTGAGAAAATAATCCTAAAGGGATTTAAAAGGGTAAATAAATATTAAATAAGATTTT
This sequence comes from Avena longiglumis, assembly GCA_030063025.1. Lineage (NCBI taxonomy): Eukaryota > Viridiplantae > Streptophyta > Magnoliopsida > Poales > Poaceae > Avena > Avena longiglumis. Next base: position 519,530,567 of record CP125976.1, read on the forward strand.
ACAAATTGGAATCACCAACTTTGGATCTATAAATAAAAAGATATGGATTTTATAAGATAAAGAAAGAAATATTAAATTAGGAATATTTAAAGACCAAATTAAATCTTGGCCTAATCCATAAGCCAATGGAATGAATATAATCCAAATCCAAATAAAATAAAAGGATAAAGAGTTTTACAAATAAAATAAAATGGCACTAACCAAATTCTATTCCATTGGATTAAGACAAATTCCCTAATAAGAGTGATTAATTAAATCATGGGAAAATAGAATTTAAAAATCACCCAAGTGGAATAAAAGTTATTTAATTAACTTAAATGGAATCAATGAAATCACATAAATAAATTTTATGGAATATTATTAATCAGTATTTGAATACACACAAAGTTTGGTTGAAGTTTGAAATCAAATGGTTGTTTGAAAAGATTAAACAAAATCAAAACAGATAAATAGAAAAATAAAAGGGAAAAACAAGATGTACAAAAAAATGAATTGAAAACCAACCCAACCCAGCTAGCCCACTAAGCCCAGCAAGACCACCTCACTCCTCTCCCCCGAACCATTTTCTTCTACTCGCGAACGAACCCACAAAGTCGCTGACGATTGGACCCCACCTGAACTCTCTTTCTCCCGCTGACAGAATGACCCCACCTTCTAGTCTTCTTCCTCACCACACGTGACCAGTTCGTCGCCGTTTCTTGCTGTAATTCCGCGGGCCTAATTTGCCTTAACGCTGCAGCCATTACTCGCTGTGATCACGAACATTTAACCGCCCACGCCTCCTCCATCTTTTCCCTCAGACCCCATTCCCCCTTCACCACCGGGCTGCGCTAATTTTGCCAAAGACCACGCTCTATTCCGGGGAACCTCTGAGCAAATTTCGGCAGCTCCTCGCCTCCCCTCGCCTCCTCGACCACGCGAGCCTTCTCCCCTCTTCCATACGCATCTCCCAGTGGCCTCAGCTTGCTCACGCTTGACCCGCAGCGTCGGCAACGGCGAAAGCTGAGCATCGTCGCCGTCTGCCTTGACTGCGGAGATTCCTCCTGGTAAGAATACACCACCCCTTGCCCTCCTTTTGATGCTCACTTGTCCGTGACTCGCGTGCGAAGCTAACAACACCCTATGTTCCCTCTCCTGTATCATGTAGGCTCGTCTTCGACAGCACCAGAGCACGCCCATCGCTAGAAAAAACTCTGGCGAGAGGTTAAAGACGACCCCGTGCGCCCCCTGATCTCCCACGTCCACCTCGATTCAGCACATCGCGGCAAACCCAGTAAGCCTCACCATATTCTCCCTCGCTTCCTACATCGCCGACTCCATCGACGGTCATGCTTTGCAAATTTTAAATCAATGGAATAAGCAAGATAAACCCTACCCAACCATGCACTTTGTTTAGTGAATTGCTATCACATCCCAAAATTTTCCAAATTTTGAAATGTGAAAAATAAATAAACAAAATAAAAAAAATTGTTGAAATTTAGGGTGAGAAGAAACTTTTTGATTCCATTTGGAAACATCAAAACCTATTTTGATCAAATAAAATCCTAAAGGGGTTTAAAAAGATAAACAATTAATAAATAAAGTTATAATAGTTGGAATCACTATTTTTGGATCTTTAAATAAAAAGATATGGTTTTTATAAAGCAAAGGTAGAAATATAAATAAGGATTATTTTTAAAGACTCAAGTTTAATCTTGGCCAAGCCTTTAAAACAAAATATTTTGTTTGATAAAAGAGTAAAGGATTATTTAATAAAATAATAAGGATTTATTAATATCCAATTTTATTTAAGTAAGGGTTTTTCCATTTTAAAATAAACATTTAAACTTGTTAAAATATTTTAAATAAGAATTCCAAGTGTTTTGTTTTTCAAATGAAACCTACTGAAAAGGTTTTGATATTATTTTAGATTTCAAATAGAGATTTAAAATAAATTAAATCCTATTTGAAATAAAGACTAAGGTTTATTTATTGAATTATTAATAGACCCTAAAAGAATAAGAGAATTATTTTATTTTGGTCTTTGGATTATGTTGTTAAACAGTATTAAAATCAACACAAAGTTTGGTGGTGGTTTGAATTGAATTGGAGTTTGAATTTTTTGAAATAAAATCAAAACAGTAATTCAAATTGGAAAAAGAAAAAGGTTCAGTATAAAAAAATGAATCTAATCCAACCCAGCCAACAGGACCAACAAGCCCACTCGCATCCCATCTTTTCCCCCCGCAGTGAATCGTTTTCTCACGCGCAAACACACCCCCTCAGACGCTGACAGCAGGACCCCACCTAACCTTCCCCACCTCACTGACGAACGGACCCCACGCCACCTCATCGTCGTTCTCACCCGCGACCAAGTCCCCCACGCCGTTTCTGCCGGCGATGAATGCCATTGAATTGGATTAACCCCGCGAGTAAATATCCCAAGTGATCACGCGCCTTAAACCGCCACTCTCTCCTCTATCTTTCCCCCCAAACACCGCCTCCTCTCTGCCACCGGGCTGCTCCAATCGCGAGTTCGAAACCCTCTGCTCCGACGATGTTCCCTGACCAATTCCGGCGCCGTCCAGCCGCGCCTCACCTTCCACTGCACGCAGACTTGCTCCCCACCTCCTGGCGCATCTTCTATGCAGCTAGTTAGCCCGCGCGAGCACCATAGCCTCGGCTTCGTCATCACCCGAGCGCCACCGTCTTCTGCCATTGCTCCGGCGAACTCCCCTGGTAAGCACCGACCGCCCCGAGCCTTCCTGTTGATGCTCCCATGGTCCCTAGTGCCGTACGCGTCTAACCATGTACCCCGTTTGTCTTAGCTCGCTCCCAAGCATCGCCCCCGTCGACAACTGAGAAAGCCCGATGCCGCCACCGACTCCGGCGAGAAATCCCCCTTGAATCATAGCGCCCCTCGCCAAGCCGACTACACCTCGAGCTTCTCCACACTCCCACGAGCACGGTGAGCACCTCCGTTACCCCCCTTGCGTCCTGTATCACCGGCTCCGCTGCCCGGGCGTCCATCACATAGGCTAAGCGCCCAACCTTGGTCAAAGACACAGTGCCCGTTGGATCTTAATCTTATGGCTAAGATTAGATCTTAACCGAAGGGGTATGTGTGCATCTGAGCCGTGCGTTTTAAATAATATCCAACGACTCGCAGAGGCTGATCTGCACGAAGCGGTACCGTCCAATCGAATCAAGCCACGTGGACAGGGTTTTGTTTAAAAGCAGAAATTAGAATCTATTAGATATGCAAACTTGTAAAATTCATAACTTTAGTTCTACACGTCCAAATTTTTCAAATTTTATATCAATGGAATCAGCAATACAAATCCTACCCAACCATGCACTTTGTTTAATGTTTTGCTTCTGGAAAATTGGTTGAATTTGCAGAAACTTGTGTAGGCATAATTTAAATATAAAAATTGTTCTAGATATAATTTTAAGGTGAAATCTTTGCAAAATGGATTTTTGTGAACCTACTGACCATAGGAATCAACTTATGGATTTAAAATTTTATTTTGTGAAGTTAAGGAATAAATATTTGAGTTAGCTCATTTCTAGTCAAATAAAAATATTGTCTATGGTTTAGAAATGATTTTTGAGTAAAATCTTTGGGAAATGATTTTAGTTAAACTATCTAACCCTAAACTCCAAGTTTTGAGATTAAGAACATATTTTATGAACCATATGAAGTTATTGCTTTACTAAAAGATATTTTCAACAACATAAAATATCACCTTAGCATAATATTTGGTTTATGAGATGAAACCTTTTGCAAATGGTTTTACCACTTTAGTAAATGACCAATTTGAACTTTAAAATGTTTAGAGCCTAGTAGAAACCACTTTTGCAAATAAAACTATCTTTTGCATGCTTGCATGCATTGCCTTGTTTATATTATTTTATGTGTGATAAATTGGTTGGAATGCTAGCTGAATTTGTGTCTGCTTGATTGAATTTAGTGGAATTAGAAGAGTGTGATATTTGCAAGATCAAGAAGTGGACCAACATTTTCTACTAAAAAGGCAAGTGACACTATCATCCATGTCCTACTATTTTCATTACACTTAGTGGATTTTTGTAACATGCATGATAAAGATTACTATATTTTATGCTATGCTAAATCCTAATAGGATACCCTTATATCTACCTTGGTGAAAACATTGTAGTTGTAGTATGCTTAGCCCTGCTAAATATAAGGATGGGATTCATGTTATGAATATATGAAGTGTTGGAAAGATATATGTTTTATATAATAAAACAAGTACTCAATGAACCACCTGGGTGGACAAGGATACTCAAGATTGGACAAGGTGGCAACAAAAGGAACCATGTTTATATGGCTATCTCTTTTTGTATGTGCACTAGAAGAAAACCACCCAGGGACTTAGAGATTGAACATGTTTCTCGTACAGCTTGGTATGTGCAGCCACATGCTAAATGGGCTCTGGCTTAGTCAACTACATAGTGGAAGACCCATGCATTGGCATCTTCAGGTTAACTAGAATTGTGTAAGGGAAATTTATCCCTACATTGGTGCCTGGTTGACAAGCTAGCATTGTGTATTGGGAAGACTACTATGGAAAGACTTTGTCACATTCTCGATCTGCCGGTACTCCATTTGGTGTGTACTTATCCAGCCACTAGTGACGTCAAGATGAGATTGTGTCATGTGGGTAAAGTGTACAACTTCTGAAGATCAAATTCTAAGTACTTAGCCGTGTCCCCGGTTACGGACAACTCTGAGCAACTAAGGCCTGAAGCTATGGAAGATCTCGACATTCCAATTTCTCAAAGTAAAACTTGATGGTGACAACAAGGGATTTGAAGCACTTGGAGATTTCCAAGGAGTTTAGAAAGATTTAACAAAAGATCAAAACTATTTTGAAAAGATAGGATAAAACTATATTGCTTTCTGCAAATGAGCCTAAACCCGACTTAGCCAAATGTGCATGTATTGATAGGATCCACTTATTTCTACATAGTAGTGAAACTTGCCAATACAATTCAAATGTATTGACCCTTGTGGCTGCACCTTATTATGTTGCAGGTTTGTTTGATGTTAGTGAAGTATGTTGAATAGGATTACAAGTCTACCACCAACATGATTGCCTGTGGCACTTTGAAGATGAAGGACCCCATACTATTTCTAAAATTCTGCTGCATTGAAATGAGCTATGTAAGATGTAATGAATTATTTTATTCCTGGTTATAAAGTTGTATTATGACCTTTGTTTCTTGATATTACATCTTAACTGTGGATGCTAGCTATTGATCCAGGTACTAGCATTGTAAACACAGGGATCTCTACCTTATTAAATGTTGGGAACCTTACAATTGCTTCTGGAAACTTGGTTGTTTTTGCAGAAACTTGTGTAGGCATATTTAGAATATAAAATTCATTATAAAATTATTTATGTGATAAAAATCTTTGGCAAATGGTTTGTTTTGAACCTACTGACCTTATAAGCCAACTTGTGGTTTCAGAAACATATTTTGTTTGGCAAAAGAATAAATCTTTGATTTAGAACATTTCTAGTCAAATAAAAATGTTGTTCTTATGTTGAAAATAATTTTTGGAGAAAAACCTTTGTGAAATGTTTTGATTTAAAATCTCTAACCCCAAACACCAAGTTTTAGAATTAAAAATGTATTTGGTGAACCCTATAAAGATTGTTGCTTTGCTAAAGGCATTTTCAACCACATAAAATATTGATTTGGTTTAAAAATGGTTTATAGGTAAAATCTTTTGCAAATGGTTTTTCCACTTATATAAAATGACCAATAGGTGTTTTATAATGTTTATAACCTATTAGAAACCACTTTTCCAAATAAAACAATCTTTGGCATGCTTGCATGCATTGCTTTGTTTCTATTATTTTATGTGATGATTGCTTGAATGGTAGATTGAATTCTTGCTTGCTTGATTGAATTGTAGTGGAATTTGAAGAGTGTGATCATTGAAAGATCAAGGAGTGAACTTATATTCTCTACAAAAAAGGCAAGTGATGCTTCATACTTTTGTCCCATTATTTTCACTATGCATTAGTGATATTTCTAAGTAGGACTTGCATGGAATTTTTGCTAAGTATAAACTATGCCATGGCAAATCCTAGTAGGTGAAACCTTAGTAGAAACTTTCCTAAGTTAAGATTCCTACTACTATCATTCTTAGCTTAGCTAGTAGAAAACAAGGGTGGATTATAATCATGGTATGGAAGATTTCTAAGTCAAGGACTTGTGTTTTGTTTAATAAAACTACTAAGTGGATGAATCACCTGGGTGGAATGGAAAGAATGGTTTGTGTTGAGTGGTTATGCAAGTCCAGTATGCTCGGGAAAACTTGGGCATCACCAAGTCCAGTATACTGGGGAAAACTTGGTATCTCACTTGTGGAATGCCACCCAGGAACAAAGAGATTTGAGCTGTCAAATGTTGAGAAGCTTCAAGTGCAGCCACTTGGCATTATGGGCTCTGTCTTGATCATATATGTTGCAATAACTTAGCCAAATGGACAGTTGGTGGTAGGGGATGATAGGTTGGAACGCATCCATTCTGGTCTAAGGGAAGGCTTCTGAAAGATCTTGTCTTGGTGAAACCAAGTCTTGTGGGTAAAGTGCACCCCCTCTGCAGAGAGTAAAATCTAAGTACTTAGCCATGTCCATGGTAAAGGACAATTTGAGCATCAAGACATGGAAGTTATCAATAATCTCCTCATCCCAATTTCTAAGTTAAAAACTTGTGGTTGAACAAGGGTTAAAGGATCACCAATTTCTATTGGGAGATGCCTTGGGTGATTTTTGACAAACAAAAACTTAGTTCTTTCAAAAGATAAGGAAAATCTATTTTGAGCACAGCAAGCCTAAGCTCCACTTAGCCAAATGCATATAGATGATAGACTCCACTATACTACCATAGTATCACTTGCCAATACAATTCAAATGTATTGAACCTTGTGGTTGTAACTTATTATGTTGCAGGTTTGTTTGATGTTAGTGAGATGTGTTGATTAGGATTACAAGTCTACAACCAACATGATTGCCCGTGGCACTTTGAAGATGAAGGACCCCATGCTATAGTTATTTCTGCAAAATTGTAATGAGATAGCCAAATGAGCTATGTAAGATGTATTCCTGGTTATAAAGTTGGAATATGACCTTTGTTTCTTGATATTACATCTTAACTTTGGATTCTAGCTATTGATCCAGGGACTAGCATTGTAAACACAGGGATCTCTACCTTATTAAAGGTTGGGACCTCTACACGTAAATCCGGGGTGCCACACAAATGATTTTGATGATGAAAATGTGGAGGCATGAGCCTTAGCCCTTTATAAAATTGATGGTTGTCTGGATGCGATACCATTCCAATTTTACCATACAACCACAATACCCGAATTTGGGTATGGCTTGACTGGAAATTTATATACCTTAGTATGGGTTCCCTTGTGAAGATTGACCTCCTATGCAGTTCCCAAGATGACAGTTGCTCATGGTTGGGAAGCCAAACTCATAGGAGAGGTGACTATACTAGGGCGTGTAATTGAAAGGTTAGGATTGTTCCTGACGGATGTATCAAATATTGTGGTGAAAGTATACCACTTCTGCAGAGTGTCAAACTATTTGAATAGTCACGTCCGTGGTTATGGACAGTTGGAGTGTCGATACTATGCGTTTGAGCTGTGCGTTTTAAATAAGATCCAACGACTCGTAGAGGCTGATCTGCACGAAGCGGTACCGTCCAATAGAATCAAGCCACGTGGACAGGGTTTTGTTTAAAAATAGAAATTAGAATCTATTAGATATGAAAACTTGTAAAATTCATAACTTTAGTTCTACACGTCCAAATTTTGCAAATTTTATATCAATGGAATCAGAAAGACAAATACTACCCAACCATGCACTTTGTTTAATGTTTTGCTTCTGGAAAATTGGTTGAATTTGCAGAAACTTGTGTAGGCATAATTTAAATATAAAAATTGTTCTAGATATAATTTTAAGGTGAAATGTTTGCAAAATGGATTGTTGTGAACCTACTGACCATAGGAATCAACTTATGGATTTAAAATTTTATTTTGTGAAGTTAAGGAATAAATATTTGAGTTATCTCATTTCTAGTCAAATAAAAATATTGTCTATGGTTTAGAAATGATTTTTGAGTAAAATATTTGGGAAATGATTTTAATTAAACTCTCTGACCCTAAACTCCAAGTTTTGAGATTAAGAACATATTTGATGAACCATATAAAGTTATTGCTTTACTAATAGATATTTTCAACAACATAAAATATCACCTTAGCATAATATTTGGTTTATGAGATGAAACCTTTTGCAAATGGTTTTACCACTTTAGTAAATGACCAATTTGAACTTTAAAATGCTTAGAGCCTAGTAGAAACCACTTTTGCAAATAAAACTATCTTTTGCATGCTTGCATGCATTTCCTTGTTTCTATTATTTTATGTGTGATAAATTGGTTGGAATGCTAGCTGAATTTGTGTCTACTTGATTGAATTGTAGTGGAATTAGAAGAGTGTGATATTTGCAAGATCAAGAAGTGGACCAACATTTTCTACTAAAAAGGCAAGTGACACTATCATCCATGTCCTACTATTTTCATTACACTTAGTGGATTTTTGTAACATGCATGATAAAGATTACTATATTTTATGCTATGCTAAATCCTAATAGGATACCCTTATATCTACCTTGGTGAAAACATTGTAGTTGTAGTATGATTAGCCCTGCTAAATATAAGGATGGGATTCATGTTATGAATATATGAAGTGTTGGAAAGATATATGTTTTATATAATAAAACAAGTACTCAATGAACCACCTGGGTGGACAAGGATACTCAAGATTGGACAAGGTGGCAACAAAAGGAACCATGTTTATATGGCTATCTCTTTTTGTATGTGCACTAGAAGAAAACCACCCAGGGACTTAGAGATTGAACATGTTTCTCGTACAGTGGCTTCCGTGTACAGCCACATGCTAAATGGGCTCTGGCTTAGTCAACTACATACTGGAAGAACCATGCATTGGCATCTTCAGGTTAAATAGAATTGTGTAAGGGAAATTTATCCCTACATTGGTGCCTGGTTGACAAGCTAGCATTGTGTATTGGCAGTACTTCTATGGAAAGACTTTGTCACATTCTCGATCTGCCGGTACTCCATTTGGTGTGTACTTATCCAGCGGCCACTAGTGACGTCAAGATGAGATTGTGTCATGTGGGTAAAGTGTACAACTTCTACAGAAGATCAAATTCTAAGTACTTAGCCGTGTCCCCGGTTACGGACAACTCTGAGAAACTAAGGCCTGAAGCTATGGAAGATCTCGACATTCCAATTTCTCAAAGTAAAACTTGATGGTGACAACAAGGGATTTGAAGCACTTGGAGTTTTCCAAGGAGTTTAGAAAGATTTGACAAAAGATCAAAACTATTTTGAAAAGATAGGATAAAACTATATTGCTTTCTGCAAATGAGCCTAAACCCCACTTAGCCAAATGTGCATGTATTGATAGGATCCACTTATTTCTACATAGTAGTGAAACTTGCCAATACAATTCAAATGTATTGACCCTTGTGGCTGCACCTTATTATGTTGCAGGTTTGTTTGATGTTAGTGAAGTATGTTGAATAGGATTACAAGTCTATCACCAACATGATTGCCTGTGGCACTTTGAAGATGAAGGACCCCATGCTATTTCTAAAATTCCGCTGCATTGAAATGAGATAGCCAAATGAGCTATGTAAGATGTAATGAATTATTTTATTCCTGGTTATAAAGTTGTATTATGACCTTTGTTTCTTGATATTACATCTTAACTATGGATGCTAGCTATTGATCCAGGGACTAGCATTGTAAACACAGGGATCTCTACCTTATTAAATGTTGGGAACCTTACAATTGCTTCTGGAAACTTGGTTGTTTTTGCAGAAACTTGTGTAGGCATATTTAGAATATAAAATTCATTCTAAAATTATTTATGTGATAAAAATCTTTGGCAAATGGTTTGTTTTGAACCTACTGACCTTATAAGCCAACTTGTGGTTTCAAAAACATATTTTGTTTGGCAAAAGAATAAATCTTTGATTTAGAACATTTCTAGTCAAATAAAAATGCTGTTCTTATGTTGAAAATACTTTTTGGAGAAAAACCTTTGTGAAATGTTTTTATTTAAACTCTCTAACCCCAAACACCAAGTTTTAGAATTAAAAATGTATTTGGTGAACCCTATAAAGATTGTTGCTTTGCTAAAGGCATTTTCAACCACATAAAATATTGATTTTGTTTAAAAATGGTTTATAGGTAAACTCTTTTTCAAATGGTTTTTCCACTTATATAAAATGACCAATAGGTGTTTTAGAATGTTTATAACCTATTAGAAACCACTTTTCCAAATAAAACAATCTTTGGCATGCTTGCATGCATTGCTTTGTTTCTATTATTTTATGTGATGATTGCTTGAATGGAAGATTGAATTCTTGCTTGCTTCATTGAATTGTAGTGGAATTTGAAGAGTGTGATCATTGCAAGATCAAGGAGTGAACTTATATTCTCTACCAAAAAGGCAAGTGATGCTTCATACTTTTGTCCCATTATTTTCACTATGCATTAGTGATATTTCTAAGTAGGACTTGCTTGGAATTTTTGCTAAGTATAAACTATGCCATGGGAAATACTAGTAGGTGAAACCTTAGTAGAAACTTTCCTAAGTTAAGATTCCTACTACTATCATGCTAAGCTTAGCTAGTAGAAAACAAGGGTGGATTATAATCATGCTATGGAAGATTTCTAAGTCAAGGACTTGTGTTTTGTTTAATAAAACTACTAAGTGAATGAATCACCTGGGTGGAATGGAAAGAATGGTTTGTGTTGAGTGGTTATGCAACTCCAGTATGCTGTGGAAAACTTGGGCATAACCAAGTCCAGTATACTGGGGAAAACTTGGTATCTCACTTGTGGAATGCCACTCAAGAACAAAGAGATTTGAGATGTCAAATGTTGAGAAGCTTCAAGTGCAGCCACTCGGCATTATGGGCTCTGCCTGGATCATATAGGTTACAATAACTTAGCCAAATGGACATTTGGTGGTAGGGGATGATAGGTTGGAACGCGTCCATTCTGGTCTAAGGGAAGGCTTCTGAAAGATCTTGTCTTGGTGAAACCAAGTCTTGTGGGGAAAGTGCACCACCTCTGCAGAGAGTAAAATCTAAGTACTTAGCCATGTCCCTGGTAAAGGACAATTTGAGCATTCAAGACATGGAAGCTATCAAGAATATCCTCATCCCAATTTCTAAGTTAAAAACTTGTGGTTGAACAAGGGTTAAAGGATCACCAATTTCTATTGGGAGAGGCCTTGGGTGATTTTTGACAAACAAAAACTTAGTGTTTTCAAAATATAAGGAAAATCTATTTTGAGCACAGCAAGCCTAAGCTCCACTTAGCCAAATGCATAGATGATATACTCCACCATACTACCATAGTATCACTTACCAATACAATTCAAATGTATTGACCCTTGTGGCTATAACTTATTATGTTGGAGGTTTATTTGATGTTAGTGAGATGTGTTTATTAGGATTACAAGTCTACAACCAACATGATTGTATGTGGCACTTTGAAGATGAAGGACCCCATGATATAGTTATTTCTGCTGCATTGTAATGAGATAGCCAAATGAGCTATGTAAGATGTAATGAATTATTTTATGCCTGGTTATAAAGTTTGAAAGGATACGGATGTCGCCTAGAGGGGGGGGGGGTGAATAGGCGATTAAAACTTTTCCTAGAGTGGCTCAACAACGGCGGAATAAAACTAGTGTTTACTTTGTAAAGCACAACCTAGAAACAACTAAGGTTTACCTATGTGCACCAACAACTTATGCTAAGCAATACAAGCAACAAAGTGATAGCAAGATATATATTACTTCAAGCACGAAGGCTATCACAATGTAAAGTGCATAAGTAAACAGCTCGGGTATAGAGATAACCGAGGCACGCGGGGACACCGATATTTTACCGAGTTCCTCCCAACATGGAGTACGTCTCGTTTGGAGAGGGGGTGGTATCAAACCACCAACGCCAAAAAAGGCCTCCCTTATTCTCCGGTGAATCTCACCCCAATGGGATCGATCCATGCTTCCACTATCGGTGCACTTTTTCGTGGCAGGAACCTCTCTCACAAGGTTGGGGCACAACTCCACAACTTAATTGGAGGCTCCCAACAAATGCCACAAAAGGCCACAATGCCACCAAGGCCACAAAATCGTCTAGGGTTCCAAGAACCCAAGAGGGACAAGATCCAATGAGCAATTCAAACCAAATCCTCCAAAGAGAACTCAAACCGATGCACCAAATGCAAATGGCAAGAACACCACAAAGATGCTCAAATCCCTCACTCTCAAGTTACAACAAAGCTACTAAAGCTATTGGGGGAACAAGAGAGGATGAATCAAAGAGAGACACAAAATCCCCCAAAATCTAGATCCCCAAAGATGCACTCACAAAGGGATGAATCGGTTAGGTCAAAACGTGGGGCTAGATCTCCTCTCTCTTCCACTCAAAAATGGGCAAGAATCATCGGAGGGAAAAGATTAGGCAAGCTTCAAGATCTAGAGCAAGTGTGGACAAAGTTTAGCCTAATAGATAAGAGAGGAGTTTCTAAAACTGAAAAAGGGCAAAGGCTTAAATAGGGGCCCAGAAAAACTAGCCGTTGGGGCATATTTTCAGAACGGTCCGGTACTACCGGATTTTACCGGTAGTACCGCACTGGTCCAACCGAAGCGAAATGAGCAAATCGAATTGGGTCAAGGCGATTGGGAAAAGCAGCTGTGCGGCGCATGGGGCAGGCAACGATGCGCGTGCAGCAAGCCATCGAGGAGCGCAGCTGCAGTAGAGCCCGGCAGCAGTAGCATGCATGCATGCGCGCAACACCAGCAAGCGGCGGCAGCTGGGGCCCAATGAGCGAGCGCGTAGCGTCGTCAAGCGAAGCTAGCCAGCGCTGACATGCGAGGGAATGCACCAAGCGGCGGTCCAGCCTTCATGGCGAGGCGGCGGTAGCGAGGACCTAAGCGGTGGCGGCGGCGGATAAGCTAGGCCGAGGCAATGGCGGGCAAAGCTGAAAACAAGGTGGGCCGACGGTAGTACCGCCCACCAGGCGCTACTACGGGCGAGCAGACGACCGAATCGGTACCGGGTGGCACTGATGCGGACCACGCGCGCACTGGGCTGTCCGGTAGTATCGAGCGGTACTACCGTTCGGCCCAGAAACCCAGTTTTCTTTTTCTTTTTCAAACCGAATAAAATCAAATATTCAAACGGTCATAACTTTTAGACGGTGGCTCCGATTGACCCGATTCCAATTGCGTTGGATAGAGGACAACAAGGGCTTTCCAATAAAAGGTGGAAATATTGATTATCACCAAGTGAGGTTGTATCAACTAGAATAATGTGAGATACCTCACTTGGTGAGAAACCGAAAAGCCGCATAAATCAAAATCGCAACAAGATATATATGGGAGATCCGATTTTGATGAACAAGAGCTTGTTATGGAGATTACCACAAACTCTATATCCTCACAAGAATAAGACCAAATAACAACCAAATACGATGATGCAAGTATGCAAAGGTTTGAGCTCTCTCCGAACGATTTGACCGAATTACTCATACGAGAGCCCCTCTTGATAGTACGGTTATCTATCCTTGCATACTTGCATTTCATCGACCTTGAAGCCAACACATGCTCCAAGCGATGCCAATGGACAAATCCTACAAGTATAACTTAATACACACATTAGTCCACAAAGATTGTCATTAATTACCAAAACCACACATGGGGGCCCAACATGTTCTTTCAATCTCCCCCATTTTGGTAATTGATGACAATCCTTTTAAGAGGGTTTATATAAGGAATATTAATGAATAAAATGGTAATACCAATATCAAATACTACAAAAGTATGTGATATTGGTACCACCACCATATATAGAGCAAACTCCCCCACAATCTATGCATGTGTGATGAACTTGAATTTCATTGCATATATTGCCAATCATTATCATTGGTGGAGTTTCCTCTCTATATATACCACATGCTAAGCAACATCAATGATGCAAGAGCATGAGAAGCAAATGCACAAGAACAAACTTAATGCATAAACCAACTTCCCTTAAACCCTCTAAAACTTCTCCCCCATTGGCATCGATTGCCGAAATAGGTGACAAGTTCTAGAAGGCAAATATAGTAATAATTCCTCCAAAGGTGTGCCTTCGCACATATCCAATGATGAATAATTGGGAGGGAGTATAACTATATCGAGGACCCGATGGTTGCAAACAATAAAGTCAAATGATGCAAGCAACTACAAGGTCCGACAAACCAATTTGAAAACAACAAATGAGTCCAAATGGAAACAACAAGATATTATGATATGAGAAAAAGAGTGTTTTAAATAATAAATAGAGAAGATCCCCAAAATAGAGAAGATCCCCAAGATTTGTGCACAATTCAAAATAAATGTATTGGAATACATAATGCACAAATATGGAATCCTTGCTCCCCCATAAGCATTTAAAACACAACAAATGTGAAAGAATGCAAATGAGTATTATTAAATGAAGTAGATGAGCTCCCCAAAGAGCATGCACCAATTATGATAATTGCATTTGGGAACGAGGTGCATAGTCATGGACTCCTCACTCATCCAAATTCATTTAACAATAAAAGTCATGAAAGAACAAATATGAGTGTCCGAAGATGCAAACAAGAGGAACAAGCACTCATAGGAAAATAAATTTGGAAGCCACCAAAGAATCAAAATGAATAGAAAGGTGGTCTCCAATGATTAAAAAAAACAACTAAAATTATCTTCTCATATGTGTATATGTCTCTAAGTGGAAAATATCACAAAGACATATTCCAAAGAAGAAATATGCACACATAAAGAAGATTATACAAGAAAGCACATGAAAGGCAAAAATGAAGTCATAACATATATCAATAAGATTTTTGCTTCAAGGCATGGCCAAAGGCTCACATATATCTTATTGTACATTAATGAGCTTCAAGCACCGACACACTACATATATTACAACTATCACCAAAGGAAAAGGAGAAAGTTGAAATATATGGAGAAAGGGAACAAGTATCAAGATAAAATAGACTAGCAAAAATCTCACTATTGCATATGAGAGAAGTTGATGAAATGATAGGCAATAAAATTGCTAGATTTACATATTTGGGATTGGAGGATCATATGCATGATTTTGTATAGTCCCAACTATATGTACTCATCTCAACTTATACACATTTACAATAGAGAGTTCTATTAAAACCAAGGCTAGAACTACAACAATTACAAACACATGAATTCATGCTAGAAGGCAACCGACTAACGGTTGGAATCAAGATATGTGAGCATGAGAAAGAGATACTTGTTACCGAGATATGATTGGTAGGATGTAGAGGATATGAATTCGTTGATCATCCTATAGCTTGCCTCAAATTTTCTTCTAAGTATCACTTCTTCAAAAATGAAAGACAAGCATCCAATATATCTCCAATGTACCTAAAACACAATTAAGTACAAAATGGTCCCCAAACTTATTGGGTCCAAAGTAGTTAGAGAAACTACAATACATAGGAGAGACTCCACATAATTATGTGCACATTGATATGAAATTGAATTTCATGCACAACTTAGCCGATGGGAATTGGTGGAGTTTCCCTTATATATTGGATCAAAGAAAGCAAGCATTCCATAATATAATCATATAGTAAATATGCATGCATAAAGCTTTCAAGAACCAAAAAGGACATACAATTTGAAAAAAACACCAAGTAAACCGAGATGGCACACACAAGAGTGTGACAAGACAAGCGGTGTCCAAATTGTATCAAAGAACCAATTCAACACATGAAAGATCACAAGTTCAACAAATGAACTAGGCTAAGGCCAAAAGAGCAAAAATAGATAGAAATAAAAATGCTCAAGGATTTATCTCATTCTAAAATGGTCAAATCAAGAAACAAGGAATGAGACAAAACCAACTCCCAAAAAGAGCAAGGTTCCAACAAGAAACCAAACTCCCCAAACTTAACATGATGGCACAAAATACCAAAACTAAAAGATTGAGGTTCCAAGCACATAAGACCCGATATGGATCAAACAAAGAAGCGTAAATAGGATTGTTCTAGATAATATAGTAGAGCTCACCCATAAGTAGTACATTATATAGAATTTTGCTTTTGAATGCAAAATGCACACAAATGAGATCATCACAACTACCTACATTAAATAAAACACACGAGAATACCAATAAAATAAGAAGATTCATAACAGGCAAGGAAGGCTTGGGAGACAACACAAAACATTTTCTTGGCCAAAGATAGAATAAAAATAAGCAAGGCCAAAGTGAATATGATTAATAAATTCTACCTTAAATTGAGTACTCATTGTCCAAGGACAAGAAATATTGGGAATAATTTTCCCTAGGTAGTTCATACGGATATCCAAGATCATATACACACAACAAGAAGCATATAACTAAATATAGGAATTGAGCATGATACTTCAAACAAGACTCTTGGTAGCTTCCAATAGTCACACAATCACTAGTGATTAGAGTAACTTGAAGCAAATGGTTTCCATGCGAATATAAATATCTAAATATGAGGAAACACATACCAAGAACCATTCTCATATACAAGATCCAACATAAGATCAATAAAGACATTCAATCAAATTGGAACTTGTATGAGAAAATGTGTCACATAGGTGCTAGATAATTATCAATATCAATTCTAAGTGACACAACCTCGAATATTCACAATTTCTAGGATTGTAATATGCACTAAGCATATGACTCCCCCATAATGTGATACTACCATAAAACCAACACGAGGGAAAAGGATAAAAATAGAGATAATTAGTGGACATTATAAAATTAAATTTCTCACGAGAATTATACCACATAGAGACTAGACAATAATCCAATATAAATACTAGGTGGTATTCCTCATGTACACACAATTTTAGGATTGTGGAATGCCCAAGCATAACACTCCCCCAAAATGGGATAATCCATTAATCTCTCACAAGAGCCAAATAAGATACCAAATATAACCAAGCAAGGCTCAAGCACAAGAAACACACATACATGTTGTGCGACTTAATCATACACAAATATGATTGATATCTCAAGATAATTAAGTGGAAAGCACAATATGTACAAAAACATGGAAGATACAAAACCAACACATGCACAAGGGGGCGAGTAACTTTCAATGAAATGAGTTAAGCATATGTTACCGCAAGGAGGAACGTTGGAAATATAATAGGAGCAATATAATCCACATGACTTGGCTTTGACAAAAATAATAATGAAGATCCCTTAATTCTTCATGATGTAGCCAAGACTCCAATGCCCTCCAACAATACCTATTGATCAAGTTTTGGCTTGTTGGTCCCCAACCAAGTTGGGTCCTAAGAGGTTAGTCAAAATAGGCTTGGCAACCCAAAAGGTTCTTTTCTTGAACCCACATTGAGCACCAACAAATTTGGCAAACACATTGCCAACCTCATCCTTACAAAGAGAATAGGCATCATCAATCAAGATAGGATGGGATGAGGAGATACCAATAGTGCACGAGGAAGAAATGTGCCCCTTCTTGCGGCATATGTAGCAAGTTCTACTCTTGCCATCTTTATTTTTGGATGAAGAAACAACTTGATAAAGAGCATGAGTCTTCTTGGGAGGAGGCCCATCTCTAAGAAGATGTAGAGCATGAGGTCGCTTCCCTTGTTGCTTCTTGCCAAGGGACTTCTTCTTTAATGGGCAATGTTTGACATGATGCCCTTCTTCCTTGCACTTGAAGCAAACAATGTTGGCCGGATATTTGTCTTGATCTTGGCCATTCTTATTGTTGTCCTTGTGCTTCAACTTGATAGTGGACTTGTTCTTGACATTGGAGTTGAATCCAAGCCCACTCTTATCATTGGGGGATTTTTGCACACTCAAGATTTTGTTGAGTGTGACCTTCCCTTGATGACCCCTTTTCAAGTCATTCTTCAAAGAAGTGACTTGAGCCTTGAGCTCTTTGATTTCCTCTACATGGTTAGTTTCAACAAAAACACTAGAGGAAGTAGATGCTACATTGTTAGAGCAATAAGGCATGGAATGTAATTCATCACAAGATATATCATGGTTGTAAGAGGATGAACTACAAGGACTAGCACATGGCAATATAACATTTGGAGTAGATGTAGTGCTAATGTCCACATGAGGCCCACTAGATGTTACCTTTGACATGATGGCCTCATGAGATAACTTTAGCCTACCATGGGAGACTAGAAGATCCTCATGCGAGCTTGAGAGCTTAACATGACTTTCTTCTAATTTCCCATAGTTGCTAGTTAGCAACGCAAGTTGAGCCTTTAGCTCAACATTCTCCTCCAAAATAGATGCTTCACAAGAAATAGAGTTAGTAGCACAAGCATCATCATTGTTAGCGAGAGGTGAGGACAACTTGGCAAGCTCTTTTGAATATGAGGCTTTAAGTTGCTCCTGTGACTCAGTGAGTTTGATGAGCTCACCCTTTATGACCCTAGAGCCATTTTTCAGGTGCTCAAAATCCTCAACAAGTTTAGCATAAGCAACTTCAAGTTCATCATTTTTAATCTTGAAGGAGTTAGCCACTGCAAGTTCTCTATCATGGTATTCCTTTACTCTAGATAATTCTAGAGTAAAAGTCTCCTCAAGAGATTCTTTGGTGTTTTGTTCTTCTTCAAGAGAGTCCTTTACTTGAGCAAGTTCATTAGCATATTCACGCTCAAGTGCAAACTTTTCATCAATTATGTTTTCTTGCTCCTCAATAAGATCATTGCCTTCTATAGCATAATTCAAGATTTCAAGAAGGTTGGAGGAAGCAAGTTTATTTTTGTAGAGAGCACTATAGACAACCTCTCCCATTTTCTTAATCGAGGTAATATCATACTTACCTCTATAATCATCATTATCATTCTCAACCTCATCATCATCATCATCATCATCATCATGAGATACAATGGGATTCAAAGAGGTTACCTTTGTTCCCTTAGCCATAAGGCACATGTGAGAACCGGAGGAAGGCGATGATGAGATTGCACTTGAAGCTCTCTTCAAGACCTTGTCTTGGCCCATAGAATCTTCATTTTCCTCTACATGGTTAGCAACACAAGCACTAGAGGAAATAGAAGCATTTTTATCATGGCAACAAGACAACATGAGCATATCATCATGAGATTTGTTCAAGTCATTTCTACATGATATGCAAGGACTATTAACACAAGCATGTGAGGAATTTTGAGTGCTAGAAGTGTTAAGGTCCAAAGATAGATCATTGGAACTAGATAGATATGAGGGATTACAAATAGTGAACACACTATCCATATTGTAATTTCTATCACCACTCACCATATCATTACCTTGTGAAAAATCACATGTTGGTGAAGCGGTAGACGAAGAGAACTCATCTCGACCGGAAGTGGAAGCAAAACAATCATCCTTAATAATGTTGGACTTGCTATATTTATCTTGAAGCTTGGTCCATATCTCACGAGCGCTCCAAAAAGGAATGATTGAAGATGTAACTACATAGCTCAAAGCATTAACAAGCACATTAGAAGCTTGAGCATCGAGATATAAGTTTTTCTCATCCTCACAAGATAGATTTTTGAAATCCATAGGAGGAGAAAATTCTATATCTACAATACGCTCCAAATTTGGGTCCATGTCCCGAAAATGAATGAGCATGCGATTTTTCCAAATATCATAATTTGTGCCATCGAATGTGAACATGTTATTGTGCACTAATCCTCTAGCTGACATCTTTACTCTCAAGGCGGTGAAGCCTAAAATGAGAGACCGGGCTCTGATACCAATTGAAAGGATACGGATGTCGCCTAGAGGGGGGGTGAATAGGCGATTAAAACTTTTCCTAGAGTGGCTCAACAACGGCGGAATAAAACTAGTGTTTACTTTGTAAAGCACAACCTAGAAACAACTAAGGTTTACCTATGTGCACCAAAAACTTATGCTAAGCAATACAAGCAACAAAGTGATAGCAAGATATATATTACTTCAAGCACGAAGGCTATCACAATGTAAAGTGCATAAGTAAAGAGCTCGGGTATAGAGATAACCGAGGCACACGGGGACACCGATATTTTACCGAGTTCCTCCCAACATGGAGTACGTCTCGTTTGGAGAGGGGGTGGTATCAAACCACCAACGCCAAAAAAGGCCTCCCTTATTCTCCGGTGAATCTCACCCCAATGGGATCGATCCACGCTTCCACTATCGGTGCACTTTTCGGTGGCAACCGGAAACTCTCACAAGGTTGGGGCACAACTCCACAACTTAATTGGAGGCTCCCAACAAATGCCACAAAAGGCCACAATGCCACCAAGGCCACAAAACCGTCTAGGGTTCCAAGAACCCAAGAGGGACAAGATCCAATGAGCAATTCAAACCAAATCCTCCAAAGAGAACTCAAACCGATGCACCAAATGCAAATGGCAAGAACACCACAAAGATGCTCAAATCCCTCACTCTCAAGTTACAACAAAGCTACTAAAGATATTGGGGGAACAAGAGAGGATGAATCAAAGAGAGACACAAAATCCCCCAAAATCTAGATCCCCAAAGATGCACTCACAAAGGGATGAATCGGTTAGGTCAAAATGTGGGGCTAGATCTCCTCTCTCTTCCACTCAAAAATGGGCAAGAATCATCGGAGGGAAAATATTAGGCAAGCTTCAAGATCTAGAGCAAGTGTGGACAAAGTTTAGCCTAATAGATAAGAGAGGAGTTTCTAAAACTGAAAAAGGGCAAAGGCTTAAATAGGGGCCCAGAAAAACTAGCCGTTGGGGCATATTTTCAGAACGGTCCCATTACCGGATTTTCGTAGTACCACTGAATCAAGCCCGAAATGAGCAAATCGAATTGGGTCAAGCGATTGGGAAAAGCAGTGCGCGCATGGCGGCGGCGATCGCGTGCGGCAAGCCATCGAGCAGCGCTACTAGGAAAAGCTATAGGTAATCAAGACATCCGTGGCTCACATGGTTGAAGTGCCCCACGGCTAAAACAGCGTGGCTCACCTGTGGGCGTGCCCTACTAATAACTAGAACATCCGTGGCGCATGACCCTAGTGCGCCACAGATATGTGTGGGCCTGTTGGCCCTACGCCAAACTTCATGGCGCATGCACACGTGCGCCACGGTTGTTAGGGTCATCTGTGGCGACGTGTGCATGGTGCGCCACGACCGCGCATGCCCACCTGCGCTCCGAGGCGGCCACTAACCTGGCGCACTCCGCCTAGTGCGCCCACAGGGACTAAAACATCTGTGGCGCACTCGCCAGTGCGCCACAGTTTGTACTCCATGGCGCCTTTGTTGCCGTGTGCGCCACGGATGTGTCGATTTTTTTAAGACAACACTTTATGTGCACATGTGTGACCACATCCACCACCCCACACTTCACTTTTCCCTTCTTCTTCCTCCTTAGATCTAGTCGGGATCTTCTCCTTCCCACCTCAATTTCTCCACACATTCACCATTTTTCACGCGTTGGTTTAGGCAGATGCTCCTTGATAATCCCCCTCGCTCGCATTCTTCTGACACGGAAAAGATCATATTCACCTTGTCGCAGGGACCGATGCAAAACCTGGTGACCTATCAGGCGTATGATATCAACGGCTACACATTCTACACGGAGGAAAAGGACAACAAGTGTGATTATCGAACTCGTGCGTAACGTCGAATTCTACACCGATGACAACGTGAAGGAAAGATTCTACGGAAGAATCGAGGAGATGGGAGCTCGACTCTGTGGAGAAAAGGTGCCGATGTTCCGTGTCGATGGGCAAAGAACGTCGAAAGAAGACCGGTATTTCACAACCATGGTTATACCCGGCAGCCAAATCCAAGGCCCGGTGCAAGCGTGGCGCGAAAAATGAACCGTGGGTACGGCTACCAAAGTGGACCAATGTTTTTCATTACCGACCGACAAAGACTAGCCGTGTTGTCGTGAGGAGAGGAAAAAGGAACATCATCGGAATGGATGGAGTCGCCAATGAGCAAGACTTCGACGATCGGCGATCCAAAGATTGAAGATGACGGCGACTACGATGCGACAACATAACATACATCACAAGAAGAAAAGGACAACCCTACCCAAAAAGGTAGCCTGTTCGAAAGAAGAAACATTAAAGTCTTGGGGCTAAATTATTCAACCGCGACAAAGAAGGAAAAAGATTGTAAACGCTAGCTCAAAAAAATATTGTAAACGCGTGGTCGAAAAAGATTGTAATATTCATGGACAAATTATTATGAAATTTAGTTATACTTTAAATCATATTTTGGGCTTTTTGGAATATTATTACTTTTGGGCATTTTGGAATATTTAAAAGTATTTTATAATCAAAATAAAACTTCTATGGCATATATCACCACTTTTGGGCATTTTGGAATATTTAAAAGTATTTTAAAAACAAAACAAAATTTGTATGGCATGTATCACCACTTTTGGAACATTTTAAAGTATTTTTGGAACATTTTAAAGTATTTTTAAAGTAAAATAAAAAGTGGAGCACCAGGATTGAACACAGGTGCTCATCGTTTAGAATAGAGCTAAGGCGAGAACCCGATTGGGGTAAGTGAGTACTAGTGTTAACTAGTGGGACGACCAAGTACTTATCGATTGTCCAACCACACATAAGCGCACCACAGCTAAGTGCGCTACGGATAACCGTAGCGACTTAGCCGAGTGCGCTTCTGGCGTGTGGTTGGACTAGTCAACTGCATCCCCATCCCCATCCCCATCCCGCATCGGACACATCGTCCATCCCCCATCCCCATCCCGCATCGAGGCGCCGCCGCCACGCAAGGAGGAGGCCGCCGCCACGCCAGAGGAGGCCGCCACGCCAAGAGGAGGAGGAGGCCGCCACGCCACGCCACGGAGGAGGAGGCCGCCACACGCCAGAGGAGGAGGCCGCGCCCACGCCAGAGGAGGCCACGCCACGCATCCGCCCTCGTCGTCGTCATCTCCCCTCTCCTCGAGAAATCTCAGAGGTGAGCTCGCCTTCCTCTATCCTTCTCCCTCTCTCCTCGGAGGGTTAGGGTTAGACAAAATGTCTTGAAATGAACTCTTTATCTGCAATGTGATGCGATTTGCCCTTTGAGTTTAGTACCAAAGAAGCTGTCGAGATCGATGCAGTCCAGTGTGCTTTTCTAATGTGCGAAGCTCTGAATTTCAGGAAAAACTGAATGATATATAATAGTGAAAGAACATGCAAAAAAAGGAGGTTTTCATTATCACTCGTTATTGGAGAGAGGATTTTGTCTTGTTGGTTTAAACTAAGCCTATTGCAATCATTTTGACACACGAACATGGTGGCTTGCATTGGAGTTGATTCCTGTTTAATACTATGTGTTAATTCGTGAAGTCATAGTTATTTTGGGAGGGATATTATGATATGGAAGAAACTGAAATAACACACAATCATCAATTAAAAGTACAGTTTCACATTGTCATATTGAATGTCATTCTAAACAATCGAAGTTTCATGAAGTTCTTGCTAAGTATGAAGTTTACTAAAGTTGAAATGCCTTAATGTCAAGATTTACTTTAGTGGACAAGTACTAAAAGAGGTGTAGGAGCAAGCGTCTTGTGGGTCTTAAACAAATGACTGGTTCTAGTACTAATATTATCCTCTGGTCACAATGGAACTTTTTCCGGTGATCCTTCTGACGAAATCAGAGGGACTGTAAGATTCATTCGGTGTGCTATAGCTCATATTTAAGTTCCAATATCAGGAGCATAAAGTTACTACATTGGGGAGAATAATTTATCCTTTTCAGTTTCGTTAGGTTTGACACTTCGGGAAGAATCATATCTTGAATCGGTGACACTATCGCAACACATTCACCACTAAAGTTCATAAACTTCTCCTGATCTGAACAATCCCTATGAATGATAACCCATCATAAGCAGTATTTTAAGGAAAATGCTCCTAGATCTCGAGAACTTGTAAATGCACCTGCAAAAATAGTTATAAACGCAAACTGCATGTACAGAGAAGTCTATGAGAAGTGTTTACGCAAGACTAACACAAAGCAATTTATGCTTATGGGGCTAACTGTTATAACGGGATATTTGAGCTGTAACATGTCTAGGGCTGCAACATTGATGTTTCCTCCACATACAAAAAATAGGAGTGTAATAGTGAAAGAACATGCATACAATTATTTCTAATGTACCAAAGAAGTTGTACTTATTTTGTGCCTAGTGTTTGTTAGGTTGTTTGTGACTAAAGTTCCTTCTCCCCTCTCTCTCCCCTTATTTTGTTCAGTCCTACTGTTAACTAGAAATGTTCGATCTGAACTGTGAAGCAAGATTCAGGTTAGGTTTAGGTTAGGTTCGAGTTAGGTTCAGAGTTAGGTTAGGTTCGAGTTAGGTTTAGGTTAGGTTTAGGTTAGGTTCAGGTTGAGTGAGTTCGAGGTTAGGTTAGGTTCAGGTTAGGTTTAGGTTAGGTTGAGTTAGAGTTAGGTTCAGGTTCAGGTTAGGTTCAGAGTAGCAAGATTCAGGTTAGGTTTAGGTTAGGTTCAGAGTAGATGAAAATGCAATAGTAGAACAAAGATATGCACTAGTAAAACTTGTGTTTTTTAATGCATGTCTCCTATGTTTCAGTAGAAATGTTCAGTCCTGAACCTGTGTAACCTGAATGTTTCAGTACTAGTTGTTGTTCTGCAAGTCATTCTGTGTTTCAGTACTAGTTGTAGCTTGATGTTGGCCTAGTTGTAGTTGCAAACTATAGATGACCTTTGTGTGTGTGTGGACGACAAGTGTACTTATCTTATTAGGTTTATGTATCACCGCTTACTTATTTTGCTTATTATTATTATATATCAATCAATGCTTGGTTTTTTTGCTTACTCTTTGGTTTTTTTGCTTACTCTTTGGTTTTTTTGCTTACTCTTTGGTTCTCGGACGACAAGTGTGAGTTATTTTTGTCTTTTTCGAGAATATGCCGATGATTGAAATGTCGTGGCACAATATATATGTGAATGTGCTATGACGGATTGTCATCCTTGTGATATGCACAAGTCCAGAATTGTGCATCCTACTTGGTACAGTCCGTCATAAGCAATCTAATCAACGACCTAGCTAGTTATATATGAGGCATGCTTTTCGAGTTATTTTTGTCTTTTCGAGAATATGCCGATGATTGAAATGTCGTGGCACAATATATATGTGAATGTGCTATGCGGGATTGTGAGCCTTGTGATATGCAAGTTGGAATTGTGCATCCTACTTGGCTCACATCCCGTCATAAGCAATTCCTGTGTCCAACGACCTAGCTAGCTAGTTATATATGAGGCATGCTTTTCGAGTTATTTTGTCTTTTTCGAGAATATGCCGATGATTGAAATGTCGTGGCACAATATATATGTGAATGTGCTATGACGGATTGTGAGCCTTGTGATATGCACAAGTCCGTGAATTGTGCATCCTACTTGGCTCACAGTCCGTCATAAGCAATTCTGTGTCCAACGACCTAGCTAGCTAGTTATATATGAGGCATGCTTTTGAGTTATTTTGTCTTTTCGAGAATATGCCGATGATTGAAATGTCGTGGCACAATATATATGTGAATGTGCTATGACGGATTGTTAGCCTTGTGATATGCACAAGTCCGTGAATTGTGCATCCTACTTGGCTAACAGTCCGTCATAAGCAATTCTGTCCAACGACCTAGCTAGTTATATATGAGGCATGCTTTTCGAGTTATTTTTGTCTTTTTCGAGAATATGCCGATGATTGAAATGTCGTGGCACAATATATATGTGAATGTGCTATGACGGGATTGTGAGCCTTGTGATATGCACAAGTCCATGAATTGTGCATCCTACTTGGCTCACAGTCCCGTCATAAGCAATTCCTGTGTCCAACGACCTAGCTAGCTAGTTATATATGAGGCATGCTTTTCGAGTTATTTTTGTCTTTTTCGAGAATATGCCGATGATTGAAATGTCGTGGCACAATATATATGTGAATGTGCTATGACGGGATTGTTAGCCTTGTGATATGCACAAGTCCGTGAATGCATCCTACTTGGCTAGCAGTCCGTCATAAGCAATCTGTGTCCAACGACCTAGCTAGTTATATATGAGGCATGCTTTTCGAGTTATTTTTGTCTTTTCGAGAATATGCCGATGATTGAAATGTCGTGGCACAATATATATGTGAATGTGCTATGACGGATTGTTAGCCTGTGATATGCACAAGTCCGAATTGTGCATCCTACTTGGCTAACGGTCCCGTCATAAGCAATCGTGTCCAACGACCTAGCTAGTTATATATGAGGCATGCTTTTGAGTTTGCTCTTTTGATTTAAGAGTACTTTCTATAAGTGTATCTTCATATGCGACTTTAATTATACATGTTTTTCAATCACCGGTTAGTTATTATTGTCAACTTGTAGATGACGTGGTACGTCGTGTACAAGGGACGGGTTCCTGAGTCACGATGATTGGGAAGACTGCCGGAGACAGGTGCACCATTTCAGCGGCAATAGCTACAAAGGGTACAACACTATGGCGGAGGCGGAAGATAGATACACGCGCTATCTAACGGGAGTTAGGACAAGGAACCGGATGAAGACCTACACCTTCGTCGCGGCGGTGATCATGCTTATCTTCTTTGGTTATTTATCCCGCGTTTGTGTCTAGCTAGCTAGTTTAGATGTCTAGGCGAGCTTCCGAGCTCTAACTTGTTCGATCGACACATGTATTCGCATGTCACCAACTACTACTTTGTAACATGATCAAAACAATGTAACTTGGACTATGTATTCATGTATGAGACTTATCTATATGTATTTGTTTCAATCTTGTTTTTCATATCGAGTATTTATATATATAATTGTATATCTTGTATCTGTGTGTGTATATCTGCTGTAATATTGTATATAATCTGTATTGCATATAATCTGGCATGGAAATTAAAAAAAAAACAAAAAATACATCTGTGGCGCACATGTTTTACCTTCTGTGGCGCACTACCCCTAAAGCGCACCATGGATGTTTAGTGGCGCACTGGGTAGTGCGCCACAGATAAAAAGGTAGCGCACCATGCCAAACTTCTGTGGCGCACTATCGGTGCACTACGCCTATCTCTACACAACCGTGGCGCACTAGGCGCGCGCCAGTGGCCGTGGCGCGCAAAGGCGCCTGCATCAGTGCGCCACGGATGGGCCTTTCAGGTGCGCCACAAACGACCATTTTCCTAGTAGTGTGCGCAGCTGCTAGCGCGGGCCCCATCAGCAGCAGCATGCATGCATGCGCGCAACACCAGCAAGGCAAGCATGCGCGATAGCGAAGCAAGAGCTTGTGACGGCCAGCGGTACCGGGGCCACAATGGCGAGAGCGCGCGTCGTGTGGCAAGCGGCGAGGCAATACACGGTAATGAATGCAGCCAAGCCGAGCGGGTCCAGCCATGGCGAAGCGCCGCGAGCGAAAGCCTAATGGCGGCGGCAATGGATAAGCTAGGCGAGGCGCATTGGCGCAAAAGCGGAAAACAAGGTGGGCCGACCGGTAATGCAAGTACCCGGCCAAGTATTACCGGGCCGTCTGACCGGAAATCGGTACCGGGTGGCACTGATGCGGACCACGCGCGCACTGGGCTGTCCGGTAGTACCGAGCGGTACTACCGTTCGGCCCAGAAACCCAGTTTTCTTTTTCTTTTTCAAACCGAATAAAATCAAATATTCAAACGGTCATAACTTTTAAACGGTGGCTCCGATTGACCCGATTCCAATTGCGTTGGATAGAGGACAACAAGGGCTTTCCAATAAAAGGTGGAAATATTGATTATCACCAAGTGAGGTTGTATCAACTAGAATAATGTGAGATACCTCACTTGTTGAGAAACCGAAAAGCCGCATAAATCAAAATCGCAACAAGATATATATGGGAGATCCGATTTTGATGAACAAGAGCTTGTTATGGAGATTACCACAAACTCTATATCCTCACAAGAATAAGACCAAATAACAACCAAATACGATGATGCAAGTATGCAAAGGTTTGAGCTCTCTCCGAACGATTTGACCGAATTACTCATACGAGAGCCCCTCTTGATAGTACGGTTATCTATCCTAAACCCGGTCTCCTACACACAACAAGAGACCGGCAAAAGGGAAAAACCTATCAAGATTATACCTTTGCCTTGAGCATTCCACTTGAGCTCGATGTAGACGGTCTTGCCCTTCTCAAGATGGAACGCCTTTCTTAATTCCTCATCATCGACCTCGCATATTGAGCATGCCCAACATATCTTCTTTGCATTTCATCGACCTTGAAGCCAACACATGCTCCAAGCGATGCCAATGGACAAATCCTACAAGTATAACTTAATACACACATTAGTCCATAAAGATTGTCATTAATTACCAAAACCACACATGGGGGCCCAACATGTTCTTTCAAAGTTGATATTACATCTTAACTGTGGATGGTAGCTATTGATCCAGGGACGAGCATTGTAAACACAGGGATCTCTACCTTATTAAAGGTTGGGACCTCTACAGATGGTATCAGAGCACTGTGTTGCCTGTAGGATTTGTAACCCTAGGATTGGACAAAACCCCTTGGAAAATAGGAGTTGTATTTGTTCCAAAACTTATTTACAAACAATCTTGTAAACTCTTTCCTTAACCATTTTGGTTTTGATTCTACATCTCTTCTATTTCAACTTGATGGACAAAACTTCAACAAGAACAAAGCCTCCACCATGAGAAAGACACCAACTTGAGCAAAGGACTTCACAAAACCAATGACTTCAACTACAACATCACCAAAGTCTTCAGCTTCATTTTCACCAAGGACTTCAACTTGGATATCACTAAGGACTACAAGTGAGACAAGAAATATTACTCAAGACTTGAAGACTAAGGAAACACAGATTAGAAGGAATCATCATCACCTTTGGAGTTTTGTGAACAAGACACAAGAATTTTTCCAAGGAAACCATGATCTCATTCAAGAAGAAACAACAAAAGAGAATGGAATGATCTCAAGTGAACCATATAGTTGGACCACCATATTTAGTTTAAATCAGCACATCAACTTATGTGGTGTAGAAAAATATTTTGTTGCCTAAAAATGTGCTTGGACTTTGTTGTTTGAGTGGAATGTTGTTTGTGATTTCTTGCACATTGCTTGTGTGAAATTGTTGTGTTTGATTAAAATTATTTCCTTAGATATATTTTGCCTATTCTAATCCCAATCCAACCCAAACAGATGACTACTCCAAGAAACTCCAACATAAAGGATGGTGACAACAACAACAACCAAGGGATCAACATGAGAGAACTCATAGTAACCCAAACCCAGTTGAATCAAGTGACAACTCAGTTTTTAGCCAACAACAATGAGTTAGACCCAACCATGCAAAGGTTTTTGCAAACCCAACCTCAATTGATGCAAAAGGTGACAAACCAAATGATCAACATGGGAGACAACCCTTATCAAGGAGTTTGTGACAACAATGATATCAAGGATGATACTATAGAAGGAACCCAAGCTTGTAATATTTGTGGAGACAAGGATCACACTTCCAAAGAGCATGAAGATCAATGCCCTAATTGTGAAGAGAAACATCCAACAAATCAATGCCCCACATCTCAAGCTACTTGTTTCCTATGTGAAGGAAATAATCATGTCCCTATCCAATGCCCCATCTATTCCATAGTTCAACAAAGGAAACAAGGTGGAGTACATCAACAGATTGTAAAACCCCATGAAGACAAAGGAAAATCTCAGCTTGCACCTCCATGCAATATGACTCAATTTGATGGACCAAAGAGGAAACATATGTATTATCCAAGGAAAAGATTAAGGAGACCAGGAGACTTTCCCACCTTTGAGATAAGATATGAAGAGCATGAACTAGAAGAACTCCTAGCTTTGGCGAAACCCAAGAAGAAGAAATACAGAAGCCAAGTGCAATGCTTCCATTGCAAAGAGATGGGACACTATGCCAATGAATGTCCTGAGAAGAAGAAAAAATATAAGGAGATTAGCCAAGTGTGGTGCAACAACTGCAAAGAACTAGGCCATTATGTATCAACTTGTCCACAGAAGATACGTGAAGAAATCAATCTTGTCACATGTTACAATTGTGGTAACCAAGGACATTATGCAAGCAATTGTCTAGTAAAGATGAAGCACAAGATAAAGCCTATGAAGGATCTCAACCTTGTCACATGTTTCAAGTGTGGGAACAAAGGACACAAATGCAGATGTTTTCCCAGAGAGGTTTCATCAAGACCCCAAGCCAGCCAAGAAGTAATCTAGTTGGAAAAATTTTAAGGGTGGTAGTACCCTAGTTGCTTTGAGCCAACTTGTAACATCTAGCCTTCCCAAATCTCGGGACGAGATTTCTTTTAAGGGTGGTAGCCTGTCACATCCCAAGATTTTCCAAATCTTTTAATGTGAAAAAAAAATAAAAAAAAATTGTTGAAATTTAGGGTGAAAAGAAACTTTTGTTTCTAAATGGGAACTTAAAATCCCATCTTGAACAAACTTTGGTTAATGTTAGAATCCGACTAAATCCAAATCAAGTGAATTGCATTCCTCAATGAATGTATCTTGAAATTTAAACACTTGGAAAATAAACCAAAATCCTTAAACCCTAATGGAGGGAAAACATTTCCAAGTTATATCTAAGCCTATGGATTTGATCCATATAAAAATTGGTCAACAAATATTTCAAAATGATCAAGAGTGACAAATAGAAATATTATTAAAACCATATGAATTGGTTTCACTTAATTTAGAGCCATAGACAAAATCTTATGAACTTAATAAGATGAGGAAATTGAGTTTCCAAAGATAATAAAGCACCTATCTATAAATCCATAACAAATGGTGAGCAAATAATCCTAAAGGGATTTAAAAGGATAAATAAATATTAAATAAGATTTTACAAATTGGAATCACCAACTTTGGATCTATAACTAAAAAGATATGGATTTTATAAGATAATGAAAGAAATATTAAATGAGGAATATTTAAAGACCAAATTAAATCTTGGCCTAATCCATAAGCAAATGGAATGAATATAAGCCAAATCCAAATAAAATAAAAGGATAAAGAGTTTTCCAAATAAAATAAAATGGCACTAACCAAATTCTATTCCATTGGATTAAGACAAATTCCCTAATAAGAGTGATTAATTAAATCATGGGAAAATAGAATTTAGAATTCACCCAAGTGGAATAAAAGTTATTTAACTAACTTAAATGGAATCAAGGAAATCACCTAAATAAAATTTATGGAATTATTACCATAATTGATTTCATTGGAATAAGAACAAATACCCAATTTAAATGATTAATAAATCATATTAAAAATATTCCAAATAATTCAAGGTACTGAAAAGATTTGGAAAGATTTAGTTTTCAAATGGAGTTTGAAAACATTATTAAATATTATTTGAATTAATACAAGAGCCTATTTTTAAATAATAAAAAGACCCTAAAAAGAATAAAAGAATTATTCTAAATTTGACTTCAGAATGTATTATTAATCAGTATTTGTATACACACAAAGTTTGGTTGAAGTTTGAAATCAAATGGTTGTTTGAAAAGATTAAACAAAATCAAAACATATAAATAGAAAAATAAAAGGGAAAAACAATCTGTACAAAAAAATGAATTGAAAACCAGCCCAACCCAGCTAGCCCACTAAGCCTAGCAAGCCCACCTCACTCCTCTCCCCCCGAACTGTTCTCTTCTACTCACGAACGAACCCGCAAAGTCGCTGACAATTGGACCCCACCTGAACTCTCTCTCTCCCGCTGACAGAATGACCCCACCTTCCAGTCTTCTTCCTCACCGCGCGTGACCAGTTCGTCGCCGTTTCCGGCTGTAATTCCGCAGGCTTAATTTGCCTTAACACTGCAGCCACTACTCGCTGTGATCACACACATTTAACCGCCCACGCCTCCTCCATCTTTCCCCTTAGACCCCATTCCCCCTCCGCCACCGGGCTGCGCTAATTTTGCCAGAGACCATGCTCTAGTTCGGCGAACCTCCGAGCAAATTCCGACAGCTCCTCGCCTCCCCTCGCCTCCTCGACCACGCGAGCCTGCTCCCCTCTTCCATATGCATCTCCCAGTGGCCTCAGCTTGCTCGCTTGACCCATACGTTAGCAGCGACGGTGAGCATCATGCGTGCCTCGACTCCGGTGAGTCCTCCTGGTAAGAATAGACAACCCCTTGCCCTCCTTTTGATGCTCACTTGTTCGTGACTCGCGTGCGAAGCTAACAACACCCTCTGTTCGCTCTCCCGTAACCTGTTGGCTCGTGTACGACAGCACCAGAGCACGCCTATCGCCAGAACGAACTCTGGCGAGAGATTGAAGAGAGCCCATGCGCTCCCTGATCTCCCACGGCCACCTCGAGCTTCAGCACATCGCGGCGAACCTAGTAAGCCTCACCATCTTATCCCTCGCTTCCTACATCGCCGGCGACTCCACTGACAGATCGCGCCGCCGCCTGTCGCCGCCGCTAGCGCCGCTCAGATATGGTCAGGCCCTGTTCACCTTTGGATCTAGATCGCGCGGATAGGATAGAAACTTAAACGAAGGGGTACGAGTGTCTCTGTGCCGCACGATCTCATTTTAATCCAACACCTCGCATCTATTGATCCACGCGAACCAGTTTTGCCCAATAGGAAGTAGCCACGTGGCCCAAAGTTTGTTTTAAAAACAGGATTTGATCTATTAGATGATCAAAAATTTGTAAATTGCATAACTTTCAAACCACACGTCCAAATTTTGCAAATTTTATATCAATGGAATCAGCAAGACAAACCCTACCCAACCATCCACTTTTTCTAGTAAATTTCTTCTAGAAACTTGGTTGTTTTTGCAGAAACCTGTGTAGGCATATTTAGAATATAAAATTCATTCTAAAATTATTTATGTGATAAAAATCTTTGGCAAATGGTTTGTTTTGAACTTACTGACCTCATAAGCCAACTTGTGGTTTCAAAAACATATTTTGTTAGGCAAAATAATAAATCTTTGATTTAGAACATTACTAGTCAAATAAAAATGTTGTTCTTATGTTGAAAATACTTTTTGGAGAAAAACCTTTGTGAAATGTTTTGATTTAAACTCTATGACCCCAAACACCAAGTTTTAGAATTAAAAATGTATTTGGTGAACCCTATAAAGATTGTTGCTTTGCTAAAGGCATTTTCAACCACATAAAATATTGATTTGGTTTAAAAATGGTTTATATGTAAAATCTTTTGCAAATGGTTTTGCCACTTATATAAAATGACCAATAGGTGTTTTAGAATGTTTATAACCTATTAGAAACCACTTTTACAAATAAAACAATCTTTGGCATGCTTGCATGCATTGCTTTGTTTCTATTATTTTATGTGATGATTGCTTGAATGGCAGAATGAATTCTTGCTTGCTTGATTGAATTGTAGTGGAATTTGAAGAGTGTGATCATTGAAAGATCAAGGAGTGAACTTATATTCTCTACCAAAAAGGCAAGTGATGCTTCATACTTTTGTCCCATTATTTTCACTATGCATTAGTGATATTTCTAAGTAGGACTTGCATGGAATTTTTGCTAAGTATAAACTATGCCATGGGAAATCCTAGTAGGTGAAACCTTAGTAGAAACTTTCCTAAGTTAAGATTCCTACTACTATCATTCTTAGCTTAGCTAGTAGAAAACAAGGGTGGATTATAATCATGGTATGGAAGATTTCTAAGTCAAGGACTTGTGTTTTGTTTAATAAAACTACTAAGTGGATGAATCACCTGGGTGGAATGGAAAGAATGGTTTGTGTTGAGTGGTTATGCAAGTCCAGTATGCTGGGGAAAACTTGGGCATCACCAAGTCCAGTATACTGGGGAAAACTTGGTATCTCACTTGTGGAATGCCACCCAGGAACAAAGAGATTTGATATGTCAAATGTTGAGAAGCTTCAAGTGCAGCCACTTGGCATTATGGGCTCTGTCTGGATCATATATGTTGCAATAACTTAGCCAAATGGACAGTTGGTGTTAGGGGATGATAGTTTGGAACACATCCATTCTGGTCTAAGGGAAGGCTTCTGAAAGATCTTGTCTTGGTGAAACCAAGTCTTGTGGGGAAAGTGCACCCCCTCTGCAGAGAGTACAATCTAAGTACTTAGCCATGTCCATGGTAAAGGACAATTTGAGCATCAAGACATGGAAGCTATCAATAATCTCCTCATCCCAATTTCTAAGTTAAAAACTTGTGGTTGAACTAGGGTTAAAGGATCACCAATTTCTATTGGGAGATGCCTTGGGTGATTTTCGACAAACAAAAACTTAGTGTTTTCAAAAGATAAGGAAAATCTATTTTGAGCACAGCAAGCCTAAGCTCCACTTAGCCAAATGCATATAGATGATAGACTCCACTATACTACCATAGTATCACTTTCCAATACAATTCAAATGTATTGACCCTTGTGGCTGTAACTTATTATGTTGCAGGTTTGTTTGATGTTAGCGAGATGCGTTGATTAGGATTACAAGTCTACAACCAACATGATTGCCTGTGGCACTTTGAAGATGAAGGACCCCGTGATATAGTTATTTCTGCTACATTGTAATGAGATAGCCAAATGAGCTATGTAAGATGTATTCCTGGTTATAAAGTTGGAATATGACCTTTGTTTCTTGATATTACATCTTAACTTTGGATGCTAGCTATTGATCCAGGGACTAGCATTGTAAACACAGGGATCTCTACCTTATTAAAGGTTGGGACCTCTACACGTAAATCCGGGGTGCCACACAAATGATTTTGATGATGAAAATGTGGAGGCATGAGCCTTAGCCCTTTATAAAATTGATGGTTGTCTGGATGCGATACCATTCCAATTTTATCATACAACCACAATACCCGAATTTGGGTAGGGCTTGACTGGAAATTTATATACCTTAGTATGGGTTCCCTTGTGTCCAAGGTTTGAGATGAGGCTACCTTGTGAAGATTGACCTCCTATGCAGTTCCCAAGATGACAGTTGGTCATGGTTGGGAAGCCAAACTCATAGGAGAGGTGCCTATAATAGGGCGTGTAATTGAAAGGTTAGGATTGTTCCTGACGGATGTATCAAATATTGTGGTGAAAGTGTACCACCTCTGCAGAGTGTCAAACTATTTGAATAGTCGCGTCCGTGGTTATGGACAGTTGGAGTGTCCATACTGTTCCGTCGTCAGCTGTTTTCAAAATGACTTGTGAAATGCATCATGATTTGACTTGACCACAACAGGGTTGTGATATGAAAATTCAAGTTCCCACTTAGGTGTTATAAAACTTTCAACTAGCTTTATTTGCTTCTAAACTCAGTTAAGGTAAATCTGGCTTTTTGCAAAACAACCTAGAGCCTAGTATTTCCTAGTAAAAGCCACTCAACTTGTTGGTCTTAGTTTGCGAGTACTTGAAGTGTACTCATGGATTTGTCCCTGGCTATTCCCGTGGCTAGAATATGAAGAGTACTATCAGGAGGATGGACTGTAGGAAGGTTACGATAACTAGGATCATCTCCCATCGTCAGCATTGCCTGTGACCATGAAGAAGGAGTCTTGCCTACGCTATCGTTATTACGTTATTCTGCTTCTATGATTGTATTAAGACTAGATCATGTGATCCTTTATTTGTTGTAAGACCCTATGTATGGTTTGTAATGGATGATGTACTATGATATCCAATATGTTATGTCTCGCAAAAATGGTAATCCTGGGATTGCGATGTATGGCATAACAGGCATCTGGGATTAAAAATCCGGGTGTTGACAAGGTGTTATCAGAGCCATCCTGACCATAGGAGACCCTAGTTTAGAATGGACGTTTGAATCAAAAACTTAGTTTCAAAACCAAGGAAGTGAGTATTTATGAAAACTTATACTCATTCTTATCACTTAGATTCTTTCATGAAAATTCATGTTCCTCAAAAATTCTTGCAAACTTACATCAAATTTGACACACTTGATCACTCTACTAACTTACTCATCCTACATTCTTATAGATGGATGTGAAGTATAGCAAGTTCTATCAGTTGGGAAATGGAGGAGATCTCATCTTTGAGCGTGACTTGGACTAGCTTTCAGAACTTCTGGAGCGCCCGCACCCCGAGTTCTTCGTAGCTCAGCTCAATGATCAGGAAGGAAAGGAATTGCAATGGTTGATTGTTGCAAGTCTAGGAGGAAAGATTAAATCCCCCACCTCAGAGGGAATTCAGTTCACCTTGAGAGAGAACAACTGGCTCGATGGACTTGCCAGGGCCATGCAGGAAGCTCTTGCCCATCTGTGTGGGCAGAGTATCAATCAGATCAAGGGTACCCGCTTTGAGTTCTTCCCATGGCGTGATGTTATGGGACAGCCACTAGAGGCACCATATCACCCCGAGCTGAAGAATCAAGTAGGCCACCTCATCTTGATGATGTATGACCGGCAGAAGGAGTTGTACAATGCCCATTCCTACGCCAACCACAACTATGCCATCGTTGTCAAGAAGGATCAGACCATTGCCATGTTGGTGAAGGATCGCCAGTCTCGCTGACGTCAACTTGAGAATAAGGATCACATCATTGACCACCTTCGTCACAGGATCACAGACTTGGAGGATACCATCCACGAGAGGGACATCCATCTTGAGGAGAGGGAGAATGCAGGGGAGGACATCCGTGGAGACCCCTACTCTTACCTTAGTGATGATGATGACTTTCTGCAGGATCAAGCCATGGACTTCTTCACCGATGGGGATGACTTCACCTTCATTGATGATGATGATGAGGATGATGAAGACACCAATTCCAAGGAGTAGTAACACTTGAGAATTAGTGTTAATGAGTTGTATCCGGTCCCACTATATTGTAGTTTTACAGAATGGTTCTTAAAACCATCTGTTTCCTTTTTGTGGTGTGTGTTTCTATTGTGTGCTATGAATGAATGAAAAAGCAAGTTGCTAGAAAAATCCGAGTCAAACTTTGAAAACTTTTCAAAAAAACCATAACCATAGAAATTTCCCTCTTGTCTCATGATCTATCTCCGTCTTCAGATGCCTCGTGGAGGAAGAACTTCGTCCCCAGACCCAATGTTGCAGATATTGCAAATGTTGTTTTCTGACCGCAAAGCTAAAAGAGCCAAATGTCAAGCCAATTAGCCACCCTTCAACACATAGCTCAGATGGCAAACAACAATCAAGGCCATGGAAATCAGGACAACCATGGATCAAAACTCAAGAACTTTTAGAACACCAATCCACCTATCTTTACTAAGTCCGAAGAGCCCTTAGATGCTGATGATTGGCTACAAACCATGGAGAACAACTTAGAAGTTGCAGGAGTAGAGGCCAACGAGAAGGTACTGTTCGCCACTCACTATCTGGCCTGAGACGCAAGAGCATGGTGGAACACCGTTCTCGCCATGAATGCAGTACAAATGATGAATTGGGATGAATTCAAACTCAAGTTTAGTAGAACCCATGTGCCACCGGGTTTGATCAAGAGGATGAGAGATGAATTAAGAGAACTGAAGCAAGGGAGGATGACAGTAGTTCAGTACCGTGACAATTTTTTGTCATTGGCTAGGTATGCACCGGATGAGATTGAAACTGAAGCTAAGAAGAAGGAGATATTCCTAAATGGGTTGCATGATGAGATGAAAATGGTGTTAGTCAACATTCCGTTTGCTAATATTGAAGCCTTAGTGGATTCTGCCATTCAGATGGAAGGCAAGATCAACCAAGCCAATGAGAACCGCAAGCGTCGAATGATGCATCAACCAGGAACCCACCATACCCCAAAGTATCGCCCCAACCAATTGTTGGAGATATGCCCTAGATGCAATAATAAAAGTTGTTATGATTATATAAGATGATCTTGGTTTCCCGATCATGAACATTGAGATGTTATGAACAACAAGATCATATCATTAGGAGCATGGTATGATGGACATATTCCTATAGATAAGAGTAGCATAAAGATCAAGTTAGTGCAATAGTTCGTTTGCTATAAGCTTTCTGATACATAGTAAACTAATTCCTTCGACCATGAGATCATGCTAATCACCATCACCAGAAGTATACTTTGATGACATCAAACACCACACCGTAACTAGGTGGCTATAAAGGTGGCATTGAGTGTTCGGAAAGTATGTGTTGCGGCACATGGATCAAGAGTGGGATTTGTCCATCCATATGACGGATAGATATACTCTGGGCCCTCTCGGTGGAATGTCATCTAATTAGCTTGCAAGAATGTGACTGGCTCACAAGGGATCACATAACAAGGGAACGAGAAAAGAGTACTTATCGGTAATGAGGTTGCACTAGGTATGCAGAGATACCGATGATCAAACCTCGGATAAGTAAACTATTGCGAGACAAAGGGAAATTGGTATCGTATGTAAGTAGTTCATTTGATTGCAAAGTAATCGTACAAATATGTGAGAGCCATATGAATTTCCAGATTCCTCTATTGGTTATTGATCGGAGAAGTGTCTCGATCATGTCCGCATAATTCACGAACCATAGGGGCTTAAGTAAGTATTCGATGTTGTTTAGTGGATATGGAATGTAAGTAGGGAGACCGGATGTTGTTCGGAGTCTCTTATGGGATCCGGGATATCACGAGGAGATCCGGAATGGTCCGGATAATAAGATTCATATAAGGAAAGTCCAAATTGCAGAGTTCAGGAATAATTTCGATGTTTTCATCGGAGAGGTTCTAGAAGGTTCACCGGAAGGGGAATGGTTCATGAATGTTTCATGGTTAAGTGGAATGATTGGATCATGCCCTAGGTCACTTGGTTTGCCATTTGTGAGAGAGAAATAAAGCTCTAAATTGAAAGTCAAAAGGGAGGTTTGAACAGTCAAATTGGAACAATAGTTTCCTAGTGGAAGAAGGAAAGAGTCCTTCCTTCTCTCCAACTTGGTTTTGGGAAGGATTAAAACTCCTCTCGAAGATGCCCTCCCTCTCATAAATAGAGGGGAGGGGCTGCCCCAAAGCACCACAACCAGCCCTCCCCACCTCCAAGCCACGCCCTAGCCTTGCTTAGCCATGCCGCGTTGTCGCCCGATCACGTCGCCGCTTCTAGACGCCGACACCTCCTCCTCCTCCTCTCCGGCCCTCTAATCCTAGATTGCTATAAACCCTAGATCCACCATAAATCGCACCGGCTTAGGAGAAGCCCTGCGGGATCTTCCCTCTACTTCTGACACCATGTCGTCGTGCTACCGGAATCGCGAGGGGAGAATGACAACCTTCGCTGCCTGCCGGAACAAGGGAGAGGAAGGTCTTCATCGGGTACCAAACGTGTGACCGATTGCGGAAGCACTGCCGGAACACAGCGCCAGAAGGATCTTCTATGCGATCTTGAGATCGACATGTGTACGACTACATCACCCACGAGAATCTGCTCTCGTTAACTTCTTTGGAATCTTCAAGGGTGAGTACTCTAATCGACTCGTTGCTACAATCTAGTAGATAGATCTTGGCTTTTTCGTGTGCATGCGGTAGAAATTTTTTGTTTTCCATGCAACGAACCCCTACACCAATCTCTAGGATTTGCCCCAAGAAATAATAGACCCCCGATGAACCGTCCAACCTATCCCAACCGTGGATGAGGAAACCCAAGGCCCGGAGGAAACTACAACAAAAACCTCGGCAACTCCAACAATTTTAATCGTGCACTGCCCAAGTTAAACAACAACAATGTCGCAACCAACACCAATACTGCCCCGAGGACTAGAAGCAATGTTGTGCCTGTTGCAGCAAAGGACAAGTCCCAAGTGACTTGTTCTGAATGTGGAACCAAGGGTCACTATTCCAATGAGTGCTCCAAGAAGATTGCTGCAGCCCCCAAAGTGAATGCCCCAGCTCAACAGCAGCGTCGTGTTCAGCCTAGAAGAAGATTTGCCCCAGGGAATTCGCTCAACCGCAACGGCTGTCTATTTCTCATGCATGCTGAAGAAGCCCAAGAAGCGCCAGATATCGTGATGGGTATGTTTTCTGTTAACTCAGTACTTGTAAGAGTGTTTGATTCTGGAGCATCGCACTCGTTTGTTACCGAAGAATTTGCATGCACTAGTAACATTCAACCAAGAAAATTGATGCATGTTATGATAGTTCAAATACCTGGTTCAACCACCAAATCTAGACAAATTTGCAAGGCCGTACCTATCCGAATCTAATAGTTCTCGAAACTAAAGGTTTGGAAGTATTAGTAGGAATGGATTGGATGTCGAAACATAAAGGATTAATCGACTTTGCCAAGAAAGCCATAACCATGACTAGTACAGCCAAAATATCAGTAGAGCATGCACCTGAAACC
The DNA here is from genome assembly GCA_030063025.1 of Avena longiglumis. NCBI lineage: Eukaryota > Viridiplantae > Streptophyta > Magnoliopsida > Poales > Poaceae > Avena > Avena longiglumis. Next base: position 519,571,003 of record CP125976.1, read on the forward strand.
TTGCCCTGTCAATTCAAGTGCAACAAGAGTCTAGCGCAACCAACCATTGACCAAGTCAGAGTAGTCTGTGAATACCCCGATGTATTTCCAGATGTTTTGCCAGGTATGCCCCCAGATCGGGATATCGAGTTTATCATTGAACTAATCCCTAGAACCGAACCCATAGCTCAGAGGCCGTATAGTATGAACCCGTCTAAATTGGTGGAGCTAAAGAAGCAACTAGATGCTATGCTGGAGATAGGAATGATTCAACCAAGTGCTTTGTTGTGGAGATCACCTGTTTTGTTTGTGGACAAGAAAGATGGAGGTAACCATTTGTATACGGATTATCAGAAGCTAAATGATGTCACCATCAAGAACAAGTACCCACTACCAAAGATACAAGACCTATTTGACCAGTTGACTGGTGCCAAAGTGTTTTCTAAGATTGATCTTAGAACTAGTTATCATCACCTCAAAATTCACGAAGAGGATATTCAAAAGACTGCCTTTACCACCAGATATGGATTGTATGAGTACACTGTCATATAAACCAATGCCCCCGCTTATTTCATGACCCCCATGAATAATATTTCTATGGACTTCTTCGATAAGTTTGTTGTTGTTTTCATCGATGACATTCTAATCTATTCCAAATCAGAAGAAGAACATGAGCTACACCTAAGGACCATCGTTGGAACCCTTAGGGAGCATCAGTTGTATGCCAAGTTTAGCAAATGTGAATTATGGTTACAGGAAGTAGGATTGCTCGGACATATTGTATCAGCCGAAGGAATTTCCGTTCACCCCTGCAAAGGTGAAAGATGTTGAATATTGGCAAGCCCCAACCACTCAAACCCAAGTTCGTGCATTTCTCGGATTAGCGGGATATTACCGCAAGTTCGTAGAAGGATTCTCGAGTATCACAAGACCCATGACCCAATTGTTGAAGAAGGATAAGAAGTTTGAATGGACGGACAAATTTTGTAGAGGTCCCAACCTTTAATAAGGTAGAGATCCCTGTGTTTACAATACTAGTCCTTGGATAAATAGCTAGCATCCACAGTTTAAGATGTAATATCAAGAAACGAAGGTCATAATACAACTTTATAACCAGTAATAAAATAAGTCATTACGTCTCACATAGCTCATTTGGCTATCTCATTACAATGTAGTAGAAATAACTATATAGCATGGAGTCCTTCATCCTGTAGAGGTCCCAACCTTTAATAAGGTAGAGATCCCTGTGTTTATGTTAACACCTGGATTTTTCAATCCTAGATGCCTGTTATGCCATACATCTCAATCCCAGGATTACCATTTTTGCGAGACATAACAGAATTGGATACCATAGTACTTCATCCATTACAAACGATACATAAGTTCTTACACAAATAGGGATCTCATGATCCAGTTCTTAATACAATTTCAAGCAGCGGAATACGTAGTAATAACGGTAGCGTAGGCGAAGCTCCATCTTCAGGGTCACAGGCAATGCTGACGATGGGAGATGATCCTAGTTGTCGTAACCTTCCTGGGGTCCATCTTCCAGGTACTCCTATTCATAGTCTGGCCATGGGAATAGCCAGGGACAAAGCCATGAGTACTCTTTAAGTACTCGCTACTAATACTAACAGGTAAGGGGTTTTTGGATAATAGGACACTAGGCTCTAGGGTTGTTTTGCAAAAACCAGGTTTATCTCTACTAAGTTTCAAAGCTAGTCACAATTTGATAAATCCTAAGTGGGATCTTGTAACTCATGTCACAACTCTGTTGTGGTCAGGGTCAAAGTCTCAATTCATTTCACAAGTCATTTTGAAAAGTCGACGGGAACAAGATGGCCCTCCAAGCTGTCCATAATCATGACGCTATTCGAATAGTTTGACACTCTGCAGAGATTGTACACTTTCACCACAACATTCGATACATCCGTCAGGAACAAATCCTGAATTCACCATACTCAGTATGCGGATAATCAATCCTAACCTTTCAATTACAAGCCCTAGTATAAGCACCTCTCCTGTGAGTTTGTCCTCCCAACCATGACCAGCTGTCATCTTGGGTACTGCACAGGTGGACAATCTTCACAAGGTAGCCTCATCTCAGACCTTGGCCGTGAGGGAACTAATACTAAGGAATATAAGTTTCCAGTCAAGCCCTACCAAATATTCGGGTATTGTGGTTGTACGCTAAAATTGGAATGGTATAGCATCCAGACAACCATCAGTTTTATAAAGGGCTAAGGCTCATGCCTCAACATTTTCATCACCAAAATCATCAAGTGTTTGGAAACACATGTCCAAAACATTTCAATAGAATGATCCATCATTCCAAGGTTTTCATAACCATTTTTCCACCAAGTATTCCCATCTAAAAGTTGATCAAGTTTTATGCTTAGCACTAGCATCTACAGGTGGGGGTAGTACTACTAAGGGGTGGTAACTAGTGGAGTTTCACTAAGTCCAACCTTATATCTTAGGCTGATATCAAGGCTTCTAGCTTAGGCCAAATTTTATGCTCTTTATGCAACCTTCAGCATCTTTCCAAAATCTACCAGTCACTTAAGTAAACTCTAAGTAAGCTTTGATAAAGAAATAAAGTAAGAAGCTTGCACATAAAACTAGGATTTGGTTTATCAAGTGGGTATGATCACATATGCTTAAGGCATATAGTAGTCATATCTCAAGTATGGATTTGTGGCATCAGTAGGGTATCTTGCAAGGGTTAGCTTGCATCAATATCAGTATAAGCTTGCATAGTTACTAGATTGAAAGTATGGGCTTGCACATTCAACTAGTAGTATTAGGCTTGCCTTGTGCAGAGCAGTGGTTGAAGTTCTCCTCGGCTTCCTCTTCATAGTATCCTCCTTCCTCCTCGTATCCTTGGTCGGTACTAGCGTCTATGAATAAATACGAGGTACACAATCACCAAACAATACTTATCTACTTGCAATCATCACACACAAGGGTCTACTGAGTTGTGTGTGAGCTAACTAGGGAACAAGTTAGGCAAGAATCACTGCACACTATAGTGTTTGATGTTTTTTTTATTTGTGTCTGCAACCTGTTTGATGAAATTGCCGCATGAAATCAAGTTTTGAATTTTGAAATGAATTTTGGTGGGTTTGCTAGATTGGTGCTGGTGAGTCTGCAGATGCTTGGGTTTTGAAAGTTGAGCTTGTTTGAGTGGGTTTTGGAAAAGTGGGATCTTCCCATATGATAAAGATTCAATTTTAAATTGCCATTTAAACTATGCATTTGATAGTTTCTAGATGATCACAAAGTGGGCCTTGATACTTTGTTATGAGTACATTCAAGGGGTGCAAAGATCCAGAAAAGTTTCTGTTAGGTTTTGAAAGTTTGGGACAGCCAAAGTAGGCATGTGAGTTAAATTGGTCAAAATGACCATTCACTTAATATATTTGTTTGATTTACTTGTCTTTAGGAAAAGTGTGGGAAATGTTTTAGATGATGTTCATTTCACCTAAGAAACATTTTACAAGCAATGGATCACACAAACAAGGTGGTTTTTAAAGAAATTCAAAATCCATGCATACACATATGCATGCATTCATGAGTTTATTTAGAAAAGTTTTTGTTAACCCTAATCTTGATGATTAGTGTTTGATGATCTAAGTTTGGTATTTTTGGGATGTTACAGTTTACAATGCTAGTCCCTAGATCAATAGATAGCATCCAGAGTTTAAGATGTAATATCAAGAAACAAAGGTCATAATACAACTTTATAACCAGGAAAAAATAATTCATTACATCTCACATATCTCATTTGTTATCTCATTACAATGCAGCAGAAATAACTATATAGCATGGAGTCCATCTTCAAAGTGACACAGGAAATCATGTTGGTTGTAGACTTGTAATCCTAATCAACACACTTCACTAACATCAAACAAACCTTCAACATAATAAGTTGCAGCCACAAGGTTCAATACATTTGAATTGTATTGGCAAGTTTCCCTACTATGTGGAAATAAGTGGAACCTATCAATATATGCATATTTGGCTAAGTAGGTTTAGGCTCATTTGCAGAAAGCAATATAGTTTTATCCTATCTTTTCAAAAAGTTTTGATATTTTGACAATCTTTCTAAACTCCTTGGAAAACTCCAAGTGCTTCTAATACCTTTTTGACACCATCAAATTTTACTTTGAGAAATTGAAATGTTGAGATCTTCCATAGCTTCAGGCCTTAGTTGCTCAGAGTTTTCCATAACCGGGGACACGACTAAGTAATTAGAATTTGATATTCTGTAGAAGTTGTACACTTTACCCACATGACACAATCTCGTCTTGAAGCCACCAGTGGCCGCTGGATAAGTACACACCAAATGGAGTACCGACAAATAGAGAATGTGACAAAGTCTTTCCATAGAAGTCCTCCCGAGACATAATGTTAGCATGTCTACCAGACACCAATGTAAGGATATATTTCCAATACATGAATCCGGTTAACCTGAGTAGGTGCCAATGCAAGGGACTTGCACTATGTAATTTACTAAGCCAGATCCCATTTAGCATGTGGCTGTACACGAAAGCCACTGTACGAGAAACATGTTCAATCTCTAAGTCCCTGGGTGGGTTTCTTCTAGTGCACATACAAAAAAGATAGACATATAAACATGGTTCCCTTTGTTCGCACCTTATCCACAATTGAGTATCTATATTCCACCCAGGTGATTCATTGAGTACTTGTTTTATTATATAAAACATATATTTTTCCAACACTTCATATATTCATAACATGGTATTCCACCGTAAGTCTAGAGCAGGTCTAAGCATACTACAACTATGGTGTTTTCACTAAGGAAGATATAAAGTATTATCCTAATAGGACATAGCATAGCATAGTAATATAGTAGCCCTATCCTACATACTACAAAAATTCTACTAAGTGTAATGAAAATGGTACGACATGGATGATAGTGTCACTTTCCTTTTTAGTAGAGAATATTGGTTCACTCCTTGATCTTGCAATAATCACACTCTTCAAATTTCACTACAATTCAATCAAGCAAGAACATATTCAAACTAGCATTCAAATAATTCACCACATAAAACAATAAAAACAAAGCAATGCATGCAAGCATGCAAAAGATTGTTTTATTTGGAAAATTGGTTTCTAATAGGCTATAAACATTTTAGAACACCTAAAGGTCATTTATAAATGTGGCAAAATCATTTGAAACCAAGTTAGTAAAAATGGGCCATTTAAATCATTTTTTTTTGCTAGAAACGATTTAAATCAAAGTAGTATTTTGTATTTTTAGCCAAATATTTTTTAAACACAAATGTTAGTGTTTATGGTTAATGGGTTTAATATTAATCCATTTGCAAAAGGTTTCACCTAAATTCCATTTTTAAATCAAAACAATATTTTTTATTTGCTAGAAATGCCTTTAACAAAGTAATAATTTACTAGGGTTCATCAAATATATTTTTAAAATCCTAAAACTTGTTGTTTAAGGTCAGAGAGTTTAAATCAAACCATTTTCAAAAGGTTTTACTCAAAAAACATTTTCAAACCATAAACAATATTTTTATTTAACTAGAAATGCTTTTATTCAAGGATTTATTCCTTAGTGTCACAAAATTATACTTTTAAATCCAAAAGTTGGTTTTTATGGTCAATAGGTTCAAAACAAAATATTTTACCCTAAAATCATTTTTAGAATAAATTTTATACACAAATTAAGCCTAAATATGTTTATGCAAAAACAACCAATTTTACAGAAGCAAAATACTAAACTAATGGCATGGTTGCAAAGTTTGTATTTTTGTGATTCCAATGATATAAAATTTCTAAACTTTGGCCAAGCAGAACAATAGTTATGATTTTTGCAAGTTTAAACAAACAAAATCATTTTCTGGATTTTGAACGGACAGACTCAGGCCACATGGTGTGCTCCTATTGGCCGGTACCGGTTTGCACGGATCAGTCGTCATGAGCAGTCAGATTTTTAAGTGGCAACGCATGGTTCTGATCAAAAGATACCCCTTCGTCTTAAATCTAATCCGAGCCGATAGATATGTATCCTAGGGTTCTAAACACAGCGACCACAGTTTGCGGCCTTTGGCGGTAATGGCAGCATACTGCTGGCGGTGGTCTTGTGGCAAAGGAAGCAAAGGAGGGAGAAAATATGCTCACAGTGTTCACGTGATCGCAGTGAAGCTCAATGTGGCTTCCTTCTGTCAAGGGGCGCACGGGAACGACGACGATTGTTCACTGGAGTTGGTCCAGGCGTCAGGCGTCTCTATTCGTCATTGTTGGCAAGGTTGCAGGTCATGCCAAGGAAAATGAATGACATTGTTAGATGCGCACAAGGATGCTGAACACGCGACTAACAATCAGAGAGGAGGGGCAGTTTGTGCTTACGGGGAGGATCGTCGGAGTGGACACAGCCGACGGTGGCACTTGGGCGAGATTGTTGTCAACGTTGTGGAGCGCGTGCGGCCAAGCGGGAGTTACTGGGAGGTGCAGGAGACGCTGGCGAGCAACTCAGTAAGCACCAGAGGGCTGGGGAGGGTCTGGCTTCGCCGGAATCGGCCGGGAAACACGTCGGAGGCAGTGGGGTGCGAACTCGCAATTGCGGCAGCCTAGTGGCGGAGATGAGTGGGCGTGTGAGGGAAAAGAGAGAGGAGGGCAAGGTTCTTAATATGGCATGGTCACGACGAGGAATTACTGTGGCGTTGATGCGAATTTGATGCGCGGAGTAACGATAAGAAACAACCGGCGTAATGGGGGAACGTTCGCGCGATGTTGATGATGATGAGGTGGTCGTGGGTCCCTTTCGTCAGTGAGGTGAGCATTCGCGTGGGTCACTGGTCAACGAGTGTCTTGAGTTAGCTCATGAGTAAAAAACGTCGCTGTGGGAGTAAGGTGGGCTGCTGGGCCGAGTTGGGCTAGACTGGTTAGGCTGGCTTTGTTTCTTTTTTTCCCTGATTTCTTTTTCTTTTCTATTTTGATTTTCTATTTTCATTTTATTCAAATGATTTCAAACTCTAATTTGTTTTCAAACATTTCTCAACTTTTAGTATGTTTTTAATACTGTTTATTAATATATTCTAAAAGTCCATTTAGAATATTTCTTTTTATTCTATTATGGTTAATTATTTATTTTAAATAGACATTTGTCTTTATTTAAATAATATTTTAAATACATTTTCAAACTTCTATTTGAATTCCAATTTTTACCAAACCCCTTTCAGTAGATTTTATTTTATTCATTAGTGTAAATAATTCACTTTGAATTATTTAAAACATTTTAATATGATTTAATGTTTATTTAAATTGGGCATTTGTCTTCATTCAAATGAAATTGGATATTATTCAATCCTTATGCTTTTATTTAAATAATATTTTAATCCTTTTTATTATTCAATACTTTCCATTTGTTTATGGATTTGGCCAAGATTTTAATTTGGCTTTTAATATTCCTTATTTATTTATTTATTTATTTCTTTGTCTTATAAAATCCATATATTTTTATTTATAGATCCAAAATTGGTGATTCCAATTTTTATAATTTTATTTAATATTTGTTTATCTTTTTAAATCCCTTTAGGATTTTTTTGCTCAAGATTTGGCATGGATTTAGATAGGAGCTTTATTAGCCTTGGAAATTAATTCCTTTCATCTTATTAAATTCATAAGTTTTTATCCATGGCTCCAAATTAAATGAAACCAATTTATATGGTTTTATAATATATTTATTTATCATCCTTGATCATTTATAAATGTTTGTTGACAAATTTTTATATGTATCAACTCCATAGTCTTAGAGAGGTCTTGGAAATTAATTATTCCATTAGGGTTTTAGGGTTTTGGTTTATTTTTCACAAGTGTTAAATTTCAAGATACATTCAATGATGAATCCATTTCATTTGATTGAAATTTGTTGTATTCCCTTTTCATTAAAAATTTGTCCAAGAAGGGTTTTGATGTTTCCATCTAGAAACAAAAAGTTTCTTTTCACCCTAAATTTCAACAATTATTTATTTTTTTATTTATTTTTCACATTTCAAAAATTGAAATTTTTTGGGATGTGACAAATGTGAAGCGAGTTTTCAAGAACTCAAGAAGAGATTGATTTCAGCCCCAATCTTGATCATGCCGGATATCACAAAGCCTTTTGATGTGTATTGTGACGCATCCAAGATCGGTCTCAGATGTGTGCTTATGCAAGAAGGCAAGCTTATATCTTATATATCCCGACAACTGAAGCAACATGAGAAGAATTATCCTACCCATGACCTTGAACTAGCAGTTGTATTTCTAGCCCTGAAGACATGGAGGCATTACCTTATGGGAAACCGTTGTGAGATTTATTCGGATCACAAGAGCCTGAACTACATTTTCACTCAAAAGGAGCTGAATATGAGGCAGAGAAGATGGATAGAGCTAATCAAGGACTATGATATGTACATTCATTATCACCCCCGTAAAGCCAATGTGGTAGCAGATGCCCTTAGTAGATTGCCGTGTCGCTTGAACTCCATGATTCTGAAGGAGCAACCAAGTTTGCACAAGGAGTTGGAAGACTTTAGGATGGAGCTCGTAAGTGAAGGATTTTTGGCTAGCATAGAACTTTAACCCATTTTGATCAGTGAGATTCAAGAGGCTCAAAAAGGAAATGCTAGTATCGACTGAATCAAACGTCGCATCGATACAGGCAAAGTACCCGGATTCACCGAGGATGAAGAAGGAGTTTTGTGGTACAAAGGACGTCTCTGTGTGCCAGTAGATTCAGAATTGAAGCAAGCTATTTTGAAAGAAGACCATGATACCCTTTATTCTATCCACCTAGAGGAACGAAGATGCATCAAGATTTAAAGGAGTAATTTTGGTGGCATAAGATGAAGAGAGAAATCATAAGCTATATAGCCAAGTGTGATATCTTTCAGAGAGTTAAGGAGAGACATCAGATACCCACAGGACTGTTCCAACCATTTCAGATTCCGGAATGGAAATGGGATTCCGTAGGAATTGATTTTATCATCGGTTTGCCTACATCTAGTAGGGGAAATGACTCTACATTTTTCGTGGCCACGTTCGCACCGACGTCCTTGGATTTGGCTGCTTCGGGTATAACCATGGTTGTGAAATATCGGTCTTCTCTTTCGACGCTCTTTGCCCATCTGATACGGAACATCGGAACATTTTCTCCACAGTAGCCGAGCTCCCAGATCTCCTCGATCCTTCCATAGAATCTTTCATTCACGTTGTCATCGGTGTAGAATTCGGACGTTTGCCTGAGTTATGATAATCACACTTGTTGTCCTTTTCCTCCGTGTAGAATGTGTAGCCGTTGATATCATACGCCTGATAGGTCACCAGGTTTTGCATCGGTCCCTATGACAAGGTGAATATGATATTTTCCGTGTCTGATGAATGCGGTCGCGGAGGATTATCAAGGAGCGTCTGCCTAAACCAACGCGTGAAATCTGAGTTGTGCTCTTTGATTATTTCTCCCTTGATCCTCTGTATTCCCCGGTCACTGTACTTCTTCTCTATTATCCTTTTGTGATTCTGTACCCAAGGATCGACCAGTTCTAAATGCTGTAGCGTGACGAGGTTTGCTCAATCAAAATCTACGCATCGAAAATCAAAGTCTGCATGTAGTATGCGACGACCCTCTCGGTGACCAGATCCTTCGAGCTTGCTAAGGTGCCTGTTAACGGGAAGACCGACAGGGTTCTCGATGTCTAGATAATTCGTGCAGAAAGAGACTCTTCGGCCAGAAAGCCCTTGGCTATGCTTCCATATGGAAGGGACCTGTTGCGAACCTATCCTTTGATGTGTCCGTTCATCCTTTCGAACGCCATCATGCTGCGGAGGAACATCGGCCCAAGTTGGACGATGTCCTCCACGACATGGACCAGCATATGCACTATAATGTTGAAGAATGCTGGCGGGAAGTAGACCTCAAGCTCGCATAGTATCACCATGATATCCTCCTGTAGCCTCCCAAGCTAATTCATGCCAATCGACTTCCTAGAGATGATGTAGAAAAAATTGCAGACGCCAAATAACGTTTCATGGACGTGCTCATCCATTATCCCTCTTAGTGCAACCGGAAGTACTTGCGTCATTAGCACGGCACAGTCGTGAGACTTCATGCCACTAAACTTCTGCTTCACCTCGTCTAGGTATCTGGTTATCTTGCCCACGTAGTCCTAAGGAAATTTGACTCCTAGAAGGCACTTGAAAAACTGTTTGATCTCATCTTAGCTTATATTGAAGCAAAAGGAGGGCAGTAATATTCGTTCTTGTTGAACTTTCTACCCTTCCGACGACCTTGTGTCATCTCCGACTCATGATCATCGTCATCTTCCTGATCATCAGGAGTAGTGCGTCCTTCGTGAAGCTCCTTCCGGATACCCATGAATATTAGGTCGTGCCTTGCTTTCGGACATTCATCTTCATGTTCCATCGTCGTCTGCTCCTCCAGCATCTAGATCATCATCATCCCGGTCTGCTTCCGCACCTTCACCATCTCCAGGAGACACTTCATCATCTCGCCCGTTCTCGCCGTGATGATCATCGTCATGTTGCCCACCTTCACCATCTCCATCGTCTTCGTCATCGCTTATCCAATGAGTGTATCCATCCATGAAACTATGGCGGAGAAGGTGCGCCTGCAAATTCCCAGAATCTGGGTCGATCACCCAGTTGAGTTTGCATCTTCTGCACAGACATCTTATCTCCGTCTTGTTATTCTGTATCATGTCGGCTGTTGCACATTTCAAAATCTAGCCACAATGCCTTCGCTCATTATGAGCACCATTTTTTCCTGCATGGTGTACACGGTACAATTAGAAGTCTATTAGGACGACAGAATCAATGCATGCATGCAATGGTCGATAGAAAATTTCGGCATGACCTATCCAAAAAAAAGGACCTTTGCGAAATGCCAAAGTCTTGCCAAAATGGAAATGAATCAACATTTTGGCAAAACAAATGGCAACTTCTTAACACACAAACACAAGAGAGAGAGACCGATCCATACACACATGAACATATCATTATCCTCTCCATACACACATGCATGAGCATCATAGATACTCTCCATATACACACACATGACCATCGATCCTCTCCATACACACATCTTGAGCATCGATCATCTACATACATATGAGCATATCATCCATATACACATGAACACATCCTTACATGGACAACTTACCTAGATGAGAGACCGATCGCGAGAATATGGAAAGGAGAGGTGCGCGTGAGACCGGATAAGGAGATGAGAGACCGGAGAGCTTCGTCTATTACGTATGTAACATCCAAGGCAAGTTCTACATGCTAAAAATGGTGAATGAGTGGAGAAATTGAGGTGGGAAGGAGAAGGATCCCGAATAGATATAAGGAGGAAGGAGAAGGGGAAAGTGAAGTGTGGGGTGGTGGATGATCACACATGTGCACAAAGTGGAGCTGCCAAAAAAATACTGGTCGACACATCTGTGGCGCACATGGCCCTAGTGCGCCACGGATGTGTCTGCCCATTTACAGAACAGAGGGGCCTTCACTTAGGCGTAGCGCACCACATGCATGTGCGCCAGGGTTAACCATAACAACCGTAGCGCACATCCCCCGTGTGCGCTACGGGTATGCGGCATGCGGCCAGCAGGTCCCTGGCCCACACATATTTGTGGCGCACTATAACCATGTGTGCCACGGTTGTTGTAGGTACTAGTAGGGAACTTCCCACAGGTGAGCCACTCCTGTTTTACCCGTGGGGCACTTCAACCACGTGAGCCACGGAAGTTTGGATTACCTATAGCCCTTTGTTAGACCCCTCCTTTATAAAGGGAAGGATCCCTGTGATTGCAATGCTAGTCCCTGGATCAATGCTAGCATCCACAGTTTAAGATGAAGTACACAGATACAAAGGTCGTTTATTACATTAACTCCAGAGATAAAACATAGTCTTTTACAACTCAGGGCCATAGGCCTAATACAAGAGTTTAAGGAATAATTAAATAAACATAAGTCTTCATCTTCATGTGCCAGGCAAGCATGTTGAGTGTAGACTCATGACTCCTACTCATCATCGAGTAACTGCAACATCACAAGTTATTACAGAGGGTCAATACTTTGGAATAGTATTGGCAAGTGATACCTTAGTATATTTTAGTGGACTATATTACTATATGCATTTTGGCTAAGTGTAGCTTGGCTTGATTTGCTTGAAAATAGGTTTTATCTATTAGTTGAAATCACTAAGTTTTTCTTTATCAAAAACTTCCCAAGAAACCTCCAATAGACATTGGGGTCCTTCACCCTTGTTCACCCACAAATTTTACTTAGAAGTTGGAGTGATAAGATTATTGTAGCTTCCATGTCTTTATGCTCAAGTTGTCCATTGCCTTGGACTAGGCTAAGTACTTAGGTTTTCCATCTGCAGAGGTTGTGCACTTTCCCCACCAGACTTGGTTTCCCAAGACAGGACCTTTCAGCAGCCTTTCCTTAATCAAATGGACGCGTTCCAACCTATCATCCCAACTACCACCAACTGTCCAAATGACTAAGTTCTAGCAACCTATATGACCAAGGCAGAGCCCATATTGCCAAGTGGTTGCACTGTAAGCTTTCTCAACACTTGGCCTCCAAATCCCTTTGTGCCTGGGTGGCATACCACAAGTGAGATACATAACCCAAGTCCATGGCCTTGTGTAACCACTCAACATAACCCAATCCTTCCATTCCACCCAGGAGGTTCATTTGACTTAGTTGTTTTATTAGGAAAGCATAAGTCTCATGACTTAGAAATATTTTCATCATAGTAAGTATAGATTTTCACCAACCCTTGTTTGCTAAATAGCTAGGCTAAGCATGTTGGGATAACTTAACTTAGAAAAATTTCCTAGAAATTCTACAATTATTCCACTACTTAGGATTTCCCAACTTAGCATTAGGCAAAAATAGCATGCAAGACTTAGTAAAATATCTAATGCTAGTACAAAACATAGGATAGAAATATTCATGAAAATATCACTTGCCTGGGAAGTGGGGAGAGTAGCACTCTTCACAATCACAATCACTAGCAAAATCTACACAGAAATTATAGCATACAATTACACCCAATTAAATACAATCAAAAATAATATGAATGCATGCATGCAAGAATTTACTTAGTGGTGATTTTGAAAACTCTACCAAGCATGCACATGTTTATAGAAACTTAACAAGTCACAAGTTTGCCAACTAAACTTATTTGGCACTAATACAATTTACCAAAACAAATCTATAATTAAAATAGCCTTAAATATGATTCTACAAATAAAGTCATTTTAACTGTTACTATTTGTTAAACACATTGGATATTCAGAAAGGTCTTGTTTCACTGAATCCAACGGTATAAAGTTTGCAAAAATCCAACGTGGCAATCAAAAGTTATAAGCATTTGAAATTTGGATCAAATTCTGGTTTTAAATCTGTTTTTAGTTTTAACACTTGCCACGCGTCGCGTCCCTATTGGCGCGTACTTGTTGGATCGGTCCTGCGGACCACGATCTAAGTGAGATCTGGCGGCTCGACGCTGCGTACCTCTTCGTCCTCTTTCTAATCTACGCCACAGGATCTAGATCCAACGTTCCTAATCAACCTAACCATACTCGGGCGGCGCTAGTGCCGTTAACTGGCGGCGGTTCGACTCTGGCGGTGCGGCGTTTACATCGCCCAGAAGCAAGGTGCCTACCAGATTCGCAAAGGCGTGCTGAAGCTCGACGTGGTACTAGTTTGCGGAGGGGCGCGCTGTCACGGCAAGGACTGCTCGTCGGAGTTACGAGCGGCGTCGGGTGGTTGTTGTCGGAGTAGTTGCCGAGGTTCCGCGTCGCCCTAACACAAGCCAGGGGGTTTAGGAGATGCGCAAGAACGTGGCGAACAACCTCGTGTGAGTCAGAAGTGAAGGGGCGCACGGAACTTACGGAATTTGGTCGCCGGAGTCGAGGTGGGTGTCAGATGCTTGCGGCGAAAGGAACGGCGACTGAGGCATATGATGATGATCCGTGGGCCGAGGTGGGCAAGGAGATTGTGAAATGGCTCGAATGAATCAGAGAGGAAGGGGCGCATGGAGCTTAGCGGAATCGATCGCCGGAGTGAGCTCTGTCTGCGGCGGTGTTGTGTGAGTCGTGGGCAGCCTGGTGGCGTGAAGGCAGAATTGACCGGGGGGAAATGGTCGCTAGGAGGTGGGGATCTTATAGCCGGAGCCTCGACAGGAAACGCTCGCGGATTAATGCCCAATAATGTCGTGCCATTACTGTGACCGCCATTGCTGACGTGGTCGCGAGCGGTTTGGGAAGACGAGGAACAGGCGTGGGGCCCGCTTTCGGCGATGCGCCAAGTGAGGGTGGGGTCCGACTGTCGACTGTCAAAGGCCAGCGTTGGCGAGAGAAAAAGAAACCCTCGGTGGGCTTGTTGGGCTCGATTCGATCTGGGCCTAAAACTCAAGCGTGGCCTTTTCCTTTGTTTATTTCTTTTTCCTTCTCTATTTTGATTTTCTGGGTAGATTTTCAAATGAAATCAAGTTCAATTTGAATTCAAATTTTCCTGGGATTTTTGTAGTGAGCAGTAGTCTCAAAAAATGGTCATATAACGATGGGGTAGCTTTGTAAAGGATTGGTCAAGCTTGGAGATCAAAATATCAGAGGCTATGCACTTGGTTTAAAATTTGAAAGATGGTTTTTGGAACCCATTTCCATTTGAAAAACTTGGTTTTAAATCTGCACTTAAATCCTATGCTCATAGAAAGCAACCTTCCTAGTTCACAACAATCAAACTTACAAGTGGTGTTGGCCATTTAACATAAGTTTGTCCCCATAAAATCATGATACCATATGTTTCTGTTTTCTGAAATGTTTTGAGAAAACCCTAAATGATGATGGATGCAAGGATGATATGAATGAGCTTTGAAACATGAATTTAGGGATGTTACACCCTTTTCCTAGTAGTGTGTAATGGATGATGAACTATGTTACCAATCTGTTATGTCTCGCAAAAATGGTAATCCTGGGATTGCGATTTATGGCATAATAGGCATCTGGAATTAAAAATCTGGGTGTTAACAAGTTGGTATCAGAGCCATCCTGACCATAGGAGACCCTAGTTTAGAATGGACGTTTGAATAAAAAACTTAGTTTCAAAACCAAGGAAGTGAGTATTTATGAAAACTTATTCTCATTCTTATCACTTAGATTCTTTCATGAAAAATCATGTTCCTCAAAAATTCTTGAAAACTTATATAAAATTTGACACACTTGATCACTCTACTAACTTACTCATCCTACATTCTTATAGATGGACGTGAAGTATAGCAAGTTCTATAAGTTGGGAAATGGAGGATATCTCATCTTTGAGCATGACTTGGACCAGCTTTCGGAACTTCTGGAGCGCCCGCACCCCGAGTTCTTCGGAGCTCAGCTCAACGATCAGGAAGGAGAGGAATTGCAATGGCTGATTTTCCAAGTCTCCGAGGAAAGATTGAAGCCCCCACCTCAGAGGGAATTCAGTTCACCTTGAGAGAGAACAACTGGCTCGATGGACTTGTCAGGGCCATGCAGGAAGCTCTTGCCCGTCTGTGTGGGAAGAGTATCAATGAGATCAAGGGTACCCACTTTGAGTTCTTCCCAAGGCATGATGTTATGGGACAGCCACTGGAGGCACCATATCACCCCGAGCTGAAGAATCAAGTAGACCACCTCAGCATCATGATGTATGACCGGCAGATGGAGTTGGACAATGCCCGTTCCTATGCCAACCACAACCATGCCATCGCACTCAATAAGGATCAGACCATTGCCATGCTGGTGAAGGATCGGCAGTCTCGCCGCCGTCAGCTTGACAAGAAGGAGCGTATCATTGCCCGCCTTTGTAACAGTACCACAGACTTTGAGGAGACCATCCACGAGAGGAACATTAACCTTGAGGAGAGGGAGAATGCAGGGGAGGACATCCGTGGAGACCCCTACTCTTAACTTAGTGATGATTATGACTTTCTGGAGGATCAAGCCATGGACTTCTTCACCGACGAGGATGAATTCGCCTTCATTGATGATGATGATGAGGATGATGAAGACACCGATTCCAGGGAGTAGTAGCACTTGAGCACTAGTGATAGTGAGTTGTATCCGTCCCATCAGATCGAAATTTCATGAATGGTTGTTAAAACCATCATTTCCTTGTTGTGGTGTGTGTTTGTATTGTGTGCTATGAATGAATGAAAATCAAGCTGCTAGAAAAAACTGAGTCAAACTTTGAATACTTTTCCAAAAAAATAAAACCCGAACCTTAGAAATTTCCCTCTTGTCTCATGATGTATTTCAATCTTCAGGTGCCTCGCGGAGGAAGCACTTAATCCTCAGATCCAATGTTGCAGATCTTGCAAATGTTGGTTTCTGACTGATGGCCAACAACAGTCAAGGCCATGGAAATCAGGACAACCATGGATCAAAACTCAAGAACTTTCAGAACACCAATCCACCTATATTTACTAAGTCCGAAGAGCCCTTAGATGCCGATGATTGGCTGCAAACCATGGAGAACAACTTAGAAGTTGCAGGAGTAGAGGCCAACGATAAGGTACTGTTCGCTACCCACTATCTGGCTGGAGATGCAAGAGCATGGTGGAACAGCGTTCGCTCCATGAATAGAGGACAAATGATGACTTGGGATGAATTCAAACTCAATTTTAGCAGAACCCATGTGCCACCGGGTTTGATCAAGAGGATGAGAGAAGAATTCAGAGAACTGAAGCAAGGGAGGATGACAGTAGTTGAGTACAGTAACAAATTTTTGTCATTGGCTAGGTATGCACCGGATGAGATTGACACTGAAGCTAAGAAGAAGGAGAGATTCCGGAATGGGATGCATGATGAGATGCAAATGGTGTTAGTCAACATTCCGTTTGCTGATATTGAAGCCTTAGTGGATTCTACCATTCAGATGGAAAGCAAGATCACCAAGCCAATGAGAACCGCAAGCGTATAATGATGCATCAACCAGGAACCCACCATACCCCAACGTATCGCCCCAACCCGTCTCCAGGATTTTCCCCAAGAAACAATAGACCCCGATAAACCGTCCAACCTATCCCAACCGTGGAGGAGGAAAACCAAGGCCCGGAGGAAACCACAAGAACAACAACAACCCTGGTAACTCCAACAATTTCAACCGTGCACCGCCCAAGTTCAACAACAACAATGCCGCCACAAACACCAATACTGCCCCAAGAACTGGAAGCAATGTTGTGCATGTTGCAGCAAAGGACAAGTCTAAGGTGACTTGTGATAAATGTGGAACCAAGGGTCACTATTCCAATGAG
Organism: Avena longiglumis; assembly: GCA_030063025.1. Taxonomy (NCBI): domain Eukaryota; kingdom Viridiplantae; phylum Streptophyta; class Magnoliopsida; order Poales; family Poaceae; genus Avena; species Avena longiglumis. The sequence goes on from CP125976.1 coordinate 519,588,326, forward strand.
TGCCCCAAGAAGATTGCAGCAGCACCCAATGTGAATGCCCTAGCTCAGCAGCAGTGTCGTGTTCAGCCTGGAAGGAGATTTGCCCAAGGGAATTAGGTTAACCGCAACGGCCGTCTGTTTCTCATGCATGCTGAAGAAGCCCAAGAAGCGCCAGATGTCGTGCTGGGTATGTTTTCTGTTAACCTAGTACTTGGAAGAGTGTCGTTTGATTCTGGAGCATCGCACTCGTTTGTTACCGAAGAATTTGCATGCACTAGTAAGATTCAACCAACAAAACTGAAACATGTTATGATAGTTCAAATACCTGGTTCAACCACCAAAGCTAGACAAATTTGCAATGTCGTTCCTATCTGAATCCATGGCATAGATTTTTATGCTAATCTAATAGTACTCCGAACTAAAGGTTTGGAAGTAGTACTAGGAATGGATTGGATGTCGAAACATAAAGGATTAATTAACTGTGCCAAGAAAGCCATAACCATGACCATTACAGCCGGAATATCAATAGAGCATCTATTTGAATCTTGCCCCGTCAATTCAAGTGCAACAAGAGTCTAGCGCAACCAACCTTGACCAAGTCGTAATAGTCTGTGAATACCCCGATGTATTTCCAAATGTTTTTTCCGGTATGCCCCCAGATCGGGATATCGAGTTTATCATTGAAATAATCCCTAGAACCGGAACCATATCCTAGAGATCTTATAGTATGAACCCGTCTGAATTGGTGGAGCTGAAGAAGCAATTGGATGCTATGCTGGAGATAGGATTGATTCAACCAAGTGCTTCGCCATGGAGATCACCTGTTTTATTTGTGGACAAGAAAGATGGAGGTAACCGTTTGTGTATGGATTATCGGAAGCTGAATGATGTCACCATCAAGAACAAGTACCCACTTCTGAAGATAGAAGACATGTTTGACCAGTTGACTGGTGCCAAAGTGTTTTCTAAGATTGATCTTAGAATTTGTTATCATCAACTCAAGATTCTCTTAGAGGATATCCCAAAGACTTCCTTTACCACCAGATATGGATTGTATGAGTATACTATCATGTATTTTGGATTAACCAATGCCCCCGCTTATTTCATGAACCTCATGAATAAGATTTTTGTGGACTTCCTGGATAAGTTTGTCATTGTTTTCATTGATGACTTTCTGATCTATTCCAAATCAGAAGAAGAACATGAGCTACACCTGAAGACCATCCTTAGAACCCTTAGGGAGCATCGGTTGTATGCCAAGTTAAGCAAATGTCAATTATGTTTACATGAAGTAGGATTCCTCGGACATATCGTATCAGCCGGAGGAATTGTCGTTGACCCCACCAAGGTTAAGGATGTTGAAGAATGGCAAGCCCCAACCACTCAAAACCAAGTTCGTGCATTTCTCGGATTAGCGGGATACTACCGCAAGTTCGTAGAAGGATTCTCGAGCATCTCCACGACCCATGACCCAATTGTTGAAGAAGGATAAGAAGTTTGAATGGACGGACAAATGTGAAGCGAGTTTTCATGAACTGAAGAATAGATTGATTTCAGCTCCAATCTTGATCATGCCGGATATCACGAAGCCTTTTGATGTATATTGTGACGCATACAAGATCGGTCTCGGATGTGTGTTGATGCAAGAAGGCAAAGTAATATCTTATCTATCCCGACAACTGAAGGAGCATGAGCAGAATTATCCTACCCATGATCTTGAACTAGCAGTCATAGTTCTAGCCCTGAAGACATGGAGGCATTACCTTATGGCTAACCGTTGTGAGATTTATTCGGATCACAAGAGCATGAAGTACATTTTCACTCAGAAGGAGCTGAATATGAGGCAGAGAAGATGGATAGAGCTAATCAAGGACTATGATCTGGACATCCACTATCACCTCGGTAAAGCAAATGTGGTAGCAGATGCCCTTAGTAGATTGCCGTGTTGCTTGAACTCCATGATTCTGAAGGAGCAACCTAGTTTGCACAAGGAGTTGGAAGACTTCAGGATGGAGCTCGCAAGTGAAGGATTTTTGGCTAGCATAGAACTTCAACCCACTTTGATCAGTTAGATTAAAGAGGCTCAAAAAGGAAATGCTAGTATCAATGGAATCAAACGTCGCATCGGTATAGGCAAAGTACCCGGATTCACCGAGGATGAAGAAGGAGATTTGTGGTACAAAGGACATCTTTGTGTGCCAGCAGATTCAGAATTGAAGCAAGATATTTTGAAAGAAGCCCATGATACCCTTTATTCTATCCACCCTAGAGGAACAAAGATGTATCAGGATTTAAAGGAGCAATTTTGGTGGAATAAGATGAAGAGAGAAATCGGAAGCTATATAGCAAAGTGTGATATCTGTCAGAGAGTTAAGGCAGGACATCAGAGACCCGCAGGACTATTGCAACCATTGCAGATTCCGGAATAGAAATGGGATTCCGTAGTATTGGATTTTATCACCGGTTTGCCTACATCTAGTAGGGGAAATGACTATTCGTGTCATAGTTGATAGACTATCCAAAGTCCCCCATTTCTTACCAGTTAAGACCACTTATCAAAGTTTGAAACTAGCAGAGTTGTACATCGCTAGAATCATCAGTTTGAATGGAGTCCCCAAGAACATTGTGTCGGATCGAGGAACCTAGTTTACCTCGAGATTTTGGAAGAAAGTCCACGAAGGATTAGGAACCCGACTGGATTTTAGCACAGCTTATGACCCTCATACATATGGACAAACAGAGCGAGTAAATCAAATACTCGAAGATATGTTTAGAGCCTATGTGCTAGAGTATGGATCAAAATGGGAAGATTGTCTGTCATTCGCAGAATTTTCATATAACAACAGTTATCAAGCCAGTTGGCAAATGGCCCCCTTTGAATTCATGTATGGAAGGAAGTGTCATACCCCTTTGAATTGGTCAGAAGTAGTAGAGAGTCAGATTTTAGGACCCGACATCCTACGAGAAGTCGAAGAGAAAGTTCACAAGATCCGTGAGCACCTCAAGACCGCCCAATCCAGACAGAAGAGTTACACCGACAAGAGACGTCGAGACCTTGCTTTCAATATCGGAGATTTTGTGTATCTCAAAGTGTCACCTTTGAAGGAAATGCAACATTTCCATCTCAAAGGAAAGTTAGCCCCAGATATATCGGACCTTTCAAGATTCTGAATTGTCAAGGAGAAGTATCATATCAACTGGAACTGCCAGAGGAAATGTCAGCCGTGCATAATGTGTTCCATATATCGTTACTTCGCAAATGCCTAGAAGTCCCGGAGAAGACTGAAGTTTTCAAGAACATTGATCACCAAACCATAGAGATCAACGATGACCTGACATATCCTGAAGTACCCATCCGTATTTTGGAGGAAGCTTTCAGAACCACCAGGACCCGGAGTATCAAGTTTCTCAAGATTCAGTGGAGTCACCACACTTAAGAAGAAGCTACCAGGGAGCGAGAAGATTACATTAGGATGGAGTTTCCAGATCTCTTTAAATCCTAGTTTTCTATTTTTCTCAAATATCAGGATGATATTTTTTTAAGGAGGGAAGTTTTGTAACATCCCAAAAATATTGAGCAAGGTTATCAAATTCCAATCACCAAAATTAGGGTTAACAAAAACTTTTGTTAATTAAAATCATATGAATGCATGTGTGTATGTGATGATTGTATGAATGCATGAATGGACTTGTGTGATTGTTGTGAATAACAAGGATTAGTTTAAAGATGAAAAAAACATCATCTAAATCAACTCCAAGCAGAAACAAATCAAGAGAATTTCAAAAACAAACAAAATAAGCTAATGGTCATTTTTGCCAATCTTGCTCACTAGACCACTTTGGGTGTTTCTAGTCCAAGATTTCAAACAGAAACAATTCCATTTCTTTTCACCCCTTGCTAGACCAAGTAAAAGTGAACCCAAGCCCACCTTGCAAACTCACAGAAACATTTGGCAACTTGATTCAAATGACAATTCAAAATTGAAACTATATCATATGTGAAGATAACCATTTCTCAAAACCCAACCAAACCAGTTGACCTTGACAAATCCAAGCAACCATAGACTACCTAGTATGTGACTAGTACACCCACCAAGTTTCATTCAAAAATTCAAATTCAAATCTCTTGTAGCCATTTTATCAAACACCTTCTAAACACAAATCAAATTAAACATCAAACACTATAGTGAGCAGTGTTGTGCCTAACTTGTCTCCTCTCTAGCTCACTCTACACTCTCAGTAGATGATCTAACTTATTTAACAATCCCTAGATCACTGTAAGCTTGACATTGTCATCTATGGTGACCATGGCCGAGCCCAAATGGCCACCCCAATGTCAACAGTAAGCTAGGAGCCTCCCTAGACTCGCCAACCTTACATGGGACACAAGCCACCGTCCACCGCCACCCCCTGTCTAGTGCCCAAGCCTTGCTAGCCACTGGACCACCCAGAACAAGAACGTCCAGGCTCTCTGCAAGCATGCCGAGATCGCGCTAGAGCGTCGCGCTCGACACACGAGCATAGACCGCACCCTGCCTTCGCCGCCCTCATCGTGATCACCACCTCCCCAGGAACCTCCCGGACATGCCCGTTCATCACCGCGTGACAAGGAGAGCCCGTGAACCATTAAATTTCCCGTCGGACCCCCCCCAGAGCATTATAGTGTTTCGACCGCATAGCACCGCCCCACGCCTCACCACCATGACGTTGAGCTTCGCCAGGATGCAGCCCACCATCCCCTACCCCCAGCCATGCTGTTAGCTCTCTGTGCACACGACCACGAGCTCCACCCACCTTCGCCCCTTGTCGCACTATAAATAGAGGCCTTCCCGTTCTATTTCATCACACCATCTCACTCCCCACCTCTCACCGATCACACCAACTCATCCTGAGCAAGGCGAGCACGTGTGGCGGAATTTCGCCAGAGTCTGCCGCAGAGGAGGACAAGAGGAGGCGTTGATTGGAGCCACCCCAGGAGGCGCCACCGGTACCAGGAGGATCGCTGTCGTCATTCGCCCCCATCAACGACCATCGCCGGAGCCCCGGTGAGACGCCATTGACCCCCACTGGCCGTGCTAGGGTTCGACCTCGCCGCGTTCTGTTCAGACGTGGACGATGAACCTTAGACGTAGATCTAGCTTCTAATCCTACGACCCTAATTGTCCCGTAGCCCTTCGCTTCTGCCTCACCGACCGTGGGGACCACTTAAACCGCTCGCCTGCAAGTCAGGCGTAGTGGCCGCCCAGCCACACTCCAGCGACCCAGTAATTCAAACTTAGGTTTTTATATTTAGTTTCAAACTTAGTTCTATCTCTAGATTCAAAAATCATTTCAGAGAGGTTCACTGAACCAAATTGCAGGAAACAAATTTTGCTAGAAAGGTACTGAAATTCTTCATCCAAGCTCGTTGGATTCAAATCATTTGGAATTATATATCACCTATAGTAAAAATAACAAGGCAAAGACTTTTCTCCATTCAAACATTTTTCAAAATTCAACCATAAAAGCTTTTGAGTTGATTCCAACTCTCAGAAATCACATTTAACAAGACCTTTTTGAATATATAAAAATATCAAGGTTTAATTGCAGAAATAATGGACAAGTAATAAAAGAATGCCCCATTAGCATTTCTAGTCACTTTATTTAATTAAAATAAAAAGGTTAATCCTTATTAAATTGAGACACCACTTTAAATCACATTACCAAGTACTGAAATATGTGGTGGTGACATGTGTCAACATGATCCCATGTTTTAGTTGGACAATATTAAATCTTAAGTAGTTTTTCAATGAGTAGAAATTAATTTTCTAAAATAAAATAAATAAAACTATTACTCTAATCTTTGTTATAATAGTGATGATACTAGATCATCTAGTGTGAACCTTTGTGTGCCAAATATAGTAGTTAAGAATTGTTTGGTGATTGTGTACCTCGTATTTATTTATAGACGCTAGTATACCGACCAAGGATACGAAGAGGAAGGAGGATACTAGGAGGAAGAAGCAGAGGAGAACTTCAACCACTGCTCTGAACAAGGCAAGCTACTAACTGATCAAGCTAACTCTTGCAACTGTGAAAACTATATGATTTATGCAGTGCATTAGGCATGCATTGATTATACAAATTGATGATACCCAATCCTAGTTTACTTGCAAGCTTAGTTTTTTATTTCTTTATCAAAGCTTTTATTTATGTTTACTTAGTGATTTGTAGATTGTGGAAAGTTGATTTAAAGGTAGCATAAAGAGCATAAAATTTGGCCTAAGTTAGATAAATCATGATGTCATCGTGAGGCATGAGATTGAACTTAGATAACTCACACTTGATTATCACCCCTCATTAGTGTTTATCCCCCACTTGTACTTGCTAGTGATAAGCTTAAAACTTGATCACTTTAGATGGGAATACTTGGTGAAAATGATTATGAAAACCTTAGAATGATGAGTCATTATAATGAAATGTTTTGACATGTGTTCTTGAATACCAGATGATTTTGATGATGAAAATGTTGAGGCATGAGCCTTAGCCCTTTATAAAACTAATGGTTGTCTAGATGCGATACCATTCCAATTTTACCGTACAACCACAATACCCGAATTTGGGTAGGGCTTGACTGGAAATTTATGTACCTTATTATGGGTTCCCTTGGGGCCAAGGTTTCAGATAAGGCTACCTTGTGAAGATTGACCAACTATGCAGTTCCCAAGATGATAGTTGGTCATGGTTGGGAGGCCAAACTCATAGGAGAGGTGCCTATACTAGGGCGTGTACTTGAAAGGTTAGGATTGATTATACACATAATGAGTATGTGAATTCAGGATTGTTCCTGACGGATGTATCAAATATTATGGTGAAAGTGTACCACCTCTGCAGAGTGTCAAACTATTCGAATAGCCGCCTTCGCGGTTATGGATAGTTGAAGTGGCCATACTGTTCCATCGTCAGCTGTTTTCAAAATGACTTGTCAAATGAATCATGATTTGACTTGACCACAATAGGTTTGTGATATGAAAATTCAAGTTCCCACTTAGGTGTTATAAAACTTTCAACTAGATTTCTTTGCTTCTGTCTTAGTTAAGGTAAATCTGGATTTTTGCAAAACAACCTAGAGCCTAGTATTTCCTACTAAAAACCACTTCACTTGTTAGTCTTAGTTTGGGAGTACTTAAGGAGTACTCATGGCTTTGTCCCTGGCTATTCCCGTGGCTGGACTATGAAGAGGACTATCAGGAGGAAGGGCCGCATGAAGTTTACGACAACTAGGATCATCCCCCATCGTCGGCATTGCCTATGACCATGAAGATGGAGCTTCGCCCACTCTACCATTATTATATTATTCCGCTGCGTTGATTGTATTAAGACTGGATCATGAGATCCTTTATTTGTAAGACCTTTATTATGGTTTGTAATGGATGATGAACTATGTTACCAATCTGTTATGTCTCGCAAAAATGGTAATCCTGGGATTGCATTGTACGGCATAACAGGCATATGGGATTAAAAATCCGGGTGTTGTCACTCCAACTGGGATTAAAGGCCCTTATACATATAACTCACGCTTGTTCCTCTCCCCTAGATCTCCATCGCCATTCTTCATGAACACACAAAGATCCAGGCGCGCCGCCGTGAGCCGATCGAGCGATGTTAGTATGTTGCCCTATTTTGACGCCCATAGTTGACGCCGCCGCCACCCCGCGTGATCTAAGTCGACGTCGTCGCCGCGCATGCAGTCGCCGCGTGATGCGGGAGGTCCGCCAACCACACGTCTACCCCCACCCTCATCATTGTCTATCGTGTCAACCCCCACCCTCGTTCCTGGTGAGCCTCTGGTCCGGAAGGACCCCTCCTCGTGCTCCCTCTCTTCCTGTACCGTGAACGCGCCGTGATCCATCGTTGTCCGCCGCAGAACCTTGCCACAGCCGCAGCTCCAGCGACCAATAGCCAGCGGTGCCACCACCCAACTGCTCACCATGCTCCCCTTGTTCCAATGTGCCTACTCCCGCATCCTCGTGTGCTCTCCCTCGCTGCTGGTGATGCCGTCCTCCGCTGATGTCATGCTGACATCAGCGTGATGCAATAAAGAATTGTTATTGCTTTCATTATTTTCATAAAATGGTTTAATATAGTAAAATCAATACCTTTTATTCTATAAATCAGAGAAATATGTATAATATATCAAAATGTTCATAAAAACGTGATCTATCTCTTAGCATCAAAATCATGCATTATATTGTGTATGTATATATTTTTATTATGTAGTGTATGTATACATAAGAAATTAAAAGGATTATATTGTGTATGTATATAATTTTATTATGTAGTGTATATATACATAAGAAAGTAAAGGATTATTATTGTGGACGTATATTTTTTTATTATGTAGTGTATGTTTACACAAGAATGTAAAAGATTATTATTGTGTATGTATATTTTTTTCATTATACATAAGAAAGATCCACCAAATTCTATATTTGTATTATACGTAGTATATGTATACTTTTCAAAATAAAGGATTATATTGTTGACCATCAATTATGACCAAGTATTTGTATTTGGAATATAGGCATGTATTTGTATTTTGCATTCCATTTATTTTTGACTTTGACTTCGGGTCGGGGACTATGAAATGTGAGCACAAAGCCAATCCCTTAACATTTGTCGAGGGAGTAATGTATTCGAGTTGGGGGAGTAATGTCTTCGGGTCGGGCGCGACAACATGCGCCATATAGGGATGATGGGGTGCGGCAACATGCACCATATAGGGCTGATGGACGGGTGTGACACCCCCGGGATCAGGGCTAAACAAATCCCAGACCTCCGTCTGACATAAGCTTAACCTTGAGCTCGAGAATATCCAGTGAAGAATCGGTAACACGACAGTGACCCTACGACACAAAATTTATTACAGCAAGCTCATAACGGAGCAAAGAACCAAATTATTACAAGATGAGGTCACTGACCACAAACATCAAACAACGGAAGGCAAATTATGCTATTAAGTATAGAAAACTTAACAAATAGCCTAAGATGCCTGAAGCATAACGATGACGTCCTTGCCCATAGATTTCAGGCTGCCGGCCGGGAACCTATAAGCTACTCGTCGATGTCGATGTAGTACCAAAATGATCTTCAGGGAACACTTACTCTGCCAAAAGTATCAACAAAGCAAGGGTGAGTACAGGGTGTACTCCGCAAGACTTATGGCTAGCTGGTGGAGTTGTTTTGCATAAAGCCATCATTTTTTATGAAACAAGAGAGAGAAGAAGCTCGTCTAATCAGAATATTTTAAACGTGGATAAGAGGGCGACATCTCGAAAGTATTGATCATCATCTTTTTATATCCACCAATCATCATCATATACCAACAAGGATCACCCCCTCATACCCATGAGGAAGCATCCTTAAGCACATGTTGATCTGCCAAGTTTTACGATTAGGTTCATGTTCTCTATGATCTTAGAATCTGGTCACCAAGCGTTCATAACCGTGAACCCTACTTTTCGAAAAGATTTAACCCTGCAGGGATGTACAACTTTACCAACACGTACCAACCGACTCTTAATGCCAAGCTATTAGCCCTCTTCCTTGGAAGGCTGGCAGAGGGTGGTTGGCCACGACCTTTACCTTGCTTTCGCCGAGACCATGAGTCAAGCAATAAGTATGGTTCCACCGTAACAGGTCAAATCCCGAAGTCGGTACTTAAAGAATGTGAGGCGAGGTTGGTTTACCAGTGGCACTATCAACCCCAAGCAACCCAGTCCACGCTTCCCTACCTGTTATGAATGCACTTTCACCTGGCAAATATTTCAAAAGGTCTTGTATGCATATGTCGAATGGAACGCCGAACTATGTGACTCATGGAATCTACAAGGCAAGTTAATCAGGCGAGGGGTTCCCAAGCCTCGTGTGGCTGTATGCTCATCTCGGTTCCAAAGGCAAGAACTCAGTTCCTAGTGGTGGTGAGCATGGGACTAGAAAAACCACATCCCACCATGGCCTCCCATACAACCCTTAGCATGTTTAATCTCATATCACCTCTGATATCGTCTCATCGAGATCTCCTATCATACTAGATTCTCTGCATCTGATACATCATCTGGATGTACCATACTCAATAGCTATGCATGGCTAAGTAGGACACATATATAAGCTCTAGCAGTGCACACAAGCCAAACCTAGTTATGCTAGCAGCAGTAGATCAGGTAATATAAGCTCAAAGGGAGTAATGCAATAGATAGGATACTTTACCTGTCGTTAAAAGACCACAGTAGAATCGTATGCATCATGGAAAGAATTGAAATTCTTTCGAAAATATAGGATTATATCATGGTGGGGATATGCTTGCCTTTGCCTGTTGATAACCAGAAAGCAGAGCTTCGGGAGCTTGTATTTGACTTGGTTATAGGTGGTCAAGTATTGTTCGTCAATCTTCGATCTTCGATGGTCTTGATCTCGGTCTTCAATCTCGATCCCGATATCGTATTCTACCGGAAAGAACCAAACACTGGAAAGAGAGGGAAACAATCAACACATGGAATCGATGCAATGCTCAAGCAAGGATGATGATATGACAAGTTAAATTGTACTGAAATGTAACTCTAAGGCATGCTTGACAAATTAATCGGGCTTCCGAGGGGTGAAAACCCTAATTCGGAAAAACTCCGGAATCACCTGTGAGGGGTTACTATGTTCTCTAGTTAAACTTGCAATGTAAATTGTTGAACAATGCATGATTATAGCTTAGATAGATAGCTATCATTTTTCTAAACAGTTTGATATATTATTTGTATTTTCTAACTTAACATGAATTAGTTATTGAATTTACAATATTCAAAACAAATTCTGAAATTCTTTAATCAATTTAAATTGAATTATTGCATCACTGTGACATCAGCTGGGCGGTTTAACCTTTTTACACCGATACTAGACCTAGCCTCTATGGCTTACAGGTGGGGCACTGGCCACCTTAGCCTCCATGTGGGCAGGATGGAACCCACCTCGGGTTTGACTGGGCTGACCACTGGCGCTGGCGTCACGATGATGTCGGCATGACGTCATCCTGGCGGGGAGCTCCTAGATGGTCGACGGGGACGGCGACAGAGGGCTCGCGAGTCTACACGGCCTAGCTAGTTCGAAAGAGCGCATCACGGGCGACCATATGGTGGTGGCGCCGCCCTGTTTTGGTTGCCGGAGCTTCGGCACCAACGACATCGGACAGCGAGCGGCGGCGGTGTTCGTCGACACGGTAGCATAGAGCGCAAGAGGAAGAGGGAGAGGGTCCTTGCGGACTAGAGGCTCACCACGAATCGAATAGGGGCGACGATGAGGCACGAGGAGGCCGGAATCAATGGCGAGCAGAGGTGGCAAGCATCGGGGACGAGGGTCCGATTGCGGTGACTGGGACCTCGCCTGCTTGCGCGAGATGGGGAAAACGACGGAGACGAACGGTGCGGAGCTCCCTGGCATCATGGAGAGGTTCGGGACGGCCGGAAATGTCGGTGACGGACGGCTCTGGCCGGAGCTAGGGTTCGGGTGCTTGCGGGAAGAAAGAGAGAGAGCAGCTGGGGGAGAGCTGAGAGGATAGGGATGGGAGGGAGACGTGTGCGTCTGGTCCTTATCCATCTCCGGAGTGGTGGCAAGGATCTCCATGCGGGGCGGCTGGCGACATGCCGATAGAGAGCTGCTTCGGCTAATCAGGAGGCCGATGATGATTCCAGGAAGGCGACGAATAGGTACGGGCCCAGGTGGGCTGCTCCTAGGCCGCGGCAGGGCTTGCGAGGAAGGCTAATAGCTTGCGCACTGGGCAGCAGGTAGAGGGAAAGGGGGAGCTAGGCTAGCTGGGCTGCGGCCTGGTTAGCTCGCTGGCTCTATTTTTTTATAGAAAACCCTTTTCTATTTTCTGTTTTTCTCTTTTCCATTTATAAAACCATTTCAAATCTGTTTTAGATTATCTCAAAAATACCAGAAGGTTTATAAAATATTTGAAACACTGCAGGGCCCTTATAAGAAATTTGGGTTCCATTTATTTTGGTAGTTTTCAAAATATAAAACCATTTGAACAAGTTTCAAAGAGGGAGGGAAACTAGGGTTTAAGGTTTCATCTATTTCTTCAATGCACAATTTAAGACATGATGATCATGCAATGCACAGTCAAACCCTAATTAATGATTAACTAAAAATAGGGGTGTGACAGATCTATCCCCCTTATGAGAATCTCGACCCGAGATTCGAAAGGTAGGAAAAGAGACAGAGAGAGAAATAAACATGGTCACTCTAAGGATAAGAGGGAAACACACTAGACAGCACAGAGAGTATCTCATGGTCAACTCATGGATGGAGTGTTTAGAAACAACTTTGAGATGACAACATGAAACATGTCAAGGTAGCGGAGGAAACAAGAGGAGATGGCTTCAAGTTTTTAGATAGGTGTCTTCATAAGGATTGAGACCATGGAGCTTCCAGAAGGGTTTTGGCTTCGAGAAGGAAGGTTCCAACAGAAAGAACTTGACCAGATTCTTCGATAGGGAACCTCTACTAAACGGCTTAAGTAGAGATTTCAGGTTGCAGAGATGTGGATCAACAAAACCAAGATGTTGAACTACTTTTGACACAGAAGGGTCACTATTTCATTCAACATGAGGCCAAAACAAAAAGGTGTTTTGTGGAGACGACTCATAAGAGTCACAAGGAACATATAACAAGAGAAACTTCTGATTACCAAAATCAGTCGCTCTTAAAACATGATTGAGAAAATGAAGGAAACTCTTTATTCATCTAGGTTTATTAGAATCTTTGCCAAGATCATGATATTACATTACATTATCAGATGAATAATTAAGAGGATTCCTAATGACACGAGAAGAAAGAAACTTCATTGTAAGGTTCCCAACCTTTAATAAGGTAGAGATCCCTGTGTTTACAATGCTAGTCCCTGGATCAATAGCTAGCATCCACAGTTAAGATGTAATATCAAGAAACAAAGGTCATAATACAACTTTATAACCAGGAATAACATAATTTATTACATCTTACATAGCTCATTTGGCTATTACATTACATTGCAGCAGAATATCTATAAGAATGGGGTCCTTCATCTTCAAAGTGCCACGAGCGTACATGTTGGTTGTAGACTTGTAATCCTAATCAATCAACTTCACTAAAATCAAACAAACCTGCAACATAACAAGTTACAGCCACAAGGGTCAATACATTTGAATTGTATTGGCAAGTGATACTATGGTAGTATAGTGGAGTCTATCATCTATATGCATTTGTCTAAGTGGAGTTGAGGCTTGCATTGCTCAAAATAGCCTTTTTCCTTAACATTTGAAAACACTAAGTTTTTGCTTGACAAAAATCCTTCCCAAGGCATATCCAAATCAAAGATTGAAGATCCTTTAACCCTTGTTCAACCACAAGTTTTTAACTTAGAAATTTGGATGATGAGATTCTTGATAGCTTCCATGTCTTGATGCTCAAATTGTCCTTTTCCAGGTACATGGCTAAGTACTTATATTTTACACTCTGTAGAGGTGGTGCACTTTCCCCACAAGACTTGGTTTCACCAAGACAAGATCTTTCAGAAGCCTTCCCTTAGACCAAAATGGACGCGTTCCAACCTATCAAACCCTACCACCAACTGTCCATATGGCTAAGTTCTTGCAACCTATATGATCCAGGCAGAGCCCATAATGCCAAGTGGTTGCACTTGAAGCTTCTCAACATTTGACATCTCAAATCTCTTTGTTCCTGGGTGGCAATCCACAAGTGTGATACACAAGGTAAACCATATCCATGGGCCTTGTGTAACCACTCAACCAAAAACCACCAAGCAAGTCCCTTTCCACCCAGGTGATTCATTAACTTAGTTGTTTTATTAAACAAAAACACAAGTCCTCGGACTTAGAAATTTTTCCATAGTATGAATGTATATATTCCACCCTTGTTTTCTATTATCTAAGCTAAGCATGATAGTAGTAGGAATCTTAACTTAGGAAATTCCACTAAGGTTTTCATCTACTAGGTTTTCCCATAGCATGGTTTATACTTAGCAAAATTCCATGCAAGTCCTATACTTAGAAATATCACTAATGCATAGTGAAAATAATGGGACAAAGTATGAAGCATCACTTTCCTTTTTGGTAGAGGGTATAAGTTTACTCCTTGATCTTTTTCAATGTTCACACACTTCAAGTCACTACAATTCAATCAAGCAAACAATATTTAAATCTACCATTCAAGCATTTCATCACATAAAATAATAAAACAAAAAAACACATGCAAGCATGCAAAAGGGTTGTTTTATTTGTAAAAGTGGTTTCTAATGGGTCATAAATATTTGGATACACCTAATGGTCATTTTATAAAGTGGCAAAGTCATTTGCAAAAGATTTCACTTTAATAAACCATTTTCAAAACAAGGTATCATTTTATGTGGTGTAGAAATGTTTTTACTAAGGAATTAATCTATAGGATTCACAAAATATGTTTTCAAACCATAAAACTTTGTGTTTAGGGTCAGAGAGTTTAAAACAAAACATTTCCCAAAGGTTTTCCTTCAAAACCATTTTTAATAAATAAACTATATTTTTATTTGACTAGAATTGGTTTTAAATCAAAGAATCATTCTTTTCCTTCACCAAATATATTTTTGAAACCACAAAGTGTTTCCTAGGGTCAGTAGGTTCAAAACACACCATTTGCAAAAGATTTTATCCCCAAAATCATTTTTGAATAATTTTTAAACCTAAACAAGCATACATAAGTTTCTGCAAAACAAACATTTTAACTGAAACTTTTTACTAAACAAATGTCATGGCTGGCGAGGGCTTGTTCCACTGATTCCATTGATATAAAGTTTGCAAAATTTGGACGTGTGGAACAACAGTTATGGAATTTACAAAATGGACATCTAATAGAAAGTTTTCTGGCTTTTAAATCAAACAGAGGCCATGTGGAATGTTTTGATTGGCCGAAAGCGTTTCGCGAGGATTGAGCTCTATGGAGCATCGGATTAAAACAGATCGAGCGGCACAGGACGCTCCATACCGATTCGCTAAATGAAACTATCGTAGCGCTCGGATCAAGATCAGACGGCTCACAGCTTCCTGCCAAGAACTAGCGGGCAAATGACGCTGCGGCGTGAGCGGCTAGGTGGTGTTGCCGGTGATGCAGGAAACGGGAGAGGGAAAGGGGATTCTCACCGTGTTCGCAACGTCGTGGGGAAGCTCAAGGTGGTTGTCGTTGCTGAAGGGGCGCACAGAGCTGCTGTCAATCGCTCACCGGAGTTCCTGCTTCCGTCGGGCACGCTCGGCAGTTGTCGAGGACGAGGCTAAAAGGCACAGGAGAGCGAGATAAGGGGTCCGTTAGACGCGCGAGGGAGAGTAGAACCTGCGTGTGTCAATGAGAGGGAAAGGGGCGGACGGAGGCTACTTGGGGCACTTGCCGGAGTTGAAACAGACGGTGGCAGCGCTTGGAGTCGTCGTTGTCGAGGCTCAGAGGCACGCACGAGCGAGCTGGCGATGCGGAAAGGTCCGCCAGGTTATGGGGATCACGGCTGGGTGCTTGAGGAGGCGAGGGGCGGCAGGGTACGGCCGGAATCGAGGGGGAAGCTCGTCGGAGCAGGGCGGGGTCTAGGCGCTAATTGGAGCGGCCTGGGGGCGTGTAGGTTCAGGAGACAGAGGGGAAATGGAGAGGAGAGGGAGACGTTTAAGGGAGCGTGGTCTCTGGGAGGAATCAAAGCCTCCATCAACGCGTAATCAACGTCGGAGTAACTCGCTACAACGGCAGGGCGACGGGGTCGCGCTTGAAGACGATGAACAGGAGGGTGGGGCATGCTTGCCAGTGAGGAAGAGAGATAGGGAGAGGGGGTCCACGAGTCAGTGACTAAGAGGGTTTCTTTCACGGTGCGAAGCGTTTTCTCGCGGGGAGAGAGAGAGAGAGTGGCTAACTAGGCCTAGTGGGCTTGCTGGGTTGGGTTGGTTTGATTCTTTTTTTGTTCTGATTCTGTTTTCTTTTTCCAATTCAATTTTCTGTTTTGAAATTCAAATCACAATTCAAACAACCAAATCAAATAAACTTCCACTAAACTTTATATTGAGTTTAGCTCTGTTTAACAACACAAAACAAAGTCCAAAACAAAATAATATATTTTTTAATCTTTTTAGGATCCATTTATTAATTAAATAAAATGGACCTTAGTTATTAAATCAAATGGGTTTTGATTTATTCAAAATCTCCATTTGAAATATAAATAATAACAAAACCACTTCAGTAGGTTTTATTTGAGAATATAAAATACTTGGAAAACTTATTTAAAATAAATTAATAAGTTTTAGTGTTTTATTAAAATGGAAAAGCCTTTATTTTGAACAAAATTGGGCATTAATAAATCCCCATTATTTTATTTAAATAAATCTTTACTATTTTTGTCAAATAGAAATATTTTATTTCAAAGGCTTTGGCCAAGATCTAATTTGCTCTATAAAATAATCTTTATTTATAATTTCTATCCTTTTCTTTTGAAATCCAATCTTTTTATTAAAAAGCTCCAAAAATAGTAATTTCATAAATTTAATATTTCCTTTAATAATTGTTTATCTTTTCAAATCCCTTTAGGATTTGTTTGATCAAATAGGTTTGAAGGTTTCCAATTGGAATCAAAAAGTTTCTTCTCACCCTGAAAATCAACAAAGTTTTATTTTATTCATTTATTTTTCACATAACAAGATTTGGAAAATCTTGGGACGTGACATTCATTCTCAGACTTCCATTAGTTGGCACAACAAAATGCTTGCCATCATAAAAGGGTCTAGAGAATCGACAGAGAGCCATAACAACTCTACTTTAAATGTTCTCCTTGATGTTCAAGAAATCAAACATCGAGTGAGAGGTCGGACTTCAGATAAAAAGGAAACCATGAGTACAACTCCTATAATCAAATTATAGAGAAGCCTCATGAAGAGTGGTTACTATTGATAAAATCAAGAGAATATAAAAAAGGTCTTTCCGGCTAAATGTGTCAACCATTACATCAATCTTGCCATATTACAAAGAAACCTATGTCAAAACCTCGAATAACACCAACCATCATTGCTGCTTGAGATTCAGCTTTGGTTAGGTGGAATGATACTTCAGACTCAGCATGTCCGAATAGAAAGTTTGCAACATTTACCGCAAAGGTAAAGTCACTAGATTCTCAAGATAGGGACTATGGTGTCAAGCACCAAAAGACCGAGCTAGATTGCTATACCCATGTACTAGCAACTTGTCGAAAGACAACTGCACACACATAAAGTACTAAAAATAAAACACACATTTATCCTTAGGAACAGAGAGATAACTCTACTAATCCATTTACGACATCTTTCATCAATTGCACATGAACCAGAGAAGGTTACTTCTATCATCCAGAACACATACTATGAGATGACTCGAAGACGGTTCTCGGAAGTTTCCAACATTAATGCCAATTGTTCCATATGAATCTTGAACGAGGCAAACGTATTGGTCAGACCAAAGAAAATGAAGATGTACTCAAGTGAAACATCACAAGTAGAACACCATCAAGATAGTCCTTGGAACTGAGTTTGATTTGACAATAGACCAAATCAAATCAAAGGTCAGGGGAGATAATATATCCACACAAAGAAAATACTATATTTCTTCAGCACGAACAGAACTAGACATCCCTTAAAGAAGGAACAGAGTCGAATATAAATTTTGTCTTACAACTCTCCAAGTTGTGGTTGAAGCTCAACCAGCTAGTTCAGGGGTATCCAGTATGGATCCTTGGATAAAAGAGCAGTTCAGAGAACTTGATTTCTGAAGAACCTGAAAAAACGTTCATGTGGAAACATGGCGATACTTCTAAAAAGACATCTAGAATATCACGAACCACCGTTAAGTCACTTAGTTCGAGAGGTAACTTTCTTTGTAAGGGAAGAAGACATAGTCTCAAAGCTTCGGCAATAGCCTAACTCTTTGACCGAAGAGAGTGCACCAGAATAATGGACTTGGTGGAACAATCAAACTTCACTTAGTGATAGGGTTAACCAATCACGCTAAGAATGACACAAATGTCCTTAGAGTTCAAAACAATATTAATTGCTAAGAATCTCAGATGACCACATTATTATGCACACGCATCACTCACGAGCGCGAAATCTCGAGGAAGGTTGGGTAAATATGTGTAAGATCATCACTTCATTAAGGGTCATGAAATTCAGCACGACCTCTTAGTATAAAAGAGTGTGATACTTTAAGGTAGAAACAGATAGAAGCTAATCAATGCATCTTGATCTACGGATTACAACACTTTGACCTGATCCTAGATATGACGAGGTAATGGATTTTGTTTCTCCTGACATCCCGAACTATTTTTTCATGACGGACCACAAGAGTATATTGCATCGGAAAACACTGATGCACATTTACTACTTGGCTACCAACTGGTAGACAAAGGTCAGAGAACAACAAAGGGAAATGAACATACTTAGGATAGAATCCCGAGATGTGGATGCATAAGTCAACAATATTCCAAAAACCAATGCAAAGAAGTGGTAAGGTGTGGCAGAGTCACGAATATAGATGTGAGACTCTCGAGAAGTACTCTTGTCGTGACCTATTTGGTGAAGGGAATATGCCCGAGAGGCAATAATAAAGTGGTTATTATCGTATTCCTTGTTTATGATAAATGTTTATTTTACATGCTATAATTGTATTACTACGGAAACGTTAATACATGTGTGTTTAATAAACAAAAGGAAGTTCCTAGTTATGCCTCTCTTATAAACTAGCTCGTTGATTAACAAAATGATCAAGGTTTCCTGATCATGGACATTGGATGTTGTTAATAACGGGGTCACAACATTAGTGTAATGGTGTGATGAACATTCATACGAAGTATAGCATTACGATCAAATTCTTGAGTTTATATTGCTATAAACAACTTACAAAGTGATCCTAATCCTTAGACTATGAGATCATGTCAATCACTAACACCGGAAGAGTTTCTTGATAACATCAAACGTCACACCGTAACAGGGTGATTATAAAGATGGGTTCAGAACTACTAAAGTGTTATGTTGAGGCCCATGGATCGAGAGTGGAATTTGTTTATCCCGATGACGGATAGATATGCTCTGGGCCCTCCCGGTGATATCACATTGATTAGCTTGCAAGCAAGTGATTTGATCACTAGAATGTTATATCACGGGAACGAGAAAAGAGTACATGTCAGTAACGAGATCAAACTAGGTATGAGGATACCGATGATCGAATCTCGGACATGTAATATATCGCGAAACAAAGGGATGAAGATACTAGCGTAAAAGGTTCCGACGATCACAAGAAAGTCATCATTGAATGTGTGGGAGTCAGTATGGGTCTCCAGATCCCGCTTCTGATTATTGATCCGAGAGTGGTCTCGATCATGTCCGCATTATTCGCGAACCGTAGGGTGACACACTTAAGAGACACCGGCATCCAATTGGAGCAAAAGTTTCATGCCGAAAAGAATAACAAGCGCAGGAATTTATTTCACTAGATACCGAAACGGTTTTCGTGAAATTGCGTAAAGTGTTTCTTCATGTGAAATGAAATACTAGCAAGGGGTTATATGTGAATGTTTGTCATTAAAGTAATTGACAAAATTTTGAATAAATAAAAGGAGTTTTATTTAATGAGAGATTGCATTAAATTTGGTGGAAATTTAATGGGAATTTGAGTGGGTTTTTGAGTGGAGGGAATTGAAAGGCATTTGAGTGAGTGGAGTGTCCACCCACATGAATGTGGAAGAGGTGGGGCAGCCCCATGGCTGGGCGCATGGCCCCTTGGGTGCCCCCTCCCTATAAAAGGAGCCCTCCTCTCTCTCTCTCTCACTCACACCTCCTCGTGAAGGATCTCTCTCTAGAATTTATCCCCATGGTCTCGACTAGGAGATACATGTTCCCGTGGATTTTCGCAAGAAAGAGTTGTGCTTCCGCTGCATCGCTGGAGCGAGGAGGCGGAGGTTGCTCGGCGCCTCGAGCGTGTGCGAGCACGGATGCAGCTGCTTTGCGCGCTTAGGACTTCCTCTCGATCTTGAGATCGGCAAGAGATCGCTACCTCAACCACGAGTTTGGACTCGTTAAGCTTTGTCGGTCTTCAAGGGTATGTTCTCTACGGATATACATCCACCGTTGTTTGTATCTAGTAGATAGATCTTGGTACATAGTTGTTCCCATCGTAGGAAAATTTTGTTTTCTATGTCATAACCCTACAAAGGGTATCGAGCCGGATCTATGCGTAGATACTTTGCAGGTAGTACACATATGAGTATGTGGGGCGACGATGATCATTTTATTGCTTCTTAGTTGTACTTTGGATATTGGTGTCATAGTGGGATGAAGCGGCCCGGACAAACTTTACATGTCCTCGCACATGAGACCTGTTCCATGCTTGACATGCAACTAGTTTTGCATAAGTGGCTAGCGGTGTCGCCTCTCCTACTATAGTCAATATCTAATTTGCAACGAGTTTTCAACAATTTGGTTATCCTCGTTGTGGTTCATGTTCGTAGGTAAGAACGGTTCTATCTTCGAAAGCCCTAAGCCACGTAAAACTTGCAATGGATAAATTAGAGGCGTCTAGTTTAGATTGTCACTGGGCTAGTGTTATGAGATGGGGATGTTGTAAGTAGAAGTATGAGATGATACTCTTACAACACATAGCGTGTAAGTTCCATAGACCTTGGTCTTACACATAAACGTATGATAGAGATCATACCACGGTGCACATGATGGAGATCATATGCGGGAACCATATCATTTCACTAATAAACATGTGATGTTTTGATTGCATCTTATATTGCTTGTTTGGCGTTTTATTAGCATAATAAGATGATCCCTCATTTAGATATCAAGATAAGAATGTGTTCTTCCTTAAGTATGCACCGACAATGTTTCGTCAAGACATCACGTGATGATCGGGTGTACTTGAATCCATGAGCATATCTCGGGTGTAAGACAGTTACACACGCGAATACTAAGGTTCTTACTTGACGAGCCTAGCATGTACAGACATGGCCTCGGAACACGGACCGAAAGGTTAAGCATGAGTCATATGTTTTGATATGATGACCATATGGATGCTCGCCTTTGAAGCTACGCCGACTCACGTGATGATCGGACTTGGTGTAGTGGATTTGGTTCATGTAATCACCAAAAAGACACGAGGGATGTCGTTTTTTAGTGGGAGTTCATTTCTAATTTGGATTAGTAGAACTCAATTTATCATAAATGATATCAAAGTGAATTTGCATAATTTGTTGTAGTCATTGGCATTCGTTCACCACCTTATGCATAGTTGTAATTGAGATAATAGAACTATAGAATTCTGGATATATACTTTACGAACTGGTATCGTATTGTGTTGAGTGTCAATCCAAATTTTAAAGTCCTATTGCAAACTTTCAGCAAACTCTATTAACTCCGTGAAATTTAATAGTTGGTATTAAATCAAGAATAACAATTCCAGTGTTAGTATCTTAAGTATCATGTTTGCCTCCATGATTCTTGATTGGTTTGATATCAAGTTTATCTAGGAGCTGAAAGAATTGTTTCAGAAACCATCATGTGTGGCAGATATAACGATATCTGAAACAATGTTTTGGTTGCAATATGATAGAGTATAATATATGTTCTCATATTGGATGAGAATTTACGAAGGTTGGAGATGCTAGACATCCTAATCATCCAAAAGGGTTTTGGAAAGTAATGTTATACTCACGATTCTCCTTTATAAGCTAAAGTAGCTTGATCATGAAAGTCGTCATGATAAGGATGAATAGAAGATGTATGTAAAGTGTTTACTACACTAAAAGATTACTAAAGAATGGATTTTGAAAGAATACCGATCATTTTGATGATGGTGATCTACTTCAAAGTGCAAGTACAAAGGTATTATTATTTGAATATACACGCTTTGTACTATGTGTCATGTATATGGTGCCACTTTTGATGTTGATATATTCTTTTAAAAGGAAAAGGAAATGCTGAAAGAGAATCTATAAAATATATTTGGCAGAAAAGAAAAGATTGGTAATATCCAATTTAGGTATATATATGATATACATGTTATGGTTGTATTCTTTGCTTGTTAAACAATGTGGTTCTTGGGTATTGGATACCGAATTGGTTGTTATGAAATGTCATACAGAACGACGCAATTCATGAACTACAATGGCCTAAGTAACTAGCAAGAGAATATGTGATGATGTTCATCGAAAACAAACAAACCGTTGTTTGTATTTCTCGTTGATATCAAAGCTTGACTTCAAGATTTGTTTTAATAATTGTTATTTAAATCAGGTATTATGAGAACAAAGGTTGTTCAAATAATTACCGTATTCCATATAAGATGGATGATTTACAAATCTAGTTGGAGAAATCACATCCATAAAACCTAATGCTAAAATGTCGCAAGACAAATGATTGAAAGATCACTTACAGTGACATCATTTAAATTATATTGGAAAGAAAACATGAAGAATCTCCATATTCGTGGATTTTTGGAGTCTTTGATTTGATCAAGTGACGCTTGTGAGACTTTCCTCGAGATAATTAAAACTTCGTTCAAAGGCCAAGAAGAACAATCGACTAAAATATTGGAATTTATACATGCGATGTATGTAGTCCATTATGTAGTAAATGGCGATGGTTTTAACTTCATATGCTTTCTCCGAAATTTGAGTGAATATTCACTTAATGAGAAAGAAGTGTGAAATATTTGAAAACGTTCAAAGACTTTTAAGATGAAGTGAAAATCATTGTGACAAGAAAATAAATGAATTATGATTTATCATAAAGGTATTTATTTGAGTTACAAGTTTAGCAAAACACCTAGATTTACATCTCCCGAAACACCATAGGAGTATGGAGTGTTTGAGATTTGTAATGAAACCTTGTTTGACATGGTTGGATCAAAGGTGTTATTTATAAAACTGCCATTATGTTTTAAAAGATTAAAGCTTTAGAGGCTTCCGCTTTTACACTGAAAAGAGCTCCATCTTGATTCGTTGAAATGACACCATATGAGTTATGTTTTGGGGTAAAACCCAAGTTGTCATTTCTTAAATTTTGGTATGCTAAACATAAGTAAGATGTTTACAACCAAAGTCGGATGAGCATGTCTTTGTAGGTTATTTTGAATAACAATTGGTTATTCCTCCATAACACCGAGGACAAAGGGGTTTGTCGCTTGAAATATGAAGTTTCTTGAAGAAGGAATTTTTCATAAATGTTAAGTGGGAGGACAGTAGAACTTTGATAAGGTTAACGAACCTTAGCTAAATGTGCTGAGTTGCGCAGCGCCGAAAATGGTTCTGGAGGCTGCCATAATGCTCATAGCTTATGTTCCTCAAAGGTTGTGGTCACGGAAATCTAAGTTCTTATTGAACCAAGTAGGTCGGTTAAACAATCAAATGCTAAGATTTGAGAGTAAATCATTATTATTTGACAATTATGAACCGAATACATACAAAGAAGCGATGATGGGCCCTGACTCTGTCAAATGCTTAAAGCCATAAAATCCGTGATAGTTCCATACACGAGAAATCAAGTTTTGAACTTCGAAGACCCTGCGGAAAGGTGTAAAAACCTATCGGTCGTATTTGGATCTATAAAGAAACAGACATGGATGTTTCACATCTATGAAATAATCGACATGTCGGTAAAGTATTTTACGACAATGTTCAAGGAGTTGACTATGACAAGATTTGATCTTTCATAGCGATATTTAGTCTAGACGGATTAAAGTAGTAACCACTACATATAATTTGTTATATGGTAGATGAATAAACAAAAGAAAGTTCTTTTAATAGAATGGTTACCTCGGACGTGTACATGACACGATCCAAAGGGTTTTGTTAATTCAAAGGATGCTAAAAGGGCATGCAAACTTCAATGGTTGAAGTAACCATCGCGGAGTTGGAATCTTCACCGTGATGAAAAATGAGTTTTCATCAGGAGACAATGAAGATGCTTGCATTTGCAAGAAATTAAGTGGGAGCGCTAAGACATATTTCTAAAACATTATGTGGAGGACATCTTGTTGATTAGAAATGATGTATCTTTTATTGACAAAGGTTAAGAATTTCATTTCGATGAAAGACTTAGGCAAAACCCGAATATTTAGCATGAATGTCTATAGTGGATAGACTGTGACGCTAATATGGTTGTGCCAAACGTACATATATGAGATATTGAAGGAGTTCAATATAGAAACGACAAGAAACGGTTCTTGTCGGATGGAAAGGAATTGAATCAAGATTCAAGTGTATCGACACTTGATAAGTGAAACAAGATTCAAGTGAAACAAGATTCAAGTGATTTGACACTTGATGAGTAAAATCACAAGAATGATTTGATCAATCATACCATGATATGTACACATCCAGATATGTCCTATGCTCTAAGTGTTATGAGCATATACCAGAATGAATCATAAAATGATCATTGGACAATAGTAAGGAAATTCTTATGATCTTTTGGAAAGAACTAAAAATATATTTGTGTAGAGGTGACAAACAATTACAAATAGTTCATTGTAAAGCGTTACATTGATACTAGTTTTGTCACAAGATACAAATTAAGTTTATCTCAATTTAAACTATGGGTGGCACAATGTAATGGAAAGAAGATTCCATGATGGATTTGGAAGAGTTCCAAAGTTAAGACATTGTGACGAATACTACAACAAAAGGCTAAGTATATGACTGCTATAGTAACGGCAAAGGAGGAAATTTGTGTCAAGTAGTTTGTTATCAAACTAAGGTGTGGTTCGCAGCGGGCTAACACTAAAGATATATTGTGTGACAATAGTATCAACGTGTTTTAACCCCAAGGAACTAAAGGTATCACCGAAAGACCAAATTTATACAATGCCATCTCATTAGAGAATGAGTGATGCGTGAAGACGCAAAGACATGCAAATACACAAGGACCTGAAGCATCAGATCCGTATATTATGTTAACCACTTACAGTTGCGTTTATGGAACACCAGAAAACCATAAGTGTTCAATACGCAAAGTTTTCAAACTAGATTATTGTCTCTAGTGCAAGTGGGAGACTGAAGGGAATATGCCCGAGAGGCAATAATAAAGTGGTTATTATCGTATTCCTTGTTTATGATAAATATTTATTTTACATGCTATAATTGTATTAATACGGAAACGTTAATACATGTGTGTTTAATAAACAAAAGGAAGTTCCTAGTTATGCCTCTCTTATAAACTAGCTCGTTGATTAACAAAATGATCAAGGTTTCCTGGTCATGGACATTGGATGTTGTTAATAACAGGGTCACAACATTAGTGTAATGGTGTGATGAACATTCATCCGAAGTATAGCATTACGATCAAAGTCATTGAGTTTATATTGCTATAAAAAACTTACGAAGTGATCCTAATCCTTAGACTATGAGATCATGTCAATCACTAACACCGGAAGAGTTTCTTGATAATATCAAACGTCACACCGTAACTGGGTGATTATAAAGATGGGTTCAAAACTACTAAAGTGTTATGTTGAGGCCCATGGATCGAGAGTGGAATTTGTTCGTCCCGATGACGGATAGATATGCTCTGGGCCCTCTCGGTGATATCACATTGATTAGCTTGCAAGCAAGTGATTTGATCACTAGAATGTTATATCACGGGAACGAGAAAAGAGTACATGTCGATGTAGATCAAACTAGGTATGGAGATAGCGATGATCGAATCTCGGACATGTAATATATCATGAAACAAATGGATTAAGATACTAGCGTAAAAGGTTACGATCACAAGAAAGTCATCGTTGAATGTGTGGGAGTCGATGGGTCTCCGGATCCCGATTCGATTATTGATCCGAGAGGGTCTCGATCATGTCCGCATTATTCATGAACCGTAGGGTGACACACTTAAGAGACACCGGCATCCAATTGGAGCAAAAGTTTCATGCGAAAAGAATAACAAGCGCGAATTTATTTCACTAGATACAAACGGGTTTTGGTGAAATTGCAGAAAGTGTTTCGCATGTGAAATGAAATACTAGCAAGGGGTTATATGTGAATGTTTATCATTAAAGTAATTGACAAAATTCTGAATAAATAAAAGAGTTTTATTTAATGAGAGATTGCATTAAATTTGGTGGAAATTTAATGGGAATTTGAGGGTTTTTGAGTGGAGGGAATTGAAAGGCATTTGAGTGAGTGGGTGTCCACCCACATGAATGTGGAAGAGGTGGGGCAGCCCCATGGCTGGGCGCATGGCCCCTTGGGTGCCCCCTCTCCTATAAAAGGCCCCCCTCCTCTCTCTCACTCCACCTCCTCGTGAAGGATCTCTCTCCCCTCTAGAATTTATCCCCATGGTCTCGGACTAGTGAGATACATGTTCCCGGTGGCTTTTCGGCAAGAAAGAGTTGTGCTTCATTGCATCCCTGGGCGAGGCGGAGGTTGCTCGGTGCCTCGAACGTGTGTGCGAGCACGGATGCGCTGCTGTTTTCCGGCGCTAGGACTTCCTCTCGATCTTGAGATCGGCAAGAGATCGTCTACATCAACCACGAGTTTGGACTCGTTAAGCTTTGTCGGTCTTCAAGGGTATGTTCTCTATGTATATACATCCGCCCGTTGTTTGTATCTAGTAGATAGATCTTGGTACATAGTTGTTCCCATCGTAGGAAATTTTTTGTTTTCTATGCTGCGAACCCTACATTTGGTTCCATTGAACAACATCTGCCATAGCAGGTGGTAGGGGAAGTCCTCAGTTGTCACAATTCAATTGCAACCAAGACCACAAGCTTGAAGGCTAGAATTATAGTACTAGCCAGTCCGAGGTAATGTGTGAACATTAGCAACGGGGGACAAAGGAGTGGATCTTGGATTAAAGATCAGCTTGATGTACTGGATTCATAACACCAGAATCCAGCACAATCGGGGATCTTTGGTTCAAGTCCAAGGGTTAAAACCCAAGAAAGGAGTAACTACTATTTGAGTGACTTAGAGTACACTACAAGGTAATAATCACAAGGTAGCTTCTGAGAGAAGAAACGACTTCTGAAGTACCAAAACAAATAAAAAGGAGGCACACAAGGGGAAAGGAAACCTCGAAGCCTAAAATAGAATACCGTGGATCATTATGTTGTAGTATCCATAAAATAGAGAGATCATAATGGAAAGGAATCTCTCATGTGAACAGGAGCAAAGGGGAACAAGGAATTCACAACACACACAACTCTAGAGAAGTCAATACTAGGGCAACTGCTTAAAAACGACATGCCAAGAAGGAACCTATGTTTTGAAAGACTAGAAGAGATATCAAAACTTTTCCAAAATCCCGCTAGGAAAACGTCTATAGGTAATCAAGACATCAAGTGGCTCACATGGTTGAAGTGCCCCACGACTAAAACAGGCGTGGCTCCCGATCAGGCAGTGCCCTACTAGTAACTAGAACAACCGTGGCGCACATGACTATAGTGCGCCACAGATGTGTGTGGGCGAGGGCCACGCTCAGACGCCAAACATCATGGCGCACAGTCATGTGTGCCACGGATGTTAGTGTCAACCGTGGCACACATGGGTGGTGCGCTACGCCTAAGCGCATGCCCCCCTCGCTGAAGCGACCACAAACCACATGGCGCACTTTCGGCCTAGTGCGCCATGAGTAGGAACATCTGTGGCGCATGGCATAGTGCCACGATTGTTTTACTCACGTGGCGCACTAGGTCCGTGTCGCCACAGATGTGTCGATTTTTTAGGACAGCACTTTATGTGCACATGTGTGACCACATCCACCACCCCACACTTCACTTTCCCCTTCTTCTTCCTCCTTAGATCTAGTCGGGATCTTCTCCTTCCCACCTCAATTTCTCCACCGATTCACCATTTTTAGTATGTAAAACTTGCTTTGGATGTTACATAAGTAATAGAGGAGGTCTCCGGTCTCTCATCTCCTTCTCCGGTCGACGCGCCCACCTCTCCTTTCCATCTTTCTCGCGATCGGTCTCTCATCTCGGTAAGTTGTCCATGTAAGGATGTGTTCATGTGTATATGGATGATGTGCTCATATGTATGTAGATGATCGATGCTCATGATGTGTGTATGTGGAGAGGATGGTCATATGTGTGTGTATATGGAGAGTATCGATGATGCTCATGCATATGTGTATGGAGAGGATAATGATATGTTCATGTGTGTATGGATCGGTCTCTCTCTCTCTTGTGTTTGTATGTGAACAAGTTGCCATTTGTTTTGCCAAAATGTTGATTCATTTCCATTTTGGCAAGATTTTGGCATTTCGCAAAGGTCCTAATTTTAGGATAGGTCATGCCGAAATTTTCTATCGGCCATTGCATCCATGCATTCATTATGTGGTTCTAATAGACTTCAAAATTGTACCGTGTACACCGTGCATGAAAAAATGGTCCGCATAATGAACGAAGGCATTGTGGCTAGATTTTTGAAATATGTGATGGCCGACATGATACGAAATAACAAGACAGATATAAGATGTCCGTGCAGAAGATGCAAACTCAACTGGGTGATCGACCCAGATTCCGGGAATCTACAGGCGCACCTGCTCCGCCATGGTTTCATGGATGGATACACTCGTTGGATAAGCGATGACGTAGATGATGGAGACGGTGAAGGTGGCCAACATGACGATGATCATCATCACGGCGAGAACGGGCGAGATGATGAAGAGTCTCCTGGAGATGGTGAAGGTGCGGAAGCATACCAGGATGATGATGATCTAGATGTTGGAGGAGCGGACGACGATGGAACAACGTGAGGCTGGGTGCAGGACCCTTATGTGCAAGAGCTGCTTCTCAAGCAGACGAGTAACGCCAGGGCTGCCGCTAGAGAGAAAGCCAAGCTTGCGCAACTTGAGAAAGACGCGGTTACTCCATTGTATGAAGGATGCAGGCCCGATGATACCCGGTTGAATGTAACGCTCAAGGCTATGGAGATGAAGGCAAAACACAAATTGAGCGACACAAGCTTCGACGATATGATGGCATTCTGGGACGATCATCTCCCGGAGGGGAACACATGTCCAACTAGTATCGAGGATGCCAAGAAAATCGTTTGTCCTCTCGATCTACCGCATGTTAGATATCACGTATGCATCAACGATTGCATCATTTATCGGGCGAGGGGCGGAGAAAACCACATGTCCGGTGTGCGGCGTGAGTCGATACAAGAAAGGGAAGAAAGCACCTCGAAAAGTGGTATGGTACTTTCCTATCACTCCTCGTCTTGCGCTATTTCGGACCCTAAGGCGAAGCTCATGCGATGGCATGCGGAAAGGAAGAAGCCGGAGATGATGATGACCCGAAAAGGATGAGGCGTCGACGCACCCTTCGGATGCTAGCTGGAAAGTATTGGACCTCAATTCCCATAATTTGGTGGAGATTCGAGGAACATCGAACTTAGTGCGAGCACCGATGGACTCAATCCGTTCGGTAGCGAGCGTACGCACGACACTTGGACCATGTTTTTATGGATGTACAACCTCCCTCCATGGTTGTGCATGAAGAAGAAGTACATACAAATGAGTATGCTAACTCAAGGGCCGAAACAACCTGGTACCGACATCAATCTGTATCTCGGGCTGTTGAAAGAGGAGCTAGCCACGTTATGGGAATCTGGAGCCAATACTTGCGACGCTGTCGCACAAGATTATTTCACTATGAGAGACGCGTTGTTCACTACGGTGCAAGACTATCCAGGTTGCGGGTATATCTTAGGGCAGGTTATTCAAGGATTCTTCGCATGCGTTAGGTGCATGGATAACACAAGCTATCTCCAACTAGAGAAAGATCCAGGGTCATCGAAAACCGTGTTCATGGCGCACCGGAGGTGGCTCGGCAAGAATGATCCATGGAGAAAACGTGGAGACCTATTCGATGGCAAATCAGAGACCCGAGGAATCCCAGAGCGTAGGAGCAGCGAAGAAGTGGAAGAGTTGCTGAAAAAGCGGAAAGATTGTCCTAAGCACGGAAAGAAGCGAAAGAGGCAGCAACAAGACAAGCGGCGATGAAGGTATGGAAAATAAGGTCATTTCTAGGAGTTTCCATCTTGGAAGTTTCTCCGCGCCTCATAGCCTCGACATCATGCATATCACGAAAAGCGTGTGCGAGAGTCGTCGCCACCATAATCAACATGCGGATAGACGAAGATTGTCGAAAGCAAGGCGACTGATATGCTTGGGTATCCGGAAGGAGCTTCACGGAGGGCCTACTCGATGATCGGGAAGATGGCGATGATCATGAGTCGAGGCGACACAAGGTCGTCGGAAGGGTAAAAAGTTCAAGAAGAGCGAATATTGCCCTCCTTCTTGCTTCACTCTAAGCGAGGATGAGATCAAACAGTTTTCAAGTGCCTTCTAGGAGTCAAATTTCCTTACGACTACCTTGAGCAAGATAGCGGATACCTAGGCGAGGCGAGAGGTTCGATGGCATGAAGTCTCATGGCATGCCATGCTAATGACGCAGGTACTTCCGGTCGCACTAAGAGGGATAATGGACGAGCACGTCCGTGAAACGTTATTTGGCCTATGCAAGTTTTTCGACGTCATCTCTAGGAAGTCGATTGGCGTGAATCAGCTCGGAAGGCTACAGGAGGAGATCGTGGTGATACTATGTGAGCTTGAGGTCTACTTCCCACCTGCATTCTTCGACATTATGGTGCATCTGCTGGTCCATGTCGTGGAGGACATCATACAACTCGGGCCGATGTTCCTCCGCAACATGATGGCGTTCGAAAGGATGAACAGACACATCAAAGGATATGTTCGCAACAGGTCCCGTCCAGATGGAAGGATAGCCAAGGGCTTTCTGGCCGAAGAGTGCATCTCTTTCTGCACGAATTATCTAGACATCGAGAACCCTGTCGGTCTTCCCGTCAAAAGGCACCTTGGCAAGCTCGATGGATCTGGTCACCGAGGGTAAATGCATCTTGCATGCGGACTTGATTTTCGAGCAGACTTTGATCGAGCAAACCTCGCCGTGCTACAGATTTAGAACTGGTCGATCCTTGGGTGATAGCACAAAAGGTTAATCGAGAAGAATGCGGTGGCCGGGGCATCAGAGGACGAGGGAGAAATAATCAAAGAGCACCTCAGATTTCACGTTGGTTTAGGCGGGCGCTCCTTGATAATCCCGCGATCGCATTCTTGACCTGAAAAGATCATATTCACCTTGTCGCGAGGACCGATGCAAAACCTGGTGACCTATCGGTATGATATCAACGGCTACATATTCTACGGAGGAAAAGGACAACAAGTGTGATTATCGAACTCGGGCGTAGCGGAATTCTACACCGATGACAACGTGAAGGAAAGATTCTACGGAAGAATCGACGAGATCTGGGAGCTCGACTACTATGGAGAAAAGGTGCCGATGTTCCGTGTCAAATGGTCAAAGAGCGTCGAAAGAGAAGACCGGTATTTCACAACCATGGTTATACCCGAAGCAGCCAAATCCAAGGCCGGTGCAAGCGTGGCGAAAAATGAACCGTGGGTCGCTACCAAAGTGGACCAATGTTTTTCATTACCGACCCGACAAAGCCTAGCCGTGTTGTCGTGAGGAGAAAATAAACATCATCGGAATGGATGGAGTCGCCAACGAGCAAGACTTCACCCGAGCGACGATCCAAAGATTGAAGATGATGGCGACTACGATGCAAACATACATCACAAGAAGAAAAGGACAACCCTACCCAAAAAGGTAGCCCGTTCAAAGAAGAAACATTAAAGTAGGGCTAAATTATTCAACCGCGACAAAGAAGGGAAAAAAGATTGTAAAACGCTAGCTCAAAAAATATTGTAAAACGCGTGGTCGAAGAAGATTGTAATATTCATGGACAAATTATTATGAAATTTAGTTATACTTTGAATCATATTTGTAACACTTTTATGACTTATATCACCACTTTTGGGCATTTTTAGAATATTTAAAAGTATTTTAAAAACAAAACAAAACTTGTATGGCATATATCACCACTTTTGGGCATTTTTGGAACATTTAAAAGTATTTTTAAAATAAAAATAAAAAAGTGGAGCACCAGGATTCGAACCTAGGTGCTCATAGTTTAGAATAGAGCTAGGCGTAACCGGTGGGATAAGGTTTGCTAGTGTTATCTAGTGGGTGGCCCTCTTATCGACTAGTCCTCGCTTGGCGTAGCTGCCTCGCCAAGTGCACTACGGATAACCGTAGCGCACTTGGCCAGGGTAGGCTACGCCTAAGTGCGTAGGACTAGTCAATCGTCGCCCTCGATCCCCATCTCCTCAGACACACAGATCGATCCCCGCCGGCCATCTCCTCAGACACAGATGCGCCGCCGCCTCCATCCCCATCCCCATCGACGCACCGCCGCCATCCCCATCGACGCGCCGCCGCCATCCCCATCCCCATCGACGCGCCGCCACTGCCGCCAGAGGTCAGGAGGAGGAGCAGCGAGCCACGCCGCCGCCGCCAGAGATCAGGAGGAGGAGCAGCGAGCCACGCCACCGCCGGAGGTCAGGAGGAGGAGAAGCGAGCCACGCTAGGAGGAGGAGGAGTTCTCCACGCCAAGAGGAGGAGGAGTTCGCCACGCCAAGAGGAGGAGGAGGCCGCCACACCGCCGGGCACGCACCGCCCGATCCAAGCACTCCACCGCGGCCCCACGCAGACGTAGGTAAGCTGCTGCGATGTCTCCCCCATATTTTGCTTGCTTCCATTACCCCTGCTGCGAAGCCCTAATGCCCTAGGAGAATGGGGGAAGAAAGGTTGCTGATGAATCACTGGTAAACCATCTGGGAGATAATCAGGAGTAGATTTTTTTTTTACTTTCGCACACCAATATAATCGGTGGTGACGGACCGACAATTGGGAGATAAGCGAGTTGCAGTGAGTACAAGGAGAAACCAAGGATAAAAACAGAGAAAAGGAGTGCATGGAGATTTCTAAGTTGTCCAATCGAAGGCTATGTCCGACATCTTTTCTTCTCCTTTTGTTGCGGAGCCCATAGTTGACATAAATCAATGCATTGTTTGGCCACCACTTGTCTTGGAAACGTCGACGCCGTCAAAAACCTTCTGCTCCTGGCTAACCATACACTCCAAGAAGTTGCTATGGCTATTAGATCCCGACTTTTGTTTATTTTCGGATATCTACCTCTAGCCTCACGAAGATGTCCTCAAGCTCCACAATTCCATTCATTTGAATCCCGTAATGACAGAATGTTTTGTTCTCCCACACTCTAGCATAAGTGTATTGGTTCTTTAGCATTGCACCAAAGGACACAAATCATCCACGATTCGTTGCTTGAGAAAAACCGTTCTAACTTTAATTCTTCCCCTGATTAACCATGCAAAGAGCTTCCCTTTTCTTAGGAGGTGCACATTTCCATATTGATTTTGCACTAGCCTGCTGAATGCCACCCCAGTTCATTAGTTTGTACATTTTACTGACCGAGAAGGTGTCCGAGACGTCCATCCCCATCCTTTTGTCGATATCAGCTGAGGAACATGTGTAAGAAATTCATCACGCCTCTTTCTCTTCCTCGCTCTATCTGAAGTAAGATGAACGGAGGTAATCTCCTCGCCATTTTTCCAAAGACCTGCAACGAGATATTTGGTCCATTGGTATGAGAGAACAACGCTAGGAATTGTGTACATAGAGGTACTCTAGTTGTCCATTTATCCTTCAACAAGGAGGTCTTGGCCGCGTCACCTAATCGAGACACAACACAAGTGACTGATCTTTAGTTTTCAATCATTAAAAACTTGCGATCAAGCTCGTTTGTTAATGATTTAGTCCCCAAAATCTTTGCCCTACATATGGGCTGTCATGATCCATCGGACCATGGAGAATCGTTCTGTGAGGATTCATGCACAAATTTTGTGAACAAGCAAGTGGTACGAATCGCAAGTTTTAATATCGAGGCCACCTTCCTCAAAATCTCTCAGACATAACTCCAAGCTACTAAGCAAATAAAGCCATTTGGGAGCTTTTCCTTTCAAAAGAATGCTCGATCAACCTTTCAATTTTATCTATAACCCATGCTAAGAAGGATCTTATGAAGTTTCTGTTCCAAACTAACTCCAATCTACTAAGCAGGCTTATGAAGTTTCTGCTCAAACCTCAAACTGTTGTGAAGCTTTACCTGTAGTTGCACTTTGAATTCTTTGCCAAGTTAGATGTCGAGCTTGTGCTTGCCAAGGTGAACTGAATTGAGCTGTATACTTGTCATTTGCTGTCATTTGTTCAGAACTATTATGTTATCATTTGCTTGAACTTGTGCTTGTTATGGTATATGGTGTATTCTCATTTTCTTATTGCAAGCAAATGACAAAGCGATTGTGTTATTGTTGTAGCACTTGAAATTGTGCTTGTGCTTGTATGAAGCACTTTATTATGTCGTATGCAGGTTCTTGTATGAAATGAGTCCGATTTTTGCGTAATGTTGATTAACTTCCGTTTCGCGTAAATCGGGCACTCTAGTTTAAGAAAATTAGCAAAGGTCATGCCGGATTTTCCGTGCATTTAACCAATTATTTGTTTTTATTAGTGCAAAGATGTGTGACAACGAGGTCGATGTTCTAAGCGCATCAGCTGAAGGAGAACTCAGACCTCGAATAAACAATTGACATTCTCGGGGCGGCCCGGTGCTGAAGACGATGAAGAATACCATCCTTGAGAGTGAGGATGATGAGATGGAAGACGCGGAGGAAGAAGCCAAGGAGCGGGATGAAACCACTGATGGCGTGCGGGCACAGGGTGGTAGCAACCCTCCTAACAAGAAGAAGAAGAAGCCGAAGGACGGGCGCAACACGCGGTCGCTCTACCGAGGAAATTGCAAAGTGAGCCTAATTGGTGTTCCTTTGGAGCCCGACCTTGTCGCCAAAAGGTACGGTGGGCAAGTGGCGGCGATCACCGGATAACCATCTCGATCAACACCGAGAATCTCGGCATAAAGATAATGGCCACTTGCACTCCTCTTGAAGCTGCACGCAATATACAAGTTCCCGCTAAATGTCGAACACAAATTATCATGGGAACAAGTAAACAAATCCGCCCTCACAAAGATGAGCACCGCCGCCAATTTGGAGAACCCGATAAAGAAGAAGATCTATAAAGAAGGCAAAAGTCTCGAGAGATCCGGAAGATTGACCAGATCACGAAGATCAGTTCCGGAGTTCAAGGAGAGGTGTGAATCCGAAAGAGCCTAGCCAATAGTAATCGTGGAAAGGTCTTGACGATGAATATAGGTCATCACCATCTCGGATCTGGTGGATCTGAGAACCACGGAGGCCAAATGGAATAAGGAGGATTAAGAGTATAGATCCAAGGGGATAGAAAACCCTTTGCTAAATTCGAACCCGGCGAGTTGAAACTTCATCGTGCCCGTTACCATGTGGACCCAAAAACCAAACAACTCACCGGATCCTGCGGCGAAGGAATTCGAGAAATTGTGGTAAGTATAATCTAATTATCGGATCAACTCGATTGCAATCTAATCGATGATCTAAATGATTCACTATTACTTCTTAGGAGGAGGAAATTGTTGCTAGTCATGGATCCCAGGGTTCCTCATCCCGAGGGTGAGGCCACCGGTGGGATAACCCTTTGGTCAGGCGATGAACGGGCCAAGAAAATAGAGGCGGTTCTGAAGAAGTCGTTCCGGCTGGCCGTCCCCGCCTCGGGGGTAAGTGGGTGGATCATTTTGGTCCACCGGAGGGAATGTGGCGCCGGGAAGGAGCGAGGAGGAAAACCGAGGTTCAAGAACTTAAGGCACAAGTAGCGGATCCCGCAGATCGTCCAAGACAACTGGCAATCACCCTCATGTCCTTCCTGCCTACCTTGGTGGAGTCAATGGCCAATCGGAGTGCGGGTGGTGAGTAGGGCCATGCCCGATTCAAGCATGGTCATGACCACTCGAACAACGCCCGGCGAATCGGAGCTAACTACGTGTTTGTGACTCGCCGCATTTCTTTAGCAAGTACCGAGTGTTGGTGACTCCTTCCATCACCGTGGCGCCCGGAGTACAAGTTGGTGCCCCCACCGCCATCGTCGCGGCCGGACCTCAAGCACCCGTCGGTAGGGAGAATACTGCTGGCCGACGGCCATCATCAACCGTATCCGTCTCTTGCATGCC
The DNA here is from genome assembly GCA_030063025.1 of Avena longiglumis. Taxonomy (NCBI): domain Eukaryota; kingdom Viridiplantae; phylum Streptophyta; class Magnoliopsida; order Poales; family Poaceae; genus Avena; species Avena longiglumis. Next base: position 519,624,462 of record CP125976.1, read on the forward strand.
CGTTGCCGTGTCGGTGCGTCGACGATGCCGATCTCGGCGCCATCACGGTAAACAAATTGCTTTAATTACGCCTTTCATGACATCTATTACTCTTATGGCATCTCTAACGACGCCGCATTACATGTTTTCCATAGACGGATGTTCCTTGCACTCTCTTATACCACGTGAACAAGTCGAGGATGTTGCCAAGGGTACCATCATTCAACCTTTGCGGCGCGTTCCACTCAAGGCCCGATGTCGGATAGCGTATGTGGTTAAAATTAGTGGTGCTAAGGGGCTGCGGCGACTGGAACCTCATTCAACCCCGAGGAGCGGATGAAGAAGAGCCATACATCCTCGAACTTGCTTGGCTTATTCTTGCTATGGCCAAAGCATGATCCGTTTAGGGCCAATGAGAGGACATCCGCATACCAGGGCAATGACACCGCACAATAA